>LR990137.1:14858751-16073439 GCA_905147285.1 Hypena proboscidalis
CATTTGTTAAAATTTCGTATTCCACAATTGGAGGCGATTCATCAGGCGCAATGACGGCAATCTCGAAACTTTGCCCAGCCAAATGCATTTTCGCGATACAGAAACTTTTGAGGCTCTAGAGTTTGCATTGTATTTTTATTGCGATTGCTCCTGCCAGATATCTATTGCGGAGTTTCGTAGCAAAAAGGTATTGAAAGCTGTCCGTGAACTATTTTCGGAGACTTGATTTAGGATCGGACTTTATTTGGTTTACGTGTGACGAAAGTGATTGGTGATTTTAGTATCTGATTTAAGAAAAAGTTTGTTTACATAAATGAAGATGTATTTCTTTGAAACAGATTAAATTAATTTCCAAATGAAAGTATATGCCTATCGATCGAAAAATTACAGATATTACTAAATTACCAGTAAAGGTTTTCATGACGTTTTCACGGTAAACCGATGCCATGTCTTTTAATAATGAAAAACAAACGACAAACCTCTAAATTTCGGCAATCAATCGCACCGCAAGTCAAAACAAAAGCAGCAAAATTGCCTCGACATCACGCTGGGCCATTGGGCCATTCACTCGCCTCAAATACAACGGTGTCGGGAGGAGCGCCGGCTAATCAGGCTGACAAATATCGAAAATTTCAATAGAACTGCCGCAACTATTGATACGAAGGGTAGCGACTCCATGCTTTTTATTTTTCGGCCTTTTTCGGCAATTCAATAGAGATAGGCGTCTCTCGTTTGGTACGTTTGAAATTTGAAATTTAGGGATGGCGGTGCTAAGTGATTTTTTGAAAGAAATTTAAGGGTATATAGTTGGTTATTTTTAAATATAAATTGATTGTATACAAAATTTAGTTCTTCAGCATAAAATAAGCTATTAATAAACAATGCAGCCTGTGCATAAAATCTTTCTATTTACAGGTCATCTTAAAATCTACCTCAAAAACGTAACACAAAGTCGACTGACATTCGATTATTCATAAAGCATAACTCTGTCAGCCCTACTCCACGATCGTCGCGCGTCGGTTTTGTTATTCACTCGATTCAAATTTTTTCTACCTTGAAAAAAAATCAGCTGCCTTTGTATCCCAACTTTCCTTTGGTTTTCGGCGCATGAAGTTGATCGTGAAAATTTTACATAACCGCAAATGAAACTTGTGATTTCCACATTTTGATGTGTCTAAATTAAACTCGCTTTGGTGTTGCTCGATGTTCATTATGAGTCAGCTTTGTTTTGATAAAGGTTGCGATGAATATTCATTCTGATATCTGATGAAACGTAAAATTAATTGGAGTAGAAAATAATACTGATACACATATTATGCGTCAAAAGAACATACAAAATATTCTGCACGATGATTTTCTGTCCAAAGGTATTAAAGTTTTAATTAATATTATTAAAGTTTTTTTTTTAAAATAAGGGTTTCACGTTAAGTACAGTCACTTTCAAAAGTACTAGAACACGTCACAATTATATCCATCACGTTCATGCTACCGGCCTCGCCCACGGTACACTCGCGAACTAATGTGATAATTGAAATTGTGCAATTGCGTGCGATACGCCCAACACCGAATTCATTACAGTCGTGTTTTTTGCAATTTGTTTTTTTTTCGTTTCACTTTTTTGCAATGTCGCTGCCTGAAATGATACGGTTTCTGATGGTTTAATTATTTTATGCATGCGTCATCGTACTCGTTTTATTTAGCAAATGGATGTTTTATCATAAAAGCTATTTTATTACTACTTTTTGTACACATTATCGTTATTCTGTGTATTTTTATCGCGATGTTAGCGTGACGTCTTGTTGAACGATGTCAGCTATGATACTTGTAAAGTATTTTTTTTATGATTAATAACGGAGATTATTATAATAGTATGTGGAATTCAAACAAAACATGGAAGTAAGAGACATACTTTATTTTACTTTCTACTTTATTAAAATAAACGTTATAATCGTCTAGCCCGAAAGCGAGATTTTGTATAATTACAGATGTCGTAAATCAAATACCTACTATATATGCATAAATGTATTTATGACGCTGTTAACTTTTCTACGAAACCACTGACTTCAAAACAAATTTAAATTTCCGTTTTAATATCCCAAATAAAACAAATATATCAGTTATGGAAACTACAAAATATTATAAAAAAAGTTAAAAATTTCCATAGCTTAACACAGCATCGCATAAGTTAATAAAAGAGTCGGCCGCGGGCAGGCGGGCAGAGATAATGAAATTGTGTACAGGAGCGCAACGAGCCGCGAGCGTGTCTCGGGTAAAAATCCACTTAACAAATTGCTGCTGATTCGAAGGGTTCAGGATTGTTGGCTGCTTTTACCGTTACGTCAATTATTCGCCGTGTTATCGATACACGAACGGTTTAGACATTTTATGACTTTTGTTGCCGATTGTACCGGTGATACAATTTGGTGATACGTACGTTTAGAGTACGATTCTGATTAGAGATTTCGTAATCTGGGCTTTTCTTTATCAAATTAAAAGACGAAGTCTAGATTTTTGGAGCCTGTCTTGTTTGTGGTTTTAGATAAAACGAGTTTGTTAACTAATCGTGATGAAAATTTGGTTTATATTTGTCATTACATAAGCGGAAACTGTCAATTGGCTTACGTTGTTATTTATAGAAGTTATTTAATTTATTGTTTTAAAAGTGTTTCCCAAAATAAATAAATAAATAAATTAGATCTGTTGACATGGGCCTTTTTGTAATTAAATTCTTAGTACCTGTCACATGGAAGATAATTTAATTAATTAATTAGCTAAATGACAAGTTGCACATCATCGTTACTTAATGCTATCTACATAATGTTTTGGAATTTTTAGTTTAGTAATGACACTTTTTTATAGAACTTACTTCATTTTCTGATCTGTTTTGAACCAGAAATATGTCTCCATCAAACCGGCAGCACAAGAGGGTCATACCGAATTGGGAATCGATTTCGTCGCACCGAAATAGGGTGTAAAGATCCCATTGTAATATAGATGTCGGCCATATGTCGAAAGAGTCCGACATTTTGCCCCTTTCCTATTGTCAGTTTAAAGAGTTGGTCTTACTAACGTTTTAGTAAATTCAGATATTGCTATTAGATCAATATGTGATGTAATGTAATGTGATGCTTTGATGGTGGTAGAGTTTTTGTAACCTAGCTTGAGGGTAGCAGAACTATCATACCAAACTACCTTTAACCTGCCGCCAAATAGGACCGGAAATACTGCCACATGAGGCAAAATACCGTCCTTAGATGAAGCAACGCATCTACAATCTGCTTTTGCGGATTGTTGATGCCGATAGGCCGTAGTTGCCACTTATCATCAGGTGAACTGCAACTACATCCGCTATACATCGAATATAAAAAAATGAGTTTTGTTTTGTTAACACATTTTTTTAGTAACTGGTTCGTACATCTATGAAAGCAGGCAGTGCTTTCATAGATTAAGTTTATGTAAAACGGTTTTTCCTGTTTTTGCCAAACTGAAAGAGTGATGAAGTTGTCTTCAAAAAATTAAAAATAAGGTAGAAATTATGTCCCATTCAAGGTCTTGCAAAACCGTATTATTGTAGCATAAAGCTGGGCTCGTGATTGCTACATTAAGCGGACGCATAACGTTTAATAGATATTTTATTTCTTTATCACACGCAATCCCACGCTGGTACTCAATTAATTTACACCCCACTCAAAACAACTTTTAAATCATCCGCTTAATCCTTTAATAGTTATTCCAGTCACAATATGTTTTACACAACAATCTAGCTTAGTGGCTAAAGCCCCTCGAACAGTGCGACAAAAACATCTTAATCATTACGCTTCATAAAATTCTTAAGTGATTGCCGGTAGGGGACGGCCACCAATTGATTTTGAAAGTCCATCTTTGGAAGTACCTACGATTTAAACGATAGTTATACAGAAACAATATTGAGGGGTCGATTTCATTAATTGTATTTGATTTTTTTTTAAGGAGTAATCTATTTCAATTAAGTGGATCGAAAGTGATGTAATCGATATTTAAACTATTCATAACAGAATAGTAGAATTACATAACTGAAAATACCTATATCAGATTGATGCAACAGTGGATAGTAATCTAGTCCATTACGATAAGCAGTAAATACACTAATTTAAAAAACAAATTTAAACACTGTCCAACTAGAACATGGCGACGATCTCGAAATCTTTTCTCTACTAGATCAACATTTGAAACAATTTTCTTATTTTCGCGGCGAAGAACCGTGTTATTTTAAGGAAGGGATTTTATTTATAATTGAAATTGCGTTACTTCCACAGAGGTTTTATGCGTGTTTTATTTGGAGTATATTGCACAAGGGAGTCAGGCTTTCTGATGGCAAGTGACACCACGGGAACACTGTATAGTCTACTATTTGCGGCAGGTGAGACGTGAGATGGTCGAACCTCCTCCTTCCTTTCAGCTTGTTCCAAAAAGCTCTTCCACTATTGGTAGGCTGCAGTTTTCGGGTGATTTTGGTCTGCGAGAGGGAATCTCGGCTATTATATTATCTCATTAGACACGGCAGAACGCCGCGCCGCACGCCGCTTTTCTTCTCGCCAAATAAATTCCTTTTGCGTCTGATATCTCTATTACCTTTTTTGTTTTTATACTTATCTAGATACCGCTTCTATTGAACATTTTTTGTTTTTCGTTTTGGAAAGGATTCGTTCTTAGAATGACGACTTAGATGATGCCAGTTTTAATATCGTAGAGCTGTACAATTGAGAACGTGAACAAAGCTAATTTTATTTACTAGAACCGGTCTTGTGTCAATAAACTATATTACAATGTTATATGTGTTTAAAATCCCATAAAGAAACCGTACAATAATGAAAAAATTGATCGATACAATAATCTGTCTCAAATAAAGACAAAGATTTAATTGAGTATAGAAAACCGGTGTTAACATGAACTACAAATTTATATTACTAATAGTTTCCAACTACAAGTTTATTGGTGCACGACCTCGGAACGGCTCGGTTTGCAGTTACACTGGAAACTTTCCATAACTTCATAAGTCCCTTATTAATAGCTTTGCACTTTCTTCTGTTCGCAGAGAAAGGGGAATTTATTTAACTGTACTTTTATTAGGTGTCGCTACATTATTTCTTAACTTTCGTTTCCAATAAATATTCTTATCATTCGCAATTTTTTTATCCTTAAATGTAAAGTTATTTGCATTACTTATGATTACATGGACTGACGTGTTTACAAAAGGTTTTTCTGTAATGTCTTTCTGTATTTCACTTCAAATTACATCACTTATCCCGCTAAAACGATACTAACACAAGTAAACACAATACAAATCACACAAATCTGTACAAAAAGCAGAGGCGGCAACAAAAGAATTCGGCACACTTACAGTGTAATGTAAACCAAAAAAGAAAACTGGTCCCAAAAGTATACCCTGGGGAATACTCGCGCGCTTCGCCCGGCCCGATACAGACACGACGACTGGTGATTAGGCTTCTTATCCACGAGATAGCGACAGAAACTGTGCAAGACTTAACAACTAGGACCGTTTTCTTATTCCCTCCAACCAAGCATTTTCTTGCCCGCCGACTTATCTAATGCTGCTTCAGCTTAAAATACCTATGTAATATTAGTGGCTAACTTTCTGAGCTTATGAATTTTATCCTACTTATTACATTTAATAATTAAAATAGCCATGTTTTACTCGTCTCTTTCATAATAATCGTTAATTTCGTTGAAGCAGAAATAAAAATATATAAATCAAATTACCTTCGTAATGAGACGTCTCATTTCTGATTTATATCTGCGTACTCTGTGCCCTCCGATTTTTCTACACGATAAGTCAGGGTGGTGATCGTAAATTGAAATATGATAAAGTCGCAGTAATAAGCTCTGGTAATCGTATCGACCCCACTGTATCGGGCTCGAGTGACGACAGAAAAAATCATGCGAATCTAATTGGGTTGTGGAAATAAATTTGAGATTTTTTTAGGTGTCTTTTGTTCATTTATAATTAAATAGATCGTACTATCGTTTCATGCAAATCTTTTCCTGGACGCTTCTTTTATTCCACAATGTACGGGTCTTCTATCTCAATTCCAACCTCATTCTCGATTCCAATACGTGATTCGTCGGTTCGCAAATTATTCGGTGAAAATTCACCATCTCGTTAGAATGTGCGATCCGGTCGGGCGCGGCGAGCCAACCGCTTGATAAATTGTCTGGAATAATAATGATGAATTGCAACTAGTCCGATCCCAATGTTGGATCTAATCTATGGAGCTATTTTACTGTTATACCAGACCTACACCACTTTTATAAATGCTCACATAATCTTTGAAAATATTGATCAGGACAAAAAACTTCAGACGGAATGTAGAGGTAGGTATTTAGATTGCAGAGATCTTTTTAATTAATTTTATTCGACCGTCAATATTACGTGAAGCTTGAGAAAATTACTTTAAATTAGCGACAAATCTATTAAGAATAGGACGTCTCGGGCCCATTTAATTAGTGACAAGGTTTTATCATCCTCCCTCTTTGCTACGATTCGTTGAGAATTTCAACTGTAATACTGCTATATTGGCGAGGCTTAAATATTATTGAGAGAACTCAATAACAGACGTTCTTTTGTAATTTTATTAATGTTTATTATCGGGAGATACTCTCTTAAAATTTACGGGAGATTGCTGGTTTTATTTCGATGGGCTCATTAGAGCTGGTCATAAAAGTGGTAATGTAAAAGCGTCATTAAATTTAAATTCGAATTCACGCGTGACATCTCCTTTGAAGACAAACACACCCAGTACTTGGTAGTGGTAGTAAAACAAACTAAAGTTAATTGTTGCTTTTATGATGACATCGCGTGAGTTGGGGTCAGATAGCAAACAAATTGTTACTTTTATTTCGTCACCAGAGTAGTAAGTGTTTTATTTACGGATGTGGCTTTGTTTTCAATGTATTGAACGATATTCTCAATGGAAAATATTAAAAACAAACAAATACTTTTATGTACCTCGTTTACTATTAGTTATGTCACAGTTTATCAGGTACAGTGGGCCAACGAGTTAGCTATGCAGGGCAAAAACTTCTAGGTTATAGTAAAGAGTTACTACACTAGTTATAGATAAGTGAGTTACATATCTAAATAGTGGGTATATTACACTTATTACATATGTAATTCACACATACATATCTATTGCAGTCAGTTTACACTATGGCGTAGAAGATTTTGCCCTGCATACCTAATTGCTTGGCCCACTGTACTTATACAGCATTGTAAGATCGCACGGTTAGTAATAATTCTGAGCAGTATCACGGGATATGTTTCCTAAAGGTCCAAATAGGTTTTCACCGTCTAATGGACCAATAATCTGGTCTTAATCGTATACATTCTCTGCTTAATATTTTAGGATTGGTTAATTTATTAACACGCTAGTAAAAAAATATTTAAACTCTTCTAGTTGTTTCATTGACAATTTTTTATTTCCAAAATTGATTTAACCTTCTATTAAACATCCGTCGTATTCCTTGACCGCTGCACCGTTTAAAATTTAATCTGGCGACATAACCACAAAAAGCAAAACATCACTTCACCACGAGTATATTCAATTTATTCGAGTGGCTTATTCATTTGGTTATCTAGATTTTGAGTGTAATTCACCTTTTATTTGATTGATGGTCTCTTCAATCTTCTTCAATTTTACGTTTAGTTAATTGCAGCTTACGAATCAACCCTGCGTTTTGTTTTTATGTCCATTAGCTTGATGATCGTTGTTCATTAGGCGTAAGGATTTTTTGGTAATTGCTTTTAGCTTCGTTTTGTCTAATTCATTTTTGGTAACGATCTCCAGAAATTCAGAGCGAATATTGTCATTCGTCTTTTTTTCTGTTATGATTTTAAATTATTACGAATATTAATAGCTGCTTCTTAAAACTGTATCTATGATTTCTAGAATCGTGAACAAATGGTAAAAAATATTTTATTGTTTTCGTTTTACCGGGCTATAAATGTTTTTTTTTAATACAACTTTACCTATATATGTGACTTTATGAAGATTCACATTTTAACAAACCTTTTAACGAAAGAATTTTCCTTTACTGTTGTTGTCTATCAGTTCATTTCTAAACTCACCTATCAACACAGAAATCTCATTGAGTGTAATTTACAAATTCAAAACATGAGCAAACCCATCTCCACTTAGTGCCAAGCATATGCATAGGAGCAGTTAGTACCCCCCTCTGGGGCTCCAAGACGTCAGCGCGTTTAAGCGCCAATTAATTATTAAGGAACCCTGAGCTTCCTTTGGCTCTTTGACGGTGACTGTACAACAATGTGGCTGGCTCTCGTGATTGCCTGCTTTGTAAATTGCATTAGCGTGGTTTGCGTGTGTGTGTTTACTTGTAATAATGATATGTTAAGAGGTGACTAGTGTTGATTTATTAAATCTGTAAGATCACCTATTTTCGTGGTCCAAAAAGCAAAGTTAAAATGCCGTAGCATAAAAAAAACATACTAATGTATTTATGCTCAATGCTCACTGCTTTACGGGTACGGAGTTTGATAATATTAGTTGTTGTCATGCAAAATTATTTCTTTTTTCTTTTAATTTAAGATAGAACTCATATTTATTGCTACCATTTCTAATAATTTTATTGTTACACCTATAATGCCAACATTAAAATAGAGTCGAACATTTAATATTAGTTTTAGATTCACCGTCGACAAAACGCAATAAATCTATAGAATAGAAAGCATTTTAAAAATGTATTTCGGCAAACATGTCGCGAGGGTCGTCTTTGATGGAAGCGCCTTCTCCAATTGTCAGTTGTAAATTCAATTTTCACTTTATATTGGTAGTTTCACATGTCGAGGGTGCACTCCGATATAATAGATACGCATCTTCTGTTACTTAGATGTGCACTTGATATGATATCAACGAACTTCCATTTGGTATTGAGCTTTGTGTACTTTTTTGCAAAAAGAACCAACAATACTTACTATGTCAAAAAACACACCTTAACTTAGTTTTTTAGACGTACTTGGCTAGCAATTATTGCTACGTGTACCAAATTTGTATCTAAATACGAATGAAGAATCTCTAGCTATAAAACTTGTGTCAACATTCGTTTTAAATTATTCTTTGGCTGTAACAATTATGTAAACTGTTCCATAATATTACAGTCCCCATAATCGAACTGATTATACCAAACAATATTATAATCATATTTTATGCTACATTTACCATATCAACACTTATCATAAACGTTATGAACCTAAAGCAACCATCAATATCCCTAATAAAAAGAAAAAAAACCCTCGACATTTTCTCGGCTGCGTAGGAAGAAATTCGGTTTCCGACTGGGGTAGATTAAATTGCATTGAGCTACCCATTAACGCCTTGTCAGATCGGGTTACGATTTATACATTTGATAAATCCGATATATTGCAGTCGGGAAATGCAGAATAAAAACGAACAATACTGTGAGATTTTTATGGTATTTAATCGATGTAATGTTGTTTCTGATATAGGTTATTTGGACAATGGTAAAAGCGCTACGTTGAATTGTTTCCTCTGGACCTGGAGGTATATATTTATTTTGAGGATAGTAAAGCATATTTAACTGAAAACTAGGCACTCAATCTGATTCAATATGTTCTATATATTCATGTTCTGATTTATTTTTAATAACTAAAATGATTTTTGTTTTACTGATCTCTAAAAATTTTATTATTTAGTTTATTTTTGTCATTTTATTAATTCTAAACTTAAAACTGTCCTTTTTTATTGATATTATGTAAATAAGTGTTTAAAACACTGGAGTAAACCGCTCAAGGACATAAACATTTACTTAGCCAAAGTTCCTTTACATTTGTTTTCGTTTGTCTTACAATTTTTCCCGTTGTCACGGAGAGTTAATGAAAGAATTAGCTTTCATTACTACTGATACGATTCCTTAAAGGGATTCCCGAATGAAGATGAAGTGCCTTCGTAACCTTTCTGATGGCTAAGGATCAATGTGGGGACACACTCTTATCTGTGATTAGTTTTTTCGGGACATATAAAATGCTGTTAGTACTGACACCTACAAAATCTCATCAAATATTTTTGTATCTATATAATTTAAAGGTATACTTCAAATATACTTAGTCTATCTGTAGGTAGGTTTATAATTTAATCTTATTACGGATATGAAATGAAAAACACAAAGTGAAATGGATGGCTCAAAATGAAACGTCGTCGGGACTTTCAACTCTAATGCATTAATTAAACCGGACCGATCCCCGAAAATCGTCTAGAAACTCTCTCTGTTTAAATTAGTGCAGAATTCATTTTCTTTTTAATTCGTCTTCCAAATTCAAATAAGATTTCTTTTTTTTATTACACCGCGCCGCATAAAGGGTAGACCAGGATTCGTCGCTCTGTCGTTCACTTCGAAACGCTAATTCCTCGTCGTTCCGAGATACTGATTGGACGATATATTTAACAATGCTACCGACACGCTTCTCTACGAAAAAATACATCTTACGTATCTACCTTTTTTTCTCGCGCTTGGATTCCTTTATTTTCTTATTTTCTATTTGGCACCGCGGTCAAAGGTTGCAAGAGCAGGATGTTTGTACAAGCGTTAATGATACTAATAGCAATTAGTGGAAGGTTCTATTTGGCTTGTACGGTTTTGGTGTTTAGTTATTCCTTGTTCGGGCTATATAAGCATATTACGGGGCACCCAGCCCATGGAGGGTCTTAACGGGAGGTCGTTTGCTGCGCTGCCAGCCTCCTAAGATTAATGACATTACGCCAAGACAGTTTGTAGGAGACAAACGTGACAAAAAACTGAATTGTAATTAAGTAGATCGAATGAATAGATTTAATGGCCGATAGTGTTCTCCTTTTGTTCGACTCGATTGCTTGATATTTTATTGACAGAGATGCTTCAGTGAATGGTTGGAAAGTTTTACAACCTTACATTTGAAAGCTTTGCCTTCAGAATTCTAAGGTTGGAATTGATAGATGGTTTCAATACGATAAGCGATGCAGTAAAATTTCAGTTGGCGTATCGCTACAAGGTTTTACAAGAGTATGTTTCAGAGTTCAAACTCTGCGTCGGCACTGGACATCATAAAATATTTAACACTCATATCTTGCGGAGCGGTCCAAATATTATCGACTTGCCTATAAAACGGCAAAGTCCCGCTAAAAAAAGATAGCTATATGTATATAAGTTATGTAAGAAAGAGATGTGAACACCGTTATTATACGATCTTTGGAAATTCGTCGGAAGCGTTTGGTTTCTTTTCCATCGTTTTTATCGCGGTCGTTATATTTTGATAGAGCAGTTTGGTAGGATCGCCGATATAACGTTTATGTTTTGGTTTTCGGTAGATACCTTTCGCGTTGTTTTGTTTCTGTTTATTGTTTAGATTTCAGTCTGTAGATACAAAACCGCTAACAAAAACTTCTCGAACACTATTGTATTGTGTTAAAAGGCCTTGTCTATCTGGAAATTCAGTAGAAAAAAATAGTTGAATGATTTTATAGATTACTTTATGCCATATTTCAATGGATTAGTACTAGAGCGACGTAAATATGCTTACCTTGAAAGTTTCTAGCGATAAATATCCGATAGAGCTCTTGAATGTGAAGTATCGGGTATACTTCAGCACACAATCTTTTTACATATTTTCATTTTTATTTGTATGTGTGCTAATATGAAACCACATATAATTTCAAAAAGGTTTAAATGTTGCAATTTTTTTTCGAAGATTGGTTTTTCCCAGATTTATTTAAAAACCCTGATTACTTGAAGTGTTTTATTTTTTATTAATTCTTTAAAATATGTTTATGTGCAAAAAAGAAAAGAAAAAGGTAAAAAAAATATTATAATTTAGGCGTCAAAAAATACCACCGCATCTATATTATATTAATAAGATTGTATTTTAATAGCTTTATTTTTTTCTGGTTTCTTATTATACTCAATGCCATTTACTTAAAGCGTTCCAGCGTTGGTGATAACGAATTTCTCAAAACTTTTTTTACCTGTTCTAAATCGTTTTGTTAACACGTGAGTACGCGAATGTACATTCGGTACAATAACTCAGGCGGTCCCTCTTTCGGTTATGATACAGTGCGCACTGCAGTTACGTATATTTTTCATTCACAACACTACTACCAAAATCTACTTATAACTTAATATTGTGATAGATGGTGGTATTGAAATATTTAAGTTATGTGAAAGGAAACGAAATCTTTTATATATGACTTGTTGATTTAAAATTTCAACATTTTTATTGAAAAAAATATTTTTCTTATCATATGTCGATTATCGCGTCTTTTTCGACGTTTTCGGTAGATGATTAAAATATTGATTGGAGAGAGAGATTATGTACTGGTATGTCAATTTTGTCATGTAATGACGATATCTACTCTGTGAGCAAACGCACAGTCACCAACACAAAATTCAAAAGTATATATAATAAATACTTTTTTTGCATATTATGCAAAAAGACTGGCATAAAACCAAGAGTGCCATATAGTGACTAATATAGATATCTATCTATAGACTTCCATGCTCAAAATTTAATCTTTTAATATAAAACCATTAATTAAATTAACACAATTCCTTGTAACCGAAACTTTATTGCGGTCATATAACTACAGACACTATGATCCATATACAGTATGAAAATACGCGCCCGCGAATTTCCCAATAATAAATTATACTCCTTGTCCGCTTACCTCGGGTTAACCGGCTTTTATAAACTACCCGGGTAATTTATAACTATTACCCAGCTGAAAACGATCACGTGATATCACTTTATAGCATATTCACCCTGTAAATATGAGGGCGGCGAGTAATAATGTATCGTTTATTTACATATATTGAGTGATAGAAACTATTCGTTATACCGTATTTATGAGGATTTTAGAGTGGTGTATATATTACTCTTATCTACTAAGAGCTTGCAAGAAAGTTTTGTTTACGAAGTTGAACTAACTGAGTTTCATTTGAAACGGTTTATTCATTTACTGCCAACATAAAAGACTTGTTGATATAGATTCCGGTTGTTATTTCTATAAATGGAATGGGAAACAAATCGCATTTTAGTTAGTATATTTACCATTGGTACGTATAAGGTAGATAATTCTCATTGACTGATTCAAATTCTAATAGAGTATTTCTAATTTTAAGACGTTGATTTGCGGGGTGGATGGGCTTATTATGTCACAACCATTCGAACAAATAAAATTTCACGTATAATCTGGTGCAACAATAATGCAGTAACGTACGAGCACTTACAACTGTCTTTCAGCTAAGATGCTCATTCATAATATCTTTGATTGTTATTATATCATGTCCTGCATAACCCCAAGTTATATCTTCGTATCACACAGTCACCTTGAAACAGCTGACTAACCAATGTCCTACATAATAATGTCGTATAGACAAACTCAACATTTGCCTTTAAAACGAGCAGTCGTTCACAGAAGTTTCGCTTGCATTTCCACCCGCAAACGGCCCCAAGTTTTTCATTTAACAGCAAACACTAACCGGAAAACATTGTGAAAATAGTCCACAAAACACTATCTTACCTCTAACACTACAACTACGTACTTAATGTAATCGCGTTCAATATCCTTTGTTCACTTTCAGACTCATTAAAAACGCGATGCAATTTAATGAGTTGATAGTGTGCGTTAACCCTCGCTACGTTTGCAAATACGACGTTTTTTGTTTGAGGAAATTTCGTCCTTATACACCACATTTTAGAAGTGATATTCTTTCGTTGGGTCGGCGAAGCGTATTGGTATGTAGGGGTCGAAGATTAGTGGCCCACGCCTACCCGGCGGAGCGCTGAGCGGCTGATAGTGCCCTAGAGTGTAGTTACAATTAGACCGGGTGCCCACAATGAAGTGATGCCCGCGTAATGTTGCCCCTTGTCTTTGTATGTTGATTGTGCTCGAAAGCACTACGTATGTTTTGGTTCAGTGTACACGTACCTTAATTTTGGTGGCTTATGAATATTAAAAGTTCGCTTATGGCAGCTATTACCGGTTCCGGATAGAGATAGTGTTTGCAAATGCTGTTATGCTTATCATAATGTCGCTCTAAATTTTATCTTGAGTAGCTAATACTTACTGAAGAAAAAAATGATCGTTAAAGTAGATACCTTCTTTTACGACTAAAATGCAACCATTAGATCATGTCTTTCCGCAGTCAGCTAATCTTTTTTTAGCACAAGCATAATATTTGGGTGACAACCTTGAAGTAAAAGATTACGAATCTTTTACTTCAAGGTTGTTTTGACATCAATTGAAACTACATCGTTATAATATAGTATTGATAACGATCTTTATCACGTTTTTTCTGTCAACTTTATGTAAAGGGGTCGATAACTCGGAAACCAACAGAAAGCAAAACAGTAATTAGCTAACACTTAATTCAATACCACAGACAAATAAATAAAAAACGTTATAATCATAATCGCAGTTAACAAGACAAGCACATAGAATTCTGGCAGACGCAGAGGAGTAAAGGAGCTTACAGGCCGCGAGCGATTGCCCCGACTACCAGTATATTGTCAATTGGAAACTACTCGGTCCGGGACCAAGCGCTTTTAGATTTCAAAGAGTACTACTGCAGTATATATCACGTTTTGAGAACCTTACATGTGATATTTTTTGAGTTTTTCTTTTTTGTTTAGAGGATTGAGTTTGTCGCTATTTAATTTAAACAATAACGTATATATGTATTCATAGCTATCACAACTCTGATTTTAAACGGTTTTATTTAGCTTACGAATATAAGATCGTAAATCATTTCTGTATGACGATTAGCGTAGTCTGTAGTATTTAGAGAGATAACTAAAGCGGGATTTTATAAACAAACATGATTTTCTATTTCAATATAAAGGATGAAAGTGCTGAAATATTTTCACAGAATAATCACGTGTTTTTACATTTGTTCCCTAACTTTTTTATGAAACCCGACTTACTCATAAAATATCCCGCTTAATTATAATATTATTCAGCACATTATACACCAGTTTTTATCTTGACACACTTTTAATTCTGATGACATATTCAATAGCTTTGTATATTCAAAATGGCCGCCACAACATACTGACAGCCGTTTTTTTTTCAAAACTCACATAATAAACTTAACTTGGCCTTTCATAAGATACTCTATAGGTATATTATGAAAGGGCTTGACTCGTAGAATAGAGTTGAACAGTCTTTGAGTACATTTCCTTATTAAAACCATTTTAATTAAAAATGTTTCACTTTTTACTTGATGGTAAGTTTTAGTTTTGCCTCGATGTCCTTTAAGTTTTTACCATTTTTCTTTGTTATCTTTATAAATCAATCTAATTAAAAACTATTAACATGAGAATTATTTGGCGGTATATTTTAACTACTTTAAAGTTTTTCAAGTTTTAATACAAACTGGTTTACATATAAAACAATATCAAAATCAAACTCCTTAACCACAAATTCACAAAATTCTTTATCTACCATAAAACCCATACAATTCCTTCAAAGATTCTGCGAAACTAACGTTTACTGCTACGGAGGGCTGTGAAAAGGCGAGGTTTTATCGCGTTGCCATGGCAACGACGGGATGCTGCGTCGCTCGCGATACCCTCCTCTCGACACATTGGAAAAACTACTACAGTGCTTTATATTTACTACCGTCGATATGTATATACGGACGCATTATAGGAAGTGAAAGTTTTCAAGGAAATCGATCCCGCATCGTATGACTATGTCACAGATTGGTGTGTGAATATGGAAATCTTGCAGCTATAAATACTGACTCGAGTATATCTAATAAAAAAATGGCATTCAAAAGTACCTACTTGTCTTATATTTACTCAATAAATAATTCTTGACCGTCGTTTCATTACCATCTTTAATTGTATATGGAGTTTATCCTCATCCTCTGAAATAAACAGATGAGGATAAAACTATTTTTTGCAATTTGTATGTGATAAGGATCAAGATTAAAAACTTTTTTTGGTAATAAAACTATTTTATTTTAATATACGGTGCTATGTCAGTTAACTTAAGTATGGAAATCACGTTTAAAAATATTGTTTTGCCTTAGCTAATAAGGTGCGTTGACTGTAATGATGATGTGAAAAATGGGCTCTAGTGTAATTAGCTGAAGTCATAAACTTCACCTTCTAAACCTTATACCGATCACCATGTCATCCATATAAAATCTACACAAGCAATAAACAAACATAAAACATTACCGCTTCTCTAATCACAATTGGAATCGTTCAATTGTTCCGTCTATTTACGCCTGTAGGGGCCCAGTTAACCCTTGAATTTGGTACACACTGAAATATTAACGCCTGCTATGGAAGCGCGCGGAAAAACAAGTCGAAAACTGGGCCCGTTATGGCTCCGTCGCATGTAAACCAAAGATTAACTCGACGACGTATTTGATGGGCGCAGAATCGTCTATTGGTTTAAGTTCTTCCTAAGCTTGAGCGTTTTCTGCCAGTGCAGTATTGTGACAAAAAAACTGTTAATGAAAAATAACATGCTATAGGCTAATCTAACTTATTGAATTGGTGTAAACTTTTTCATTCTAAAATATACATATTTCGAGCTGTCTAAAACTTTAGTAAGAATGATACGATTTTGAACTGACTGGTACTGCAATTTTTATGCAATATGTTCTTTGATTATTAAATAATAAGTAACAGAATATAAACATACTTCAAAACTTTAAATCATACAAAACTTTATAGGGCCGCGTAAAGAAGTGTACGAATGCTAGTAACTAGTACTGTTATACAAAAAAAAAACCACTCGGAAAGAATATTAGAAAACTTAGAACTTACTTTATAGTGAACCTGAAAACCCAACACCTGAATTCCACTTCAAATTTCGAATACATTGACGTCAGCCTACCTCAAAAGTCCCACTTGACACAGTAAACAACACCGCTGGCACCTGCTTAATCTTTGGCGTCCGCGTGGCGTGTCGGTATTGAGTGGTGGCAGGGTGGGGAGCCAGGGGAGTCAATGCCGGCCCAGGGGAACGCCTCCCGTGGGAGCCGGCGACGGGACGCGCCGGGCCAGGGGGGAACGAAAGGTTAAAAGGGAAAAGTTATAAGAGACCGCTTGTTGGCGGATCGGAGTAGTTCGATTTTCGAATGCGGTTTTCGTGAATTTTTCTTTTGACGTATATAGCTTTGAATATAGAATGCATGGAGTTATAAAACTTTTTGTAACACTTTATTTATATTTAAAAGTCATTGATTTAGAATGTTCAAAGTTAATGGCCAGGTTTTCGAGTAAAATTAATTGAAGGAGTTTTTTTTCAGGCCACAAAAAATAACCTAAAATAATATAAAACTAAAGTTTCGATCTCAAACAAAAAATAACTCATGTAAAGTTACATAATAAGGTAATTTTGGTGACACAGTACGTCTAACCGTTCGTGCGTAGACAAGAATTATTTACAGAAGTAGGTTTTTTCAAACATTTACGCAAGGAATATCCGATGCAAATAAACATAGTCTATGCGAACTCGTCGGGGGTGGGTTGAGGGGGTATTCAAGTGTTCCGACTTGAAAGAGGGCAACCTACAGCCTCGCCTCTTTGCCGCGACTTAATGCCGTACTAGATTTTTTCCATCGAATAGTAAGATGTATGTGTATAAAAAGTAACGGTTTAAATGGACTGTTTTGTGACTAGTTGAGGGCCGTGGTTTTGCTTACATGTATACATTATGTTGAGCGGTTATTGTAATAAACATGGTTGACCATCACAAATTAATTAATTTCGTGGGTTATTAATTTAGTTTATCAGTAAACTGAGTGAACATCTATTTATTTAACCTTTTCGTAAAGAAAATAATGTTCTTGCCCATATTTTGTAAATAAGGTTTTATTGACCCCCTAAAATCGTAAAATTTATCATCAAAAGAAGCCATAGATTCTATTTACCGTGGGGCAATAATTTGAAGGCTTAGCGGTCACCGCACAAGACCGATACCTGCGGATAACGCAACTGTCAGGTGACCCCTACGCGATATTAATGTCCAAGGCTTTGGAAGGCTGGGGGGTACTTTTACGATGCGTCTTGCTGGACGAAGGAATAAATATACACCATATTTTTCTTTATAGTATTCTTCAATAAGATAAAAGGGTGTTTTAATCATATTTTATGTTGGTTGTCGTCTCAAAGTACTGGAACAACAGACACGGTATCCGGCTTTTTCGTTTCATTTCATCAAGAAAAAACTACTACTAACTAAAGTGCGAGTTGGACTCGCGCATGAAGGGTTCCGTACCATTATCTATTGAACACGGCAAAAATCACGCTTTTAGTATGGAAGCTTCTTTAAGCCTCCTTTCCTAAATGTTTATTTTATACGGTTTTTAGTACTTGTTATTGTAGCGGCAACAGTTTTACATCATCCGTAAAAAAATCAACTTTCTAGCTATAACGGTTCATGCCTAGTGACAAACGGACAGCGAAGTCTCAGTAATTTATTTACTTATACATATGTACAACATTACAGTTTTAGACCAAGAGAGTAATAGAGTTCCAATTTTACTCTTTGGGTACGGAACCCAAAAAACATTTGAAATTAATTGCAATGACAAGTTTTTTTTCTCTAGGCACCAGAAAAAATAAATAAAAAAGTCCAATATTTTTTATAGTTTTAGCTTATGTCAAAAATATTTTCAAATAATTTATGACTGTATAAATGCAGATCTTCAAACGATATGGGGTAACAAATCATTATTTTTTTAGGTTATTATAGTACTATAGAAACAAAGTTTTTTTTTTTTAATACAGCTCATTATTTTAGAAATCAGGCTCTGTTAATCGCATAAAAAACGATTCAATATTCCAATATTTCTTTCGTGCTGCAGTAACCAGCCTTGTATCTTCAAGGTTACGTCGTCCCCACAGATTTATCTACCCGCAGTTCTCAAAATAAAATCTCCATTCACGTGAGGAGCGTTTGACAGTGGCGTAAACTCGTAACTCGCAATATTGTGACATAAGGTGTTTAACATAAATAATGTGAACAGATGTGTGGCGCCGCGGGCTCCACAAATACATTCGCAGCACCAACACTGCTCATATCTGGTACGTTTTTATGGAAAACTAAGAGCTGTTGGTACCGCCTTTTTGGTGACAAAGTTTGGACTTTAAAGTATGCGCTATCCAAAACTTATTAACCACACTTCACCTGTTATGTTCAGGTCCCATGGGATAGGAGGTGAGCCTATCGCCATTCACCGTAACAATTGCAACTCCGTTGCTATTGTGAATTTTCTGACAGAAAGTTTACGAATAAGACATTGTCCGACCCGGGAATCGAACCCGATACGTCGATGTGAGACCGAATACGCTGACTTTTAGATCATCGAGGCAGTCCAGAGTTAGTGATAAGGTTTTCAGCCACAATGTCTGATTAATTTCAAAAGGCTTTCTATTAACTTTGCTTTTAGATAAGAGATATAACGACGTAGGTAAACTTGGTAGAAAGAGGTGTAGACCTCATCTATTGTACCGATGCGATGTTTACATTAATTATTCTATTTGTGAGCTAGAAAAAACAGGAAACGTATTTTTTTTCATCAGTCATTAAGTTACAGCGAAAACAATACCTATCGCAATTTAGTTGCTAACTAAAATTCTGTTTGAACTAACTGTAGTGAGACTCGAACTCCATTCAGAAATCGCGAATAATTTATCACATACATTAAGGGTGTCTAACAACTCCAGTAAATCCACATGTGTTGGCACAGCAATATTCGGCGTGGCGGCATCGCCGGGGCCTCAGGCTATGTAAAATATTTCTGCTAAAGCATTCATCGTGATCGCCCGCCTGATCGTACGCTCAACATTACGCACCGACCAACTTATACACACACCTCACTTCGACCTTACCACCACGACATAAGGACCACAGTAAACTACAAAAATCGTCTACAAAACATTGCAAAGTTCGACTATTGTGTGTAATCCGATATGCCGATAGTTGAACCGATAGACTTTCCGTTGGAAATTGTTTGATTCCGTTTCGGGGTTTCGTTTTGACAGCCAATAAAACAACCTAGAAGTCCTTTTATTCCCCAAAAAATGAAGGTACCTATTTTTAGTTGCTGTCTGCACTTTGTCCGCTCTACTACTTTTTGCATCCATTTCGGCAGAATCTTTTTTAAATTGTCACACGACCTTTCGTTTACGGTGCAAAAAATTAAAAAATGGTCGTAAAATTCACAAATTGGTTACCGCAGAAGCAAAAAGTGTGAAGTTTCGGAAGAGCGGAAGGTACAAATTGTGAACACGAGAAACAAATTAATACTTAGGTTAAGTGGTATTCGTAGTAGTGAAGTGGAAACAGCTGCGAACAACTTGTGCGCGAACTTTAGCAGGTAGACAAAGTTCTGAGAAGTCAGCTGAGTGTAACAATCTGTATTAAGTAGATAAATATCGGTGTTATATAAAACTTATTCTATCATATCTTTGTGGAAAACAAAATATGCAGATTTTTTTATCATTTAGATGAACATAATTTGCTACTTCTTGCCAGGTCCGTGATTAACTATATACGTACGTGATTATGCCAATTTCTTTAATATTCCTTCTAAGATATATCCTTATCTTTTATGATGATAATTTTATCAGTAGCTCAGAAATAATTTAATAGTGCTTACTATTAAATTATTTATATAGAGGAGGCGATTGTATAGAGGAAAAACTAGTGTTGTTGGGACATAAATAAAAAAGGTTTATCTTTCTTCCAAATTTCATATCAGTAATAGATACGTATGTTTTTATCAAAATGTAATTCCATACAAATTCCGTATGTTAAAAACGCGACGAATTTTAATAGGAAACACTTCATTCGTGTCGATAACTCATTTGTTGTCGTTTGATTTATGCGTCCGCATCATTTGCGGCGTATTATCTGTTCACACGCCGCCCGCAGATATTTTATGGCCGCGGTATATACTTGTGACATTTTGTGTAAAAAATACTTAAATAGCTACCGTGCTGCAGATTTTAAAATAAAACGCATGTTGATGATGCGTAGTTGTACTCTGAAAGATTATAACCATGTTGATGTGATACCACCATTATTTTATTGTAATAAAACATAAAAGCATGTACACTAATTCCACTTTATGTTATAATCAATAATTTAAGCGGTAGCTACGTAGCTAGGTACGGTTAAGTTCATAAATTATAACACTTCTCACAAATATGTACTACTATTTGGCGGCAAAGTAGCTTGTGTCGCCTTTTCCCTTCAGCTTGGTCAAACAAAATCTTAAAAGTCTCTTTTGTTGCAGGTTTTTCTTGAAGTTCTTCCTAAAGTGCAACCAAAATTGTTTGAAGAATGCCGGCAACCCACGAGATATGAGAAGGTTTCAGGTTAGTAAAAGATCTATTGACTCTGTTATTTTTTTTTTTCATTTTTAGGTGATCCATAACCGCAAGCAATCATATGTAATGAAACGTTACAGATTGGAATATTTGAAATATTATTCGAAAATATTACATTACAGCCAAATGCTGGCCAGTCAGGGAGGCAGTTTAGAACGTAGGTACTCAATGACATTTAACAGAATGGACGTTAGGAGTCGAAACCATTTACGAAAATAATAATGTCCGAAGTAAGTTTGACATAAACGAGAAATATAAATGACTGTCACAAACAAATTGAAATAGTATGACAATACTTTAACCACCACCAAATCCGATGACTTTTAGCGTTTAGGATTACTTTTTGTTCGGTAATTTTTAAGCCCAGACCCGAGGTCTATTTGATTTTAAGTAAATCAACGTTATCCTCAAAATCAAAACTGCAACGTTGAAGCCTGCATAATGCTCGCGATCTGGGAGCCTTTAGTTCCAAAGTGATGGTTATTATGTTATAACTTTAACATTCAGAACAAATGTAGCTAAACCACCTGCATGGGATGCACTTATTCGTGCTGTCGACAAGTGAATGGCTGGTTGTTTACCAGGCTCGGCGAAAAATTGCCGCGATCCTTACATGACTCCGTCTGAATCATTCTGAGAGCGTGCTCCAAGGCATACACTGAAGGTTTTATTTAAAATTTTGAAAAAGCTTGAACAACACATCTAAAGACAAAGTTTCATGAATAGTAGGTATAACATATTTACTGTAGTTTATAATTAACTTTAATTGGTTCTTCTTTTGTAACATGTATTCATCCAAACTAGCATATCCAACACTAGTTGCGAATGTGGATCACCTACCCAAAATATGGCCCATTTGTTGTCTTGCCCATTACTTTCCAACCTTTTTATAATAAAAAATCTTATACAGCTATTGGTCTAAAACCATATAGATAGAAGAAAACATTTTAATTATGCATAGACACGGCAAGAAGAAGTAACATGTATTTTAATGACACGACAAATAATATTTTGTATAATGTTAGTAAAGTTTTGTACATAATGTGTCTTTAACTATAGGTTTCTAAATAAGGCAACTCTATGGCATTATTTTAATCGAGAAGTAAAAAATCAAAGTTACACAATATTTTTTTAAATTTCAAAAGCTGTGATTAAGCAAGCAGCGTGTAACCTTTTGTGACTTGCACCGTTCATCGTCTGTATTGGCCTTAACTGAAGGAAGGGTTGCGTTCACGACTGTTGAATATTTGAAGCGCCTCCAATTTAGGGGAGGGATGAAATTAAATTTATTTATACGACTTTATTTATTTACTTTCAACCGATCTCTGCTCGCCGCTAAGTTGTATTTTTTAATTGGTTATGCTGTTTTTATTAAAGTTTGTTTGATTCAGTAAATTAATTTGATTTCGTTATTTATTTTTCGAAATTTTATTAGTGTATATGTGAGTAAATATATTATGTAAAAGCGTTACTATATAATTGGATACTAAACGTTTCATAACACAGTCATCGTTGTTTTTATTCTCGTTAGTTGCGACAAATTCTAACTAACTAAACGTTTTACAAGCTCAATAAAGTTAGATCGATATTTAGATAACCACTTTTTTTTTAAAAAAAATTGTTTAAAAATTTTGTTAGAATAATTTTATCCCAGGCCTTGATCGCTTAAGTTGCACTGCGTTCTGGTAATCATTATACTTAAACCCAAACATTCTCCCATCTTCAGTAAAGATGGTACCCGTAAAACTAATACAAATCACTACACTATTACTCACAATTAAAACTCCGCCACAAAATCACATATCTCATAATATAAACTAATTAGTAACAGCCCTAACACTCTAAAGGTGCATTCACACAGTCTACTTATGAGTACAAATTTGCTTCCACAGTTAGTCTAAGACATATTTGTCTTACGTGTCCTCTTATGAACTTTAAACAAATATAGAACTTACTGTTACACACATATTGCTCATTTCTATATGCAACGAACAACTGCCTATGTGTGTGAGTGTGTGTGTAGTAATGTCTATATTTGGGCTTTCTGTGTGTCATTGAATAATTCAGTGGTCGTTCCCTAACGTTTCAAGGGTAAGAATATATGGGTATAATATATAACTATGTACATATTTATTGGTATAGGAATCGAAATAATGCAGTCACTTTATCGATGTGAATATTGTATTCCAGGTGATTTAGATGTAGTTGGAGTTTCACGTAGAGTCGAGTAAAATGAGACTTATGTTGTCAACGTTATTTTATTTTTTCTCAGTTGTTTAGTTACATTATGGATTACTTCAATAAAATATTTAAAAGGATTGAATATGATGCAGTTTTAGCACTTTATAGAACTCTTATGCACCAAATCTGGCCTATTTATTTGATATTTGAGCTGACTACCTGAATTTAAAATACTGTGCAAATATCCAGAACACTACAAACTCCACATAACGATATAGGAGGATTTATAAATTAAAGATGAGAATGAGATTACGTTATGATTATAAAATTATATTTTTTTGAAATCTTTCTTCATTTGTGCTGTAATATTTATGTGGTAAATATACAGTTTTAAGTTCACATGAAACAGTGTAATTCCATTTGTTCAGAAACGACACGCACTTTTCTACACAAACAAACACCAAAACTCAGCCATCACGGAAACAACACAAAAAACCGTATCGATTGTCCGTCTATCAATCGACCACCCACGCTCACATGCCCATTTTCACGCACACATGCACACAATGCACTTCCTTGCATACCCATTGGAAGAGTTTCGTCCATTTCGTCGGTTCCCGAGACATTGGCTCCTCCTCCCTAGGGACTCTCCCTTTCAACTTCCCTTTACATGTGTGCGTTGGAATGCGGCTCACACACCTTGATGTGTGTGTAGGTGAATCGTAGACGCGTCATGTATCTTCATGCGTTTTATTTTGGTGACTGTACTTTTGGTTTTTCTATGAACTTGGGTGTATAAATAGATACGTTGAATATTTTAGCACGCTTTCCTGAGTCCTTTGTGAGGCCTATAAACAACATTTGCATGTTTTAAAATACGTATGAGGTTGAAGGGGTGACAGTTGAACCATTTGGGATTTTCCAGTGAATCTGAAAAGTGCGAAAGTGCGTTGCCACTTTTCTATTATTAAATGTAAGTGCTAGCTTAGGTATCTTCTTGACATGCCTCAATGTTTACGTTTAGTCAAATACAAGGTTTATAAAGTAGTAAATGAAATAAAGTGAAATTTTTAAACTATGAACGTAGTGTCTCAACGATATAGATTTGTATGTAAAGCCTTGACAAACTGACACCAAATAGATGCATAGGCTAGCAAGCAAATGTTAATTATACGAAAAAAACAAGTAGATGTTAAATCACAAATCAACCATGATGAGTTTATATCTACTTGCTGTTTAATAAAAACATATTTCAAAATGATTTCAATTTCAACACCAAAGCACACACGCTACTTTTAGTGGCGATTGGCGATATGGCGGTTGTTTCCATCAAAACAATAGACAGTTTAGCCGCGGCATCGGAAACACGGGTTTTAGCGACTAAAAGTATCGTGTGTGCATGGCCCTAAGGTAAAAAATTGTGTTGTGATTTGTGATATTATTGAGTCATTGCATCCATGCTCATATTATTTTCATTGTTCTAGGTGGTAATATCAACTCAAGTAATGGTGGACGGTCCTCTGCTCGCGATATCAGACAATATGTTCGTCCACAATAACAGCAAGCACGGGCGACGAGCGAAGCGATTAGATCCAAGCGAAGGTACAGACGCCGCGATAGACAACACTTGTACGTTTTTGGTTCTATTTATACTTTTTTTTTTGGTTTGGTATCCTGCTTGGGTTACTTTGTTACCTATATATTTTATATTTTTATACATATATACATATACATACATACATAATTTCACGCTTATATTGCCCAGAAGGGTGCGGCAGATGCGTACAACACCCAAACATCACCTGACTGTGTAATCTGTAAAATAAGCAAAAAGTTGAAAAGACATCTCATCTTGATAGTTTATAATCTACTACTGATATAAAATGTATATTCAAAAATATCGACAAATATTTACTTCGTTTTGAAAAAGATCTGATACACGTTTGAGTTAAAAAATCAATTTTAGAAGATAATATAAATATTTTTCATGAAATCATTTCAAATACAAAAGTTTAAAACAGTACAAAATTGCAAGTCCTTTTGAATTAGGCACATTACTAGCAATCATCGTTAGTAAAGTGAAGTTATAAAATAAACTATAATTTAGATTAAATATAAACAACTCACGACAAGAATCGCGACACAATGGATGCCGGAGAACCGGGGTGTCGTCGCTGAGGCCGGCCGAGAAAACGCTGGCGCGATGACTTGGTCACTTTTCTGGAAGACTGGCCGGAAAAAAATTCGGAGAGGGAAGAATTTAAACCTTTGCCCAACAATGGGACAATATAGGTTAAAAAAAATAAAATAAATAAACAACTACCTTCCGTTCGAGGCTCCGACCGCGTGGTAGGTCGATAAAAAACTAGACCATATTATTTCTGGGGCCATGAAACCCCACACCAATTTTTAATAAGATTTAGTAGATTCGAAGATACATACAAACAAACAAAAAAACAAATCTTTTCTTTTTATAATTAGTAGCGATATTTAACATCTAGGTAAGACATCATATTGTCATTTTGTTTTAACACCTACGTAAGTACGTGTAAAATTCAGCAGTCAATTGTCGATAAATGTGCAAAACTCATAATACAGCATTTTAAGATGTCGTTTGTATTCAAGGAATCACTGTAGACATTTCGCAAAGAACTTCAGCCGGGTGTAGGGGGTGGTAGGGGGGTGCTGAAGCGAGCATGAAGCGAAGGATAATTTACTCAAGAATTATGCTCCGTAAAAAACTTGGGACATGCGTTTTGAAATGATTTTGTGCTATTTTTAGACTACTATTTTGGTTGGATATGATTTATTTACATAAAATCATGCCTTTTACCCAGAAGAGAGAAAATTTCATCTGTTATGTTTAGGTCCCATGTAATAGGAGGTGAGCCCATCGTCAAAACAAGACCAGCTCCGTGCTGTTATTGAGAATTTCCTGACGGAAAAAGTCCGAATAACACTGTTGTCTAACTCGGGAATCGATCCCAAGACCTTAGAGAGAGGCACATACCTTAACCACTAGACCAAAAAGGTAGTTGATTAATTTTAGGCGAATTAAAATCAGGCTTAGAGCAGTTTTAAATCGGCTGAAGCACAAAAATAACGAAGACGGGCTCAGATCGTTCAAATTGTATTTTGAACTATCTGCTACTAATGTGAATGAACCTCGCCTAGATACTAAGTATGTAATAGAACGGTACAATTTTCATTTAAGTGCTCTACGTAATGATAGTTCATTAATTAAATACTCATAAATAAAACCATTTTATTTTTCTGACCACGAATGTACTTATGTTCTTATAAATGAAGCTTGATAAGACGCTATGTGAATTTAAAGCCGACTTTGATTTGATTGATTTCGCGTGGGCTTATAAATTAAATACAACCAAGACCTTTTACGCGAAATATTAAAACATTTTTAATGGAGAGAATATAATATTAGTGAAATTAAAAAAAAACCACCGAAGTAATCGCCTTTCGTCCCCTTAAATTCACTTTCTCCCGTCTTTATTACAACGTTGTTCGCCAGATTTCAGTTTCCCCCTTGTTTGACGCGTGTCCCCCCTCAACCTTGCACTCGCAACAGTTGACAACGTCATAACGACCGTGAAACTGTATTGCATAACCAACTTTATTACTAACTGTTAAAATTCATTTTCAATTATCGTTACCGATGCTTTTACTTCTTGTTTCTTTAAACCTATACCGTGACTTTTACGGTATAGATTGTAGAATTGTCCTTCTTCTAGAGGAGTTACAAGTGAATGTTCAAGAAGGACGGAATGAGTTTCAGTGGTATCAACTTTAAATTGTTGTACTATCAGCCCTTTCTTTCGCGGCCTTCCAAAATGCCATTTACGACCCCGATTGCTATTTATATGGGAGCTAGGGAACTATTTTAAGACTTGTCGTTGGTGACTTGCAAAAGAATAATATGATAAATCATGGTCTTTAATGTTATGTAGGTAGTTTCCTTTAAACGTAAAAATCTAACGTCGATACAAGTTTTTTATTTAATATAATACCGAAAATGTAAACAAACAATTTAGTATAGCAGGTGAAGAAAATTTAAATATAATAGAAATAAAGGTATCAGTTAATTTTCAAGTACATCAGGGCACTTCGTTTTAGTATATATTTTAATCACACACATTATTTTTTCACACAAAACATCATACAAAATAGATACACCTCACTTAGAATGGTATCTCCAACAGTAGGTCTGTATCCGCCGTTGCCAGTAGCAACACCGTGCATCAAGGCGATATCGCCGAGCGAGGGATGGACGTCGGGCGGGTCGACGGTCATCATAGTTGGGGACAACTTCTTCGATGGACTGCAGGTTGTGTTCGGGACCATGCTTGTTTGGAGTGAGGTGAGGGTCAACGTATTACTTAGAACATGAAGTTAAACTTTTACCAAGGACTTGCTGTGGTTATTTTTTTTTTTATAAATAATAATACAAACTAACATCATCCAAAATACCATTTCAATCAAACTAAACAAGATTTTCTAAAAAGTAAAAGTTGGCCAAGCCCTTAATAAAACTTTAACTTTAGCTTCTGCATTTAAACTAACCAATGTCACTAACGCCTGGCATCCAAAAGCCATTTCCATATTTTAAATAGAATCTTTCAATCTTATACACAATAGCAATGCTATGTTAACTTTCGATTTTTGTTCGGTATACTTATAAATATCACAAAACAAAATGAGAATTTAATTTAGATTGCAGCGTACGTGGCCACAATATTTTCTTCCTGACGTTTATCAATTAACACTATCTTTATTCCTTAGCTAATTACTTCCCACGCGATACGAGTGCAGACGCCTCCGAGACACATACCAGGGGTCGTGGAAGTCACGCTTTCTTATAAGAGCAAGCAGTTCTGTAAGGGTGCGCCTGGCAGATTTGTTTATGTTTGTGAGTATGGTTGGACCTATTAGAATCATATTTAGAAAATAATTATAGTACAGGTGAAAATTTCATCGTGACGAAATTGCTAACTAGTAATTAAGTACATGTCATGATTCTGACAACCTGTGTGCAATAAACAATCATTGGAAAATTCATAATTTTGACAAGAAATATTTTCAATTTCGGCGCTAATATTTTAATATGTCTATTGCTATATATTATTGACTATCATATTCTATATCTCGTTTTCTTTGAAATGTTTGGAACTACAGTTGAAAATTCCATCGTGACGAAGCCGCTAACTTAAATTTTAACAGGTTGTGTGCAATAGAAAATCTGCAAAATTCATATTTTTTACGAGAAGAGTTTTAATTTTTCGCGATTATCTGAACTATAACTTAAAGTGTCTATTATTGACTTTCATATTTCTATAACACGATTTCTTTATAAATTTTGGAATCTTAAAATGGGTTTTATGCTGACTGTACATGTTTCTTGTTTACGTAAGATTGATTTAAACACATTGAATCCAAGTTCCTACTTACTATGAATCAGATTTTTCCGTATTGCCGATGTAGCAACAAAATAAACGCTCATTATTTATGTCTCGAATGTTTCCTTGAAAATAATCAGTAATTAGGAAACTCGGCAAATCTTATACAATCCATCAATTAGGCTTTCATTTGTTAGTGGCCCAACTAATGATTGATTTTGTTTTCTTTTCCTCGCATAGCAGCGTTGAACGAACCTACGATAGATTATGGTTTCCAGAGGCTACAGAAACTTATACCGCGACATCCCGGGGACCCGGAAAAATTGCCAAAGGTACGTTTTTGTGCCGCCTTATCGTTATTTTATCTTTTTTATATGCCGCGAATTTAGTGGCTTAGTGTATGCGGAGTTTTGTATTAAAGGTGCAGTAAGGAATGATATCTTTAAGGCAATTTTTTTTTTCTTTTGCCAGATAAAGTATATTATTTTAAGGAATATAATATATTTTTTTCATTTTAATTCATAAACTCATTCAAAAATCTTATAGTTTCTGATTCTAATAGATGGAAACTAATCTAATAGATAAAAAAGAAATACTGCATTTTTTTGTATAGATACTTATAAAAATTAATTAGATGATGCAAAACATTATACTTTGTTTACTTTAAATTTAACAAATTAAATTAATTACTATTTTTTTTCTTAAATACTTCTGTATTTAGAAAAAAAAAAACAATTTTTAAAACGAAGAATTTTTTAAATAATCTTTTTTTAAAATTAATTACTATTTTTTTTGCTAAATACTTCTGTATTTAGAAAAAAAAAAACAATTTTTAAAACGAAGAATTTTTTTAAATAATCAATTTTTAAAATTAATTACTATTTTTTTTGCTAAATACTTCTGTATTTAGAAAAAAAAAACAATTTTTAAAACGAAGAATTTTTTTAAATAATCAATTTTTAAAATTAATTACTATTTTTTTTGCTAAATACTTCTGTATTTAGAAAAAAAATATACATTTTTAAAAAGAAGTCATTTTTAAAATAGGAAATAATCCTTAAACGAGCTGCGGACTTGGCGGAGGCACTCTACTCGATGCCCCGCAACAACCAGCTCGGTCTTGGCGCACCGCGTTCCCCCCCCGCCAGCATGCCCTTCAACTCGTACACCGGACAGCTCGCTGTGAGCGTGCAGGACACTGCGGCATCGCAGTGGACTGAAGGTGGGTTTAGTTTTTTTCAGAGTTATAAAATTGATATTTTTTGACGACTAATAAAAATATATTTTTTTATCGATCAAATAGCCACCTTATTATTTTCAGGTCGCCCGACTTTTATAATTACAGCCAAGTTAAGTTTTAGTGTAGTTTTGTAACGTAAACACTTTTGCTGATATTGGGACTAGAAAAATGATAAACCTGTTTTTTTTTTCAAATATACTCTAAAGTGGGTTTCTACTACAAATTTTAATTTTTCTTAGATTAGGTCACCAACAAACAAACCTAACTTCCTTATGTTATTACCCAGGCTTTTTCTTTTAGAGGAGTTCGCGCGTAGCGGCGGGTCGGTATCGCCGCGGTACTGCAGCGCCGCGTCCACGCCGCACGCCGCGCCGGGGGCATATCCACACCCGCAACATTACCCCGCACCCCCTACCTCACTGTTTAATACTAGCTCTCGTGAGTATTGAGTGATTTTATTTTTTTTTATTTATTAAGATTATTTTTGAGTCGATCTATCAATAAATTATATTTAGTGAAAACTTTTCTATGTGAATGATATGCATCAACGTCATAAGATAAAATTGAATGAATCAAAATGTGATTATTTAAAACATGGCTTATTATAATTATATATTGGCGTATTGCATAGTGTCGCATTTATCACTCACCTAAGACAAGGCAACGCATTATTAAAGACAAAAAAAACAATGTTTTTTTTTTTAATCTCAATGATTTCACATCTTTTCTGAAAGTGCTCATAAATGATTTAATTGGATTTTTTTTCTTTTTTTGAAGTTTTGCACTTACCACTTGTTCATCAAAATATAAGAAATAGAAAAATATATTTTAAGACTGAATATTTAAAAATATTTTAAACATTTTGATAGGCAAAGACTCCAAACAATATTACATTCAGCTAAAAATAAAGATTACAAAACATAGTAACCCGCCTTATCTCTACTAAACAATACAAACAAGATTTAAGTTCACATTTGCAACGCTTTCTTCGCACGGCTACAGTTTGTTTACGTCGCTTTGTGTTAACCCCTGTTCTTTATCCCGCCCAGTGTCTCTAGGACCCTACCACCCGGCGAACTTGAATGGACACTTATCATCTGACCGTCACTATAACGCGTATAATACGAAAGATAGCGGACATTACAGTGAAAGAAATGGCTCTAAAAGCCTGGCCGACTGTCCGGTAAACATTCATACAAAATGCACCGGCAGCGATATGAAAGGGCCACAGAATAAAGAGGCTAAGTCGAGAAGCGCCTTTGCCGTTGTGCGGCAAAGTCCCAATGAAAATCATCAGAATTGGCAACATCTCGTCGTCCAATGTTAGTAGTTTGTTTCTTTATGTAAAGTCTTTTGTTTCGCTTTTTTGTTGCGCGCTATTTTGCATTTTGCATGCTTTGATAACCCTGTTTAGATACTTGTGTGGACATAAGTTTTAGAGTACAAATTTGACTAAATAAAATACAGTAGTGCGATTTGATGGTGTGTTCCAATTCTTCAGTAAGAAGTAAAGTATGATGTCTTTGGTTCCTAACCTAAGACAATAATACTGTACCAATTAAATTTAGATATTTTTGTTAGACAAAAGTGTTTGAGTAAAAATTGGACTAAATAAAATACAGTAGAGCAATTTGATGGTGTGTTCGTATTCTTTAGTAAGAAGTAAAATTTAGATAAATTGTTTGAAGTCGTTCAATTTAGTACAGTTTAAAAAGAGATATTGGCATAAAATAGTCTTAAGTTTTAGTATATACCTAGTTTGTGTTTTTTGTTGGATTGTGTAATATAAAGTTATAAATATTTTCTCTCTTTGTCCACAGGAATGGGAGGTCTAGTTTCATCACCGTTCAGCATGAATCCCTTTTCTTTACCCACGTGCAGTGCCCAGCAATATGCCCAAACGGCACCTCTAACCTCGAAGTAGCCCAAAACTATGGACTATGAGTGTTATGGATTAAACTTAATATTGTGAGAACTATTTATCTGGCACGTATTTTCTTAGAGGTGTAAATTAATTATCGTTTTACATCATTGGTCAGGCGATTTAATTGTTAAATTTTAAATGTGCATCATCATTATTCTTAATCACTTTTGTTTTCTATTGTACTCTTACCAATCTAATTCAGGGATGTGCAAATATCTTGCGGGGCACATTGTAAATATAAATGTAATTATCATGTAAATAAATAGATAAATAAATAACATTCAATAGTTCGGTTGCTAGATTGTCGTAGTGTAGATTTTATATACATTTGAGGCTAACGTAAAACTGCTCAGGACGATTTGGAAAATCATGTAAAAAATGACTTTTGTTTTTTTATCGTAAATGTGTGTCGGTTCTGTTCTTGTACAATCTGTGATATATTTATTGTAAGTAACGTTGTAAATTTTAATATTAACGTAAAAGTGTACAATTTTCGATTATTGAATTCGAATAGCGTTCATTGTTTTTCGCGCTTAGGTTACGTATTCGGACATCGAAAATATTTTACCGAATCGATCATATCTCGAAACAATACATATCCAGTGAATACGATGCTTGGAATATACCTATAATATGTACAACGAAGGAAAATTTGATGCCGAAATGAATGTATACGAAAAAATAAATGTACTTACTCCGGAACATATTGCTTAGATTCACGCAAAACGAATTGTATTTTGAGAGATATCCACCGTGAATATATTATGTAGTTATGTATTATTGTTTAACACAATTGTATCAAATAAGACATTGTAAATTGTAATCGTTCATGAAACAAATTATCACAAAATACGAGATTAAATTACGTAAATACTTATACGTTTGTTTTTTTTCATAGTATTTTAGTAGATAGTCTACCAAAATGTTGCTTTTGGAAAAAAGAAGTATGGTATTATGAAAATATCGCTTACTAAATTTTCGAATACCTCAACGCTTTCTTTAGCGGTTTATCGAAACACTCGAGTCATGGTTTAAAAATCTACCATAAAAATACTGTACACTTTTAAGATTGATTTTACTGTACAATACTTTTTAAATATGTCTGCCAGCATTATTGTTCTGTAAAAATAGTTAACAAATCCGATAAAAACAATGCTTGGCATAAACTTGGTTTAATTTTCCAAAATTGGGATAAAAATCAGTAACTGGGATAATTAGAATAATAGAAACGGATAAGGGTACCTTACCTATTCATTTAACAGATTTGACATTTAATTTCTATGAACGACTCAAATATTTAGTACGAACTGGACACAAACCATCCATCACAACGCTCACATGTGCCAAACAAAACATACTTTTGATTCAGATTTTACACATGGTGCCCTTGCACCCTCTCGAAATATTATACTAACAATTTTTATAGGGGTTATTCCATTGTAGTACTGACTAGATAATGCATGGGTTTATCGCTCCTCTAATTGTACTAAAGAATGGATATCGTATTACTGGTAGATTAGCATTAAAATAGAGAGGCCGGTTGTAGAACAGTTTTGCGATTAAATTAATTATGGTGATCTAATGGATCGAGGGTGTTGAACTTAATGAATGGGGCCTTATTTTAAAATAGGACAACATTTTTTAAAATTTGAATTTAAGATAACATGGTGCAATAATATAAGGTTTCATTCACATCTGTCAATTTGGTTTAAACTCGGTAAAATACTAAACAATATTAATAATAATAATAATAAAAATGTTTATTCATCTCCACAAATTACAACATGCTTATACAATATACAGTTGAATTAAGAAGCTCTTTAAATTGATCTGGGCTTGCTACAACCTTGTCCAAAGTCTTGGACTAACAAAATTATTGGAGCTTTATTTAAAAACAAACTGATGCCGGTAGACCGTAAAAAAACTTAATCACTAAATATAAAGTGCAACAAGACATTACATACAACGGCAGTGCGCACACATCATACGAATTTGTCTAAGTAGATTACGCCACAATAATCCCAATGAGCGTTTGTGCGGCGCACGTGCGACATGACTGTCGCACGCGTCCGTCCGGATGTCATCCCATATCGGTGTGAAGAAGGACTTATTTGGAACAACTGGAGCGGCGGCATGGCGGTAGAAGTTGGAAAGTTGGTATATTTTGTAATAAATTGTTGTTTGATTTTAATAAGTAACATGATTTTTATGACAATCTTCAAAGTTCAAGTTCTTTAATGATTTTAACATCTACTTTACTAAGCCCTAATTTCACTGGTGTAAGATAGACGAAATTTAAGTGCATAAATGAAAGTGACAGCTGTGTTCTATTTTCAAGTGTAACTTGTGTCACTTTCAAATTCGGTCAGATTATAATTTATAAGTCGGATAAGATCTATTCGGCACCTCAGAAACTAGCCCTTAGTCTAATTTAAGAATGCAGTCATATTGGCTAAAGTCATAGTTTAAAATTTTAATTGACTTATAAGATAAATCAATCATAATGGTACTTTGTTACTTTTTTACGTACTCGGCTATTAAAGGAATATACATGAAGGAATATAATATTTAGATACCGAATTAAAAACAGATTTATATAACTAATTAAATAATTTAAAACAACTTGTTTTCAAATCTACTTGTAGCAATTGCAATTCATATATGAAAATGTGATTGGGTATTGAATTACAAGAGGGTAGGAGTGACATTTTTATTCTTACGCATATTTGTCTGGCCCTTACGATAAACAAGTTAAGTGAACAAATTGTCTAGTCGCGTCAATCTGTCGCGTGGCGGTCGGACTGCGCGTGTATGTCGCGTGGCGAGCGGGCATTACCGAATTAGCGTCCGGTGTGCACCTAGCCTTACATTATGTTAAGGGCGGGTCGTATTACTAATAGAATTTGGCTTAAAAATGTAGTTTTGATAACTTATTTAGAGATTTTTTTTTGTAAAAATAATAATTATTTTAATTGTGAATTAATATAACTTATTGTATGCTGTTTAACATCATGTTGACGAGGTTATTAAGCTTAAAGACAAGTTAGTGTAGTTCTATGATCATAACAATATTTAGATATGATAACTTTGTGGCTAAAACGGTCTACAAAATATATTGCAAATACATTTTCACCAAACTTTTTTTTCAACCAATGCAGCAAAATGAAAACAAACACCACGAATTAAGCCTAGAAAGAACATTCTCAAAAATAAAACGTAAAACGCATAAGAAAGTCGAGGGTGAGGTGGGCTGAAAACTGAGGGTGGGGTAGAGGGGGTGGTCGACAATAGGTGTACAGATAACTTTCCTTCCATAGTAGACTCAATACCGGCCCTAGGGAGTTTTACCCTCGGGGTTCGGTCGCTTGGGAAAACTAGACCCAACAATATAGAAAAGGACAGAGCTATACATCACCCTGAGGGGGGAGGAGTGCATCGGATTGTACTTATGTATTAATAATATATAGAGGAAAAATGCCGAGAACGTGCGTGGAGTGATATGTAGCGACTGTTAGCGAGAGAGGGATGGATGACATCAATTTGTCGTGTCGTGATGGGGTTTTATTTTGTTTCTCCTTTTGCAATTTTTTTTGGGTCCATCTATTTCTGTATTTTATTCGGCTCGGTTTCGATGGAACAGTTAAGCTATTGGAAGAAACGTTTTTGTTTGAAATACGACTAAGTTAGATATAGGTTTTATAGTTTTATGTATGTGTATAGAGCGTAGAGTACTTGTATAAATCTGAAAGTTTATTAACATATTTTCAAGGTTAACTATAGGTAACACTTTTTTCATGGTAGTTTATATATATTAATAGTTGAATAACTAAAAGTTAAGATTAAAAGTACTCCACAAGAAATAAGATAAACAATTCTATCAGTTACGTTTGTATTCTGAAACTTTTCTTAGGCATAAGTTATTCTCACTCAGATGTAAAGCCGTTTACCAAGTCATTTATCTTTATAAATGCTTCATAAAAAAGAGTTTTGTTTGGTACTAAAATTATAATCTCCTTATTAACAGACCATGTGAATAAGGTTATCATTGACTCATATTAGGCTCTAGACAGGGTTTATTTAAAGTTGACACGTAAACCAGCTTAAAATACAACTTCAGATTAAAATCCTATAAGAGCATATACTTAAAAACATAATATAACATCACGCTTACATTACTCAGAAGTGTGTGGCAGGCAGAGATGTATATATACACCTACACTTTACATGTTATGCTTAGGTCTCATGTGATAGGGGCCTATCGCCATCCACCGGGAACAGATCCAACTCCATGCTGTACTTTATGACGAAAAAATCTTTAATAGCACTTAAAAACTTTCAACAAAACCTTTGAACGCTTTTTAAATCTTACACTCTGAACTCTCAGGGCCAAGTTTCGCCGTTATGCCTAGTAAAACAGTTACGAAGCTATGTGGAAGGCATTGAGGCGTGTCAACAGAGGCGTTAAGCGAAATTGAGTAAAAGTCAAGTTAAAGTATTAAAAGTTTTCAGCTAGCGATCTTTGCGAGAGCCGAGACGGGAGACCGCGTCGGTTACCTGAAGGGAGACGGGAGTGTCGACAGGTGAGTATCGATATCAGAGGTTGTAAGTATTTTCTTTTTATTTTTTTTATACTACGCCCTCAGCGAACAAACGTGTAGTCCACCTGATGGTAAGTGGAATACAGCCCATGGACATCAACAATCCACAAAAGCAGATTATAGATGCGTCACTTTAGCTGAGGACTACGGTGTTATGCCTCATGTGCCAGTAATTTCAGGGCCTGATCTCACCACCGAACACAGTAATGGAAGCACTACTATTTGGCGGCAGGTTAAAGGTGAGACGATGGTGCTACCACCCTCGAGCTCATGCACAAGAACTCTACCACCAGTAAACCTTTTTGTTATATGTTATAAAATGTCACGCCAATATTCTATATCACGCCACAAAAGAGTATTCCTTACTCTGTATTAAATAAAGCTCATACAAAAAATACTAAAAATCTTGATAAATACTCCACCAAAAACAAACTATCACCAGAAAATCTATTCACACTCCATAAAAATCCTTATAGCTCGAATCGTTATAAAGAACAATTCCAATATCGATATCAGCCCCTCTCTAATTTCCACTTCCCACATCGATAAGACAAACGTTCCCGTCGCTGGTTCCTTAACACGGTGTAAGTTAATAATGTAATACAATTACAAGGAAAAACTGTTGAACTCTGCCGGAGCGGGGCAGCACTTAATTGTAGCACTTTGTTTTGTGCCATAGTGCAGATATTTGTGCGATGCAGGACGAATTTACTCGTATGTATGGTCGTTTAATTACTGAACGTTTCTTTTGATAACAATATAGAATTTTATTCATAACTAGTTCTCGTCGCTGATTCCATAACACGGTGTATGTTAATAATGTAATACAATTACAAGGAAAAACTGTTGAACTCTGCCGGAGCGGGGCAGCACTTAATTGTAGCTCTTTGTTTTGTGCCATAGTGCAGATATTTGTGCGATGCAGGACGATTTTACTCTTATGTATAGTCGTTGAATTACTGAATGTTTCATGTGATATAGAAGTTTATTCATAACAAGTTCCGTCCGTGGCTCCACCCGTGTAAGTACGTCGATAAAAAGTAGCCTATATTATTTATGGGATCTTGGACTATCTTCATCAAAAGAGGTCCAGTAGTTTCGCAGGTTATTGGGTACAAAAAAACAAAAAATCTTGCCTTCTTATAGTACAGATAGATTTATTTTTATTTGAAATTTTTGCAATACAGAAGTGCGATACAACTTCGTTATCTGAACGATGAAAAGTTACCGCTAGTAAGAACTTAGCCGCTTCGTACACTAGGATACTCGGCGAATTTTACATACGCTGCGTCCGTACAATATGCGATATTTATGTCCGTACACTGTTACGACGCAATGTACGTAAAAGTCAATGAGTATCGAAGACTGGCGTCATTCAGTGGGCCCAGGGCACTTTGCACTCTGATGAGAACTTCATGGTATTTTCTGGGCAAACACTATGTTTGTACGCACATATGTCTATATTTTCATACAACAATATCACATTTATTTCAAAGTCCCAATTTCACAGGTTTTAGATCAACCTTATTGGTAGGATAAGCAAAAAACCCACATAAATGAAAGCAATAGCTGTGTTCTTTTTTAAAGTGTTACTAATGTCACTTTTAAATTCAGTTAATTATCATTTACGATAGACTCTACCCATACTAATAATAGTAAATGAATAAGCACATCTATTTCAGTATTTTCCAAAACAAACACTATATGAATATGCATTACACGCTAATGAAGCTGAAATTCAGTCCAGACGTCTCCGCGGTATAGCGAATAGTCTGAAAGTTAGACAAAAATCATGCGGTGCTTAGTGGCGGTAACAGTTAGCAAAAATTCTCAACTCAGACACTCGCTGTCTGAAATTTTACAGACAAAATAAAGTTTATGATAGTTATCAACCGCTTTTGTTTTGGGCTTTGTGAGTACGAGTGCTGGGAAATGTGTAGCGAACGTAAATTGTTTATACTATTGGATCCTAAAATCAGATACCAAGCTATGTTCTGTTTTAATTTCGACAGAAATTCAACATGATTGGGCTTCTTTCATTATCGTCTAGTAATCTACTACTATTACTAATAATTATCTACCAGATTTAACCAAATTATAACTTGATCGAAAATAAAAGTGAACTCTTCAAATATAAAAACTGCCTCGATGGTCTACTGGTTAGCGTATTTGCCTCTCACTCGGGTTCGATTCCCGGGTGGGGCAGAGTGTTATTTGTAAACTTTCCGTCAGGAAAAGCACAATAGCAGCACGGAGTTGGAATTATGCGCGGTGGGTGTCGATAGGCTCACCCATGAGACCTAAACATAACAGGTGAAGTGTGGGTGTTGTACACCTCTGCCACACCCTTCTGGGTAAAATAGTCGTGATGTTATGTTATGTTATGTTCAAATATAAAATCGAACACACCTGTCACTTCAATTTGTCTGTTTAACATTTTATCCTTTGAGTAACATTTACTTAACAATTGTAAAGCTGGCACTTAGAGTAGCTTTTTGCTTTTTGATGTATCCAAAAAACTAAAAAAAGTATTACACTTAAAACTTAATGTTTATTTCAAAACAATTTACGCATTTTAACACATAACAAACAAACAAACAATAGAAACCAAACCAGCAATTACACGATAAATTCAAACGAATGTTTATTACACGAACACTTCACATATCGCATTCAGTACGCTGCTATTCGCGCATCCCTTATCAAGATCGCACTGAGTTTTATGGGCCTAATCGCAGCGACCGCAAATAGGGCCCGAGTGGGTAATTTTCTAACCTGACCGATTACAGGATTACACCTAATTAGCTATTACCGATATATTGTAAGTTACAACGCAATTTTGCACGGTTATGGCACTGTTTGTCTTTTTAATTCTAAAACCTTGTCGAAGATTCTGAATTCAAACAGTCCGCGTTTGATTAACGGGTGATTCAACAGAATTCGAACGGGCAAAAAAAATATCTGTATCATGTGTAGGATGGATGCAATATCAATTTATTGAAACCACAATTTCTATACCATGTGGTGGTAATATAATGATCATTCATGTATTTGAAAAAGAAAAGTATAATATATGTATTAGAATCAGTTATTATCATACCCATATGTTACAACTCGTTAGCTATTTGCAACTGACTGACTTTTATTTAAATCCCATAAACAAACATTCTTATAACAAAATAACATACTAGGTGGCTACTGTCCATCAAATCTAGGAGGTACCGTTTGATAGTTCATTTATGCAAAGAAAAATATACCTTACGCTAAAGGAATAAAACTCAAGAAAACAGCATCAGTTTTTTCAATACAATTATTTATTTAGAAAATTAGACTACTCCTGATGTACATAAGTAGCACTTTGCTTTGCATAAATGAACTGTCAAATGTTACCTATTAGAATAGCCTTACTTTAGTAACATTTAAAAGAAGGTTTATCTATTTTGATACAATTTACCAAAAAATACGTATAAACTCTGCTTAGTTAGGGACTAGATTGCGTTGTGTGTATGTTGTGTATATTTATTTATTTATGTATTCCCACTAGTATTGTTTTTAACGAAATAAAAATTTAAGTTCTTCGAAGAAATAACATTGCCATACAGCGTGCCAACACTGTCAGCCTTCTGAACACGGTCCCCGTTGCCGAGATCGATGCGGAGAAATACTTTGACGGCGAACGATCTAGTTAAAATGTAAATATTTGTATTTTTTTTTACGTAAAGTATTGTTCTAAGGAACCATAATTATTATAGATAATATGGTTACATTATAATAATTTATATTGTTACTTAAATAAATAAATAAGGCAATACCCGTTTTCTAAATTAATTGAACATCATTCAATTAGTATAAAAACATTGTTTTTTTTTAAAATAATAATTGAGAGTGAACACTAACTACGTCTCGAATCATTAGTTATAATAAACTAGCTGCCCCGCGCGGCTTCGCCCTCGATAAAATTTTGTCCCTCGAAAATATTTTAAAAGTATCCTATGTCCTTCTCCCGGTTCTAAGCTACCTCCCCACCAATTTTCAGCCAAATCGGTTCAGCCGTTCTTGAGTTATAAATGGTGTAACTAACACGACTTTCTTTTATATATATAGATAGATATCACATCCACCCTGTATAAGGTAAAGATGTTTTTTTTTACCCATTCAAATTCTGTTCACTCCCCTAAAACACCCTGTATTGTACCCTGTATTATCTTACAATGGAATAATTTCGTAAATATTAATAAGGCACTGATTGCAGCAAAGAAAAAAAATCAAATTAAGTAGACAGCATTGTGCCAGGCATAGAATATTATAACTACAAATTAATTGACATATTTTATCTACATCAGTACAGTCAGTTATTATGCCAGATTATTAGTAAGTGCGAAGGATGTCAAGCCTCCTTAATAAAATTCATAAGCTACTTATAAAAAATCGATCTCGCATTTTTACGCTCGTAGCTAACTTCGAAATAAATCAGACGGGAGGAATCTTTCGAATTGATTCACTGCTTAAACTTTGAACTCCATTTATAATAGTGACACTAATATACTTATTAGTCCCAATTTCGCCAAATTTATTTAACCCGTGATTCAAACTTTCTCTCTCTCTCTCATTGAATATTTGAACGGGACAGAAAAATCAGAAATCGTAGTTCAGCGTTAAACGTCGGTTTGACATGTTGGTGAAGTCTGAGCTTTACTATGTAAATTATTATACTGATAACATTAATTAATATATAAAATATTGCACCTTGTTTTCCAATGTTCTTTTGAGTTCCCATCCTATTCAAGTTTGCATCTATTTAGGACAATTATTTCAAATAGGTTTAATAGAATGCAACGAATAGGACATAAATCTGATGTCTCAGAACAGAACTGTTTCAAACTTTTCCAAATTCCCAGTTTCTTAATGTATCTATTAGCTTTGAAATATTTGACGTTATTATTTTAGTACAATAATTCAATTTTATCACTTGGCATATTATATAGCAACTTGTCGAAGCAAAGCTCGAAACAAAGTCAACAACTTTTCCTCTTCCAACGAAGGCTTCCGAGGAGACCATCGGCGCCATCTTGCTGAAACTTTATGCACGTAGTTCGACGAGTTTCCGTTAGATGGCGTAGTAGAATACTCCTGGGACTTGGATACGAACCCAGTTTCAGTGCGCACCGTCCTGAAACACAACGGACCGACTTGAGAAAGGGAGAGAGAAATTCTCAAGGCTCGCTGTTTAGGGACTAGTACGGTTATGTTACAGTTTTCCTTTTTGTAACAGCAGTGGGTGTGTTCTCGGACGGCCAATGGGAGTGATTTCTCTCGGTCCGACCACACCTACCCAGTTTTCGATGCCTACTGGGAGTTGGATGAAAAAAATGTTGGAAATAGGTAATTTTGAACGTCGTTTGCCAGTGACGTAATTGCGAATTTATGGTCCGGCGAATCACCTTGTTGATATCGCGAGCTGATTGAAATGGAATTTTAAATTATGTTTTGTGAATAAAAGCAAATTACGCGTTTGTGGAGGCTTAGCGTTATATCCGTTTCATTGTGCGCTTAAAACTGTATACACCCGTCTTAACGCGCCAAAGTATTTTCGCAAGTGTCTGGCAGAGGTAGCTTTAGCTAAGTCTACGTGCAATTTTCCAACAATGAACGAGGCACAAGTATCTTTACTCTTTATATGTGTTTTGAATTGACATTTAAACAATAAATCAATATACGCTTAAGCACATTTTTCGCAACGATGATGACGTATCTGCATTAGCTTTTTCCTTTACGTTATCTTTTAAACGTTCTACGGTACGATAACAAGCAGTAATTTAGCGTTAATTCTTAATTTGATAATAGTACCTATAGATAAAATGAAAGAACCTGGTGATTTGAAGTTGGCTGCACATTTGGTAGCGACCAAAGCGAGCGTTACCTGACCAAATATTATTATTACTGTATTTGGCACCCGTGCAGTCATTAAGGCCAGAAAATCAGCGTCAAGTATCATGCTGAACCAGAGCCTATTCAGTGCAACGGTGGGTCTATCACAAGTTGTTTTTTTAGATTATACCTACTATTCGCTAAGTTAGTTTGTAGATATGCCAAATGCATGTTTTCACTACATAAACATATGTTTTTCCTTTCTTTCTTTTTTTATTCAATTGACGGCCGCCGCACTCGAGCGTGACCAATACCAATCCGTGAGTTTAATTTGCAGACAACTTCAATACAACTATATCCCTATTTAACCATGGTGTTAAGAATAGCAATCTTGAATCTCATTGGTATTTATTTGAAAATCGAATCCCAACTTTTTAAACTAGACACGTTCCAAAATCTTCCGTTTAACATACCTATACAAGACATACAAATAAAACTACGCAGCACTCGGCCGTATGCAAAGATATTGATGGATAAGCGACGCGGCCCAGGGAATTCCTGGTCTCAACACGACTTAGCACTTCTAAGGGTACCTCGCCTGTTTTAAAGTATACCAAATTGCTTTTTAGTGGCAGTTTTGAATAGTGGGTGGAGAAAGTTGGGCTATGGACGGACGGCAAAGTTGGTCGTGTCACGTATGTCGAGTGTTGGTTTAAAAGCTTTTGTAAAGAAATATATATAAGAGATATATAAAGTCAAGGGATGTGTCTAGTTTGAACACGTAGATACAGCAGAATTTTGCTACCATTATAAAGTTAACTTTTCTTATTTATTGAATACATTATTGTACATAAAATATTACAAAATGGAAATGCTATAACATAAGGCAAGCTTAACTCATTATTCAAATTCAAATTCAAATTCAAATCATTTATTTTCATAGGCCCCAGGAGGCGCTTGAAGACGTCAAAATAGTACAAAAAATGATATAAAATAAATAATAAATAATACTAAATTATACTATATTTGAGTTTCTTCTAGTAAACCCAGAGCAATAGAGGAGAGAAAGATAGTATAGAAGGCAAAATCCATGTACAACTATAGTAAATATGTATATAAATACTAGAAATTACCATCATTATATTTAATCATTATCAACTGTTGTTACTTTAGAATAAAAATACTTTTGACTTTTTTCTTAAATATGACGATAAACGGACTTTCACGTATTTTATGAGGAAGATCATTCCATAACCGCACTGCTTGAATGGTGAAAGATTAATCATAACGACTAGAATAGTGTAGGAGATTTCGAAGAAAAAGAGAAGAAGAACGGTGAATTTTCTTCGGGAAACGTGAAAAAAACGCGTCAAAATCTATCTTGCGCTCATTCTGCTAGTCCGACTAGAAAATACTAGATCTGTCACTCGGTGTTAGGCTTTAATGCCCGGTCTCAACACGGCTTAGTACTTCCAGAGTACCTCACTCGTCTGTTTTAAATACCAAAACCCAATTGCTTGGTGGCAGTTTTGAAAAGTGCTTAACTTATAATGGACGGAGGTACGGACGGCTGAATGGTATTATAAAGTTGGTCGTGTCACGATGTGTGGTGGGTTTGCTTAAAAGGTTTTACGAGGACATGTGTACAATTCAGGTGGGCATAGATATACATAATTTTAACTTGTTAGTTTTTTCGCCCTAATTCGAGTGTGCTTAATTGTTCATCAAGTTTGGAAATTTCATAGGTGAAAATCTCTAAGTATCCGTGACAACTCTTTTGATAATTCTAATTTTGGTAATAAGGTTAATATAATTATAATTATTCAGGTTGTCCCGCGGAATTTTGTCTGTGTCATATAAATAACAAAATTGTATAATGATATTCTTATACAGATAAAGAACCATTGAGCGACTACAGCACTAGAGGGAGACAACCTTGACTATTTCGACTCTACTTTGGAAAATAATTCTAGTAGCATGTTATGTCGCTTTCATAACGCTTATCCTTACTAATATTATAAAGGCGAAAGTTTGTAAGTATGGATGTATGGATGTTTGTTACTCTTTCACGCCAAAACTACCGGGTCGATTTCGATGAAATTTTGCACACATGTAGCTTATAGTCTGGATTAACATATAGGCTACTTTTAATTGACATACCACGCGGGCGGAGCCGCGGGCGGAAGCTAGTTTCTCATAATTCAAATTTATCATTTATCGCTCATTACTCAAAGGAGCCTGGCGACCTGTAACACAGGTATTTTCAGGCACCAGGCTCTCGCAAATTGACCATCTTAAATTGTAAAAGGTAGATCTAATAAGACATTAAGAACAATTTGTGAAGAGAAAATAAATGATATTGTGTTGTATATTATTATTCTATTCTTAACAAAACATATCGAAACAATATCTTCTGAATACCCTTTATCGAGCAATCAAAATGTTGCCATTTCATATTTTACCCCTTTCAGCATACCATGTGTTGTGGCAATTACCACTAACGCGTACCGCGACAATACGACAATGGTAGTACGACAATACGACAAGTGATATTTGACAAGCAATAAATTTAATTTCAACTTGCCTTTGTGTTCATTGGTGTTCAATGTGCGATGAAATTAAGATATTTAGTGAGATAGGGTGTAGCGAATTCTATAATGTTGGAGAATATGTTCGATAGTTGTTGGATGGTAATGGAATTCTATTGACACAATATTGAGTGAGTTGTTACGTTCTGTGAAGGTTACATGGATTGAATACGTACGATAGAATACAATTTGAAAAGAAACACTGGTGGAAGGTGCTTCAGAAATATTTTATTTGGCGAAAACCCTCAGAGGGGTAATGTGCAGTTATTTGGGGCCCGTACACATTTAAAGCAACACCGTGTGTAGTCGAGCCACGTTGTGGTGGCCGCCGGAACCGCGAATACGCCATCATCAGCGATCGCGGTCCTCAGATAGTTCAGATACCTACTGAAAGTTTTAAATTGCCAGTGCGGATAGCGCTTTCTTCGGCTTTCATGAGCGCTTCCTTTGTGCGGGTGGTGGAGCTTGTGGGACCAGGTAAAGAGATTAGCCATAGTCTGAACAGCAACACACTCACAATGTAGGTCATTCGTCAAGAAAACACCACGGTACTAGGTTCTGCTTGCTGCGACCGACTTGAGTTCGGAGCCTATTTAAAAAAATGGATATTACTGATATGATTTTTCGGTGCTTGACGTTTAGTGTGTGGCGGCGGTACATTGAGAAATTTTAAACCAACAAAAGTAAGGGTGGTTTTCAAAAAATCATCAACCTCACGAACGGAGCCTCAGTCTGCTTGCGACCATGACAAAGTGCAACCTTGTCGAAACGAAAATTAATCGCGTTAATTTAAAAGTTTTAATTAGGTATTATTTTGACGTCTTCATGCGTGCTATAGAGCCATTAATGGATTTCAAAACCAAGTCAAAGGAGAAGTCTTTTAAATATTTTTATCTGCACAACATTCTAATTCCCCAAAGATACGGAATAAAACAAGACTGGAATAAAACCATTATATCCCTAATACCTTCGAAGGTGAGGTAGCTACGTTTTCTCAGCAATCATTAATATCGCGGGTGTGTAACGATGTACGACAGGCGACGGGAAACGCACCGAATTGAAATTCTTTCACATAAACAGACGCATTTATCAGATTAATTTATCCTCCCCTGAAATTGTCGGATGCTGTTACGGAATGATTTTATTTTGCTATTTCATTATGATAAAGTTATTTACTGACAATCTTAATCATGATACTGGAACTCCAAATTATGCGAACTTATCTCATAGTTAAACTGTTGCTTGATGATTACAAAATCTTGTTGATTGATGCAATAGCTATAAAATTGTTATCTAGTGATCAATTCGTATGATACCATGATTGTAATACTTTTTAAATGCTGCTTTGTCATAATTTAAGGTTAGATACGATAAAGGAGATATTTTCACTGACGCACTAAAATAAATTACTATGAACAATACAAATAAATAAAATGGAAGTGTATGTTTTTAATGTCAAAATAAGAATGTTTTTTATGCTGGTATAGTTGTTGGCACGACACTTTTGCCTAAAATACAAAGTTTAAAATTTTTGTCTGTCTGTCTGTCTGTTTGTATTGGCTAATCTTCTAAACGGCTGGACCGATTTAAATAAAAATTTTGAGGCAGATAATTGACTACAAGCCGCATAACATAGGCTATTTTATATCGATGTACCTACCACGCAGACGGAACTGCGGCAGACAGTTAGTTTGTTCTTTTAATAGCGCTAATCTCGAGAACTACTGCTCGAATTTTGATAAATATTTTTGTGTTTGATAGTCTAACTCTCAATAAGGTAATATTTATCATAAAGCTAAACTCTAATGGAGCGGAGCGGTAAGGTTGAACGCGGGACAAAGCGCGTAAAGCAAGTACTTAATATAACGTATTCCACACGGACAAACTCGCAGGCAAAAGCTAGTCTACAATCATTTACATGATAATAGTATCGCATAGGTATTGAATTTTCATTGGAACATACTATATTACTTAGCGAGTAGCATCTTATCCTTAGAAAAATCTTGTTTATCCTATTACAACAGTGACATTCACTTTTTATTTAGAATCCGTCTTTGGCGCGTTTATTCTTCCGCTTCCACACCTCTTTGTGAATTTAATTTATTACGTTTTTCAAATCAGATGAGACAGGAGTTAGGAGAATTGAGTGCAATGTGTTTGTGTTGAGATTTTGTTAAGTAATGCATTCCTTCGTGGTTGTTTACCTGGATGTTGTTTGTGAGTAGTGTTATTTTATTCAATGGGGCTGGTTTAGCTACATCGATAACATGATTTAATGTAACCACTGGGATTTAAACAACTATGATTGCATTCTTCTAAGTGTTCATTTATCGAAGTTAAAACTCAAAGTCTATAGAATTTTATTCTAGATGATAGATAATCGTCATTTTTGCAGAGTTACTGATAATTCAAAACTATAGTTCGTTTTTTAAATTAGCAATCTCAGCGTAAAGGGTAGACTCCCGAGCGCCGTGTTTTCGTACTAACGTAATATGAGTTTAACTTAAATATTTTTAAGTTTTTATCTATTTTTACAGACAAATCATTTCTAAAACAATAAAATGCATTTGGTATTGGCCATTTTTTAAATTTTTCAATCATTTATTGAGTTACATTAAACTGAAGAATTAAAATAATTATTTGAAAACTTGTGTGCCAACAAACTTGAATTTTAGTGTTTTATAATATTAGATAAAAACTTAATAATATTAAAGTTAAACCCATATTACTTTTGTATGGAAAACAACCAATCAATTGCCCCTTAGGTAGTAATTTTCCAATACATGTAATTTTTTTACGGGGAACCTACGGAAACAATATCAGCTATTTGCAAATCATCATTGTAACCTTTTGATAAGCAATGCGTATACAATCTAATTGCTTTTTACATTCTACGTTTAAGTACATAATGTCTAAACTACAAACAATTAATTCAACACAAAACATTTGTTAACTGGTTAGTAATCCATCTAACTCTGATTCAGTCTGCCTCATTGCCTCCATACAGCTATAAACACAATCTTTGTACAATTATTACACATCGTTTCACATCGCGAAAGTGCCAGATGTATTGCGTTACAACTTCATTTTATACGAATCGGTATTGGTAGGGGCTGGTAGGGTCTATAGAACGAAAGGTTAACATAGACATGTCTAAATTGATTAAATGAATAGCATTGTACGGTGTGTACACTTTAGAAAGTTAGTATTAAAAGAAAAACTGATTTATAATGCAAAAGCTGATTTATTACTCTGAATTCTTATAACACTAAATGAATGATATGAGCCGAACGCGTTGATGATTGCGACTGACATAACTTTAACGTGCTAAAATATAATTGACTAGCTGACCCGTGCCCACTTCGTTGGGCATAATGTTCAAAAATATATATCTTTCTTATAGTAAAGGCAGCGTTCGTAAGAAATAAATTAATATCTACACGAAACAAACTTAATACCTACCTATAACCTAAATTAATATCTACATGAAACTAACTTAATACCTATAACCTAATTTAATATCTAGGTACATGAAACAAACTTAATGCCTATCTATAACCTAAATTAAATGAAAACTATATAAACATAAAAGATTTTTTTTTTAATGTACCGAAAATAAAATTAATGAATGTCGAAAGTGTGTTACGAAAAATTCAATTTTGGGGACGTCCGCTGCGTAAAGAGCCGCGCGGGTACCTACCTCTCAGATGTAAAAGGAAGGTCACGCCTCCTTCTTCCGAAGTGAGCACGAACGCGAACCGAAATAAGCCGAAACCATCGCGCGCCGCTGCCGCGCTGCTGTGGCCTTCACGTATAACGATGAGTTTTTCTCCGATTCTCTTTACAAAACGGACTACCACGTAAAAACCTTTTAATTTTTCGGTTTTTTATATAGCCTATAACACTCAGCGATAATGTGGCGTTCTATTAGTGAAAGAATTTTTAAAATCAGTGCAGTAGATTCCGAGATTACCCCTGACAATTTAACAAACACACAAACTTTACCTCTTTATAATATTAGTATAGAAGTATAGATGAGTGCGCACAACGTGAGCGCGAATATGTGCGGTGTATGCAAGTTCGTACACCGTACATGCATAGAACATTTAATTTGTTTTTGGGTGCAAATAAATGATTTGGATTACAACTACCTATTACTGCCTCGATAGTCTAGTAGTTAGCGTAAAGGGCAAAGTGATATTTGTGAACTTTCCGTCAGGGAATTCACAATAGCCGCACGAAGTTGGAATTGTGCCCGGTGAATGGCGATAGGCTCACTCCCTATCTCATGAGACCTAAACATAAGTCAAGGTGAAGTGTGGGTGTTGTACACCTAAGCCACACCCTCCCTGGTAATATTGGCGTGATGTTATGTTTTGTATATTATTTTATTCAGTTAGTACAGTGACCTAATTAAAATTATTATTTTTATCGTACAAACTTACCTCACTTACCATACCAAATTTAAAATTATCATGGCTTCAGTGGCAGTTTAAATACATTTCGTAATCAGTCCTGAATCACAGTGTAAACCATTCACTTGAATCTAAATCTAGTATTATTATCTTGAACTATGAGCAAAAATCAAATGTTAAAATAAAATACATGTTGTCCATTCTAAAAGCGTATCCACACTACCCTCCACCTCACAGCAGCGCACACGCACCCATCACGCAGAACTGTGTAAAGTACGAAATAATTTCACGCATCACGTGTCCCGCTCCCGTATAATGACCCGGGAATTCCCGGGATGTGTCCCGGACAAAACAAACACGGTCTAATAAGGGAATGAGTAAGACCCCGAAGAATCCTTTCTGAAAGAAATTGAGGAAGTTAATGTGTGTGTTAAGGGTTGTTTACTGCCGTCCAATTGGAAGGATTTTGGTGCGTAATAACGTTCTGTTGCGTTCGTTTGACGGTTGTTATGTCAATATGAAAGATTTTCGGAACTACTTGGCAATATTTTTAGAAAATGATTGTGATTGAAAATGATGTAATACTTTCAATGAACACGGACATTTTTATGGGTATAGCAACATTAAACAGAAACTCGTTGCCATCGTATAACATAATATTGAACTAATATCAAAATCTAAATAATAATTATATAATTTTGGTTAAAATTACATAATAATATTATTATTCAGACAGCTTACACACACAATACGCTCACTTAAAAATAAGTGAGCGTATTTTTTTTAAACTTAAGTCGCATAACTGGTAAAGATTTGAATACATAATTTTAAATTTTCAGTGATTGTTAAAAATACTAGATATAAGATAACCCTATAACTACCCTTAGGTACATCAAAAATGGAAGGGTAAACACCAATCTGTGACAAAACCAATAAACTTGTGCTCACAATACGATGAGATCAAACAATCGAACCGCAATCACACCGACTGCACACTGCGTGTGTTGACAAAACCAATGAACATTCTTAATTATTTGCCCCGTTCATGTAAACAATGACCTTCCACAAAAACCAGCATAACATGACCCATCAACTACCAAATACATCTCATAAAACTTTAAACAACTTTAATCAAGTCAGCGGAGGTCAATCGAAAATGGTGGCTTTAACTATTGTTTGACAGCATGTGTAGGGTCTGTCTCAATTAAAAATATTGCTAACAAGACAAACAGTTGTCGCTTGAATTTTCGGCTTTTAATTGGCTGTTTGGATAGATCTTTAGATAATGGCGTATGGTGACTTTTGAGGACTTTACAATGTTTTTTTTTTTTTTTTTTATACTACGTACTATAAAATGTTAGTGCATTCTTACCCTTATAATAAATACGGTTGATATTTGACTAACAGAAACATAAATGTAATATTACTTATGCTATTTATGAAATAAGCATGCCGTACTCAATTTAAAAGAAATATTAAGAATTAATTTATCGGAGTTTATGAAATATTTAAGTGTGTTTTGGATAACCATTGCATTATGATCTGGCTATCTAATATAAGCCTGACAAAAAAGTAAAAGTAAGGACATTAAAAAATTCAGAAAAATATCTATTATTATACTACGCCCACAGCGATCGAACGTGTAGTCCACCTGATGGTAAGTGGAGTACAGCCCATGGATATCAACAATCCACAAAAGCAGATAATAGATGCGTCGCTGCAGCTGAGGACTACGGTGTTATGCCTCATGTGCCAGTAATTTCAGGGCCTGATCTCACTACCAAACCGGAACACAGTAATGGAAGCATTACTATTTGGCGGCAGGTTAAAGGTGAGACGGTGGTGCTGCCGCCCTTGAGCTCGTTCACAAGAACTCTACAACCAGTAAATGAGAATTTCAATGTTATGCTACTAGTTTAAGTTTTGGTTTACTATTTGTGCATCATACTTTGTGGGTAATAAATGCAAAGCCCTAGATTCCTTCATATATACTAAAGAATATGAAGCTTACAAATATTTTAGTCTTGTTGTTTCAATGAAGCAAGCAAGATTAGCCATCAGTGACAATAGAAATTAAATAGATATCCTTGAGTCTGTCTGTGTGTGGTACACGTACACTAATAGTATATTTTATTTTAATTAAGATAGAAATTGGCAATCAAAATGCTTTAGTATTAAAAAATAAAAATATTTCGAACAAAACTGCATACCTGACAGTTCCTTACAGAGTTGTCGATGGTGAAGACTATCCATCCAATGTTCATGATCTGGTATGTAACGTGTTTAACTTAAGCCAACACGTGAACTAATGGTCAGTTCGACTAGACGCCCTTATTCAAAATAAGGACTTTATCCTACTAAGAAACAGTTGAAAAAGATATGGGACTGGCAGGACACACTGCACACTGGGCAGTCGCTTTAGCCATCCAGCTACGGTCGCCTCTTGCCAGTCCCCTAAAGGACTTTATCCATTTTTGACATTATATTTTTGAATAACTTAAAACTAGAACTATAAAGAGAGATGCAATGCAGTCCCCTTTCTATAACAGATTTGTGTCCAAACCTTTAAAGTAACAAAGGCGATATTATCTACCAGTGAAGTAGCACTCAATTTGGGTGAAGGGCTCAGTGGCCGCGCGCCACATGCTTTAAAATGGGGAGCATGGGACAGGGTTGGGGCGAGAATTTTAAACTCTCGCTGATATTTTTATTGATACATTTTATATCGATTTTGTTCACTTTAAAATTAGTCGATATTTTTCTGAATTTTATAATCATAATGCAAGCCAGATCATAATGCAATGGTTATCCAAAACACACAAATATCTCATAAACTCCGATAAATCAATTCTTAATTTTTCTTTTAAATTTAGTACGGCATGCTTATTTCATAAATGAAGTAACATTAATTTAAGTTTCTGTTAATCAAATATCAACCGTATTTATTATAAGGGTAAGAATGCACTAACATTTTGAAATCCACCGTCTTCTGTACAGAATCGCACCACGGACCATTTATTTTTACTTCAACAATTAATTTAAAACTTAAAAACACTTTTTTTTAAAATTTTAGTTTTTGCTATGTAATACGATTTTTTTATTACCGATTCTATCAATTGTAGTGAATCCATCACTACTTTAAAAAAAAAAAATAACATGTACATTGTGTATTATCGACTCTTACACTTTCCCCTCCCTAGTCCAGTCACCCCTATTATTCTGACCTGACGGGACATCTAAATATTTAAAAAGCTCTTATGCCATAATTACTATGATTTATTACCCTAGTTTGATCAGTTTTGTTTACATTGTATTATTATGATCAAAATTGCTTATTTAAAAAAAGGTGCTTGATTAGTAAATTGATAGCCGATAACTGAAGAATCTTTTGGTAAAAGTAATGATTTTTTGGGGGCAATAAGGTTAATAACTTGAATTTACCTTCTAAGTACTAGTACTTATCATTAGTTCTATCATCGTTCATATTATAATGTTAAAAAGTTAGTACAAAATTGTAACTGGAAAGCCTTTTTTCTAATCAGCTGCATCCAATTGAATGTTACAAAAAACTACTTCATTCTTGTTGCGCCACTAAAAGCTGGTGCTGCTTTTTGTATGCCAATACTTTTTATTAATTTAGCTCCTTTAAATACAAACCATACATTGTTCACTGAAGCAGATTAATTCGTTATATTTTTAATCGACTTTTTGACACGTCCACCATCAAGCCAAGAAGACCACAAACCGACAATCTAAGTGTGCAAGTGCGTAAACAGTCGTAACAAAGCAATCCAAATTTATTTTAATCAAATAAATAATTGTACAAAACAAAACCAAATGTCTTCATAACCTTCACCGTATTATCAGTACAGACGCAGGACATTTTAGCATTATCTCCGGTCCTCATCTCAGGGGTCGTAAATTGGTCAGTCCCGGAGTCCCGGTCTTGCGGGACATCCCTAGTGTCAAGATGAGCCCTGTTTTATTATGAGAAGGGTCACTTGCTAATGACTTTAGTGGTTTTTGGATTAAATAAGGATGTATAGTTAAAGTTTGATGGGTGGTTTTTGGTGGCCTGAGGGCTATTTGTTGTAAAATATTAAAATATTTTCCCTTTAATTTTTGTTAATATATTTATATAATAGGGTTTTTGTTTCTAAAGTATTCATTCATATTTAATTCCTAATTTAAAAACGAAATTCTGAAAGTTTTTTGGCTAGAGCAAAAACATTACTAAATTCAAGCTACTGTATTGGTACATACAAGTACATATGCCCCAACTATATCTACGTACCTCTTATTCATCATTATCGCATATTATCAACAGGCAATTTCCATACATTGTACGAATTAATTTATTCATCCATCAAATCCTGATACCGATTGCATTGCTTTATGAAAAAAAAAAGAAAAACAAAAATATCCGAATGACATTGTTTTCCGCCGCCCGTCAAGTGTGACGTGAATGCATAATCAATCAGTAATTCTGAGCGTCACTGCGCTGTGACGTGTCAATCGCATGGGATTTGAATTTAGAATCTTTGTTTGAATTTCAAACGAAGATTGTTCGAATCTTTTCGGCCTACTTTGAGTCTTTATAAATATGGCGAATTTTGACATTTTACCGTAATAACTTTGTACAAAAGACGGAATAAATCAAAGTTGATTTGATTATTCTGTTTGTTTTTACTGTAGCTACCGTTCACCATCAAAATATACATACTTCAAGCTCTAGTAATATTAATTTAGACAAAACAAATCATAAACATAACATTATTGGGTGACCAGAAGAGTGTTGCAGTGGTGTACAACATCCACACTTCACCTGTTATGTTTAAGGGCATGGCAAAGGGGGTGAGCCTATCGGCATCCATGGGGCACAATTCTAATTACGTGCTGCTATTGTGTTTTGCTGTCGGAAAGTTTACAAATAACACTTTGCCTGACCCGGGAATCAAACCCGAAACCTCGCGGTGAGAAGCACATACGCTAACCACACCACCACAAAAGGTACATCATTATCGTACTGGTATTCAAATCAAATCAAATCAAATCATTTATTTCCATGGGCCCCAAGGGGCGCTTGAACACGTCAAAACAAACATCAAAACACAAAAAATATAAAATTAAAATAAAACTTAGCTAACTAAATTATAATACTTATTGTAATAAAATGATTTGACACCGGAGCTTAGATTGACTTTAATTCAACTTAGAGAATTGAATTAAAATCAATCCAAGTACCAGCTCCGATGGGTATTGCATCATGAGAAGAGCTGGTGAGAAACTCTTGTGCACCATCTTTTCAAATAATTCATACAATATTTGTTTGTTTTTTGACAATAATTCTATGTGTAAGTTATAGCAACCAAAACAACATTATAGCTAAATATGGTTATAAAAAGAAAATAAACTTAAATATAGAAATGCAATTAAATTATTATAAATAAATCCATTGTATATAAGGTTGCAATATCTTACACTTCAAGCAGAAAAGAAAAGTCTCCCGTATCAAAGATACCGAACTGCGCGAATATTCAGACTTTTGCCGTCGATTCGCTGCTTTGATAAACTTCAGTATTTTATTGGTGATGCGTGATCATCACCTTAACTTTAAATATTAGGTACTAGCTAACCCCGCAGACTTTTGCCTAAATCGATAAGTAGAAGACCTAAACTATTGCACAAAATAAATTTGAAACAAACAAAAGAAAACTGTAATTAATAAAAAAATGCTCGGTATGTTATCAATCCACATAAAATAATCTGATAGATCGTTAACAACGTTCATATGTATTTACCTTTTTTTTTTTTTTTTTTTTTTTTTTTTTTTTTTTTTTTTTTTTAAACGACGCCTGCACTAGGAATAACTCCTGTGTCGCGGGGGTGTTCACAAACATACATTTCACACACACAAAGCACACCCAGAGTCAGAACAAATCTTCGCAAATCACACAAAGATTTGTCCCATGTGGGGATCGAACCCACAACACCTGCGTAGTTGAAAGCGGCGAAGCGACCGCTTTAACCGCTACGCCAACCGTGCACTCTTAAACCTTCTCTTGACTTCCACTAATAATTTAAGACCAAAATTTGCCAAATCGGTCCATATCTTCTCGAGTTTTAGCGAGATTGACGAACAGCAATTCATTTTTATATATATAGATAGATAGACTAATATTAAAGAAAAAAGTGATTATATTTTTGAAAACTAAGTAACACCGTACGTATAATACAATGGCTTCATACGACGAAGCATAAACATCTTAAATTAAAAACGTCGCATTATTTACTATCCATTATCATAATTAATTGTAAATATGAGTTGTCAAAACATCAATAATCACGGGTTTGTCCCCTGGGTGAAGATTCCGGCAAACGCCTGCGAAAGCTTTTAAAATTAAAATCCATTCATTGCAATTCTTTGTCATCCCCCTTTGGATAACCACAGATTCCAATTGTGATGGGTGAAATGGTTTGACGATGCTTTGAGAGATTATTGTAAGAAAAACAATATTTTTCACGCTCCTAGGATTTTGAAATAAGAATTTAAGATATACAGCTTTTGCGACTTTTATCAGAATTAGTTCTAAGGACATCTTTTATCAGGTTTATACATCGTGTTAATGACATGCGTAGCTTACCAGATTAAGTACATGATTCTGAGGTCCTGAGCGCAAAAGTTGCCACCGGAGAATTAATGATTTTTTCGAGGTAAATTGTAGTTTTTCGCTTTCTTTCTACTTATTATGGCAGAATAACGTAATCCTAGTCTATCCCAATACATTTGCAATTTCCCGGCCAACTTGGGATTTTCTGTTGAAAAATTTTCGCTTAAGAGCTTCAAAATTATGTTTCTTTATCAGTGGAAAGTTATTTCTCATACATTTGCAATATTTATGACGATAAAGATCTATTCAATAAGTTAGGTATCAAAGCCTAAAGACTTGAAGAATTCATCATAATAGTAGTACATACATATTATAATTTAGTAGTATTCAAATATTGAAGATTTACATGATTGAACAAAAGATGAAGAATATGCTATTATTTTTATAATTGTAATATAATTTAACTTAACTGAATGATATAGAAAAAAAAGTTAGTTTAGCTTAATATAAAAATGAGCATTTTTTTTACAGACATGGCAATACACAACCTTAAATAAACAGATACCTAACCATTCAAGAGCAACAAGACCTATCTTCAATCTCTTTTCTAAGAACACTACTATCCGACAAACCCTTTAAAAACTTTGTCAGCGAGCAAACTTCTCAATTGCCTTATAACTACAACTGTCGGAGTTCGTATGTGGTCACTGCAATTTCTCGTCTGTGATTGGTGGAATTTCCCACGAGGTTCGCGACTAACTCTTAATTTCTTGCTTCAACTAACCTCATTCCTGTTAGCAAGAGGTAAATACTACAAGAACTCTTTAGTTATGGAACTCGAGTAAGACTGTTAGTAGTTTTATAGGTTTAAGGAGAGTTGAAAACGTATCATATTAGTGATAGTTATACTAATAAAACTTATAAACTTATACTTTATACGGACGAAGGAAGGAAGGTAGATGCTTATAGCGATAAGGCCGCCCATTGTGCAACATAATTATTAAGTGCAATTGTTTACAACATATTTTCTTTGTTAATATTGGTGTACAATAAAGATTACTCTATCTATCTATCTATCTATGATTTTGAGGAGCAGAGAAAATCCGATTTGGATCAAATGCCTAAAGCTTTAAAGGCCAAACAACCGAAGGCCATAATATATCACTTCGTTAATGGTGTCTTAACGTGTCAACAATGTTTGCGCATTTAACAAACCAGCTACGGTCGCCTCTTGCCAGGACCCCTGAATTTCTCAACTGTATGTTACGTCATTTCGTGACGTCACGTTCATCCATTTGCATCTATCTTAAATAGGATATAAACCAACATGGCAAAGTTACATTCAGCTCAAATGTTGTAAAGAATTAACGCGTACGTAACTTCTTATTGATTATTTTTCTAGCATTTAGCTATGCTTAGCAAATTATACTAATAAAACAGTTGAAAAAATGGGACTGGTCCCATAATTTTTAGCTAAGCATAGCTAAATGCTATAAAAATAATCAATTAGTGATACTTATTTTTATAGTATCTATAAGTACCCAAAAACGCACATTCTTATCTTGCTAATTGAATATACCAATAATAAAAAATATGCTCCAAAATAAACCATTCAAAATAATTGAAGAAGAGTGAGTAAGAGATCGCACCGCTTCACATCACATGAGTAATATAAAACAAAACCACGAGCTAAGCGGAGCGGAACGGAGCGAGTTGATGAATATTGAGAGCGTGTGCAACCATTTGGCAAAGCCGTCTTGGGGTGACGAGGTGGTAATAAATTGGTACCGGCAATTTGAGATTGCTCTTTATCTATGTGGTTTAATTAAACTTGATCTTTTTGGCAATGTTACATACAAATGTCATGATATTACTGATTTGGTTGGACTTTTGTTACATGAAAGTTAACTGTTTTTATCCTAAGATTATCGCTTCGCTATCTCAGATATCGCATGTCACAAATAATAGGGTATTAACTTCAAAAACCATGTTATGAGTTGCATTTTCTTTTCGTTAGCCTGCGTTGTCCCAAATGGTATTTCCAATGGTATTTCTCATAGGTGCCCATACCAACAACGATTGGAACATTTCAATATGTACTCTTTACGTGAAAGACGCCTAGTACTTGACTTGTCGTTCCTGCACAAACTAGTGAACGGTAAGCTGGACTGCGATGAGTTAGTTTCGCGTGTAGGGCTTCAAGTACCTCACAGTATACCTAGGTACCCCATCACTAGCTTGTTTCATGTGCCTGTATCCCGCACAAATGTCGGTGCCAGCTCCCCCCTACTGAGACTATGTAAGGAACTGAACACCATACAAAAATCATTATCTGACATTGACGTATATCATGACTCTAACACGCGATTTAAGTGCAGAATTTTTGAATCCATTCGTTCTCCCAAGAATAACAACGCAGTCGCATAATACAATTTGAACAATCCTACTAATACTACTTTATTAATTTATTAATTTCTTTTACCCTTTAATTAAAATTTTACAATGTTTACAATGTTTAGATTTAAGTTAATTAGTTTTAGCTTTAAATTTTTCATTATTATGTGTCGCACTAACAAATGCATGCTGGTTAGTCCGTAATTGGAAAATGTATCAGCCATATTATTTAAGACATCTTATTGTACAAAAATGTTATATATATTTTCTGTGGATTTACCTAATAAATAAATAAATAAATGCTGGGCAAAGGTCTCCCCCAAACGTAACCAGTCCTCTCTATCTCCTGCAGTTGCCCACCAGTTATGGTTGTAGGCATTTAGGTCGTCCTTAAATTAACTTAAACTATATTATATAATTTTACTAAAATAAACTATAATTTTATAAATAGTTTTAAATAAAGTAGTCAATAAAGTAGCATTTTAATATTCAATCAAAAACTCGTAATATATTATCAGGTAAAAGGGGACTAAAACAACATAATACTCACTTAATAGTTTCGGCTATGACGTCATTAAACAGTCAATAAAGACATTTATTTTTATATACCAAATAACTTTTAAACCTAAAACAATTGTTGAAGACATATAAATTAAAAAAAAATGATTTCCTCGACTTGATACTAAGGTATCTTGTTAAAGACGTGCGATATAGTCTACAGGCTAAATTGGATTAGACCCAAATACGACACGATGAAAAAATATAATGTATTTTACATAACATCACGCCTTCATTACCCAGAAGGGTATGGCAGAGGTCTACGAACTCACATTTCACCTGTTATGCTTTAGGTCCCACGAGATTGGGGCTGAGCATGTCGCCATCCACTGGGCACAATTCTAACTCCGTGCTGTTATTGTGAAGTAAACAAATAACACTTTACCCGACTCGGGCAGCGAACCCACTAGACCATCGTGGCAGATTTTTCTAATTTAGTCAATAGCTAATTTATTTCGATAAAATCATCATAGTTAGTTTTTAATTATTTCGTCCTATTAACTTCCTTGATATCCTTCCTTATCTCCAAAAGTACATACAAGATCTATATAAAGCATGTATATATTGTATGCATTTCCTGAACAAAGTAATAATCTAGTATGTGGTTACTTTGCGGTGTATTATTAGGGCCGCCGTCCACGACGATGATGGATCGAAACCACCAAATCACAAGAGATTTGAACGTAAGACGGTTGCGGGGTACACGAATTGATGCTACCTTCTTATACAATACAGTGCAGTGGAAGGAAGACACTATTTCTTTGGCGCACAATTTTTTTTAACTTAGAAAGAAGAAAAGAAAGAAAGAAAATAAATTTATTTAATTCCAACAAATGGGACACAGAAAGTTAACAATAAACAGATTATATAAATACACAACATTTTGAATTATGCCCCATGGTTGCAATAAATAAGTCCTGATTCAGCATATTGTCAGACTCAGGTCTGACAATGATTTTCAATCAGGCCTAAGTGACAACACGGATATCAATATGCTCTTAATAATAAAATACATCAAACAAACAAAATATACAGCAGATACATAAACCAGTAGATACATAGAAAAGTGGGCAGAAATAATAGAAAAATAAACAACAAAAAACAAAACAATTGATATAAATAGACTGAAGTAACTTAAATTAATAAACTCTTTAATATAATAAAACACAACGGGATATAATCTTAAAACTAGCGTCAATTTTATGCACAAAGGTTAGCTTTATTCAGCACTGTAATAAAAAATTATAAAATGTTGTCCAACTTATTTATCTTTTACCTATTTTAAAGTAGGTAAATAATGTAATTAATAATGTAGAATAATGAATAAAATGCTTTTATCGGTTATTTTGTAAAACATAAATTCAAAGTTGATTCTATTGAAATCAGTGTCATGCACAACACCTGAACAACGTTCTAATAGAAGTATGAAATAATATATTATTTACCAATGCCATATTTTGAAATTTTCGTTTAAATAAATATTCCACAATTCGTGCACCGCGTTACATAAAGGTCTTTCAGATTAACATTCGCAACATCCAGTGGGTTCTGTATAAATATTTGAGAACGCCGACTCCGTCTGTCTTATGCTTAATTTATTTTGACAAATCATCTTTACCGAATAAAAGGTGTGTTTGCGGAGGTGCCGCCCTTTGAGCCACAAAGTTTTTCAGACTGTTTGTGTTTGAGTAACAAATGTATTGTAATTTTTCTGTGTAGTTGCGTATTTTGACATTTGTGGGAAAGATATTTGTGGTTGAGTCGTATCAGTGTACGTTACGCCAGCAAGAAAGTGTCACCTAGAGTGATATGAGTAGAACGTATAATTAGTGCGCAATCTGCTGTAAATGTGCGCCGCATAAAAAATTTGTGCGTCTTGTAGTTTTGAAAAAAAAACGTAAAAACGATTCCTGCTGGAGTAACGTTGTTCTAGCAAGAAAATTCTAGACCAATCATCGGAGATATAAAATACATACATGGGCAGAGAGCTTATATTTGTGCAAATATGTGCGCCAAAAATATAATTTGTGCGTCTTCAGGTTTTCGAGATATTGCGTTTCCCGCTGGAGTAACGTTTTGCGAATTCGTGTATCTCAAAGACCATTATATGTGCGCCTGTAGAATGAACATACACGAATAGCTCTTAATTTGTGCATATTTGTGACATAATTAGATGCCAGATAATATTTATAATTTTCAAGTAATTGCGCTTTATTGAAAACTTAAAAAAATATTGTAGCGCCTAAATGAGAAGACGTATAAACTCGCTAAAAACTGTATTCGTTCCATCTTGACGTTTATAATTACCATAAAAAGTTTCAAAACAGAACCTACAAGCGCTAATGAATAATATTACTAAAAGTCAAAACGACGGCATCATAACTTTGACGCCATCAGACAAGAAACTGGCTCAACCTAAGATGTGTAGATGTAAACCAAAAATTAGTGCATTTATCAAATAATATATAGTAAAAATATCCAGCTTCAACTGTTTCGTATTAAGTAAATATTAATACTAAACCAAAACAGTTATTCGGCGCAGGTTATCCGACCAAATTCGAATGACTACAAAAAAGCGACGGATTCATACGTATCGATGACCACCTTTATTAAACGTATTACACCTAAACTGTGTTCGTACAGTCACGCTCAAATATTCGTTGGGAATTATTATTACAATGAACTAATAAAAATATAATATTATATTAAATGTACTTTCTGATCATATGAAATCAAAGAGCTTGTTGGTTTAAAAAAATTTTATTTTTATTATAATAATCATGATTCTTAAAGTAATTATGGCATCAAATCACAGATCAAATTGCCTACCTATAAATATTAGAACAAACATTGTATAATTACACTATTTGTACCTTGTATAGTCATTTGGTATTATTTAAAATCACAGATCAGTTTTTCATTTACTTAAGTACACAAAGAATAAAATCACTTAAAGTGGCTCAGTACCATCATGGCGTGAAATTTAAATATTAAGTAGTTGTTGTTTTGGCCGAGATATAATTAAGTTTTGGGTATGATTGCATAGTATGCGAACGTAATAAATACCTATAGAGCGTTATACGTTGTTATCAGTTTATGCTTCTTAAAAAATAGCCGGGTTTGAAAACTTCAACCCAAGTTTCACATATCGGGCTGCTTAGGTTTGGGTTTTCAAATTAGGCTAATTTTTAAGAAACATAAGCTGATAATAATTTTAACCGGTCTATACTACGTTCGCGTATCATACTATCATATCCAAAACTAAATTATATCTCGGCCAACAAATAGGTAACTACTTTATACTTGAATTTCCCATTATGATGGTACTGAACCTTTATCACAGAAAATCACAGTTTTAAGTATAACATTGCTAATTAAAGCTATATAAACTGTGTAAATATTAAACAAATTTTAAATCATAGATAAATAATTTTCTTAAGGGTAATCAAATGCTAAATTGAGATAAACCATGTTATTCTAACAAGTAGACCTATATGTAGCATAATATTATAATTAAAATGTATACATGCTTTGTGTATTTTTTTACTGTTGTGGGGTTTTTGTAGTATTCATCACACATTTCTTGAACTTAAAAACAAGAACCAATAAAATTCATGTTTTTTATAATTCGTTTTTCTACTGATATAATAAATGCAAATGGCTAAATTTATTTATGTCTAATCAAAAAAAAAATCTGAATTTATTTTAATAACTATTTCTACTGCACTGTACTCGGGCACAATACGTTTCAACCAGTTAGCGAGTAAAGTTAAGAAGGTCATCGATACGTATGAATCCGTCGCTTTTTTGTAGTCATTCGAATTTGGTCGGATAAACTGCGCCGAATAACTGTTTTGGTTTAGTCTTAATATTTACTTAATACGAAACAGTTGAAGCTGGATATTTTTACTATATATTATTTGATAAATGCACTAATTTTTGGTTTACATTTACACATCTTAGGTTGAGCCAGTTTCTTGTTTGATGGCGTCAAAGTTATGATGCCGTCGTTTTGACTTTTAGTAATATTATTCATTAGCGCTTGTAGGTTCTGTTTTGAAACTTTTTATGGTAATTATAAACGTCAAGATGGAACGAATACAGTTTTTAGCGAGTTTATACGTCTTCTCATTTAGGCGCTACAATATTTTTTTAAGTTTTCAATAAAGCGCGATTACTTGAAAATTATAAATATTATCTGGCATCTAATTATGTCACAAATATGCACAAATTAAGAGCTATTCGTGTATGTTCATTCTACCGGCGCACATATAATGGTCTTTGAGATACACGAATTTGCAAAACGTTACTCCAGCGGGAAACGCAATATCTCGAAAACCTGAAGACGCACAAATTATATTTATGGTGCACAAATTTGCACAAATATAAGCTCTCTGCCCATGTATGTATTTTATATCTCCGATGATTGGTCTAGAATTTTCTTGCTAGAACAACGTTACTCCAGCAGGAATCGTTTTTACGTTTTTTTTTTCAAAACTACAAGACGCACAAATTTTTTATGCGGCGCACATTTACAGCAGATTGCGCACTAATTATACGTTCTACTCATATCACTCTAGGTGACACTTTCTTGCTGGCGTAACGTACACGTCGTATCAAGGTGGTTTAAAACGACTTTATATTTTGTATCATTTGACTTCTGTTACATAGTTATCATGTGATTTTATCTGTGCGTTGCCCTAAAAAAACTATGAAATTAGTAAAAAAAAATATCTATGATCTTTAGGCGATTGAAATGAACAGCGCAGTTTTACTGCTCATTTTAATAGTTTAGTATAATAAACTTAATGTATATCTAAAATTAATGCAAATTTTCATTTATATGGTCTCACGAACCTTATTTCACGTAAAATTCTTAAGTTCTCATCATCTTTTGTTTTATTCGACGTTGAATTAAACTAAAGTACAAATCTCAAACTAAATAACAGCTACAATATTCTCCTCATTCCAAGTCACATAATAAACAAGGTAATAAGTATTTGGAGCGCATGCAAATATTGGCGGACGTCAGATAGTTCACGTCAGTTAAATAAGTAACGTCAAATCCCTGAAGGTCGCGACATCCAACTTTATTTTACCTCCTATCTCACCAGACAAGTACAGCGTGTTTCAAATCTGATACAATTTTAAATGATAAAATTCATAATCATATTTATATTATATGCATAATAAAAATTTAGCTTTTAAGTCAGCTATTTTTAGGTTAGTGGAAATGTTGTTTTCTTATTTTTAATTAATAATATATTAGTTTGGAATATTATGTAATAATAAAAATATAAAATATTAATAATAAATCAATATACGTATTTGATATTCAATATGTATACTAAAATGAGTATGATAATATATTTAATGCTAATCAACTTAAAAACAATAATGCGACTAATTTTATAACTACTTTCGGCTTTAAAATGTTTTTTCGGTAGTAAAAATTATTTTTATACAGAAATAATAGAAGATACATTAATTTACAGGCAAATACGTATATTATTATATTTGATCTTAAATTAAACCATAGAAAACGAATAATGCTGCTAGCATTTAGGGCCCACTGACAGTGCCTTATTAAGTTTAAATGAATAACACATTAACATTACCTACCTATTGATCTGATTTAGAGCAGTTGCTACAGACCAGACTTCTCACATTGGAAAATAATGGTTACTGACACAGTGTAAAGTACATAAAAACCCTAAAAAGCTTTCTTACTTGACGAAGAAAACTTTTCTGGTCAAATATTTTTTTTAACATCATCACAATATCAGCTTATTGCTGGACATAGACTTCACCAAGTGATCTCCACAGAGTGCTATTTTGTGTCGCCCTAAGCCAGTGGCTGCGCGTGATCTTAATGATATCCGTCCATCTAGCAGGTGGCCGTCCCACACTACGCTTTCACGTGGCCGCCACTCCAAGACTGCCCCAATTACTAAAACATTTACTGCATAATAATGTTGTCACATCCTGTATAAATACCTGAGAGCCGGTATCCATTTGACATAGCTTCATAATATATGAGACGAGTTAACAAGCATGTAGTTACGGCTACCTCAGATGTACCGATGTCTGTCCCCGGGGACAAAGATAGTATGGAAATAACTTCGTTTTGGAATATTATTCGTAATTAGGTTTTTGTTCCGGTATTATTCAAACATAGGTATTATTTGAAACGAGATTTGTGTTTTATTTAACAGTCAGAATACAGAAGTAACACTGTTCAGCGGTTCAAGAAGGTTTACTCAATCAACTACGGGTGTGCTCTGTGTGTGTAAAATGTATGTTTGTGAACATACCCGCGACACATTTTTCTTGTAAAACTCTATTTCTTTTAAACCTCATTTATAAATCATCGTTTTTTTTAATCTGTGTGAGAAAGCCGTTGTGGTGAAGTTATATTAGTCATGGATATTATATAGATAGGTTAGCTGTCACACCAGAATACTATGTACCATAATTTGACTGAACGTGTAAAATCTATGAACTTGGGACAAGGAAGAAGGTCAATTTATGTTAGTCCTGATCTTAACACAATTTAGTCTCACAAATATAATATTTACCGGCCAAGTAGCCATTTAATTATGTTCACAACCATTTCAAATAAAATAAAAAGCTTACCGATCGAGATATCCAATTTCCAATCTCACCGCAAACGGTATTCAAAACCGATCAAAACATCAGATGGCTTTACAATATTCATAATATCCTCCAAAATTCATAATATGAATATCCAATTTCGTTCGTATTTCAAACGGAACGTCTGGACTTTAATGTGTAAGGTCGACATTATCTAGTATTGGAAACGATGTAATTATGTGGGGTCGAAAACGTCACTTCTTTAATATTTCATAAGGGTTAACTCGGGGTTCCGTATCACTGAAGGGGCATTCGAAAGTTCCGATTGGAAATTGTTTCTATGTGACCCTTTGGCAAGTTTTTGAATTAGAGTTTGATTGCTTACGGGTAAACTGTATAGTTTTAATGATTTTATAATATAATACGATTAATTGTATTGTTGTTCTGTGTGTTATTTTACGTGATTTGATTTTATTTTCTCATTTTAGAACTAAAAATCTCTTCAAATAGTTTTATCTGAATAATAAACCGTATATTTGCAAATTGAGGGAATTATATGCTATAAGAAATCCTGCTTTAAATTGGGATTGTTTAATTTGAATAGTCATCCACACTTTCAGTTACTTTAATTTTGCGTCCATCACAAATTCTTTTTTTCCCGGTATCATAATAAAGCAATGTAGTCCCAATCAGGTCAATTCCTCAACAAATTTAAACTAATAACAACCTCTTAACATGTTTACGTGGAAATTAATGGCAATAAGCGGTCAGGTAGCATAGCGGCATGGCGGACTTCTGACCAAAACTAATCTGTCTCCTTAATTGTGTTAGCGACAACTTTGATCCCTTCGTCCTCCCACTGGCCCTCGGGGTATGAACAAGAAATCATATTAGATATAGTTGGCTTCGCTAATAAAGGACGAGTTTTGCAATATATCTGTATTATTGGAGAGAGATATGCGAGTGAATTTGGATGGTGTGCTGGATTTCTGTTTGGATGAACCTTAAAGTACTCAATTACTCTTTTTATATTTCTTCGTTGGTTTCTCTAGGAAAAGTAACCGTTACAAAAGGTTACTATAGATTCTTTGTTAGTTATAGTTTCTCCTAGACAGTTAAGTTTAATTATTATTTTCGCGATGTCTCTAAATCTTATGTGTCACTAAGAAACCTGCCTATTTACCTCGCTTACGTATCAAGAGCTTTCGACTAGAGAAACAAGAAAAAAATAAACAAACCATTATATCTCCAGAAAGTTATTTATTTATTTATTTATTTATTTATTTTCTACAACCTTACAGCTATCATTACAGGCCTTAAGTTATTTAAACCTCGTCGTCTAAACTCAAAAACAACGCGACAATATTTCCTAAACTAAAAATTATGCATGAAGCAATGTTATTCAATGAGGTGAACAAATTCTCCCTACATCTTGTTGAATTTTTTAGAGGCTCGATGTCTCGCCATGCTGAAAATTCATTACGTTGCCGCGTAAAAATGCCGCCCTCTTTGTTTAAACACAAAATCACAATAAAGTTGTTCGTGTAATGGCCTATGCATTTTGAGAAGACTGTAGACATTGTAAACCGTTTTATTTATTGTTTTAATCTGTGTACTGCTTGCTGGTTCGTAAAATTATGCATGGTGGTATTATGGTGATGTTACGTGGTGGGGGATGTTACGTGTTACGTTTGAAAAAACGGCTGTTTATTTTTGTTTACGTTTACCTCAATCAAAGTAGTGGTGGGATGCAACCTCTTTTCTGTTCAAGGAAAAGGCGGAGACGAGAAGATAGGAAATTTCATCAATCATCATCATCATTAATTTAAGAGCTAAGTTCAAAGGAAATAAATATAATTTTAAGTGTTTGAAAATATGTAAAGGCAACATACATTTACAGAAAATATCGTAGCTTCAGCCACGCATGCGAATATGAAATACGTAGTTTAGGGCAGTAAAAATAAAATATTCGGATTCACTCTTTAAAATATTTCGTGTTTATGATTTTTCATCTTTGTACATACGATGCTAACAAAACTGCAATGTACGATTAAAATTGTACTCAATTCTTTTAAATCTATTATGTATTCAGTAAAATATTACAGTTACAGTTTCGCTAGAGTTATTTATAGTGTCCCGGTATAAAGCAATGCAAAACGGATTAATCCAATCCCCTGGAATTGTCCCAGGACTAAGTTGGACTGTCTGGCCGTTGGCTGCCGGTCCCCGAAGACTGACCGCTCAAATATTAGAATGTCTACGATCATTGCTATCTTTTAGATGTATATGTATTGGTGACGTTATTTTGATTAATGGTAGACAAGCCAACACTTTTTTCTGATTGAGAGGGACAAGTGAAATTTCGTTCAAATAGTTCAAAATTTTCTCGAAAGTTAAGCTAAAATTACGGCCAACTTTTCCCATTTTAGCTACCACTGATATCGATAAACAGGTCAATTGAATCTCAACTATCTATTTTAGTTAAGGGACCTTTTAAACGAGCCGTGAAAATTTCAATTTCCCACATTCAGTGGCAAATCAACCACAACTTGCCAATTTTGCTTCATTATTGTCCAAATTTTGGACACAGGACTTTGCCTGTTATACCGAATCCCAGGGGATCATTACCGTTACATTCGATATTAATGACACAAAGCCTTTTGTACGCTTCATTAAATATTATTGAATTGAATAGATGAGCCTGTGTTTAATGTGCTGATAATGTTGTTGGATAAGGAGGCTTATTAACGTTGATACGGTTAAAGAGTTCAGGCTGAACATTTATTTTATTTATTTAATGTAATATTATAACTTATCTGTTATGGGTATAACCATACCCAGAATAGTAGCTTTGACTGTCGGTGTATTGAATAGATTCTACGCTGTAGCAGACTGCGTAGCAATTTCATAGCCCTTTTTGCTTTATATTATAGCTGGAAGTTTATATTGCTTATAATACAAGTTTTAGGGCGTAATTGTATCTATTTGGGTAATTCCGAGTAGGGCACCTTTATATACCTCTAATCTTCTATAAAAGTGTACCCAAAAAAAAGTGTGTTAGACGACAAAAATCAGCTTCTATAATATAGTGGCTGATTTTTGTCTTATCTTCTTACACTACATTATATTATACTCTTAGCTGCAGCATAGGCGTGACTATAATTTGATTATTTTTTTGTAAATATCTCTACTTTGAGTTACAATGTATTTATGTCCAATAAATTTATCCTTTATCAAGTAAAGTATTCACGATTTTATTGTAATTCGTTCTGTATTCATGTACACAACATTTGAAAGAGCAAAAACAGATTACTCTTTAAACAGACATTGGTGCCTGTAATGAGACAATAAATAAGCTGGATAAAGTTGCCGCGCCATTATTATTTACCGCGCATTTTGCGACAAATGGAACGGGCATTGTCGCGATTGGCGGGAATTTGTCGCCAATATTTATGGCCATTATTTACGTGAAGCTACGAAGGCGGTAATGAGCGATATTTAGGTCTATTGGTTTATTATTTAATGTAATCAAAGTTAACTTCTTTGGATAGGAGAGTTATTTATTAAGTACGTTGTTTGTAACGTTAAATATTATCAAGAGGACGTTAACTGACATCCCAATACTCATTCCTCCATTCCACTGATTCCACTGAACAGAGAAAGAACAAATTTTGCAAAATGTACCATCGAACGGTTCTAAGGTTCTGTTTCTTCACTAATTATATTCTAATTAAAAAGTCAATGTATCAAGATTATTTGCAAGAAATACATTTGATTATGATTGACTTACAAAATATCATGTTCTTATTCATTTATTTTTATAGCATTTAGCTATAGGGTGAGGTGTCCAACAATGAACCACCAAAAATTTGTTACTTCATAAGTCGGATTTATGTGAATGTATCTCAACAAAATTTAGTGTGATCATACCCTGGTTATCAAGCTTTAATTTGGCGTAAAAATTATATTCTAAAATCTAACAAAAAATATGTTTTTTGATTTCCAAGCAAAACAAAGAAATGGTTAACTGTGTACCAACACCGGCATACAGTGAACCAGCGTTAGGTCTACAATGAACCGGCCGTGTACGCAGTGAACCATTAAATTAATTTTATTTAAATAACATATCTGGCTGTAAAGTCATGCAGTATAACGATAGGAAGGTAAATAAAACAATATGTTTATGATGTAAAAAATATATTTTTACTTTAATTTCTCAAGCCAATGTTATATTTCACTTAATATTCTGTTATAAACGCATAATTCAGTCTCGAACATCGTAATTTTAAATAGAAACACACTAGCATATCAATTTTATTGTTATTATTTTGTATCTATTATAACCAGAATACAAATTAACAATTCTGTACCTAAACTCTACCTACATATAAACTCTAAGAGATCTAGATATCTGCATTGCTTCTTCGGTATGCCCACCTTTCTTCCTTTTCTCGACCTTCGATCGCCTCATTCTAAAAAGAACATTATTTTTTACAAGTTTGAGCAATTACAACAGCTTAGCTAACTGTTTCTGCCAATAAGAGAAAAACAAATTAAAATGAAAATGTGGATTCATGCGGTTCATTGTGTACCACGTCTTTGTGGCTCATTGTGAACCAACTTCCATTTTAGAGGTTTTAGGTTATGTAAAAAAATAACAGAACAACATGGCGGCAAATTGATATTCGGCAATTATAGCCAAGTACCCATTCTTCAAAATGAATTAATTTCATGTGTTATAAGTGATAAAAAGCTAGCAATATTAAATAACACAAAACTTACCTTTTTTGTTGTTTTGGTGTCGAAAACTGTTAAACACGTCACCACACGTGCGCTTCTGGCGCGAGCTAACCGTCGACTGGGGAGCGCGGGGAGGGACTATATTGGAGCGTATTTTTGCCAATAGCACGGTTGGTCAACGTCGCAAATTCAAAATACAGCGTTGGCTCAATGTGTACTACTGGCTCATTGTTGGACACCTCACCCTACTTAGCAAATTATACTAAGAAACAGTTGGAAATATTATGGCAGGATTTGAACCTACGACCTCTGCGTTCAAATTCAAATAGTCAATAAGAATTTTATTGTATGTTCGTCGTGTTAGTTATTATCCTACTTAAGATAAGGCAAATAGATGACCGTGACGTCACGTAATCCCATATATTTAATCTGTTTTTTAGTACAATATCTTGTATTCATAATAAATTACACTGTAAGGTTCTATTGCCTTCTCCACAACGAATATAGTTTTAGCTGAACGTTTCATTTGCACTCGTAAACAGACAATATTGTGTACAATTTATGCGTGGGTAATTAAACGTATCATGTTAATTGCGACCCTACAATATTGATGTTATTCATATAAATATTTACTTGCGGCATTGTATTTATTAAAATGTAAATTTATACCCACATAGTAACGTAAAGCTTATATTGTAGTAGGAATAAAATAAATTCTACCTATACTAATTCTAAAAGACTGAAAGTTTAACTACCTCTTCGGTCTAGTGGTTAGAGTGTGCATCTCTCACCGCGAGGTCTCGGGTTCGATGCCCGGGTCGGGCAAAGTGTTATTTGTGAACTTTCCGACAGGAAATTTCCAAATGCAGGTTGTAGTTGGAATTGGTTGTATACCTCTGAGTAATATAGGCGTGTTGTTACATTATGACAGTTAAGGCATACAGTTTTGCGTAAAAGCGAAACGAAAGTAATTGTTAGCTAGAAACCATTGTAATTTAATTATACCTTAGACACGTTCTTGATTCTATCGTTATAACTAATAAGTAACTTTGGTGTCAAGAAGTAGTGATACTTTTCTTAAGCTAACCCTTAACTTAACCAACTTACAAAAGCTCGTCACTGCACTTGTACGACAATTGATTTTAACACGTTTTGACGAATACTTTCTAAAAAAAAAAACGACTCCCGAACTAGGAATAACTCCTGTGTCACGAGGGTGTTCTTAAATATACATTTCACACTCACAATTCACACCCAGAGTCAGAACAAATCTTTGCGGATCACTCAAAGATTTGTCCCGTGTGGAGATCGAACCCACAACACCAACGCAGTTGAAAGCGGCGAGGCGACCGCATTAACCACTACGCCAACCGTGCACTCAATTGATTTACATTTATAAATAGGTATAATATGAGAAGCATGCCATGAACAAAGAACTCGATATTTACATGAAGTATAGTCCGCTGTCAAACACACATAAAACTCAAAAAGACCTTTACCAAAACCGAGAACAGGGGTAATATATCCAAAAAACTTGAGACGGGGGCAGTACTCGTAAATCGTTAGACTGAAACGTTTTTGTAAACAAATGCGGTAGATATAAATTAGCTGAAGGCTGACGAGGGTTGTTTGACACGTGGAGGTCTGTTAGTATGGAAAGAAGGTGGACAAATAAATGTGATGGTTTTCTTAAACTGCATTCCCTATTGTGGTAAATAGCAGAAAAAAATAGGTTACGGCGTAAAAAAGCACTTCACATTTTACTGTTATTTTAAAAAGCAATTCGTTCGATTCGTGTGTTTGTAATCAAATTCATAAAAAAATAAGTGACTATCATCATTGCTATTACAACAGAAAATTAACAAAATGAACCGCATTCTATTATTTAAAGATAAATAATGTAATTGTACTTTTAGTGCGTAAAGAAGAAAATATGTCGTATGAAAATAAACATAAAAAGTATGTGTATAAGTAATGTAACTGTAAAAATTATTGAGGGTAAACAATAAAAGTGTAAGTGAGCGTTAGATATTATGTGATGTTCTAACTAACCCGGATTCTTTTTTAACTACCTTTCTACCTTCTTTTTTAACTTTTCTAACTACCGTCGACGAATCCAAAGTTGTATAGAAAAACCTAGTTAGGTTTATATTACACTGTTAAGCATGTCATTCTTTGTATATTAATTGTATTATTAAATAAATAAATAAATAAACTGTATTTTTGTGCATAGAAAAGAAAATATGTGAGTAAATCAATGTTTTATTATTTTATTTTTTAAGGATTTTCAACGTTACACCAAATTTTAATAAAAAACATTAAGTTTTATAGTTGTGGTTTCAGTGTAGTACCAATCATAGACAACCACGGCATTAGCTATAAAATACTTAAAATTAATTAAAGTGTTATATAATTTAAATATTAACAATTGATTGCGATAAAGCCATCATGATACCACCCCCTCCACCCTATTCACTACTACTTTCAATACCTACCAGTCTTCATTAGTAGATAGGTATTTCATAATACAAATCGTTTGATTTCCAAACGCGTGTGTAGGTAATGTAATTAGTACTGACAAGCGTCCTACCAGACACATGTCATGCGTGACAAGGTACGTGGAGTGCTCCGTGACTAACTATTCGGATATTGTACCTGCAATATTTTGATATTTGCATTTCATACTATATACCTAGATTTTTGTATGTATAACTAATAAACTAAAATGGTCAATGGCAGTAGTAGTTTTATGGTTTATGTGATGCAAGAACATCAACGTGGTCGTGCCTACCTATAAGTACTTTTATGTGAATACTAATTATCTACATCTAAAAATGAAATATATTTTTAAAAATATACGTATACATTTTACAGCTTAAACTTTTTTTTATTATTTGTTAAATATCCTTTTTAATAATATATCGACTTGTAATTGTGGCAAGATAAATTGTAAATGAAATTTAATAGAATTTTTCGTTTTTGAATGTGTTGTGTTGTTAAAAGGAGATAATGCAAAGCATATTTTTAAAAAGTTTATATAAAAAAAAATTGGATTTCAAATCGGATACTAGCGAATATCAGCCAAAGAAGTGCATTAATGAAATTCTTAATACTAAAGGTAATGCCAAAACTATATATTATGTAAATAGATAAGTCTAAATAGCACAGACTTATCCCTTGCAACGCTGACCACTATTAAATATATAACTAGTGGGTACATTCGGCGACATTGACGGTCTGCCACCGACAAGCGTGCCCAAACATTTATTACAGAACAAAGCGAGCTATGAAGTGGAATTGATCGAAGATATATTATGTTAAGTAAGTAAAAGTTATGTTAAGTTGTCTCGTTGATCTCGTTGATACCACCTATAAAATGTTGCTGGGTTTAATCTGTAGAGGACAAAAATAGTAATAAAGATGAGTTCATAATATTTTGGGAGTTTTGTACCTTATACAGGGTTATTGGGTAAGTCGACCTAGATCCGTTAAGAGGTGGTAGTTCCCATCATTTCTGACTGATCTGACTATAAAACACCCCACCCTAAACCTAACCGTTTTCGAGATATTGGACTTAGAAGGTTTTTTTAAAAAATATCCCGATTTCTTAACTATAGCCTATTTTTTTTGTATCCTATGCCTTTTATTTTTTTTTAATTCTGATTTTTGTGTGCCAGATAAGTTTGTTTATAATTCTCAATCCAAAAAGTGCAAGTATCTGAACCAATGGGATCGTAGTAGACGATTGATACCGTAAAAAAGTAATTAATTTGAAAAAAAAAAATTGTTTCTTTTAGTAATATTTAAAAAAAAATCTATGGCGTTAGTTCTGCAGATATTTTAAATAATATCTACGTTCCATTAGCTATCCAACAAGGTATCACAAGCTAGGGTCTTATCACAATTCATAGAAAAAAAATCGATAAAAGGCTCCCAGGTAGTAAAAAAAAACAATGGTACTTAAGATTAAACTTCTCTTTTGGGCCAGGAAACGAAATAAAACAATACAAATAATTATTAAACAACATTTATTTAAATTTATAAATCTTGTTCTACATGGCCGCCTCTGTTTCGCACACACACTCTCATTCGGTGTCTTAGTCCGCTTTTAACTACTACAGTCGTTAAGTCTCTTCGAATTTCGTCAGCAGCCTCAATAATCTTCTGTCTTAATATGTCAATAGTTTCAATTGGATTATTCTCATTGTAGACTAATGTCTTCATGTGTCCCCACACATAAAAATCCATGGGAGTCAGGTCAGGACTTCTTGCTGGCCACGGTATGGGTCCACCTCTTCCGATCCACCTATTAGGATACTCGTTGTCTAGCCATTCCCTGACCCCTCTTCTGTAATGTGCAGGGCAACCGTCGTGTTGGAACTTCATGTTTCTAATCAGATTTAGGGGTAAATCCTCTAATAAATTTGGTAACTCTTCTCTTAGAAAATGTTCGTAAAATTCTCCGTTTAAATTATCAGGTAGAAAGAAGGGCCCAATTAATTTGTTTGCTATGATTCCCATCCAGACATTTAAACTAAATCTTCTTTGTGCGGCTTTTGTCCTCTTCTGGTTAGGATTTTTTTGCGCTTTTGGGGCCCAATAATGAGCGTTGTGGTAATTTGTAATTCCATCTTTATCAAATTTTGATTCATCTGTCCACAAGATTTGTTTTAAAAATGCTGGGTCTTCTAAATCTCCATGAAGCATAAATCTACAAAAGTCTAACCTCCTCACTGGATCTCCCTCTTCGATAACATGTACTGGCGTGTAGTGATAGGGGTAGAGGCCTGCAGTATTCACCGTAAACCACACTTTCCACTGCGAGAGTCCAAGTTCTCGGGCAACAGCATTAGTTGAAGTAGTTGGATCCGCTCTAAACCGTTGAACTATTTGATTATCTTCATCTTCATCATCAACAATGATCCGTGGTCGGCCTAGGTCTGCTCGACGCCTTAAAACAGAGCCAGTCTCTCTGAGTCGCCGGTAAGCGCCGTCAAAGACAGTGACATCCGGTATTCGGCGGCCGGGATAACGTGCAATGTATTCGTCACGAGCTCGTGCAGAAACACCATTGCAGTACCCATAACAAAGTAGAATATCCGCGTATTCCTCGTTCGTGAAGGTTGCCATCTTCAACAGTTCCAATTCAGAAGCACAATTCAAAGTCCAGTTAACAAGCACAGTCACAATTTGTAGGAAACAGTCCAGAAATACAAGCCAAGTCGGGTAAGAAATGAAGAGCACTAAATATCGCATCTACTACGGACGAATCACGGAAGCAGACTAAAACGAAACAATAACAACAAATTGGCCGGGATTATTTTATCTCGCTTGCACCTGGTCAGTTTGTCCCGCTCGCACGCACCACAGCTCCGTGGAAGAACAATAGGACCAAAGAACCCAAATTTGTACTGCTACCTGAGAGCCTTTTATCGATTTTTTTTCTATGAATTGTGATAAGACCCTAGCTTATGATACCTTGTTGGATAGCTAATGGAACGTAGATATTATTTAAAACATCTGCAGAACTAACGCCATAGATTTTTTTTTAAATATTACTAAAAGAAACAATTTTTTTTTTTCAAATTAATTACTTTTTTACGGTATCAATCGTCTACTACGATCCCATTGGTTCAGATACTTGCACTTTTTGGGTTGAGAATTATAAACAAACTTATCTGGCACACAAAAATCAGAATTAAAAAAAAATAAAAGGCATAGGATACAAAAAAAATAGGCTATAGTTAAGAAATCGGGATATTTTTTAAAAAAACCTTCTAAGTCCAATATCTCGAAAACGGTTAGGTTTAGGGTGGGGTGTTTCATAGTCAGATCAGTCAGAAATGATGGGAACTACCACCTCTTAACGGATCTAGGTCGACTTACCCAATAACCCTGTATACATGGGGCAGTTTTAAGGTTATGCCTGTCGCGACAGTAAACCAAAGGTCAGCTTAGATGGTATGGTCACATCATGCGGCAAACACTTGACCAGATATCCTGTAAGATGCTCAATCTCAGCCTTTCACCAAGGAGACGTGGAAGACTTAGACAAACTTGAATGGATAGTCACCGTGCCCAAGGGTATTGAAAAATAAGGAAATGGCATGCACTACATTGGAGACTAACTAGAATAGAAAACCCTGGTGAAAGGCTATAGCAGATCCGACCCTCATGATGAGATAAAAGATCGATGATAGGATAACCCTATGTTTTTTTCATGATAATAATTAACTAAAAGTTGGCAACTGCCAACAAATAGCGACTCCAAGCATTTCTGTATGCCGATGACGTCGTGCATACATCACGGCGTGCGTGCCATTATTCTAATTGGTCACAAATTATGCCTGATCGGGTTAGCGTTTAGCTCAGTTTGTAGGGCTGCCACTAATTCGGTTTGACCATTGTGCTTGATTTACTGCGCTCTATTGATTATTGTATTGTTGCGATTATTGTTTATGTTTACTTGAATTTATGTAAATGCTGTAGGCGTTGTAGTGAGAATGCAGGTTTAGACTACAGAGATGTTTACCTTGCTTGTTTTCCGAGGGATTAAGGAGCTTGCTTTACCTTGATGATAGTTTGCAGATTATGTTACAGGTGCTAAGTCCAGCATTTAAAAAAAATACGAATGATGTGTACTATAATTTGTGTAACGCTCACCGCAAGGTCTTAGGTTCGTTTCCGGGGGCAAGCAAAAGTGTCAGTTAAAATTTTTCCGTCAAGAAATTCTCAATAGCAGCACAGAGTTGGATTTTAGCCCGGTGAATGACGGTAGGCTTTCCCCCTATCCATAATGAGTGAAGTGTGAATGTTGAACACCTATGTCTCAATCTTCTGAGTAATATTGGCGTGATAATATTTTAAAATACTGCAATCTTCTTGAATACAATATTGGGGACATTCTCGATTTGAACCAGCCGGTACTCGATAGCTTTAGATATGACCCATTTTAGTAGATATGTCAGATACAACCAAGTCTTAATACAATAGAATCGATGACCTAAATGGCTTTTCAAAGCGTGTTAAATGATTAGTGTAATAGCAAGACAAACTCTTACATAAATGGATACATTCAGCTTTGACTAACTCACAGCTTCACAGCAATTTTCAGACCAATATGGACCAAATTTTTCTACCACCATTTCCAAATCAATATATTACATTCAAACACCATTTTATAATAAACAAGACGTCTTTAACAAAAAGGTACAGTCGCATTAACATAACACGAAAATCCCATAAACACATGACATTTGTTTTAACACCCTTTTTGGTAACCGTGGATTGCCAAAGTTCCCCTTACAAATGAAATTTACTGTATAATAAGCATTTGTTGAGAAAAAAACGGAGAGAGCTGTGGCTTTTAAATTTTATTTGGGAGAGATTCTGCTTGGATTTGATTAACTTCCCTAGTACCTATATCTACGTATTTTAGTATTATTGTGGGTATGAATTTTTATTTATGTCTCAGTTGTAGACAGGTGTCATAGTTACGTAGTTTATTTTTATCTTTAAATTGTATGCAAAATATTGGTACGCAGGCAGACTTATACCATTCAACCTTTTTGCCGTCTTTAGTCTTTTACACATTAGCGGATATTAGCATATTAATAATGTAGATGTATGAAAAAAAATATTTCAACAATTACAACTTGACTAAATATATGTTTGTAAATAACCCCGTGATACTGGAGTAATACAAGTGCAAGTCATTTCATCAATACGAGTCATTAAAAAAAAAACAACTTGTCTCAACTATTCCAGCCACTGTATATTTTTTTTAAATCTTAATACTAATTATTTTGTTTAACTACGAAATATGGATAAATACTTTATATAAATAGAACAGGACCGATGGCAGGGCAGATAGTACTAAAATCTAAAATCTGTCCAAATTAACTCAGTTTCTATTTACAAGTAGTAACATGTTAAATCGAATAGAAAAATGACCACTATTAAAAATGAAATATACCGCCATTAAAGATGGCATGTCCTTACACAGCATTATAATTAAATGGCCGGCAAACAAATGTGGCCTATTAATTTAAATAAAGTTAAGTAGTTGTGGGCTAACATGGAATTAACTTAACCCTTCCCTCCTAATGTAGTGTCATCGGTATTTATGTATGTTTAGTTTTAAAAGTACCGATAGAAAATTATAGCAAAATATATTTTTATTCATATTGATAAAGATTCCCTACGTCCGGCGCACCCTGGGCAATTCGCGAGTACTCCAAAGCGAATTGGCTAATCCTTTTACCACGAGGGCAAGTCAAAATAAAATTTGACTCAGCCATCGACACGACGAAGAAGAAGAAGAAGTAATATCAATAGTAATAGTAATAGCAAAAAACATAATTATGTATATAAGGTTGCTCTTAGTATAATTATTTCTGAACTTAAATACAAGGCAAAAAAAATAAAATTGTAATGTGGGTACCTTTACCCAACTACGCCAAAAGAAAGGGTAATAATTTTGGCAGTATGTATGTATTTCTAAATTTTTCAGCGTAGCTCCTAAACTACTGATCGGATTTTAATGAATAAGTTGTCAATAGATATTTCAAAATTTATTTATATTTAATTTATATTAAACGGAAGTTAAACGTCAGATTCTAACCGCAAGAAAAAGAGATAATCATGACGTGAAAAGGTTACGGCGTGATAATTACAAATCAATCAATATTTTATACTGTTTAAGCCACAATATAGGCTCGGCACTTATAAATATTTTTTTTCTCGGCTTTAATACAATTTTAAAATAAATCATTATTTTGTTGACTTTCCTGCTATCGCTACATTATGATAGTACTCGTTGGTTCTAATTCTAGTAAAAGGGTACAGAGATCTCATATCTAAGTAGGATAGCTTTCAATGACTTTTAGTCACGACAAAATATGCTATTAATTAAATACTTACTGGCATACATGCTTGATACACTTTATTTTTCTACAAGCTAGGAAATTCACAATACGGAGTTGGAATTGTGGGATCTAAATATAACAGGTGAAATGTGGGTGTAGTACACCTCTGCTACTAAGAAAACAAAAATCAATAAGAGTTTTTTTTTTCATAATTTACTTATCATTCATTTTCAACATACAACTAAAATAATAATTAATTACTTAAATATTTACAACTATACATTTTTAATTAAAAAAAATATTTATTTACAATAATATACGTAGGAAATATAAAAATATATTTTAAAATCTTTATACAGCATCAAAAAATTTCGTCGCATCGATGTCAAATGCCGACATCGTGCCCAGAAGGCTGGCAGCATTAATTCTATTAATATTTTTTATAATACCTATTTTATTGAACTGCGTTATTCTCGAAATCTGAAAACCTTGGCAATTTAAAACATTCGACGTAATTATAAAAAGGGTATAACTGTAATTTATTTCTTAAGTTAAAAATAACGGCTTGAAATTGCCGAGTTAAACCAAAACAGCATCCAACCTCATGGCCAAAAAACAACCCGCGGAACAGTCCGTATGCAATGTTTTATTCAAATTTACTTACATTTATACTAACGCGAACGACCTCCGCTCCGGAATTGTATTCCCTCGCCACACCATACATCTTCTTCACGGAAACGTACGTACTTGTTTATTTCGGTAACGTACGAGCCCATGGAAAATTTGAACGTGAAAATATATTGTAAAACAAGGATTATCACGGTATCAGAGTTTATTTATGACAGACTAGCTTCCGTGCTCGGCTTCGGCCGCGTGATACGTCAATAAAGAGTAGCTTTTTATATTTCTGGACTCCTAAACTATAAATAAATAAATATAAATATCACACATCATACACACAAAGTCATCTAGTCCCAAACTAAGCAGAACTTGTACTTTGGTTACTACAATAACTAATACAAATACATATGTACTTTTATTTTGTAAATACATACTTATTATACATATTTATACCCACGCAAAGACAAACCCCCATGTTCATGCACACAAGGATTAATAGTCTTGAGTGGGAATCAAACTCGCGACCTCATCGTCGAAGGCAAGTACACTACCCACTCCGCGATTGGTCGTTTATCTCCACTTCAATTTTTTATCAAGATCGGTCCAGTAGATTCGGAGCTAATTGGGTACAAACAAACAAAGTTCATCTAGGTTTATGTGCTACCTGAGTATCGTATTTCACCGAAATCTATAAATAAATGATGTAATAACGGCAATTAAATAAATTTAATGTACTAAGGTTATTTTCTTCTTCTTCGTCGTGTCGATGGCTGAGTCAAATTTTATTTTGACTTGCCATCGTGGTGAAAGGATTAGCCAATTCGCTTTAGAGAACTCGCGAATTGCCCAAGGTGCGCCGGACGTAGGGAATCGTTGTGGAAAATTATAAACAAAAAATATATCGCTAGATAGAATGTTTACTGTGGCACTAAAACTAATATGAACGGTCATGCAAGCAATACTATTTCGTAAGATGCTGTCTTTCAGCTTTCTATAAAGTGTTTCAGCTTCATTTATATACATGAAAAGATTAAGGTAATACAAGGCTCACCAGTAGATATTTTATGTTAACCTTTACAGTTACAACCTATATTTTCATTACACACATCCTCATATACCATACATAACACGAACGATAAATAATACTGGTTGTCTTATAAATTATTATCGTGTTAGCTCACAGCTCATTTGCTGACGAAGTTGGGCCCCCTGGGAGCGCAGCCAATCACAGCGAGCGCGAACTTGTTATGGGAAAAAGTATGATCCGGAAACTTCTAATGTAATGAACTGCGTAGATTGTTTTATATTAGGAGGTTGGTTGGTGTGTAAACGGAAAATTGTGCAGTGGTGAAAAATATGGCAAATTTTTGCTCTGCGGTTTGGTAATCATATCCATATTGAAACATTTTTTGTACACTACAGAATCTTGTTTAAATCGATAAGGAATGTTTTCAAAAAGGTAAGAACAAAATGAGTATTTTTTACAATCATCACATTTTATGCCACCTTAAAGCATAATTTTAACATATTTTTTTTTCAAAATTACGATTAACACCATTATCAGTTAAACGGCAAAAAGTTACACATTCTAGTTATAGAATAATTGTATTCATAAATCCTTTAAAGCTTTTTGTCAAATAAAATCGTCAAGGAGAAGTAAGTTAAAATCTTATCAAAGTTCAACGAAACTTCTATAGAAAATATTCACAAAGCTTTGCTCTAAAACAAAAGTCCTAACAAATGAGGCGTAGATTGTCGATGCATCATCGAGCAATACAGGCGGGAAACGCTGATGGTGACAATTTTTCAACGCGAAGTGGGAACTCAACAATCCTTGATTAATCCACGGTGAGATTATTGGAGCCTTTGTGTGGTTGGAGACGGAAGGGTTTTGATGCTTTAAAGTTGTCTGAAATTAAAAAAGTTAAAGTTTTATGAACATGGAATGGCCTTGTTATGCTATTTACAACTGTGATTTAAAACATATCCTGTGTAACGTCATTTGTGAACCAAATTAAATTATGTGGTTTGAAACTAGAGCAATCATCTCAGCTTATTTTAATATTTTTACGTACACGCAAGAAATCTTACTCACTGCCAGTCAACACATAGATATATGCTTAATTTAGAGGAACAAATCATATTTTTTACAACACTTCAGTTCTTTTCTCATATTGCACCTACTCTTGCTTTTCTCTGCACCACCCTAGGTTGACTGTTAGAGAATGCCACTAGGCATTAAGTCCGCTTCTGTACCTAAATATGTGCAAAAAGTTTAAATAAATTAAAATAAATAAAATATTTTTTACTTAATATTTGTAATAACTGAATCTGAAAGTACTAAAACCATGGCCACATGGCACATTTTAATGACATGGTCACCAATTATCTATAGTTATTTGTGCAACACGAGAGCTAAGATCGTATTTTCTTCGAGTGCTAATTTTAGTCCCGAATAAACGAAAGCTGTATGCTAGTGCATACAGCTTTCGTTTACACTATACTATATCAAACTCACTCAAAAGCACCAGATATAAATAACTTTGATCTCGGGTCGCACAAACAACTTTTCACCTCAGCAGCCCGAAATTGTAACCATAGTACAAATTCTGCTTAGTTTGGGAACAGATTACGTGGAATGAAAGTAGTGTGACATTAAAAAAAGGCTGGCAGTGAGTAAAACTCAACTTTGCTTCGAGAGAAAGCATAATTCAAAGCCAAATCAAGTTTTGCTCACTGAAATGACTTGAAGCAAAATCGAGTTTTGCTCACTGTTTTTATACAACAAGGAATGACTTTTCGAGCTGCTGAGGTGAAAATGTAATTTTCTAACACCAAAAGTATCAACACCACTTCATCCTTATATAATTTCACGCCAATACTTACCATAGCTGGTGCATTAATATTTTGGTTGAGTTTTTCGCCGCCGTCAATTCCCGTAGGGGGTGGCGGGAGGTTATTACCGAGGAATACTCCGTCTCAATAAATTACTGAGATGAGAGGGAACATTAACTAATTACCGACACCGATACCGATACCTGCTGTCGAAGGTATTGGATAATAGATTAGAGAGGAAAATTGTGAAGTGTTTATAATGGTTTGATGAAAATAAGAGATAAATGGGTTTGATATTATCGAAGTTAAAAAAGCTCCATAAAATTTAAAAAGTTAGATTTCTTATTGATTATTTTTAAAGCATTTAGCTATGCTAAGCATATTATACTAAGAAACAATTTTCAATTGTATATTACGTCATGGCGTAACATTCAATTGAGAAATATAATTTTATCAACTGTTTCTTAGTATAAGAAGTTAAATGTTGTAAAAAGGGTGAAGCAGTATATATAATAAATATAGCAGGCCCTCTTCTCATGATGAGAAAGGTAAGGCCATAGTCCACCACGCTGGCCAAGTGCGGATTGGTAGACTTCACACAACCTTGAGTTCTTTTTTGTAGGCACTCTCAGGCATGCAGGTTTCCTCACAAAGATTACCTTCATCGTTACCGAGCGATTATTCATAATTATGATAAATACACACCTATATTCGAAAAGACGAATCTTAATGATTTATTGACAGACGTGTGTGCCGTGGGTTCGAAAACATTTGACTTCGCTATCGCTATCGAAGAGTTTACATATTGGAAATTTACCAGTTGGTAAAGAAGTGTGCCAGTTAGACATATCTTTTATAGAAAAATTCAGAACCTACAATAATATATACCACAATGCAAGGACAATTCTTGCCAGGATTAATGCCATTTTTGTCTATGATTGTGCCTTTCTTGTGAGTCTGTTACAGACCTTTTACCCAAAAAGATCAATGTGTGCTTAACTTGTGAAATAAACCTAAGCTAACCAAAACAGCATGTTTACTCCCCATTCACGCTACTTTCAATTACACCAAGCAATCGCAACTCGCCACAACTTAAACACAAAGAACGAACTGTTCTCATTGTTGCAAACGAAATGCAAATCCAGACTTTTCACCCTTTGCCCGGCGCGATATTTAATTCAACGAATGCAGGTAACAATTGCGCGAAACACCGGTAACTGCTGTAAGTAACGAAGAGGGAAGCTACGAAAAATTTCCCGGAAAAAAAAACAAAGTGAAACTCAGCCTTCCTTATTTCCCCTGGCGATGCCTCGGCTCCCGGTTTAGCCAGGAAATGGAAAATATTGCGATAAGGCGCATTATAGATTAAACACGTCTCGCACTTTAATGTGTTCAGTGATCAAGTGTCTCCGATATGTGCTTTTAGGAGTTGTAATGATGTTTCTTGTAAGTAATGGATGCGATAAGCAGGCTCATATGCAAAGTATTGTGTTGGTTAAGTTTATAGACGCTTAATGTCCCGGGGAAAGCTGTTACGACGATAAACTGCAGTTGTTTGATTTTTTATGTGTAGGTACAGTTTTTATTTTGTGTTATTTTTATTTATTGTCCCCAATATACATTTTGCACATCGTTTTTAAAACTAAATATTGGGCTTTTACTTCTCAATAGCTGGTTAGAAAAACTAACCTGTTTAGGAATTATGTTAAAACTGCCGTCGATGTTTAATAATGGTCTTATCGTTATAATTATTGTTGTCAGAGAAAAAAATACAGGAACTTACAGGAAAGTAACAACATAAACCTCATGATAAACTAAGGCTAAAAAATAATTTGTACAAAAAAAGTAGGACCAAAAATCCCCGTCGCAAAACTACAATTCACTCTGACATATAAAGCAACACTTGTGCGCCCAATTATCATAAAATATCAACGCTTAGCAATAAAACAAAATATTCCATAGTCAGTTATAATAACTGGCATAATCAAGTATCTTTTGTTGTGATACAATGATTGCAGGGGCGGGTACAGAGTAATTTATTCTACGCAGCGGGTGATTCTTGTAGTTACAAATTGGGCAACATGTGGGCCGACCCGGGTGAAATCGATAGGTATTCGGGATTGCTTGATTTTTTCTTATTTATTATGCAACATCCCATAGTGAAATTCTAAGTCAAATCAACGAGCCGGTAATGGCGTGAATGGAATGGTTTAGGTGAGATAACATTATTACAGACATACGTGGTAACTATGTACGTCGGTTGACCTAATGTACTATCAGCAAAATTGATTCATAGCCCATTTCACAATCACAACTTTATCTGAAATTGTCAAAGTTGATAAGGCTGTCATTTGGTGATGAAACAAGCAAATTTAGACTTAAGTGTCTTGAATCTGCTTTGTTGATAGTAAAAAGCCTAGACAAATATTATAGCTATAAGATTTGAGACTAAACATGGTAGTTTTTTTACGAAATATTAAATATCACGGGATATTTACCATGTACTTTGTTGAAGCGAGTTTTTTTAATTCCCAGCTGTTGCAAGCCGCTTGTTCACGATAAACTCGAGCGCAAACGAAAACTCGCAACAACAAAATACATGGTAAATATCTCGTTAAAAATATTATAAATAATAATATAATAATAATAAAAACGTTTATTTTTCTCTTCACAATAGGTTTTGCTTAATAGTTAATTAGTAGAAGTAGGTAGACAGAGTCTTAATTTCACCTATGTGAGAGACTGGTGCCTGATGTAGGTTTAAATAAAACCTGTGTTACAGGTCACCAGTGCCCCACCTCGGTTAAAATAAGGCAGACATTCTTTTCTTTCCTTGAACAAAACAAAACTACTTAACCCGTGATAGAAAACAGAAACATTGTATATGTAAAATAAAACGAAAAATATAATGTCAGCAAGAAAAGAAAAGTGTTGAGGAGTAAGTGTATATGAGTGGATGATGTGAGAGTGTAAGTATAAAGATGAAGGTGATTGTTAGTGCGAGCAAAGAGCGAAGAGCGAATGAATGCCTTACGAGAGATCTAAGAGAGAATCGATAAAAGATTTTCAGTTTGTGTATAGTCTCCTGTTTTTAAATATGTTTGTAATATTTTGCTACAAATGGTTCTTGTTTTGGGGTAAATATTGAGAATGATATTTAATTTATTATACAAATGATTACCGAGAAAAGCGAAGAATTTTTGTGAGAATGATGTTTTGACTAAAATATTAGGACAGACTTTGCCTCTACGTTGTTTGAGAAGATTTTTATTAAAGTGGAGTTTGCAGTGTTTTTTAATAACAATACGTAGAATGAAAGTCTGTCGAACCGTTAGGATGTCCCACTCTCTGTAGAGATCTGCAGTTGGGTATCTGTAGGGAAGACCTGCACTAACCTTGAGGACTGAGCGCTGTGCCCTTTCCACTTCAATCAGATGGGTTTTTATTTTATACCTAAATAGATACGTTTTTAATAAATCTCTATATATATTTTTTAATTAACATGTAGTAGCCCAAGGTTAAATCACTTGTCATGATATTATCTCGCTTCACTTTGACAGTAATAAGTACATTACAAAGAGACGGGCAGTAAGGAGGAATACTTAAATTATTACTGATTAATGTTAAAGCTGTCGCAATATTATGGGTGTAGTGTTGACGGTGAGGTAAAATCGTGATAAGGTCCTTAAATATATTAATATTCTACGGAAGGAAAAGAAGAATGAAAGAAAGAAAAATCATTTATTCTGGCATAATAAAAATAAAATACATTATAAAGCGTCTAAAACTAAATAATTTAAAATTCCATTCATTATGCCAGAAATGGTACGCATCTCAGCACAATACTGCAGCGCTAAAAAGCACTGCAGCGCTGATAATTCTGATGTGCCCAGTGAATGAGTAAAAAGTAGTGTGACAATCCATTGTATCGACAAGTAAAAAGGTATGTTGGTGGATGTCTATGAGATATCACAACAAGTTTGTATCTTCAAAGGTATTTATTAAGTACCAGTTATATTCACGGAATACTAAGTGTTAATATATTTTAATCCTGGTGTATAAACAAACATCTAAACAGAGCTCAATTTTTAAAAGCATTTTAATCAGTTGGCAGATGATAGATAGGGAACATGCATGTGTGCTCTAACCCAATTTTAAAAGACATAATCATACTTACATCATGCATAAATAAAGGAGAGCATACATCACCCGACTAAGTAGGTAATGCGTCGCGATATCCGAGTAACCGTATAATGGAATTTATCAAAAATCGAAGGGGTGTTGCGTCATCCTCCCCTAATTTAGTTTTTATTTTATGGCAACCCCAAAAGGGGCAGTGTGTGGAATTAGTGTTACCATATGCGCTCCTACTTGTGTTACACTCGGTTCGAATGTTCATTTCTTGTACGAGATAAGCAGGGTGTTTGTTATTTTGTTTGGATTAAAAATCAATACCCGTAAAGTATACGTCCTTTTATGTTTATTTTATGTTCAGTACCATTTTAACAAGCTAAGGTTATATCATAGGTACAAGATGCTGTTTAAAATTATAAAAATAAATAAATATTAACGAGCACAAAAATTACTTATATTTTATAAGTAATTAATGAGTCATTTTACGTTTTTAAACGTATCCTACTGCGGGTTATCCTTTCTCATACGGAGAAGAGTTGGAGCATAGCTCACAATGCCGCGATTGTCGAAATTTGTTTAAAAAAATATTTTAAATCATCGTCAAAAATATTCACGTCGTGTACTTTTTCTCCCCAAACTAGCCATATCGTAACATAAGGGCAGGACCACATTGTAATCCGAGCGCGGAGCATGTGCGCGGGCTTTAAATTTTGATCTAATACTGATTACGCGCACGCACTCTGCGGTTAGTACAGACTATTGGCAGATAAGTCCCTCCGGTTTTACAGGGTCATTAAGGATTATATTTCTTTCATATAGTAGTTCGGGATTAGCCGAGATTTATTGTTGTAGAAGTAATCAAACCATCAGTAGTTATTACTCAGACAAAAGCACACGTTGAAACTGTAAAATACACAAAACAAAGTAAATAATTTAACTAAGAACCATTTTCACCTTCTCTTCTTCGTCGTGTCGATGGCTGAGTCAAATTTTATTGGCCCAATAAGTGGCCACTGTTATGGCGCTCTCGTCGGCGTTCATGAGCGCCTCTCTTGTGCAGGTGGAAGGGCATTTTGGAGAGTCAGTAAGGTAGTCAAGGTTTTGACTTGCCATCGTGGTGAAAGGATTAGCCTCGATCACCGCTCTCTAGGAAACCACTACATTTACTTTACATAGGCAACGTTCTAGTGACGTCATTCTACCGTTATCATTACGGCCGCATTATTCCACACCGCTTTCCTAGGAAACCGAAGCTGAACACGCTAACGTTTAAACGTAAATTAAGTTCTAGTTCAGCTTATTGAATTGAAGGTAACCCATAAACACTTACTATTCAACTCAGACCATCAATAATCAAGTTGTAAGTACGTAACCAGCGCTAATCATCTGCTGACGTGCTCTCGGCACATACATCACTAGGTGTATCGCTGTGTATTGCGTATAACACCGGCAATCAGTCGCGATGTTCTATAATGAATCCCTCAGGAATGATCCCGTGCATCGTGACTTAACTCCTGATCAATTCCCAATACGTTGTTCTACGGTTGTACGGACGGACAGTGTGATTTATTGTGTTAGACCTATGGCTGCGATTGACGGGGGTACATACATGATTTGTTTACAGGTTCTATTGTTTACGCGTATTTTGTTTTTAAAAAAAATCTTAGCATCAAAATTTAATGGCTGTAAGTCAGATTTAATCATTAAATATCCAGAGAAAATTTACCAGTCACCCGTGACTGGTAAATTAGCTAGCTAATAAAGCTAGGAAGATAATAAAACGAAGGAAAAATAAGTATCTAAAACAACAACTTTACTATTATCAAAGATCGCCTCTCATAAATATGCAGTAGTAAGAGGAGACGCCTCATTTAGTAATCGCCCCTCTTTTTACATTATTGGCTTATCCACCAGAGGGTTGTTACAAGATGTAGATCGATCGCACCGGTAATGGGCCAGCTTTTTTATTAATTACTCTGTTGCTCCGCTTGAAAGCCTTTTTTAAGTACTTTTTTGTTATTTTAGTAAGAGATGTGTACTTTGGTATAATTTGGTATAGAACGCATATTCAAAGTCAAAATAAGAGCTAGTATCAGAGGTTCCGGATAGATCTTATCCGACGCATAAAATAATCTGAAAAAATTTAAAAGTGACATTAGTTACACTTAAAAAAACAATTGTCACTTTCATATATACTTTCATGTACATGACAATGTTAAATTTATGCTTTTAAGTGAAAATTACTATAATGAACATTCAAAACAATATAATTTTAAACCTAGAATGACATTGAGAAGCAGGCATACAAAATTAATTAAACCATATTACAAAAATTTCTACGGACGCCAACGGCTTGTCAATATTATTCCCGACACAATTAATAGATTATCACAATCTCTGAAAACTATTTTAACGGAAAAGAACATAAATTATAAATTAAAACAATACTTTATAAACGACATAAATAGCAAATAATTAATATTAATATGAAACTTAGTTCAAACACGCTGTATAAATGCATTTTGCTTTGAAGGTGGATAGAAATTTTATTTTGCGCTACGCTGTGTGTAAATCCGATAGAATTTTTTGCATGTACCGTCAACGAATTGGTGTACGGAAAAACCTAAACTGGTATATGTTACACTATGTTGTTGTAATTTTTGTAAGACTTTATTGTAAGTGATTTTAATAAATAAAAAAATATATGTGTGTAATTGGGTTTTAAGAATAAAAAAACTTTATGTTATCCACATGGCTATGATCACTGTAACAATATGTATGACGGTTTCATAACACATAAAATCACCTAAAGGACCTATATTACATAAGAGGGTATGGCAAAGGTATAACACCCATATTTCTCCTGTTACGTTTTAAGTTCCATGGGATAGGGGTAAGCCTATCGCCATCTACTAGGCACAATTTCAACTCCGTGCTATTGAGAATGTCCTGACGGAAAGTTTACCAATAACACTCGAACACCAATCGAACCTGAGACCGCGGTGAGTAATACACAAATAATTCCAAAGTCATTATAACTGTCACTAAAGAAGTGGCCGTGGCGCAATCCATAATGATTCGGTCTTACGATTGAGAAGTCATGAGTTCGAATCTTGAACATTACACCATGGACGTAAACTTCCTCCTAACACAAGTGCACCAAGCTTAGATGGAGAGGGTTAACAAAAATTCTAGTAATTTGTATTAGCAAATATAATAGAAAGCTTTTTAAAAAAAACATCTGTATATTTTAATTTTACAATTATTGTAGTTAGTCATACGCATTCGTTGTAACAATCTTGTGGTGAAACCGGTCATCTTTGGGAAAATCCAAACCAACGTTGTCTACCCACATTCTCATAGATGGTAGGTCAAACACCTCTCCGTATAACGTATACATGGTGTACATACACACACCCAAACTTAATTTACTTACTCCGCAACTAAACCGCGGAAACGCCGCAAAATTTATACATTATAATAAAATTGTTAATTTGTTGTCTGTACATTGAAAATTTTAACAGCAGCAGTAGAAACAGCGTATTTTTTAGAAGTTTTGTCTGTCTGTCTGTCTGTATGTTTGTACGGGCATTACACAAAAACTATTGCATGAGGAACGGTTTGCCTAAATACTGATATATGTTTTATCTTGGTATTTTAACCCTAAGGGGTAAATTAGGGGTTGTAAATTTGTATGGAAAGGTTGTCAATTTTAAACTTACACGGAAGAGTTAGGGGCTAAGAAAGTTAAATACCTACTGCTCATACCTATGGTCCTTTTTTAACGTTTTTTTCCTAAGTAGAAGAATTTTTAATAACTAGTACCAAGTGTATTTTCCATATATTGAACTCCACGCGGACGAAGTCGCGGGCAAAGCTAGTACAACATAATCTCATAATTTATGCAGTGTTACTCAAACTTAGCGCATAGAATTACCATATGCCATGGTGGTAGTAACAAAGTGTGATAAAGCAATTATAACTGTCATATTTCAACCTGTATTTACATTTATATTGGGTTGGTGGCATTGCAGCGCGATTGTATTTCGACGACGAAAACTTTCGGGACGTGGTTTTGTTTGTGATGATGCCTAGGCAGGTTGTAGGTAGGTTTATCGTTCTTTAGATATTACAATATAAAACAATGGCATGAAATAATTTGAGATATTTTTTTTAATGTGAACATTAGCATTCAAATCCATATCTGGCACCTGTCTCGTAAATAAATATTAGTCAGAAAATATTAACCATTTAATATGAGAATTTCAATGTCATGTATCAAGCTATCTTTTTTATTAAAGGGTCCCTAAATATATTTTATTTTCATTGTAATTTATATAGCTAATAATGTTATATGTGTCATTTTCGTAGGTTTCGTAGCAACGTTGCTACGAAAATGAAATTACAAGCATTTATACGGTACGAATAGCGGCGTAGCTTTTCTTGCATAATAAAATAGTACGGTTAAAAAGTCAATTACCTAGACTTGATTTACTTTACTATCACTGTCAGTTTCAATGATTAATAGGATTATAGAGGCTGAAATCAACATTTAACATCTATCTACTGTAAAATTTAAACATGAATATTAGCTACATGAATTAGAGCTACGAAAAAGTTACAAGAAATTACTGAACTGAACAAACGTGAACGTTCATGCGCCAACCATAGGTAAATACGTACATCTAAATCGATACAATCATCAGACGCGCCTCCCATATCATATTTATCCCTCAATACAGTACAGAAGTACTGAAAGGATAAAATAAAGTCAGTGACATATTCGTATTTGCGATTCGGTACACGATGCGGCTGCACTCTTCCTGATTCCATTTGGGAATTACTCTGTCGCCGCACAAACTCACAAATCAGGACTTTCATTATAACCGTATACGTGTATCGGAGTGTGGAACTATCTTTATTTTTGGTTTGAGGGAAATAAGCGCATATTATTGTTTAATCTAATTCGCAAAGTAAATGGTACGAGACCTTATCACCAGTAACAATCAACTACATAAATTCTGTAACTATTGACTAAAATCTAAAAAAAAGTTTTTGTGTCGAAGATATAATTTTAACGGCTACCGGCTTTTGCCTTCCCTGCCGAAGTGGTAATTGATGTCGTTACCTTAATCACCCTTGATCTACACATAAATGACTGTGATGGAAATGTAAGCATTTATCTTACTATAAATATCTTTTGACTAAGGTTTCTTAAATAAACAACGTAGTTTTTAAACTTACCAAGAGCGCAGGTGCCTTCAATTCAGCACAGTAACCACCAATAAAACTTGAAATCCCATGACAAAATAAAAATTCTCGACATGTTGCGTCCAAATAAATAACATTGACAGTCCAAAATGGCTTTTCACTGGTCAGAAGGGGGCACGTTTTTATCCCATTATTGTTTCTGAGAAATTGTTACAGTTTTGACGAGTGACCTGGCCGTATTTCTTCGGTGGGTAGTCGGCCAGAATGAAAAATTTTCAAGTTGGTCCCCCTACGTTCCCTAGGGTGCCGTAAAACTCTGTCGGACGCGGGATAGTCCGGCTGACCGCCGGCGGACAATTTGTCATATTCATATGTTAACGTGTCCGTCTTTTCTTGCAAAAAGTGGATAACTTAATTCCGGGAGGCGGTGGTACGGTTATTCGATTTGCGGACATTCAAATTTCATGTCTTGTTATGGTAATACAGGTGTTGTCTCGCCCGAGGCGGATTTTGTCTTTATTTGGGTTGGATATTTGCACTTGTCTTGATACTTCGCTTTTTATTTGTGTTTACCTTGTTTTGTAACGACTATTGGGTTGGCAGTCTGTCAGATTGTGATGAAATAATCCCATAACCTATGTTTTTATATTTATTGAATGCATAATTCGATGAATAGCTATTATATTCATGATAGATAAAGAGCGTATTCAATTGCACATGGTAGATTTTATTTGTTTTTAATGTCATTAATATTGTTATTACAAGTACAGATCAAAAAATTACTGTTCTCTCGCAAATGCATATTTTTCTATGCCATTTTTTCATAAAATAAATTAAAAAAAAATAATAATATGTGTAGTTCAACAGTTGTAATCATAAATGTAAATGATACAATATTACAAAACAGTAAAAAAATAGTACATCTTTTAAAATGATACATTCATAAAGACACCTTACTCTAGGGTGACCAGGACCACATCTTACCAAAAGGCACCAATATCAATAACGCATGCAATTGATGACTTGTCCGATTTGTTTGGGCCAATCGTTTCTTACTAGCTTTACGACATACGTGTCCTGTTTTGACGCGGCAGACCGTAGTTTGGATACCCTAATAATGTAAGTATGTAAGAAATGTTTGGATTATTTCATTAAAAGACGGGCCAAATTAAAAATACAATGTTTCTACTAACCTAAAAATAAATTACTCAAAAGCTAAAGTAATTAACTTTGATGATACTTACTCTTGACTCCAATGCGTCTGATAATTTGGCATAGGATAACACAGATTCTATGAACTTCTATTTTATTTACACTTTCAATTTTATTAATACTAGGAAAAGGTTTTAACACCAGTTTTAATTAAAAACGTACATACACTTTATTTACACATTTTTACAAAAATACTAAGCTGAAATTTACAAACAGTCGCCATTTTTATAACAGTCGTTTTCCAAAAACTATCGTTACAGTTCAAATGTTGCGTAAAATTACTTTTTATAAACATTCCAAAGTATCAGTACGTTTCAAATAATTTACAAAATACAACAAAATAATGATAAATTCATACAATTCAATATTACAAGCACAAAAACAAGTTAAAAAAATAATTAAATAAACTATAAAACATGACACTATGTACGAAACTAATCTAACAGATATCTGTCAGTGGGCAACGTATAAATCGATGTAATAACTTGTAGATTAATACAATAATAACTTTATTATCCAACAGAGGTGGTTCGCGTATTATTTACTTGTAAATAAAAAAATGTGTAATTAAAAGGGTTCTCCTCGCACATATGTGCTTTTAGTTAGCTGTCGCGCTTTCACCTGTTAACGCTAGTAAGGAAAAAGCAATTCATTCAATTTCTACAAATATTTCACAGCTTTAACGAAAGAGATTATGAGCACACAATAATAATATCTTGATGTTCTACTTCTTCTTCTTATCGTGTAAATAGCTTGTTAAATTATACAGTCTTAGACCAGTAAGTGGCAACTTCAACCTCTTCTGGACTCAACCATTTTCATAAGCCCATGTAATGAGGATGAGATTATCAAAGTTATTAAAATTTTAAGAGATACAAGTGCTGTAGGATATAATTCGATAGCTACGAAAATTATAAAGCGATGTCATAACGAATTAGCATCAGTTCTATGCCATTTAATCAATGTTTCTTTTTGGGAAGGGGTTTTCCTAAAAAACTTAAAATATCCATAGTCAAACCAATACATAAAAATAATGATAAAGAACAATTAAGTAACTATAGACCAATTACTTTGATAGCAATTTTTCCAAAATTTTTGAGAGGCTGATGCACTCACGAATAAATAGTTTTTTAAATAAACACAAAGTTTTAGTCCAGGTACAAAATGGGTTTCAGAAAAATAAATCGACCACACTAGCAGCTTTTTCTCTTATGAAAACAGTAACGGAATCATTAGATCAAAGAAAACACGTCTCGACGATTTTCTTTGATATGACAAGCGCGTTCGATTTTGTTGACCATCAAATATTGCTACGAAAATGCGAATTGTATGGGATCAGAGGCAAATCTCTACAGTGGATCGAAAGCTACTTGAGTTACCGCCAGCAATGTGTAGAGATAACTCGTGTTGATCAGGATAATATATCCACGTCATTTAGATCGTTATTCAAAGAGAATAAATTCGGTGTTCCACAAGGCAGTGTTATGGGGCCATTACTGTTCTTAATCTACATTAATGATATCCCGAAGGTTACAGAACACAAATGCACTCTATTTGCAGATGATATCTCAGTAGCTATCCCCCATAACAACGTTAATTTAGAATATAGGAAAGCAATTAATAAATAATACTTTAGAATCTGTATCCCAATGGCTAAATGTAAACAATCTGACTGCAAATTTATCTAAAACCAAAATAATTCATTTCAGAAATTATAATAATGTAAAAAATAAATTAGAAATAAGTTACGAAGATCAGAAAATTGAGGAAGTTGAAGAAGTAAAATTTTTAGGATTAATGCTTGACAAGCATTGTAATTGGAAAGCGCATGTGAAACTGGTAACTACTCGCATAAATCGTTTCGTATATGCATTAAAAAAGATTCGGAAATTGGCAAACGAAAAATCTGCATTATTAGCTTACCATGGATATATTAGCTCAGTATTAAGATATGGCCTATAGTTATGGGGCAACTCTACTGATATAAATAAAGCATTTATAGCACAAATGAAATGCGTTAGAGCCATTTCTGGTGCCGCCCCGCTTGATTCATGTAGGCCTTTATTTATAAAATTAAAGTTGCTAACTCTTACTTCAATGTATATACTTGAAATTGCAATTTTTGTCAAGAAACACTCCTATATATTTGAAGTAGCATCCAAAAATAAGAAATTTCCATCAAGAGATTGCACTAAATTAAAGTTGTCTGCCACCCTGTATAAAAAAAACAGTAGCTGTATGTGTGTACAAATATATAACAAGATACCAAAATATATAAGAGAATTGCCCTTTCATAAATATATAGCACTGTTAAAAAAATGGTTAATCGAACATTGCTTTTACACAATAGCCGAATTTATGACATTCGATTCTAATGAATAATGTAAAGGGTGAAACTATTTGTTAGTACTTTATATTTTAACATATACATTTCTTTTTTTTTTATTTTATTATTCAATTAAGTTAGTGTTTACTATAACTTTAATATAATATAAGTACTTAGGTATAACATTGTATATTTTGCATACCGATTATCCGGTGAAACATGTGTACTTATTATTAAATTGTACCATCTTTTTGTCACCATGTTTAAGGCAAATAAACGTTTCTTTCTTTCTTTCTTTCTTTCTTTCTTTCTTTGTTTGCCTGCGTGAGATCATCGCGGGTGCAAGTGGCGTGTAGTAAAGGGCAAGACATCAGATGTTCTACTAAACAGTTGTAATTCCATTGAAGTGTGTAAATCAATGCATATGAGGCAAGTTATTAAAATCTCTTATCGTACAGTATCAAACATTACTTGTATCAGGTAAGTTAAAATCTTTGAAATTGGTCACCACTAAGAATATTCCTTCCACCACACTTAAAACTACACAAAAACGCAGCGGGTTCCACTCTAAAGGCCATTACCCACTAATAATTTAATCAACCTCATTACCATATACTCATTACCATCCTGCACCGTCATTTCACACCGGTGGCAAAAGTAAACAGAATTTTTGTCACCATGTCCAATGAAATTAACAGCGATGGACTGATCAAGGGCTAGATGACTCCTAACTTATGACAGGGGGTCACGCAACCTTGTCACGGTAATGACAGAATAATAAATTATGTTGTAATAACTTATTATAATGTACCGGGAAATATGATAGCGGATACGTGTCTAGTGGGCGCGGACCTTTAATTAGCGAATTTATTAATTAAATGTTCGTGTTTTTGGGCAAATAATGAAGGGTTAAGTTTTGATAGCTTGTGAGTTATGATGGCGCATTTCCATTTAATAATTTTTAATAACTGATAGACACATATATATGTTGGTAATTTTTTTATGTAATATATTTGGAAGGACGGCTAAATAAAGTAAGTTTGGGATATCGTTAGATTAATGTTCTTGACTAGTAATAGAAAATCAAACTTTATCAGATTAGGATGGGCTAGCATTTCAGGGATTTATTAGCAATTAATTATTAGATAGTTTGATTCACATACTATACAAGTAGTTATATCACATATATATATTATTAATTTAGGTATTTGAACGGCTACGTTTATGCGATCCGACGGCAAAAAAAGCGTCGGACATAATCCTCAATACCAGCATCATGGTTTCAAATTGTAAGAAAAGGTAATTATAGTTCATTACTGATATTAAAAATAATTAAGTTATAACATAACATCAAGCCTATATTACCTCAGAAGGGTACGGCAGAGGTGAACAACACCCACACACACCTGTCATGCTTAGGTCGCATGGAATAATGTAAGTCTATCGCCATTCCCCGAGCACAATTCCAACTCCGTGCAGCAATTGTGAATTGCCTAACGGAAAGATCACAAATAACACTTTGGCTGACCATTGAGACAGTTCGTATTTAAATTATTTAAAATACACTTCTATTGAAATTTTGATGAAGTTTTAGCCCTTTAATGCAAGACCTTTAAATGTCTAGATAAGCTAAGTTTAATTCCATTACTAGTCCAATAAAAAGATCTCAAAAGGGGGCATAAATTCTAATAGTTTATAGTACTTTAGTAAACAAACGCGCCTATCTATTTAGTATGCACCCTCTGGGAGGCTCAACTAGTATAAAATAGTTAATTTTTAATTACAGTTTTATTACTCACTCGCATCCTATCCAATTACAGAAAGAAATATTGCACGGCCCCCTAAGCAAATTGAATTTAACTTAGGATTTTTTATTTGCCATAGATCTTTTTTTTTTTGAGAATTTTTCTTGCCGAAAGCATTTTTTTTTAAATGTGTTGTTTATGTTTTATTTTTCTTATTTATGTCAGAAAATCGGCTAACTAAAAAAATCATTCGAAATTATAAAATATCCATCTTTAGCTTTAATGTTGTTTTGGTTTCTATAACTTACACATAGAATTATTGTCAAAAAACAAACAATTATTGTATGAATTATTTGAAAAGATGGTGCACATGAGTTTCTCACCAGCTCTTCTCATGATGCAATACCCATCGGAGCTGGTACTTGGATTGATTCTAATTCAAATCTCTAAGTTGAATTAAAGTCAATATGCTCCGGTGTCAAATCATTTTATTACAATGTAGGGGGTCTTGAATGTTATTAATTGATAGAGGTTGCGTGCTAATTAAATACTTTATTCACTGGTACCAGTTATATATACTTATGTTATAAACTAATCCTAATGACCTAACGGCGTGAATGTGGAGAGACGACTGCCGAGCCGAGCAACTGCGCATTTGCGCCTAAGTACCATTTGTAGCGTCAGCAGTCGTACGCTACAATACTCCCCCCCTTATTTTCGAATTTTTTATTACAAAAAAAAAAAATTACTATCTAATTTTACAATAATAATTATAACAAAATTCTAATGTGTCACGGACCTAATGTTTCTTCAAGTATTTATCGATAACAATTCTACTACACTTTTGCTTACACATCAAAATGATCAAATGACTTACACAATAACAACTTCGTAACTTAACACCATGCCTGACGCAATTTATAAGCACAAACTATAATGAGGGTTTTAACTTTTATCATCACGCTATACAATATAAAGGGTACAAAAATGTGACAAATATGATTATAATCTTACAAAACAACTGATATATTTTACTTGCCGTATGACGCGTATGTATAAAGCTATTCGTACGGAAAACACAATTATACGCAAAATCACAAGTTTCATAAATCTACCAGTACACTACACACGAGAAATAGGCCGATATCTGAAGAATGACAGGTTGCGCCATCCAACACCGATGCGGAATCTGCCTCGCCCCTGGTGTGATACGCGATTACGACGCGCGCACTGTACTTGCAGAGTGCCGCCGCCGTGTCCCTTGCCATCTTGATCCTCAGGGTATGCTGCGACCTTCAGACTAATGCGGTTTGTCTCCTCGCACTCAGCTCCAGTCGCCTTACGCCTCCGTCCCTGGTTGCCTCCATGTCGATCATATACTCCGAACTACGCAGTGGACTGCTTTGGTTGCTTCTTCATCGTAAGCTTAACAATGCAGCCACAAATATTCGAGTCATTCACCGCTGGTAGTGTCTGTCCAGATGCTTCTATTACGTTTTGTTTGCCGAGGTCAGTAGCCCTGTTGGTCCAAGCAAACAGGGCGAGTCGTCTCCCATTGAAATATGTGCAGGTTACCTCCATACTACTCCGTATCTTCTATCCGGAAGCTGCTCAGCCGCCGCACATGCGCTGTCCAAATCGCTGACCATGTGCGCGTGCCACGATGTCCGTTCTTTCGGTATGCACGCTCCGATCCACTCCGAAAACACGATATTCTGTATCTTTTGCGAAGGTTACATATTCATTGTCAGGGGTCACCAATGTAGGGGGTCTTGAATGTTATTAATTGATAGAGGTTGCGTGCTAATTAAATACTTTATTCACTGGTACCAGTTATATATACTTATGTTATAAACTAATCCTAATGACCTAACGGCGTGAATGTGGAGAGACGACTGCCGAGCCGAGCAACTGCGCATTTGCGCCTAAGTACCATTTGTAGCGTCAGCAGTCGTACGCTACAACAATAAGTATTATAATTTAGTTAGCTAAGTTTTATTTTAATTTTATATTTTTTGTGTTTTGATGTTTGTTTTGACGTGTTCAAGCGCCCCTTGGGGCCCATGGAAATAAATGATTTGATTTGATTTGATTTGAGATTTGAGACACTATATGATATTTACAGGGCACATTTGGAGATGACCGAAAAACGTGCAATTTTTTTTTATTTCCTTTTATTTCGTCAAAAAAAAATACCCCTTTACACATATAATCATTGTAAATTTTACATACAGTCAAAAATTCCCCAACGAAAGTTCAAAAACCACACGTACGCACAATTCGCAAATAGGTCACGTCGAAACTAAAAAACCCTTTGAAATTCGAGTCGCGGAACCACACGATGGAAATCTGTATTCCCCATGCTTTCACGATACGCATACGGTATCGTTATCAGATAATGTCACTGGGGATATCGTGTAGTGCTTTGTACTCAAAGGCACCTGCTTTTCTATAAACAGAATCTACTTTCTTTGGTTTGATGTAAGTGAGTGCCTGATATTGAAAGGTGCTGTGGAATTTTAAAATCACTATTTTGAAAGAACAACCCTACGCGAATATAAATCAATACCGCAAAAAAGCAACTATAGATTTTATTTATGTTCATTGCGTTTTAGTCACGAAATGTGTACCCTGATAGCCTAGAGAAGCTGATGGAAGTTGGCGAAGTCGACGAAAAAAGATCACGCGGTCGCTTCACCTACCCGATGGTCAGACCTAGTAACATCGCTCACTGGCCTATCAATAACCAAGGCTGTAAAGAAGGCCTAAGACGGGCATTCGTGAAGAAACATAATGCATCGAGTGACCAATACTTCTAGCTAGACACGACCTTCAGCATTGAAGATAACGACTAAGAAGAAGAAAGTCAATCAATCAATCAATTAGCCTCTCGTAGTCCACTGCTGGACATGGGCTCTCAATTTGCGCCACAACACCCGGTCCTGCGCCTTCCGCATCCAGTCCCCTCCAGCGACCTTCTTCAGGTCGTCAGTCCACCTGGCAAGGGGGCGTCCTAACTTACGGCTGAGAAGAAAGTAATTAGCTATAATATTATCACACTATTTTGCTTCTAAATAAGGCCCTTTTTGAATAAAGATGACAAGCCGACAATTTTGTTAAATTTTGAATTAAGAATATGAATATCCAACTATATATCGGCGAGCCTTAGACACATATTTATCAAAAAGTGTTAAAATTGTCGGCTTGTTATCTATATAAAATAGGGCATTAGCTAGTTGATCGCATATATCGAATTATAACATTATTATAATCGGTAAATTGGCTAAATTGGTTTGATCATTATAAAAATATTAAAGAGATAAAATAGACTATAATAATAATAAGGTGTTGTCTCTCATATAAACAAAATTTAATAGCAGAGTTTATGCCAAACCAAGCAACAAAACGCCATAATAATAATTCAAAAAAACATCATATTACATACAAATGCACTTGAAAAAGTGTTACCATTTATCAGTCAATAAATATGATAAAAAGTATTATTGGGGCGTATATGTGTCCGCCGGGAAACGACCGTTGTTATTGTTTTTATTTTTCACCCTTTATTCGATGTAAGCGAGGATGTATTTTATTGAAATGATGTTTGATATAAAGATTTATTGCGAATGTTTTCGGATATTTGCTTTTTTTGGTGTTGGATTAGGATGGCGAGGTAATTCGGTAACGCTGGCAACATTTATGTGATCTTTATGATAATGTATGTATTTGGATAAAATAGGTTATGTATAAGGACATCCGTCGGTCTCCTATATTTAAATCTTTGATTGTCAAGTTTGATATAACTCAGGGGATTTCATTATTAGCCTGCAGTGGTGTTTACTTACCTACTGGTTTTTCATACGGTAACAATACAAACTAAATATCAAATTTGCACAAAATTTAGCAACTAATCGACCAAACAATCACTGTCAAATTAACCCCTGAGTAATTTCCAAAAACCAAACGATTCGCCTTACCAATAACGAAGCCACTAATTTTTCCTGTAAACAAAACATGCCGATAATGTCGCCAATAGTGACGCAATATTAGGGTAAACGTCCCCGTCGCCGGCACGTCCTTATTTACTTATTGTAAACTCACATGACAGGTGCCTTAATGGGCGAAATAACATGGCGGGTGCGCCGACGGTAGTCCAAAAGCTAGGAAATGTGGAGAGGGGCTACAAGGTTTTATTATAATACAAATAAACATTAATCTAACTACAATTTAATATTTAAAACTAATAAAATAAATACCTAACTATAATATACATAAAAAAAGGATAATATAAAATTATTAAATAAACCAAAATTTGTAAAAAAATCAGGTGTCAAAAAATACGTCCGCATCGATGTCGACCGTGGTAACGTGACCTTTGTCCAAAATAGAAGCCAGCCTTTTGGTCACGTGAAGAGTCAACTAATCTTTTGGTTATCTCTTTAAAAAGAGAACGAGCGCGAGGACCCCTCGGTCCCAGCGTCTAGACCTCAAACGGCTCAATTACTTAATTCCCAATTAGATTATTGTATTTGCGCTGCTTGAGGGTTGCCGCTGAAGTAGCAGCAGCGCCGGCACAAGCTGATGTGCTTGGAAGGTGTGATGGCGCGAGGGTGTCGACGCATGTTGCTCACCACACCAAAGGCCTACCCATCTTCCATGGCAGTAATGATATACCATCTGGTCTCTTGCCATCGTCGCGCATTAATTGATTTCCAATACATTTAAATTTATATATTATGGTTATTTTTTATTGCCACAGTAAAACCATTCTATCAAACTAATTCATTTCCCGTCATATTAAGTCAACTCCTCACTATATCAGTGATTTTCTTTTTAATCTATCACTTAAATCGTCAAAAAAAAAGGAATTTTTGATTTAAGCAAACCATTTTGGTAACGACATAAACCATTTTGGTTCTGACAGTTTAGATTAAGTTATTAGACTATTTTAATTTAAGATCCATTATGCATATTTATCTGTAAATTAATATGTATTAGAATACACTTAAAAAATAGGAAACTTAATCTCTTATTTTTCCAAATTTGATTTCAATATAAAATTTTAGTTTAGTTATTTTCTTACTTTTTCAAACAATCCAATGTCAACAATATAATCAAATACAATAACATCAAAAGTTCATATTACTATTAATCAAATAATCATCAATTCTTAAACAAACTTTGGTTCTCCTTCTTGCCTGCTCTATGGCACTACGTTGAACGCAGACCTCATGGGAAATCGGCAGTTGCTCGCTACCGACGGTAGGTGGCGCGGCCCTCGACAACTACCTGTAAACGTAATTAATTAATTATCGATTTACCTTTACCGCCATTACACTATTATTGAAGCTTTTATATGGCTGTTGAACTTATATTTATTTATTTCGTTAGTTGTGATATTTTTATAAAAAGAAAGTAAATTGAGAATAATTTTATTTTCTGTAGTATTTACTTCATTCTATACAAAAACTTAAAATAACTCTACATGACTACCAACTGCCTCTCACCCCGATGTCTTGGGTTCAATTTCTGGGTCGGGCAAAGTGGTATTTGTGAACTTTCCGTTAGGAAACTTACAATGGCAAGACGGAGTTAGAATTGAGTCCGGTGGATGGCGATAGGCTCACCCCATATCCCATGGGACCTAAACATAGCAGGTGAAATGTGGGTGTTGTACACCTCTGGCGTGATGTTATGTTATGACTCCACATGACATCTCCAAATATTATAGTAAACTCACTTGCACATGCATACAGTTCGCCAATTTAAATTCAACTTAACTTTTTACAGCAATCACGCCCACTGGACTTCACACCAATTTATTAGTCTGCATTCACGTAAAAATAACACTAGACTAAAATATTCAAATTTCAATTGTCGAACAACAAGTAAAATGTTCCATTCCATTCAGATATGTCGGAGTGAGCGTTTGGAACCTAAAACCGAGTGTCGTAAGTGCCAACAATGGGGACAGTTACCCTATCTCTGGAACCGATAATGGAGCGTGAACTCTCCAGGCGCTCTGTCTGTCTGGAATGCCTTCTGTCCTAATATGTAACTGGGAATATTGTCCTCTGTATTATCGGATCGGAGTTTTAGACAGCATAGTCACAGGTATGGTACAACTGACTTGAAAATGAGTTTGAATAAATGTAATTCATTTTAGAATTGAGTTAGATTTGAAAACATATTTTTAAGTATGCATAGTAAAGGCGTAGTTGCAATTTGTTGTTGTTCAGTAATTATAGCCAGCAGGGATATGTTAAGAAAATGTATTTACTTTTGTATTTTTTTAAACCAAAAGCAGACAACACCAAAGAAACCCGGTAAAATAAAGAGAAGAATAAACAAAGAAAAAGAAGATAAAATAAACATTCCAAGGAAATCTGTATATTAACTCGAAATATAAAAAAATACTTAATAGAAAAGGTCCAAGCACGCAACTACTCCTTAAGCATCCATCCCAAGCCATATCCAAAAACGATTTCCATAAAATCTTTTTAGGCAAGAGTCCGAATCAAACTGGTCATTCTAACATTAGCCCACCATAAGGCAATAGCAATAAAAGAAGGTGGGCCTGACCAATATAAACATGGGTAACATAACGATGGGCCGAATGTGCCCTGACAGACATAACCGGGGCGCGCGGCAAATTGTAAATAGTGTTGGCTCTCGTTTAGTTTGCAATATTTGTGCGGTTTCGTGTAAATGGAAAAAGGTGTGCACAGAGTAGTGAGCGGTGACAGAATTATTAAAAAAAAAGGTGTTCAAGTTTCATTGCATTTCTTATATTTATTAATTCAAGTTATCTCTTGAAGCTTCATATTTCCACAATCAATGACATACTGAGCTTATCAAGTGGCCATATAAGTGACCAAAGAGCATTACAGATCATTATTATTAATATTTTTAATTAAAATTTATTACGTTAGGAATCAGATAAATAAATATTGGGTGAAAAAGCTTTCGCCAAGCAGTCTTAATCTCACCAGCAAGCGAAAAACTGTAGCGCAACTCATGGTATGTGATTACTTCAGCAACAATTACTCCAGGTGACGCGATAGTGGCGCCTCCTTCGAGCTTTTCTTCATGAGTACTGCCACCATAAACCTTATTCTACAAATTTCTACAAAATTTAATTAAAATATTATTCTACATATTTTACTGATACATCCTACTCTGTACCTGAAGGGGGTACAACACGATATCGGAAACGCTGATGTGTGTAAGTCGACGGAAATTAGACGTTACGACGGCGGGGAATTGGCGGGGCGCATTGTCGACTCATCCTGTACCACTATACCAACATTATACTACACCCTGTATGAAAGCAGTAGTTTTTATTGTTATCGCATTTCAGGATAGGGCGTTTATTAATTTTGGCAATTTATTGAAAGAAATTTGAGTTCATATTCGGTTAGCGACAGAAAAATGGAAAATTAGATACACATGTCAGAAATTATTTTAAATACCGCTAAAGCTTGCAGTTGGAAGCAAGCGTCAGCGTTAACGACCGACGAATGTTTACACATTTTCATACCAATAAATGTGAATTAATATGTGACGTCCATAGTCGACGAAAAATACGCCTTTTAGTAGTCAGGGCTACGCGTCGTAGGCACAGCGTAGCAGTCTACGAGTTACACGAAAATTATATGGTTACTAATTTTCACCCAAACTTTGCCTGCAGGGGTGCATCGTGTTCTTTGTACTTCTGTAATTTAAATTTTTCAAACAGACGTTTGTTACATTTCTAGTCAATGCAAAATCGTTTGAACAAATTAAACGATGTATAAGTTTACACGCGTCAGCAATGATCTAGTTAGCAGCATGTACGCATAGCGCAATTAAAGCTGTCAAACGTGATGTAGTGCTGGATTAGGCGAGAGATGAACTTCTATACTATTAGCACAGAGTAACGAACTATTAGTATGTGATTGTACTAATTTGTCTCCTATTTAAAAAAAGAAAAGTTCTTTATCAATTACTAATTTAGTTCTTATGATTAAAATAATGATGTAAAAGTGTAATAGTACATGAAAATTTTAAAAAAAAATAATGCCCCGATGGTCTAGTGGTTAGCATATTCGCCTCTCACCGTGAGGTCTCGAGTTTGATTTCCGGGTCAGGCAAAGCGTTATTTGTGAATTTTTCGTCAGGAAATTCGCAATAGCAGCACAGAGTTGGAATTGTGCCTGGTGGATGGCGATAGGCTCACACCCTATCTCATGGGAACTGACCATTAAAGGTGAAATGTGGGTGTTGTACACCTCTGCCACACCCTTCTGGGTAATAAAGGCGTGATGTTATGTTATAAAATGCAATTAAGGTACGGAGTTATTTAAAAATATGTTGTTACTAGGGGACGGTAGCCTTCCTCTACCTGTTTATAACCTGGAATTGCATTGCTTTGATACCTTAACTAGTTTTAACCAAATAATTAGTGTTCACTATACTTGACACGCAATTATCGTCTAAATAAACAACAGTCACTAATGCCAGTCCGATGTAAATGCAGTGTGGTGTGGCCAGACGATGCTCACCATTATTTATAGAAGGTTCGATGGATTGACGCGTCTATCCTCTATACTCTATGTATTATGGATAATTTAGGACTCAACTACGATTAAGTTGAGATATTTATTAGCTATTGTTTTGGTAAGTTATGATATAGAATACATAATTAGAATTTGTGTCTGTATAACTGAACCTATGGTGGGCACTGCGGTGCTTTTGTTGTCCAATTCGGACAAATAGAAATAATAAATTTGTATAATTTAAACAAAAAAAAAACTAATAAAATTACAACAGCATTAAAAAATTAAGCACTTCGCCTTAATAACTTTCAGTTTATCTCAAACAAGGTAATGAGCTAAGCAGGCACGTATCCTCCGTTCAGACCAGTCATTATGCAGTGCTGTCACGCGCTAATCACGCCACATGGCGTCACGCACTCCTAATTCACACATTCACACCTCATTTGCTACATGGAGAGCGTGAAGCAACGTGAAATGCTTCTCAGACAGGGCACACATTTGTCTATAATGATACTTTAAAATTATTTTTACACTTTTCTAAATTAATTTTCAGCTTATTTCGAGGTAGGTAATGAAGAGAGCGGTGTTCACGTAACCTCCGCTCCGACCGGTCATTACGCAGTGCTGTCACGCGCTAATCACGCCACGTGGCGTCACGCACTCCTAATTCACACATTTACACTTCATCTGCTACATGGGTAGCGTGAAGTAACGTGAAATGCCTCTCAGACAGGCTATAAATTGTTCACAGTGATAAAGTAACTCATGTATGTTTAAAAATACCAATAATAAAAAGTAAGTATTTTTGCTAGCTACTGAGTTTAATTTTTAATAGGAACAAGGTAAGTTATGTCTTGTATTGAAGATTGAAAGATAGTAAAAATTAACTAAATAAATAAATATGTTTATTTTAGCAATCACGTATATTATAACGACGTATCTGAACGTCTCCCCAAATTCCACCATGGCCTAACCCTCATGCCTCGTAATTAAAGCAAAGGGAAATAATTCAGTGTTGGACAAAACGGGAATTTTAATACGTAAATGAAATAATTCCCAGATTGATGGCGGGGATTTCTCGCCATTTTTTACGCGTATTTTTTACCGAATTGAATTTTTAATTGTGTTTTACGCTCTCGCGAATAGCAATTTGTCGGATTAACTGCTTTTTGCCTTGTTTATCGGTTCCGTGAAGTTTTTTATTGCTCTGCTTTTTGATGGATTGCGCGCTTTTCAGAGCTTCTGAGATTTTTGGCGCTATTAGAGCGCATAAAATAATACTTGCTTTGCTTTATTTTGTATCATTGTATTACGTTCATCAAAGCCTAAATTAGTTTAGTTAAAAGGTAACACGACATTCATTGACTGTTAGGTGGTACGAAGTTCGCCGGGTCAGATAGTATAATATATAAAAAAATAATAATAATAAAAATTTATCAGTCAAAAAATAAAAATGTACTATCAGACCACTGCCTCGATGGTCTAGTGGTTAGCGTATGAGGCTCTTACCGGGAGGATTCTGGTTTTATTCCCGGGTCGGGCAAAGTTCAGGCAATTCACAATAGCAGCATGGAGTTATACCCGATGGCTGGCGATAGGCTGACCCTCTATCACGACACGAGACAAACCTGTGTGTGATCCGCAAAGATTTGCATGTCATGACACACGTCATGTAAGCGTTAAAAAGACACGTAGCGTGCAGATCCATTTATCTCACTATAAAACAGTAAGAAGCTTTGTTTAGTAACTAATAGCTCGCTTTTACTAAACAACTCCCTAGGCACACACTGTATTCTAAAACATTGTCTACACAGTAAAGAAATTCTTACAAGTATACTACATTACAATTTAGTACTAAACTTTCTCTAGTCTGATGACCCCCTACTAATGTGTTCACGTGTCTAATTAACTCAGACCAAAGTTGTCCAACTCCGGTCACATTTGAGCATTATAATAATATCTCCAACTTCGCTTGGCCAAAACGACATTACATGTACAAAATACACGTTCAGATTATCCAAACTCATCATCGACGTATGCTCACAGAATACAATTTTACCTTCAAAATTCTCCGTTCAAGTTCCAGTAGATTAAAGCAAATAGGGTTTTGTAGCATGAGCTATGGTAAGGGTTCCACAAAAGGGTAGCGTGCTCTGAATGTTGTTTTAAAATGATATGCGTTTCATTTATAAACAGCGAGACGAGCGACCCGGCAAACAGCCTCCCTCAGGAACTAAACTTTTCGTCCACCTAGCGACAATATTTGAAAGTTATTTCAGCATTCACAACCCTCATAGGCGCCGTTAAAATTTTCCCTGCCACCTTATTCATAATACACGCATCCCCCATCTCTTTTCCTCTTCAAAAATGTATATGCGTGGGAGGGAGTGAGAATTATTTACAAACTGACATCTCAAAATTAACGGTGGTCGGCTCATGATAATTTACATATTTAGGTGAAATTAACCTCGGTACGTTAAATTGTATTATGAATATTAATAGGTGTGCGTATGCAAAGTAATGTATTATATTAAATGGGTAAGTGTAACCCCATCTTTATGGCTCAGATTTCAGTGGAAATTACGATGGTGACGGTCTCTCCAGATGATTAACGACGTCAATGTTTATTAAACACGTGTCACTTCATTTGCATTAATAAGTTAAAATTGTATTTAATGTATCCATCTCTATTGTACATATTTGCATATACCATATAATATAGAACATATGCAACCAAGACATGACCAACAAAGAAATTGGTACTAAACCATTTTATTTTACTATGTATTTAATTCGTATACTTTGCTTTTATTAACCTATATTAAATTTCTAAATAACTTTAAATTGGTTTATTTATCGATGAAACAAATATTATAATAATACTGGTATGAAAGTAATATTGTACGTTACAATAACAAGTGTGATCCATAATGACATAACATTTTTTATTATTATATAGAATATATTTAATATAAATTGGCAACAAATTTTGAATTTGAGGGGACAAATTCAATTGTTACAGTCCAAGTCCCACAAAACCAACAATAAATATTCCCCAAAAATCCAAATTTTCTTTCTCAATGATGCAAATATTCAAGACATTTTGGGGCCAAAAATTGCAAACTCGTGGAGGTTTATTTGGTTATCTAATAAAATATTACGAGCTTTGACAAGTGCCTTGGAGCTGCCCCCTGGTGGCCTGTTTCTTACCTTTCTGTTCTGGCTACGTAAGCAAGGAGTCAGGCTTTTATGTAACAGTACTGAATAAATATGGCTCTAAAAATCTCAAGATATGTGATAAAACAGAAATAGTTGTGTGTGCGATATCGGCTGAAAGTATGAAACATCCAAGACTGGTTGAAATCGTCGAAAGAAAAAGGAATCTAATTATAATTTTATTTTAAAATTAGTCATCGAAAGCAGATAGTAGTTCAAATAGTGGTTCGAAAGTTCAACTAACCAAAAATAAAAATATTAAAAATATACTGAAGGTAGAAGCCCGTAGATGAGTCCACTTTATCATAATAAAGGTCATGTTGACCCTACAAAATTAAACAATACACTGCAAAGGTCCTTACGGTGCCTGTAATTCGGAGGGCGGGAAAAAACGTTAGGGGATACAAATTTAATTTTCGAACAGGAATGACGTCAAGCATCCCCAGCGGCAGTTCTTCCAGTTCGAAGGTGGAACAATCACAATCTTGAAAGCTACCGTTAAAAAAAAAGAAATTAAATAAGATTGAAACATTTAAAAAGTTACGTCACGTTCGAAACTTTTCCTTTGTTTTTAATTTTGGCAGAGTGTACTTTGAAATTTCGAAGAGGTTTTTGGTCAATAATTTAAAATTGATCACTTGTATATAACTAGGTATGGTCTATATTTTTAATCAAAATCTTTAAAGGTCTTTTAATTGACAACCAAATCTAATTTCTCCAAGATTAAATTGACTAATTCTAAATATTTTTTTTAATCTTTATAATATTGCAAATACTCTTTTAATATTTAATAAAGGATGTTTCACTAGATTAAAACAGCTCATTTAGCAAAAAATAAACACAACACATTTTAATACAAAGACAAAGGTATCCAGGGGTATGCGACTTGTACTTATAATTAACAGATCTCCTCAGGGATGGCCGGGTCCGGCACGCAATATATAATATTGTGTCATATATATGTTTTAGAATATTATATATATGACATTCACGCGGGGGACTTTGAAGGATCACAGGACTTCGCAATTGGACCTGTGCCATAGATAACTTTTGTTGTGTTTTGTGAAGGACTGGGAATGAAACTGGACTATCGGATGAATATGTTTTCAGATTGTTTTGGGTGCCATTTTAATCAAAAGAGACACAATTTTATTTAACCATCTATCATATAGTCTTGTCGTTTTCGTAAAAGCCTTGACAGAGACTCTAGAGTTATTTTTTTTATAAATCATGTCTTACTTGAAGGAGAGAAAAAAAATTGATGACCATTTTCATATTTCAAACAGAATCGTATGTAAATGTTTAATTCAGTACTGTCCTTTGTTTTTGTTCGACGCCTACCCGTCTGTATCCATTATATTTGGTGTCTCTTGGAGCAAATATTAGATACTAAAAGTGTATAAGAGACCATGGGTGCTATGGAGTACTTGCACCCTTCAGGTACACACACAATTCATGTATTAACTACGAGTATAAAAGTTTATATCTCTACGACAAACGCAATTGAACATCTTCTTAAATCAATAATGCAGTAAGACAATATTGTACTGATATAATTTTCATGGGTTGTTTTACGATGAACGTTATGGCTTTGTTCGCCATTACCACCATTACGACCTGCTGCGATGGAGTCGGATTAAATAGTTAATCTTTTATGGGATGTCTTATGGTGCTTGAAGTCTCACAGTTCGGGACTTTGCAGTTTGAAGTGGGTGGTAGTTTTATCGTCAGACCAGAAGTTAAAGGAGTAAATTTACACTTACATACATTCATAAATAAATAAATAATATAATAAATAAATAAATATCGCACAACTTACACACAACGCTATCTAGTCCCAAACTAAGCAGAGTTTGTACTATAGGTACTAGAATAACTGATACTAATACATATATACTTTTCTTTTGTAAATACATACTTATTATACATAGAAACACCCAGACTAAGACAAACCCCCACGTTCATGCACACACAGATTTGACTTGAGCGGGAATCGAACCCGCGACCTCGGCGTCACAGGCAGGTACACCACCTACTCCGCCATCCGCCAATAATATCAATTTAATTCCATGCAATATTTAAGTTTATTTTTTCCTCCATTACCATCTTTAGCCATTGTGTTTTGGTTGCTGTATCAACATAGAATTTTTGTCAAAAAAAACATATTTTGTATAAAAACATATTGTATGAATTATTGGAAAAGATGGTGCACATGCACATGAGTTTCTCATTAGCTCTTCTCATAATGCAATACCCACCGGAGCTGGTACTTGGATTGATTTTAATTTAAATTTCCAAGTTGAATTAAAGTCAATCTAAGCGCCGGTGATTTAAATCATTTTAATTTTAATGTAATAAGTATTATAATTTAATAAGTTAAATTTTATACATTATTTAGTATTTTGATGTTTGTTTTGACGTGTTCAAGCGGCCTATGGGACCAATGGAAATAAATGTATAAATTTCTGATTTACTAACTTCTTTCGCTTCCTCAACATTCATACATGCTCGCCGGTTTCGTGTTCTTATTGGAGAGCTATTTTGATATTCTGCAGGAAATGATATAGATAATCTTTTATAGTGTTAAACTTTTCAAAGCATTATTTTTTTTTAAACATAAACAGAGATCAGAAAGTAGCTCTCTTATTTTGGTTACCTAATCAAAATGTATAAATTTTAAACCATTGCAAAATTTACGTATTTTTTTTCCTATACCGTAGTAGGTATATAATATAAATATCTTGCAAATTACACACATTTTAGCATCCAAACAAAACTTCAAAATCAGAGGTTAAAATGATTAAGACAGTGATATTTTAGCCTCGCATATGCTTACAAAATTTCAACAAAGTAAATTTAATATCTTTTAATATCCAATTAGAGTTTTTAGAGTCCGTTATGAAACAGATGTATCTCTATAAAACAAGTATAATATTTAGGTAGTAAAAACAAAGTGAATTAGTTTTATATAACGCATCCCAATACACAACGGCCACTAAATCTTGTCCTGACATTCTATGTAAGAGCTACTTCACCCCTATTGCTTAGGCCGAATTAGGAATTAAAGGAGCGTCAGCAGACAAATACCGTGGCGTTCGAAAATGAATCGTGCTATTTGAATTTTTACAATAAATGGTGCCACTTTTGTGTTAGATAGTAAGCAAGAGGTTGTGGCAATGTGTTTGTAATCTGTCGCCGTAATTCCTACAAAAATGGTTACTACTTATTTTTTTTGCACCAGAGGACTACGATTTTTCAAAAGTGCTATTGTTTTGTTAGCTGCCGGTTTGGCTCATTGCCATGCCAAAAATAGCCTAAATGTAATGTTTTTATTTATAAACAAAGGATATAGCTACTAATAAAACAGATTTTTCGTTCTTTGGATCTTGCTCTGGTTGATCAGCTATACTTCGTAAACTAACCAGCAATGTTTAGGTGTATTGCAATAATGTTCAGATATTATGCTTTTTCGTGTCATGAATGTTATTTTGCCAACGCTACCACAAGCCGTTCATCTCGCCGTACCGTAACTAGTGTTTTTCACACAAGTTTTATGTGCTATTATTTGCAGCGGATATAAAAGCTGACCATGTTTACTGCTCCGGCCTAATCCCGGGCACATAAAGCCGTGTGGCCACCCCTTTATGTTGTGTTCGACAGTAAAATCTTAACTTATGTATTGTTTATGTACTTGTATAGTTGCTCACATAAAGAGAAATGTGACGTTTGAGCAATATACGGAATCACCTTAGTTTTGGTATTACATACTTGAGGAGTTTGAGGGCTCTGTACGGCAATTTGGAAGTCTCTTAACCGCCTCAGGACACAAGTTGGCTGCTGCAGGGAGAACCTGGTCAAGTGGGGAATTAGACCAACAAATAACATCAAATTGTGAGTGTGGGTTCCCTACATAAAATATAGGTCATCTGCTATCATACCCGCTGTCTCCTGCCACGTGTACACGTCAAGATCGAATGCAAGCAACTAAAGAAGAAGTAGACGGTGCTGCTTTTTGGGTGAAAACTGTATAACATAAGAAGCCATTAAAATGAAAGAAGAAGAAGAAGAATATGTTTCCAAAAATGTACACTATAAAGGATGTTTGTTGTCATTGGTGCCAAATAAAAACAAAATAAATTACAAGCGTGACACTCGCTAAGTACCAGAAGTAAAATGATGGTCAGACGGAGTTCAATAAAACACAAGGTATATACTCAAGGATGTATTTAATTTATATATTTTTATTTAAAAGTGTCTTATTTCGCTTAGTTACTACAATGATAATTTATTCAGAAATCAGAATATAATTATAAGGTAACAAAACAAAGATACCTAACCTAAGAAAAATATTATAAACTAATGTTATTATTACTTCATAAATATCAACTATACCTACTATGAAAAGAAAAATATTTATTTACAATAATATACAAAGGAATTAATTACGTTTTTTTTTCCAATTGAATTATTTGTATCTGATTTTTTTTTTCATAAATTGGTAAAATATGCACGAACGTAATGTAGGCAGAGTTATTTATCAACAAATCTCCTGGGATTCGCTTGGCAGCTACTAAAACAAAACACAACTTTTATTCCAAATTGGAACTGCAATTGCGACCATATTCTAGAAATAGATCGTAACAATCGGTTTAACGCCATGAGAAGTGATTCTATGTGCAATGAAACTCACACAACAGTCACAAGCTGTCTGCCGTGATTTTAGAACGAGAGCTTGATGCCGGCATTTTACACCGACTTCAATCACAATAATTTTAGACTTATATGGTTTTCTCATTGTCAGAAATGGACCAGATTGAAATAGGACCACATAAGAAGCATCAGCTTTCAAATAAAAAAAGAATCATTAAAATCGCTTTGCCCAGTCGAAAGTTATGAGTTAACAAATATTTAAAAAAATACAGATGTATTGAGACCCTCCTTCTTTTTTGAAGTCAGTTAAAAAGAAACAACAAGTAAATGACATAAATTTACTTAGTTTTTTATCTATTTAAAAACAACATTTGCAAAAACTAGGTATGTGCATTGATTTAAGATAACACAATAATTGAAACTATTGTACTCCTTGAAGATTTATATTTTCTGGAGCAAAGGCTTTTAAACAAAGGCTTAGCCAGCTAGTCGAAAAAAGCATTATAAAAGTACCCTAAATTCATCCACAACTCCTATCCTAATTGCTGAAATTTTCATTGACTTTGAAACGTAAACGCTAAAGTTAAGGTTTATCGAACGTGGCGTCGAAATTAGTTGTAAATTTGGAATTGGCCGTTAAATTGAGTACAGGTGGAATTGAATTTGTGATTTGGTAAATTGCGTTACGTTGACGAAGGAGTTTGACGTATGGGGTTATAATGTTTGGAGTTTTGTGCCTGTGGCTATGCTTATTGCGTTCTCGTGGGGTTAGGATAGTTTTGGATGTATTCAGTATAATACTTGCTTTTAAACCTGTAATTTGCTCGTAGTGCCCGGGTTCACGCTAGCGTTGGGCCGCCCTGCTTGTTTCATTATTACTTAAATATTATTTTTTTTTTAAATTCATTGAATTTATACAACAGTTGCAAATAGGGCGGGGTCAGCGCTGGCTGGGCTTCGGGCATCACCAATAACGTATGTTTGAATTGTACATTCCTTAAGAAATAAATAAGCGTTTTTATTTATGTTTATGTTTAAACCACATTGTTTAAATAATTAAATATATAATACGTTATTTTTAGTATCGAAGCTAGATATAAAATTAACACTTATTTTAAACTCCAACAATTATTTTGCGGTAGGCAGCAGGCCTTTAGAATCCCAGGTGTTGCCAAAGTCGACGAGCAGCTGTTCTTATATACCATCAGATGAACCACAAGACCGTCTGCCAACGAAGGCAAAAAAAAAATTCTACTGTATAGATAAAACCAAAGATCTTAGCGGTAATAAAGTTCACTACAAATGACTGTTCGATCGATCGACGAGCCCGTACTCGAGCGTGGCCAAAATTGACCCTTGAAATTTCATTTGCGGCTAACCGAAAAGATCTTTAATTTTATCTTTATCAATGTTAATGTAGTTTTTAACATGCAAATATTTAAAAAAAACTATTATTACCCAAGTAGGTTTCACCTCAAATCCTCCTTCACTACCCTCTTATAACGTACTCAACGTTAGGCACGTCAAAGAACATAATAATAATATATATCTTCTTTTGAGACGAACGAAACAGAAACCTCTACCACTTACTTTTGCCAATCCAATTTTGACATGAAAATATTTAAAAATCTATTATTATCCAAGAAGATTAGGTTAAATCCTCCTTCACTACCTTCATATAACGTACCCGAAGTTTCAAACGTTAGGCACGTCAAAGAACATAATGTATCTTCTTTTAAGACGAAACGAAACATACGACACCGTTACCCCTACCACTTACTGTTGCCAATCCAAAACCCATTTTGTGACATAAATAAAACAGGTCTCTCGCGACCCATACCTTTCAATTTCTACCTACTATGTACAATATTCCTGGCCTGTACTAAACAACTGTCATTTTATTTTATCACCCTGCTTTCACGTAAAGTCTCGCGTTAGTGATAAATTTTAATGTGTACGAAGAAAATATTGTCTCGCGGTAGGGCCCAAGTTTGAGGAATTTGTTTCGCGGAATTGCTACCTTTGTTTTTTTATTTCGCTTAGTGAATTTAATTATTAAAGTTGTACCGTAATTGATATAGCTCCCGGACTAGTCGACTCTTTTAATTACAATTTCATCATCCTCATGTAAAATTAATTGAATAAATTATATCTTGACCGTAAATATAATATAAGAGATTCAAGGAAACTCCATTTGACTATTACGAATCAAATGTTGTTACAAGAAAGTTATTAAAAATCTAAGAAAAATTTAAACTACGAGTATAATGTGCAATGAGACTACATTTGAAAGCATAAAAGTATTATTGATGTGTTTATCATAAATACATAAATTAAATATTCTTATATTTTTTGTCAACAAAATAAATAGGTCGATATAGCACAAACATGTCTAAACAACGCTACACATTCAAAAAACAACGATTAATCTCTTATCTTGGCTAAAATAAATAACATCGTAAGGGAACCATAAAATTATTCATCCAGTTGAAAATTTACGTAACCCATTGTAAAGACGCTTTTTTTAACGAACTCAGAGAAAGTTTAAAGTCCTTCAATCCGGCATGGGTCTCAGGAGAATCACCGTAAAAAATTAAGTCACAAAAGAGTCTAAAAAAAAGTTTAAATGTCCCCCTCTTTTGACAGAGTAAACATTTTACGTTCGCTTAGGAATTGGTCGGTTGTGAATTAAAAAAGCTCTTTGTAAAGTCAACGTTGACTGTGAACGTTCACATTATGGAACTTCTGCGATGACAATAATATTAATCCACTTGAATTTTGTGAGATAATTATGTTAATGTGTTAAACTGTAGGGACGAAAAATTACAAGCAACTTTATTCCGTGTGAAAAATCGGAGTTGCAATTCATGTACTTAAAATGAATGCCTTAATACAATTAATAAATATTACAGAATAATAGAGTACACCATCAAAAATTTTGGCTCGCATATCCTATAACAGCCTCTGCAGTTTCCTTACTAAAAACAAAATTATTGCTTTCAGTTATAAGTCTATGGTGACACCTGGAAATAACAAAAAAAAAAAACGACTTCAAAAAGTAGGTAAACTAAAAAGCAAAAAATAAATTTATATCGCACAAAATAATACGTTTTTTCTTATAGTTAAATAGAAATTATTAAATAATTATTTTATAATTCTGAAGTCGGTGCCAAGTAAATCGGATAATTAAGAACTAATATTCAGTCAGAATATAGTTGTTAGGAAGATTGATATTATCTATACAGAGTTATAGTTTACTTGGCACCGACTTCAGAATTATAAAATAATTATTTAATAATTTCTATTTAACTATATGAAAAAACGTATTATTTTGTGCGATATAAATTTATTTTTTGCTTTTTAGTTTACCTACTTTTTGAAGCCGTTTTTTTTTTGTTAAAAATTATTTTATTTTACGATTTTAAGTGATGGGTAGACCGAGCAATAATGTTACTCGAATGAGGAGACGACGGTTACTTGAGACGGAAAACTTATTAATAATAATCCCCGTACTCCTAACCGTTGAGGAGTTGTACCTTCCAGCATCAGCTCAGTAACTTAAAATGCAAATATCCAAGTAGTTTTAGGTAATATACGAAAAACAATATAGAAGCCTTTGAAATTTGAGGGTTTTCCATGATTTCTCTAGGATCCCATCATCAAACATGACCTCATATTATGAATATACATAAGTAATATTCAACGTCTCGCCTCATCTGTGTATAACTTGAAAGAATACAGTAAACGGCCTCAAGGAGCCTATATTTAAAGAATTATCCCCGTACTCCTAACCGTTGAGGAGTTGTACCTTCCAGCATCAGCTCAGCAACAAAATGCTGACTACTAGATGCAAATATCCGAGTAGCTTTAGATAATATACAAAAAAACAATATAGAAGCCTTTTAAATTTGAGGGTTGCCCTCGATTTCTCAAGGATCCCATCATCAGAACGTGACTGGAAAAAAATGGGACCACATGACAAGTATATCCTCTCAAACAAAAAAAGAATTTCTCAAATCGGTCCAGGCGTCTTCGAGTAATCGGCGAACAAACATAAAAAAAAAAAAAAAAAAAACATACAACCGAATTGAGAACCTCCTCCTTTTTTTGAAGTCGGTTAAAAAACAAAGATGAGTGCAGAATCCGCGCTGCAATCTGTAATGGACTGGCTAACTATAAATGTGCTGACACTCAATGTAGATAAAACGTGCATCATCCGCTTTACAACACTTTAAAATAAAATAAAAAAAAAATGGTTATAAGTAACCATTTTTTTTTTAATAATTTTGCTTGACTACCATGAAATTAAAGGTTTGTTACGAATACAAATTTAAATATAAGTGTTTTGTTTGTATTAAAGCAATATTGTAGTAATATACGCACATAATGTTGTACATAATGTTGTACAAGTATGTATACTTAGATGTTAATTTCATCGCAGCTGGAGAAACAACCGATTTTTTTTAAACTACTATCTACTAGTTTAAAAATCGGTAGTTTCGACTCTGTAATTATGCCTTAGCGTAAAACTGTTATGTAAAGTTACTTTGTAAGTCAACAAGTAATTGTGCAAGTACAAATAAATAAATAAATAATAATATGATTTTACCAAGAAACATGAAGAAGTAACTATATTAAGCCTCAATCTACGACGTCAAAATAATAATAACGATAAAAGAAAGAAGTGCATGGAGAGTACATGTATGTACAACAATAATGAATACCTAGTTCTTATTAAAAGACTGGGAAATTATCTATATCGGCACACCTGAAACCAAGATCGTCACAGTATCATACAAAGTAAGTTCACCGCATCACCGCGAGCGACCTGCGCGGTTAATTCATGTTGAATTCATTAAGTTACAGCCGCCTTAACTAGGTGTCTTGATAATTTAATCCTGCCCGGATTGCCCAATTAAAATGTTGCCAACGACTTTTTAAATATTCACGCAAAAGAAGGGTTGCCAAAAACGACCCAAAATTCATCACTCCAGGGAGGATTTTCTGTAAAATAATGACATTTTAGGTGTCGATTAGCAAAAGTTTGGCAGTAAAAGTTTTTAGCGGTAAGGATTTAGCTTGTCGTGGGTAGGCGTAAAAATATTTGGCGAATCGCTGAAGGATTACCGGATTTATAGCGGAATAATACTGCATCATTAATCATGGAAATGCGAAGGTAAACTTGCGGGGATGGATGCAGTTTATAGCATCAATAAATACTATAAAATAAAACTATAGGTACTTCATAAAACAAATGTTTAGCATTACATAATGTCAATTTCACGTCATGAGGTGTGGCAAAATTCTCTTTCATCAATGACAACAAAATCTTACATGGCTAGTTTCTTTTTCACTTTTTCTATACTATCAATTTTGCTTGTTGTATTCGTTTGGTAATAATGGCCTGATTATGTCTGTATGCACTATCAACAAAGCAGATCCATGATGCATTTTAATATTATTTCTGTACGGACATTTTAAAACAGTTAAGGTTAAATTCGCTTGTTCCATCAACAAATGTCAACCTTATCAAATGGGTCATGAATAAATTTTGCTGATAGTACATCACCAGGAAGTATTTATGATTCTACATGGAAACCTTTCATGACTCAACTAACAATTTTAACTAGGATACATATTCGTCCAGAATAACAATGCAACTGCAAATACAATCTAAACTCAGATCGAATTACAAAGTAAGTAATAGAATACCTGCAACCCTAAATTCGCCGATCAATTGGTCAATTAGCCACGTTTTTTTTTTGTTTAAACGTCAAATGTATTATCTTACTTACCTGATGAAAAAACATGTCACGACCAAGTTTTAATAAACAAAACATACATAACATGCCGCCAGCCTTCTGGGCAAGTTACCCGCTGTCGACATCGATGCAAAGGTATTTTTGACACCTGAACTTTTTAATAGATCTATTTTATTTAATAAATTTGTAAAATTGGTCATTTAATCTTTTTTGCGTCTATGATGCCGGTCTTAGTACGGATCTCGATGTTCCGTTTCTTCCTTTTAGAGATTTTAATTTTAATCAGCATATAAATGGCAACGTAGTGGTTTTATCTTTCAACGTGGAACAGTCGAGTTTATTAAATGTTATATGGACAATTTTGATATAGATTGTAGAATATAGAAAAAGTGAGGTCCAAAACTGCCAACATAGTAGAAGGCCTTGTCAAAACCGTACCGTAAACGAGTATCTATTTCACGGGTTCCCTGTTCTATGTATGGAATAGCCAAGGGACATTCGGCCGGACACACGGAACCGCCAACTTTGAATATTTTTATTACATTGTACTCCCACAGGCTCTCAGCTGGACCGTGCCTATCTACGTAAGTACATCACTTAATAAACGTAGCAAATAGGAATATTATGTTATTACAGGGGAAGATGTAAGCTACGAAAACACCAATTCGCATAAGATAAGTCATACCTACCCCCAAAATAAAATTTTACTAGCTGCTTTTATTGTAACAGTATCCCACTGCTGTTATTGACGCGAATCAGTTTGCAAAAAAATATCGAGAGGCGGATGGTACGGCCGTAGCTCGACTTAGCGGGCGCAATGCCGTGCTTCTAGATCTCTCTATATCAATGTGTTTAACATAATAGCCACATTCAACGGTATTATGCAAGCCTCGGTGGCGCAGTAGGCAGCGCGTAAGTCTCATAATCTTAAGGTCGTGAGTTCGATCCTCACCCGGGGCATATCTTTTTGAAAGGACTAGGTTTATTTTTTTCTATGATTCATCATCATCATCATGTCAGCCCAACGACGCCGACGTCCACTGTTGGACATAGACCTCACCTAATTACTATGATTACATAATAATATATACCAGAAATAATATAAGATTAAAACTATTAAATGCAAAGAAAATTAAAATACTTTCCTATTACTGCTCACTATTTAAGTTAACTTATTATGTCCTCTGAACGAAACTTCGAAATATAAATACGAGTTATATTCGTCTACAGAGATAACTTATTAACTATTATTTTAATCTTTATTTTATTGAATTGTTTTTAAAAAAAACTACAAGTAGCGACCTCTACCATTCCAATAGAAACTAGAACAGCACGCTAAACGTCTGCCATTAGTAAATAGTGTGTACAAAATTTCATAGATGGCGCTCATTCCGACCGCAGCGCCATCTCTTGCTTTTGTCATACAACGTTACAATTGAAGAAAAGATAACAAGTACCAAGCAACACTTTCAAATTGGTAGGCATTAGTACTGATAGATGGCGCAAAAATAAAAACCTATTTTCGTGTTCATGGAGAAGAATCTTTAAAAAATAAAGATTAAATGTTAGCTTTTGTAAAAATAATTATTGAAATCTCTAGAATTATAAGTTATTATTTCTTGTAAACAAATAATAACATATAGTTCTAGAGATTTATACACGTAATTATTAAGTCCAAACTCAATAAACCAGAATAAGTCACAAAAAACTTGTACCTAAATCCTGGTTTTAATGTAGCAAAGTAATTATGCAGAATAAATAAATCTTAAAACTATGGCGTCAGCGACGATTTGTTAAACGGCGTGACAGAATTTAATCGATGCAAAAAATTACACATAATATCTTTACGGTTGATTCAACCAGACACACGTAAAAAAGGCAATTTATTATTGTTTCTAAATCAATAAAATTATTTACGCCAAATCACAATAAAATGAAATTGTTTTTATCGCAAGGTCGTCCACTGGCGCCAGTGCCAGATTCTTTTCTGATGATGCCGGATTTAAAGTAAAATAACAAGGGATTTACCTCTTTTTATAAAATTTATTGTTGTGATTTTTAAGCTTAAAAGAATTTTATCTTTTTATGAAGGTAGCGGTCAATAAAATTTTAACACCATTAAATTTTTAGGTATGTAAGTTTGACATTTACTTAGTTCCGTTAACCCTAAAACGTTGTGCAATCTACCGAGTGCAGTTGCATGATGACGGGGTTTTTTGTTAACTAGTTGAATAATCAGAGGCCGCAAAATACCCTAGTCCTGATGTCCAGCTGGAATTTGTGAGTGCATTTATGATTCAAAAGGTGTGCAATAAAATTTAGCTGATTTTCAGGTCAACTAAAAGACAAAACTTTGAAAAATCTTTGGTGTAGTTTGGCATTACAGTCGTATTTTAATGTTATACCTTCTTAAGTAGATTGAATAGATATGGCAATAGCATAACAATTATAAGTGATTTTTTTTAGAAAAATACATAATTATTGCTGTAAACCGGTAATTTATAATAGAATACGGCCGCGGACAAGACTTTCAAAGGGAAAACGTAAAACGTTTACTTCAAATCATTGCATATTTTGATCCATAAGAGTTACTGATATCCCAAATACCTACCAGGGCCACCCAGTAGATAAAAATCAACAAAAATAAAGCACAGCAACTAAACATGCCATAGTAAATCAGATAACCGCAGAACGCTGTAGTTGCGATTTCTTAGTGCATAGGCATTCTCACAAACAGTCGCAAACTCTAGTAATGCAGGTCCAGAGGTCACATTTGACAGTTAAGGCAGTAAAACAAAACAGTGGGCCGGTTGATGGAGTATTGTTTCGAATTCCGTCACGCGTAAACGCGGCGTATGCGTTTACGCCGTGCCAGGGTTAAGGCCACGACTAAGCTGGTATGGGTATAGGATTTGCCATCTTGCTGGGATTTACAATTTCATACTGGACTATGCATTAGTTCTAGGGTTGGGCTAAGCTTAGATCATACTTCCTGAACTAGTATTAGTTGTGCTTGTTTGCCAGCGCCGAATTCTGTAAAAAATGCAGATATTATGTCGCTTTGTCTGAGGACTTCGATAATTACGCTTCATGCATGACTTGAAGTGCTTGTAATTTCAAGGACCGATCTCACCAAATTGGAACATACACTCCGTCTATAAAGTCGTGACATTAATGTTTGAGGAACTAACATTAATCATGTGTCTGGCAACACCAAACATAAGTAAATCAGCTGTCATCGAGTTTGAGTTGTGGAACAGTTTTCCCTTTGTATTTTTATTGCTTTGGTTAAACTGCAATTAATTAACACGTAACTACGCAGAAAGGAATAAAAATGAATAAAGTAAATCGGTGTGGCACGCGGGAAGTGATTTTTAAAGTTTTCCAGCGATGTTTCGCGGAGTACCAAGCTGGACGAATTTTGTACGATTTGGATGATATTTATGGGCGGACAGCATCTATGACGGGTATGTAATCGTGTTATTGTTTGTTTTTAATCTGCCCGAAGTTACAAATTTACTGAATTTACGATTTGGAGACCAAAAAAGGCATTGTTTACATTGCACATTTTTAGGTTAGATTGACATTGTGAGTAGGTCATATTATAGTATGACCATAATTTTTGATACATTATGATGGTACAACAAAATCCATTCAGGTTTTATACCAGTTTTGAATTTGAATTAATTGCTTCATGTCAATAAGTTATTGTTTCCATTCCAGTACAATTTTTTTACTTTTTTTCAGGAAAATCAGTGAGTACAGTTAGGCGGATAGTCAACGAAGGTTTTAAAAATGATGGAAAGTTAAAGGTCTACGCTCAGGAAGCGAAATTTACTGCGTTTGGTGAAAATAAACAAACCTCGCCCTGCCATTGATGAACTTTTAGGAGAATACGGGCACACAGTGTTACGGCTTCCGCCGTATCACTGTGATTTGAATCCCATTGAGCTCATTTGGGCTAACCTAAAACAAAAAGTAGCAGCACAAAATGTTGGGTCACGCGATGTGAAGCAACTTGCTGATGACGCCTTCAACAGCATTATACTTGAAACATGGAAAACTGCTGCCATCACGTGGAGACGTCTGAAAAAGAGTACTACGAGCGAGGACGTCATCTGTATCGAGACATAGACGAGTTGATTATTCGCTTAGGCGATGATAGCAGCAGTTGTGACAGCAGCTGTAAAGATGACAGCGCTGCTGATGAAAGTGGCAACGTAACGTTTCTTAATTTTGAATATTTGGAATCCGATGATGAGTGAGAGTGATCAATCAGTGTTTTTTTTTAACTTTGTGTAATAATTTTATTTTGGTTTAATTAAAAATGCTTATATATTAAAACTTTATGAAGCCCTTACTTTATTTACCTTTGCTTATGAAAAGTTTAACCTACTGTAAATAAAAACAGTAACAAAATATTACTGTTTAATGTGTCTAATTTATTTACTCTTTACTTGAACAAACTGCTAGTATCAAAATCATTTTAGTCACACTATATAGGGTTGCTACATGCAAGTCAGCAGCGCCATCATTTAATGTCACGACTTTATAGACGGTCTGTACTAGTTCAATCACTACAATTTGACGGTAATGTAAAACAGTGATGCTTCTTTTTAGCTCATTCACAAAAGCTATATCAATATTTGAAAGTAATTTATTATAATAACAGGGATGGCGAACCTTGATTGATGCACGTGCCATTATTTTATAAAACAAAGGAAAACTTAATCAAGACTTGCCCAATTCAAGGAATTCGTTTTCGCGTGCCCAAATTTGTGTGCTGCGTGCCATCTGTGGCACGCGCGCCATAGATTCAGTTTTAGTATACTTGATAAATAATTTCTCATCATCTCAAACTAAAATCTCATGTCGTAATTTGACAAAACTAAGATCATTCCACAAATTAAATAAAAACACATTAGAATTGGCTAGACGTTTTACTGTTTTACTGATAAATGAATTGACAGACGGTTTCGCGGTTTTTACAATAGTTTTTCTACGGGAGCTTCATAACTTTGTTACAAAAACAAAAGACTTCATTAAATCTAATCGTTTGTTTATTCTATTTTGAGAAGCACTTGACAAAAGTACCTTAGTATAGCGGTAACTACACAAATAGTTGTCGAAAATAGAATAATGACATCGTCGTTTGACGTCATCATCATAATTGAATTCATACTTACTGTGATACTTATGGCAACGCTATTTTGGTGTTAGTAGTGTGCTGGAGTGCGGTACAAACCCTGGTATGATGAGGTCTCGGGCAGCGCCAGACCGTCCATACAGAGGAAGGAGCGGCAATTCCAGACACCAAGAAGCAGGGGGCGCCGAAATTCATGCCCCTTTTGCCTCTATGGAACGTGTTATTTTTGAAAATAAATAATGTTAAAAGTCGATTTTAATTTATTTATTTATTTATTCTTCTTAATAATCGAACTATAATAAACTTCTGCATTTAAATTTAATCTTAATACAACATCATAAAAGAGTCGGTAGTCCAAAAAGCGTTGGGCAAATATTCTTTAAATCAAGGTGGTGTTCCCTGTCTGTTAGCAGCAAAGACGATAAGGAGCCGATTTTTAAAAAATGTCGGAAGGCGGGACGCCGAAATATCATCACACTACCACCAAAATTTGGCCTCGGGCAGACACTAGTCTCAGGTTTTAGTCATCAGCGCCTTTGGCACGGCTTGTCCCTTTTGATATTAAGAATCGACTATGATATGACGTCAATGTAATTGTCAATATCAAAATTGGCAAGCCGTGGTAGGTAGGCAGCCGGAGCAGGGCGGACTGAAAGAGCTTTATGACTCAATAAATGCTCATTTTCTTTTATTTTTTTTTATACTTCGCCCACAGCGAACGAACGTGTAGTCCACCTGATGATAAGTAGAGTACAACCCATGGACATCAACAATCCACAAAAGCAGATTATAGATGCGTCGCTGCAGCTGAGGACGGTGTTATGCCTCATGTGCCAGTAATTTTAGGGCCTGATCTCACCACCTAACCGGAACACAGTAATGAAAGCACTACTATTTGGCGGCAGGTTAAAGGTGAGACGGTGGTGCTGCCGCCCTCGAGCTCATTCACAAGAGCTCTACCACAGTTCGAGTTTTGCAGAATACCCTCTAAATAGCCTCGTTATATTGTGTACAAATATTGTCTACTGACTTTGTCCTGACTATGGTGCAATTTCGTTATTCCTTCTGGGACAATTCGACCTCACGAACATCCTAATGTTATCTAACAAACCTCGCTTCTGTCTATCTATAAATTAACTTAATTGTAGCCAGCGTCCATTGCAAATTGTTTTATAATAAAATCATTGATTATGTTGATCCTTCACTGAGTGGCGTGTGGGGCCATCACGCTTAAGCGATTAACTTTGTTTTATGATAATCGCTGGTGAGGTAAACTTTAGGTATTTCGCTATTCATAATAATAATCAGTACGTTCCAGTCGCTGTTATTGGTAATTAAAACAATCACAATCCTCAAAATTTGTAGGGACTTGTGATCAAAATTAACAAAAATTACGGTTTGACTGATTACAGTATAATATTTTTATAGTTTTAATATTATACAAAAGAGTTGCAGATACGTCGCTACAGAATTAAAGGACTGCGATATTATCCCCCATGCACCAGAAATTTCAGTGCCAAATCTTTCCACAAAGTTGAAAGTCAAACACAGAAGTGCAAGTATTACTTTTTGGCTGTAAGCTGAAGGTGAGATTGTAATGCTACCTTCCTTTGATTTTGTGAAAATGATTTTCAGTAGGCTGCAGGCAACCGTAACCTCTAAAAAAGGATTAAATGGAATGTACCTTAAATAAGACGCCAATATAAAAATAACAATAGAATAAAATGTTTTTTTCCAAATCGATATAAAGTTGTTTCACGGTTGTATTGTCATGTTTTTGACTAATTGGCAGTAGGTGTTTACACGTTTTACGTCAATATACCTAATGACCCGAGGCGCCTCTGAGTCGCTGAACTTTAAATAAATAAACAATTTTAATTAAACATTATTTCGTGGCGCTAAATCCGTTTCCAAGATTAATAAAAATAACAAGGAAAAACTTTAAATTATTGGCATTTTTGTGGTTTTCTTTAAAATAAGAACACCTTAGGTTAAAACGTTTTGTTCATTTTACTAAGCAATTTAACCCATTTAGCGCCGCCGTACAATTACAACATTTTATGATATTTCTAATGACTTCAAAACTACAAACACTGTATATTGTTAATTCTATAATGGGCAAGATACTTTATTAAACTAATAAAAAAAAAGATAAAAATTTGTTTATTTCTCTTTCACAAAGGTGTTCAGGGTAGTACAATAACAAAATAATTAAAAAAATACAGCTTACATAGATCCAAAACTCCTTTGTGAGAGACTGGTTTCTGCAGTAGGTAGACCTGTGTCGCAGATTACCAGGCTCCCACCCCTTATACAAAGTACTGTATGTAACATATTTAAAAATACTATTATGCTATTGAAAAGACACGATGTTAGAGAGAAAGTGTGTGTGTGTGTTTGTTTGTGTGTGTGTGTGTGTGTGAGTGAGTGTGTGAGTAACTTGTAAAATATTATATGCAGTTCAATGGTTAAGAAAGTGGAACTAGGAGTTTTCAGTTTCCGTGTATGATAAGGTTAGCAACCAATTTGTTAATATCTTCTTAACTTTATATTTTGTGAATGGGTATATTGATGGGAGCTGATTTATTTTATTATATAAGTACGGCCCAAGAAAACAATAAAATCTATGTGAGAGACTTGTTTTTTGTAACTTTTTTAGACACACTTTGTCTCTTCGGCGTTATTTTGCATTATTTAGGGGATCATAATCAATGGAGGAATGGACTTTGATTACAGTGTAGTGTATAAAAAGCTGCCTAACTGTGAGTACATTAAATTTTTGGTAGATATCTGAGGTAGGATACAAGAATAGTAGAAATAAAGCCACTTTTATTACTGCCCTCTGTGCGCGTTCAAGGCTTATAAAATAGGATTTAGCCGTTCCTCCCCAAGACGTAATGCAATAAGTAAGAATAGATTGAACCAACGCAAAGTAAACAGTTCTTATGATAGATGTATCGGCAACATGACGGAGGTTTCTAAAGATATAAATCAGTTTTCTAACTCTAGAAGTGACTAAGTCTATGTGGGCTTGGAAGTTGAGGTTTTTGTCGATGATAACGCCCAGGTATTTCACTTTATCAGTGCTCCCAAGCTCCTGACAAGAGCATTTATTATCATCTATACAGAAGTGAGCTATGACGCGGTGTGAAGAGCCACATTGATCCTTAAAATTTTTAAGAGAGAAAGCAATGTATTTAGACTTAGCGACATTTAGTGTTAGGAGATTCGTGTTCAGCCATTTGGTGACCATGTTCATACCTTCCTGAGCGTAGTGATAAACCTCATCCCACGAATCACCCTTAAATACAATAGCAGTGTCATCTGCAAACGCGATAACGTGACCATTAATTAATTCCAGTCGACAGAGCTCATTAATAAATATAAGGAACAAAGTAGGACCCAGAATGCTTCCCTGAGGGACGCCTACAGTAACAGGAAGCTCTTTACTATTAACCCCTTCAAGACGCACACACTGTGTGCGGTCATATAAATAACTGGCAAAAAAATTCAATTGAGTGCCGCGTATTCCCAACCTCGACATTTTTTCCAGGTTTGCCAAATCCAAAAACACTGCAATGACTTTTTTATTACTGTCCATGTTTGTGACTATGGTGTTTGTCAATTCATGGACTGCATCCCCAGTAGATCTTTTCCTACGGAATCCGTATTGGAAAGTTGACAAAAAATTGTTGGCCTCAAGATAGTGGACTAGTCTTTTGTTAACAATTTTCTCTATAATTTTTGAGAATGCCGGTAAAATTGATATGGGGCGATAATTAGTCACACAGTCCCTGTCGCCACCTTTGTGTATTGGATGGATAAGAGCTCGTTTATACGCCATTGGAAATACCCCAGCTGTAAAAGCCAAGTTGCAGATATGTGTAAGAGGTTCCGTAAGAATATTGATGTATCTTTTAATAAAATTGGTGGAGATATTATCCAGTCCTATAGCACAGTCACTCTTAAGACTACGAATTATGATATTTATTTCATCACTATCTGTGTGTAGGAGAGCAAATGACTGTAATTGAGATAAATGATCATGAGGGTGCTGCGTAGGCATGGTTTGTTTTAAGTTCTCTGATAGTGTTTTACCTATGTTCACAAAATATTCATTTACTGAGTTAGCCGATTCTAGTATATTATTGTTGACAATCAATTCTGTTGCGGGCGTTTTAGATTTATTGGTGTAAGTGATTGTTTTTATTACTTTCCACAGCTTTTTACTGTTATTTTTAGCATTATCTATTTGAGCTTTTTCATAGCTTCTCTTAGCGTTTTTGACTAGTGCATTACAGAAGTTACTATAGCGGGTATAGGTTAATTTGTAAATATCGTTTGTTGGGTCTTTTTTAGTTTTCTTGAATAGAGCATCCCTGTTTCGCATGCACTTTAGCATGCCTTTTGTAATCCATGGTTTTAAATTATGATGCCGTCTGGGGATGGATAAGGTTTTAGAACAACTGTCAAGTTTGGAATTTAAAATAACTGTAATATAATCGACGGCTTCGTTTACAGTTGTAATGGACACGATCGGATGAAGATCATGAATAGTAAGAGATTTGTCTAGCATTTCATAATCTACTCTTTTTGTTGTCTTATTAGTTATTTTATTTTTATGTGGCATATCCAGGCTAAATATTACGCTGTAGTGGTCAGTAATGGTAGTGTGAGCTACATAGCATTTTGCATGTCTTTTACTTTTAAGTATCACATGATCGAGACATTTGTGACTATGTGTGGGTAGGTAGTGTGCTGGTAGCATGCTATGTGCAGCTAGTAAGTTTAAGTAGCTTTGAATTCTTTGGTCATTAGATAGATTTTTAATATCTAGATTGATATCCCCCACAAGAATGATGTTATTAAAAGAAGCTAAATCAGTTAGAATATTATTTAATGATTCAAGAAAACTCTTAGTATTTCTTTCGCTAGGGGGACGATATATAGCAATGATAACAGTATTATTATCCACTTTTATCAATAGGCAATTTGCGTCTACAAGAATAGGCTCAGAAATAGTATAATTATAAAAAGACTTGTAATATACTACCACACCTTCGTTTTGCGTTTTAGTTTTTGTAGTATGTGCGTTTTTGTAGCCATCTAACTCTGGAATGTTACTATTATTATGTAGCCAACATTCAGTTAAAATAAGAAGGTCCCAATGGACATTAGAACGATGTATTAACGTTTGAAAATCAGGCATGTTGCAACGAATACTTCTTATATTTTGTATCAGGAGACTAAGGGACTTATTTTTATTGAAGATCAAGGTGCTGCAGTTATCTATATTACAAGACCCACTTTTAGCTATTGTCATATTATCTAAGTCGTGGTTAAATTCGTTATTATTGCGATCGAATGTTAATGTTAACAATTGTCTCGTAGTCAAATTTCTGTGCGAATTTATCAGTAATATTAGTTTTGGTACTTTTTTTACATGCGACGACTGCAGTAGAAAGGTTTTGGAAGTTCTAAAGATATTCAGAAAGAAAAAAATCATTAGCGTATGGTTTCCTTATTATCCCATTGTGTATGTTGTAAATTGTGTATGTGTGGTTGCAAGTATCGTATGATTGGTACTTAAAATTGTTATTATAAATGAGTTCGTGAGTAAGGGTTAGTAAAGTTACAAAATAATTAATGCTATTAAAAGTATACAGGTAAACAATTTTGACTAACATGCAATCTAGTCATATTTTTCGATTCTAATTTGCACTTATTTTACGTTTTAACACTATTTAACACTATTATTCACTGATTTTTTTTTTACCAACATAATAACTGTTACTTATTAACTGTTCGGTATAAGTTTCACACCGTAAAAGACACTTTTCTTTTACTTTTCGATTTTAACGTCAGAGCTACCGCGAAACACGTCTGTGCCGTATCACTGCCGGGGGGGGAGTATTTTAAGTATTGAGATTAAAAAAAAAAGATTTTGAAAGGTTTTTAAGTTATCAGTAGGTAACACCCACTTATGCAGGTGAGTTTATAATAAGTTTATTATTTTCTTTAAACTCAAGTCAAATACTATAGTTAAATACATCCTTACGTATATAGCAATAATTGAATGATTTATAATAAGGAAACCATACAGTGTGAATTTAGGTTGTGTTCGGCTGTACTCAGTTCATGAATGAGGATGCAAGCGCTATCCGCGTGGCAACGCACTGGGCTCATAGAATATGACTGCAGCCATCGACACGAAAGAAGAAGAAGTACATCCTCAATAGTTTGAGATGCAATTACAGTGCATGTTATGTCATGCAAGAGAAAAAGGGTGTTTCATATTGTAGTGAAAAAGTGTTTTGAAAATGTGTAGTAGAGAAAAAGTGTTTCAAACATTTTCACCCATAATAATAATTATCTGACAAGGAATTATAAGTACGTTAGAAATTATAATTACCTATGTCATGAGTTCATGACGCGTGTAGGACTGTACTGTATGACTGACGGCTTCACCCGGGCTGGTCCGATGATCGGTAAATTAAAAAAAAACATGTGTAGAAAATGTCATCAATATTGACTCTTTATTTTTTGCGTGAAGAGTTACAAATATTCACACATCTTTTCGTATTTATAATATATTAAAATTAGTAGCAAGAAAGTAATACTTAAATCAAAATCAAAATTTGGTTATTATGATCCACAAATAACCATTACTTATCTACTTATTTAAATCAGAAATTTTCACATAAAATATAATAAGGTATTATGATTATACAAAAAATTTAATAAATACTGATTGATTGTTTTCTTGTAGGTATTTGAACCGGAGATCCTTATTAATTAAGTAGATTTGTTGTGTTTATTATCTACATTATTGTTGCGAAATTATTAGATATCTAATGCTTATAATTGGGGATTAGTTAAGCCGATAGAGATGAATGAATCTATTAACAAAAGGAAGATAAGAAACAGTAAATATTCTACTTACGTACATACCATCACACCTATACTAGAAGGGTGTAACAGAGGTGGTAGAGCTCTTGTGAATGAGCTCGAGGGCGGCAGCACCACCGTCTCACCTTTTACCTGCCGCCAAATAGTAGTGCTTCCATTACTTATGAAATTACTGGCACATGAGGCATAACACCGTAGTCCTCAGCTGCGGCGACGCATCTATAATCTGCTTTTGTGGATTGTTGATGTCCATAGGCTGTACTCCACTTACCATCAGGTGGACTACACGTTCGTTCGCTGTGGGCGTAGAATAAAAAAGAAAAAAAAAAGAGGTGTACAACACCCATATTTTACCTGTTATGAAAAGTTCACAAATAACACTCTGCCCGACCCTGGCATCGAACCCTCGCGGTTAGAGGCGCATACGAAATTATATTATAATATCTAACTGTGTTCTACGTTGTGTTGTAGTAGGCTTGAAAATTTTTCAACCAAGATTTTCTATGAGCTTTTGTCATCTGGTTTTTTTTTCCCAATGCCTTGGCTGAAAGTCCCAGCATACTGGAATTATGTCAATAATTTTTTATTGTATATAATATTTTTTTATTTTATGCTAGGGCTTAAAATATTGGCTAATTTGTATTCTTTATATTTTATAATTTCAACTGTCATTATTAATAATTTTTAATTTAGATGTGTATGTGCTGTATTGTACTTGTGTCATTGAGTATTTGTATTTGTGTCTTAATGTTAAGTGATGTCCAATGGTATTTAATGTTGTGTATGTGTTTAAATAATGTATAAATATAGATTTTCTAATTATCTGAAATAAATGTATTCATTCATTCATTCATTCATTATCATGACTTATCATTTTATACTTTTATTTTTTCTTTAATTAAAGCACCAACAACTGCCCGTAACTTTGCTCATTTACTTACTTGTCCATCCTAAGGTTGTTTGTAAGAAATTGCTTATAGCGATAAGGGCGCCCATTGTGCAACATAATTTTTAAGTGCAATTGTTTACAACATATTTTCTTTGTTAATATTGGTGTACAATAAAGATTACTCTATCATTCTATCTATCTATCTATCTATCTTCCTCCTCCTCGCGTCGTACTCCTCATTGCTCGTTATTCCCCCGATGGTGCATCACTTTGCTTCTGATGACACTCCTCCAACCGCTCCTGTTCTTGGCTTCGTGCAGTGCCTCGTGTAAATTTAGATTGAGGCCAGAGCGGATTTGGTCCGACCATCTAGTCGGACTGCGACCTCCGGACGTTTTCCGTTGACTTTGCCCGTTACTATTAGCTGCTCGAGATTGCAGCCATCTTTCCGGGCGATGTGTCCAAAGAACTCTAGTATTCTACGTAAACATATGGTAGAGAGCCTGGCTTTGATGTCAAGTTGATGTAGAATAGAGTTGTTGGTCCGGAATGCGGTCCATGGTATTTGGAGCATCTTTCTCCAGCACCATATTTCAAAGGCATCAACTCGGTCACGGTCAGCCTTTTTAAGTGTCCATGTCTCCACATCTCTATCTATCTATCTTATTTACCCTCTAATATTATATGTGTACACTAAATTAAACTCAAAAATATGACGGTTAAAAACTATGATTCCAGTGGGGCTCACACCCACACCTCTGAGTACGTACCCAGTAGTGTGGGTTTGAGCCTAACTGAAATCTGAATTGTAATTCAAAGCAGTTTTGCAGCAATTTTTTTTTTTTTTTATACTACGCCCACAGCGAACGAACGTGTAGTCCACCTGATGGTAAGTGGAGTACAGCCCATGGACATCAATAATCCACAAAAGCAGATTATAGATGCGTCGCTACAGCTGAGGACTACGGTGTTATGCCTCATGTGCCAGTAATTTCAGGGCCTGATCTCACCACCAACCCGGAACACACTAATGGAAGCACTACTATTTGGCGGCAGGTTAAAGGTGAGACGGTGGTGCTGCCGCCCTCGAGCTCATTCACAAGAGCTCTGCCACCAGTAAAAAGTTAAAATTAGCTTCAACATTACAAACTAATATATTCTAACTGTTTTTAAAGTCACTCCATCATAGTTAATCAAATGTTTTACTAAGACAGATTGTAATGTTTTTTTAGGAACCCCTTTGTTCAGCCCTTGAGCTCCTCCCAGAATAAAGGTGTGTTACAAATAAATCAGGATGTTAATGTGATCGCCAGTTTATTTTACTGCTTGGCACCGACCACTTAATGGTATTTAAAGGGAAGATCTGCCGGTAAGTTGGATAACTTAACTGGAGATAATTTCCTAGCGTACATTATAATATATTTAGTGCTGTCGAGGTTATAGTTTTACAAAATTCTTTCTTTCCTGTGCAAGACTTGGTGTGTTTCATCTCAAATCTTTATATTTCTAAATGGTATTATAAAGATTTTGTATATTAAATGTATACAAGTAGATAAGTATGGTACAGAAAAATAATAAGTGAAGCTGCAAAGTGCATTTTTTTTTTATAAAACGGCGCCTGCATTCGGGATTTCTCCTGTGTCGCGGGGGTGTTCACAAACATACATTTCACATAGGTACTCATAGCACACCCAAAATAATACATTTTGGGTGTGCTCTGTGCTATACTCACCATCAGAATTACTAAGTCGGTCACGGAGAATTGTAATTTAGAAGGCAATGTAGATTTTCAGACTCAGCTACTGCCATTAAAAAAAAGTCTGTTAAATAAGCTCTTCATAAGAAATAAGTTTTCACCAATTTTAAACCATCCTTATTAAAAACTATACTATAAAGCTTACTGCTTCCCCTTAACCCCAAAACGGTGACGGTGCAACCCTTAAAATCACCCAATTATACCCCTTTTAAGGGGTGCCGCCCAGACCATTATCTGTTGAACTACTGATTTATCTATGATCATTAGAAGCATCGTTGATTAGCTACGCCTCTCTTTGAAAAAAAACTTTAGTCTATGGTGCATGTTAATAGTTAATTATTCTTATTTTAACCTTGTTTTAACACTGTTGTATTGGGTAAGGAATTTATGAAGTAGGTTTGGAATTCTCTATAACTAGAGACCAAGATTTACATATGAAACTATAATTCTTAAGTGTTGCACGATCTTTGCAACGCAACCTGCAACCTGCACACCAGGCAGTTGCTTTAACCAACCATCTACGGTCGCTTCTTGCCAGGACCCTAAATTTCTCAACTGTATGTTACGTCAATTTGTGACGTCACGTTCATGCATTTGCACCTATCTTAAATAGGTAACAATGCTTCTTGTTTGTCCGTTGAAAAATAAATTCTTCGCGTAAAACATAATAACCTAGCATAAGCAGCGATAGCCCAGTGGGAGACCGTAGGACTGCTAAGTCGAAGGTCTCGGGTTCGAACCCACGGCACACACCTCTGTCAATTAATCTTTAAGATTCGTCTTTTCGAAGATATGTGTGTATTTGTCATATAAATTATCGCTCGCTAACGGTGAAGGAAAACATTGTGAGGAAACCTGCATGTCTCAGAGTGCCTAAAAAGTGTTCGAGGGTGTGTGAAGTCTACCAATTCGCACTTGGTCAGCGTGGTTGACTATGGCCTAACCCTGCTCATCATGAGAAGAGACCCAAGCCCAGCATTGGGACATGTATCGGATACAGGGTTGTTATTATTATATTATATATTTTATTTAACATAATAGCCTATAAGATTCCCAATCAAGGTGCCAGTTCCCGAAGTACTTTCCCAAAACCTTTCAATTACTTATACGATATTCGTGGCTTCGAGGAACCTCTTTATCTGTCTAACGGATCATTCGATTAGGTAAAATATTCAATATAATTAATGTACCAACTATTATTATTCACCTTGCATCTTTTCACAAACGATGCCGCCATGATCAATATCCTAAGAATAGCGAACGAATAGAGATGCTAAATAATTTTTATAAAATATTTTTATTATTAATGTCGCGATTAATAGAGTTGTCACTGTATTAATAGCTAAACATTTATCTTAAAGTGTTGATACAATGAAATGTTCATAACTGTCATTAATTTTATTTATTGCGTCTAATAGATTCTGCGAATATTTAATTCGGCAATAGTAATTTGCTTGCGTTGTATATTTAATATATGTATTGTAATTTATCATAAACGCCCACGTTCTTCTACTTATATGTATGACTCAATTAAACGAGTACATTTTCTACCGGTTGTCGTAAATCTATTTGTTTCATTTATTTCGCCATAACTGTTAGTAACTAATGTAATAGATATTTTCTTCTGATGAATGACTACCATTTAATTGTACAAGTACTATCAAAGTGTATTAATTATATTGATTGCGTATAGTTAGTTATCGTTATACTCATACTGCTTTTTAAGGCGCAACTAAGGAGAATTGAAAAACATGAAAATAGTATACCGGTAATAAATATCTCACAAACAAACAGTCCCAAACTAAGCTATATATATACTATGGGTACTAGAATAACTGATACTAATACATAAATACTTTTTTTTTGTAAATACTTACTTATTATACATAGAAACACCCAGACTAAGACAAACCCCCATGTTCATGCAAACATAGATTTGTCTTAAGCGGGAATCGAACCCGCGACCTCAACGTCGCAGGTACACTACCCACTCCGCCATCCGGTTGTAACAAAGACTGTGTGTGTGACTAATACTAAAGCATAACATAATTTCGAACATTTCTTACAACAAAATAATTATTTAACAATATATCTATAGGAGATTTATAAATGATATGCGTTCTTTCGTTTTGACGATCTGATTCCACCCAACATCTTTCTTTATTCTGTACCACCGACCCAAATTGAGTTATCAACTTTGGTGAAATTCATTGTTTTTAAGTTTTTTTTTATCTTTTGTGCCGATACGTGTTTAATAGTCAATTAATGAGGCTACCTGCGGCTCTTTTTATCCCAAATCGATTGGTAAGGATGGCCAGTCATGGTGCAAATGGCCTAAGGGGTATGGTCTCTTCGGCCCATCGATGTTGGTCGATCGGACCACATTCGAGCGGCCGGAGGGTTAACAACTAATGAATTGGGATTGTATTTTTATAGATGATTATTGTCGTAAAGTTTTTAAATGAGAGCTTAACTGTATCAGAAGAATTATTGCTGTGGTGAAGCTGCGTGTGGTTTTAGCCGTTTATATTACATGGTGGCTCCTCTTTGCGTTCTGTAAGGTGATTTAAGTTCTTTATTTCGTAGTTCGTTGGTAAACGTAATACTTATTTATATCGAAATGTTTATTAGTAGTTTATTTAATTATGTTTATGTCTGAATAATGTTCTCATTAACACATCACAACTAATACGCGGACAATATATCGAATATTGAGCGCGTTTTTGAATCTCGAATGGAAATCCAAATAGGCTGAAGTCGAGGGGTATAGTTATAACATTTACGACTTTGAGCCATCATCATTTGACCATCATCAGAGCTGCTTGAAAGGACCAGATTCAAGTAACCATTGGTGGAAGTTAAGATTAAATTTTTATATCAATTAAACTAAATTAGAGAAATACCAAACTATGTATGTACAAAAAAAAAGAGTCAAAAAGCCGTATCTATGTCAGCCGCGAAGCTGCTCAGAAGATGGCGACATTGCCGCGTTGGATGGCAATGCTAATTCTTATTTTTTAGATGATTTTACAAACAACTCGTAGATATAATTAGGTTGAGATATAAAAAGTTGTGGGAGTACAAGAACTTCCAAACCTATCCTTACAAACAAATATTGTGATTGTTAAAAACAAACGAATTGATTTCTTCCCCTTACAAGTTAATCTAAAATTACCCGTATAATTTTGTGGGAGGGTCCTTATACCCCTAATCATAGGGCGGTGATCCCTAATGGGGTAATTGGAATTCGTACCTTAATCTCCGATCGGAATCGGATGAAATCTATGGTTAATAGAGAACCATGGAAATTAGAATACTTTCGAGGAGCCTTTGTGATCGATTGGTGGATGACTCGCGATAATGTTGATGCATTGGATACTAGATAATCATAACTGCAGTAAATATGCTGCATTTTGTACGTGAAGATACAGAATTGAACTAAAAGTGCGGTAAATTAGTGAAACTCTTTTTTATTAACCAGAGGAATTTTAAAGATTAAGGGCCAGTTTCTTAGATTTCGGTTTGTTCTTATTCGACCCATAAAATATAACCTGAACGAATTTAAAAGTAACACAAGTTACACTAGAAAAAAGAACACAGCTGTCACTTTATGTATATTACATGCTATATATAAACCAATAAGGTTTATCTAACACCTATGAAATTGGGGCTAAATGATTAGTTGCCATTGCCATCTTAATCACTAGCTAGTAGCGGTCCTAGCATGATTTTTCGACTTGCAATAATCAGAGATTTTGCACCGTCTCGCGTTGCAGCTCTGCTTTCAACAGTTTAATCATCTATCGCCCTCTCCGGCTCTGATCACTACCAAACTTCTAGAGCCTACAAATAAACTCACGAAGAAAGCACATTTTAAATCTTAATAAAGATATTTTTCGAATATTTTTTTTGAATAACGGCCCAGATTTTGCACCGTCTCGCTCTCTGCTTTTAACAGTTTAGTTATCTATCGCCCTATATCCGCCTCTGATCACTACCAAACTTCTAAAGCATGCAAATAAACTCACGAAGAAAGCACATTTTAAATCTAATTAAAGATATTTTTCGAATATTTTTTTTGAATAATGGCCCAGATTTTGCACCGTCTCGCGCTCTGCTTTCAACAGTTTAGTTATCTATCGCCCTATATCCGCCTCTGATCACTACCAAACTTCTAGAGCATGCAAATAAACTCACGAAGCAAGCACATTTTAAATCTAAATAAAGATATTTTTCGAATATTTTTTTTGAATAATGGCCCATTTCACTAAAAATTCAAATCTGTTTAATAAAGAATTTATTATCATTATTTTATTCAAATCAAATTCAAGGGTCAAATTTACCAGCATTCATGGGAACGGCCATCACATGGTAGCAATGCTGGGTGGTGAGTGTTTATGGCTCAACCTGTGTGTTCCCATAACTTTAGTTTTTTTTTATCGTCCTTTTCACTGCTGACTTTAAGAATGGGGATTTTAAGTGGATATTAGTTTTGCTATTCTTTTTGAGAACCGATCAAATGTCGGTTTATACTTTGCACGGAACAGGAAAATTATTACGAAATCGCGATTTTTATATCATATTTAGGTACTTAGACGGATTTTAGCTTTTTAGTTTAGTTGTAGATATAAACGTCGACGTAACGTGACGTCATCCGACAAAATGACTTATAACCAGAGGACTCTAAGAATAAATCATTCATGAACCTACATAGTTTTTTTATTAGGCTGTTACAATTTATATCAAAGTAATACAATAATTCAATAAATTTGTATAATTATGCATCGCCTATGATATTCCTAATCTTATTGCTTTTTTACCAATCGAAAAAAATATAATGAAAAATACTTAAATATTCAACAACAACGTAAACATTATAACGAAGTGACGGCATACAAAGTTAGGATAAATATTGCTTATGGAATGTAATTGATAATTTCGACATCTCACACAACTAGCCGAAATAGCTCAGTTGGGAGAGCGTTAGACTGAAGATCTAAAGGTCCCCGGTTCAATCCCGGGTTTCGGCAATTGTCTCTTTTTGCGAAATTTTTTTCAAATACAATATTTTCTTAAAAACAAAACCAGTTCTATTAATAGCTACGGAATCACGTTTTACCTCGCAAATAACTTAGAATTATGCAACAGTTAACCAGACAATAAGAATCTATTGTTTCGTTGTTGATGCAATAATTTGTAATATTATTGCTGTCACATAAACAATAACTCAATATTTCATAACAGTAGTTAAATGTAGCTTACTAAATTTGCGGTTTGTTTCTGTTAATTTAAAACTACATAAAAGGAACCTGTCCACTATATATATTATTATGTACCAACTGTTTAACGTAGGCGCCATAGTTCATTTTCACTTTACCAACTGAATTCTGTGCCTAAACTCGAATGATAACAAAACACAACATAATATCACGTCTATATTACCCAAAAGGGCAGAGGTGTACCCCCACCTTTACCGGTTTTGTTTTTAAACACGCTTATATTAGCTTCACCTGTATGTATGTGTATGTTATGTAACCGACTCCTTTGGACTCGATTTTGACCCACTTTAAACGGACAGATTTAATTAAAATTTTGCACACCTGTCAAAGATCGATAACAATGCAATAATTCGATAAAAAAAATTAAAAAAAAAAAAATTAAAATAATCGCTCTTATAAAAAACTAAACTAAAAAGAAGAAAGAAAAAGCGTGGGGCGCTCGTGCCATATTTTTCGTCTATCGAGCAACCCACACTTTTTACAATAAAAGCGTGTTTTTTAGTTTTTTTAAACTATTATTTATTTAATTCAAACTCCGTGCTATTGTAAATATCCTGAGGAAAAGTTTACCAGTAAACTTTAATGATAATGTTGTATTTTTTCAATATTTTCATATTAAAATTATCTTTTAGATAACATGGGCTTTTCAATAGACACACTTTTAATATTAAATCTTAATCTTTTATTATTTCGATGTAATTCGCAAGTACCTTTACTTCAATATCAAGGTTCTGTGGCAGAAGAATATTATAATAATGATAGGTTATCATAACTTCACAATAATATTATGCGGTCATCTCATTCAATGTTTCTTTAGGGTTACTTAATCAACTTAATGGATTGGTAATGCCATCTAGTGGTCAAATGAGGTAACCGTTCTGCAACTTTTATCGAACAATTTTTCTTTACATGAAAATTTATTGCCGTTCTTTATATCGACGATGGAAAATGTAAATTTTTAGCGGGAAAAAAATATTTCTTCGTTACGATTACGATACGATTATTGGGTTATTTTTTAACCCAATAATCCTACCCCAGTAAGAACCCTACTAAATCCTTTATTTAAATGCTACTGTGGCTTACGCCAAAATTGCGCTCAGAAAAAAAAATCAAAAATGTCATTATTTACAGTATTTTAAAGATAATAATATAAACTTATTCAAAAATGTTTTTAGCTAAGGAGAATAACTTTATAGCTAATACATAACACTAGTAATAATAAAAACACGTTTTTTAAATCATGTTTCTACAATGTTTATAATTTTGGGTTATGTTTTTTTTCCAATTTCAAAAAAGTTTTTGGCTATGGTGAACATTTCGTGTTTTGAGGGTTACAGCTTTTGAGTTTCCGTCGTCTATATTATAATGTGAGTAGGTAAACAAACAGTGAATGCAAATTAATTAAAAGGAACGCGAAAGCGAAATTTACTCAAGTGCAGTTTAAAACCAAATTCGGGTCTAATAAGTTCAAATTCAAATTCAAATTCAAATTCAAATCATTTATTTTTATAGGCCCCAGGAGGCGCTTGAACACGTCAAAACATTACAAAAAATGATATAAAAGTAAATAATAAATAATACTAAATTATACTAATTACAATGATTTGAATAACCGGGGCTCAGATTAATTTTAATCAAACTGTTTAGAATCGAATTAAAATCAATCTAAGTACCAGCTCCGATGGGTATTGCATTATGAGAAGAGCTGGTGAGAAACTCATGTGCACCATCTTTTAAAATGAAAAATATAACAATATAAAAGTACATAAAAAAATCACATAAGAAGAGCAATTCATTTCCAAATACTATTATCATTTATGTAGTCTGAAATACTATAGTAAGCTTTTTGACATAATTTAGTTTTAACATATTTTTTAAATTTACCTATCGATAATTCTATTGCGTCTAAAGGAAGTTTATTGTAAAAGCGTATACATTGACCTGGAAACGAGTTAGAGATTTTATGGAGCCTAGTAGTGGGCACAGCGAGTTTGTTTTTGTTCCTTAGATTTAATTTCTTAAATTTCGTTTGGTTTTTGTGAACGTACATTAAATTTTCGTAAATGTATTGAGAATGTAACGTCATAATATGTATCTCTTTAAATTTATTTCTTAGTGTCTCCTTGGGACTCATCATATAGATAGCTCGAATAGCTCGTTTCTGGAGCACAAATATTGAATCTATATCCGCGGCACTACCCCAAAGCAATAAACCTTATGACATTATACTGTGAAAATAGCTAAAATAAACTAAACGCGCAGTGTCAACATCGGTCAGTTGACGAATTGTTTTTACGGCGTAAGCTGCTGAGCTGAGTCTACCAGACAACGTTTCTATATGTGGGCCCCATTGTAATTTAGAGTCTAATGTTATACCAAGAAAGACAACCTTATTGACCATTTCCAATTCCTCATTGTCCATCACCACACTAGTTTTGACTTGCTTAACATTTTTTGTAAAAAATCTAATATATTTTGTTTTACTACCATTTAAAAGCAATTTATTAGCACTAAACCAGTTCACTATCTTTGATAAAGCATTGTTTACATCGTCAATTACTGATTGTTGTCTTTTTACCTTAAAAACTAAAGAAGTGTCATCCGCAAACAATACTATCTCATGATTATCCTTAACAAGATGAGGTAAATCATTAATATACAAGAGAAACAGGAAAGGCCCTAAAATAGAGCCTTGTGGCACCCCCATTGCTACAGCTGATCCATGCGAACGTTTTCCATTGACATCTACTCTCTGAATCCTATCGCTTAGATATGAAGTAAGAAGATCCAGAGCGATGCCTCTTATACCGTAGTGGTGTAACTTCTTGACTAGAGTTTCATGCTGCACACAATCAAAAGCCTTAGATAAGTCACAAAACACCCCATAGGCATCCCGCGACTCTTCCCAAGCCTCAAATATGCATTCCAGTAATTTTACCCCCGCATCACATGTTGACCGTCCGCGAGTGAAACCGAATTGTTTAGTGTGCAACAGATTGTTTTCATTAAAATATTTAAGTAACTGCGCAAGAATTAATTTTTCAAAAATTTTACTAAACGTAGGTAGCACCGATATTGGTCTGAAGTGTGTGGGGTCTAATGTACTACCTGATTGAAACAAAGGAATGACTTTACTTAATTTCATTAAGTCAGGAAACACACCACAATCAATACATCTATTAAATATCACGATTAAATCAGGTGCAATAATGTCAATCAACGAATTTATAATATGTACAGAAATGCCCCATAGATCAGCCGTTTTCTTAATATTAATTGATTTAAACGCGGCTATTCTTTTATTTACCTAAGGCAGAGTAAAGACTTAAAGATCAGATTCGTCTGTTCCACAATGTAGTCTGCCTATGTGCCTATTCAGCAATTTATAGAATGAACAGTCATTATACTACTCAAAACTCTATCAGCAACTGGTAAAACGGGTCCTAATTGAACTACATGTCAACGCAAAGAAATGAATGCTACTAGGTACTTGGTGGCAGGTTAAAGGTTCTGCTTATCCCTCCAAATTGTTCAGAAAAAAGCTTTACCGTTTCGTTATCATCACATCATTTATTAACAAGACCATGACCAACTGCTAGTAAGGAAAGTAATAAATTCACACATGGTTACCACAGAGTCAGGTAAGAGGCTCCGGTATGGTACAATGAATCAAAGAGCTAAATACTACGTAATTACGCCATCTGCCGGCCATTCGTCGGTATCAATTTAAACGAACGCGAACTCTGCTATTAAACTTGTAATATCGCAATTTATTGACTTGGTATACTTTTTCCCAGAGCTTTGCTTGTTAATTCAGTAAAACTTCCGAGTTTAATCTTGTTTATAATTATATATTATAGTAATCTTTCTTCGACTTGCTTTAAATTTAATAAACAATCCGTGACAAATCAGAAGACAAAATTGAAGCCAAACTTTGTTGCATTCAACGACCTTTGTTTCCTGCATATCTAAAAGGCGTATTCGCTTTCGGCACCGAAAAAAATACTGTGAAAATGATCATAGAAGAGCAATATTTTTGCAGCTTAAACATTAAGACAAAGTTCGCATTTTGTATATGAGTAAGGAAGCAGGATAAGTGAGGATTGAATAAATGGGAAACGATACACTGATAGTTGGCAGATTAAGCGTAATTACGGGGGGGGAAGGGTACTCATTCTAGAACAGAGACTGTCAAACATTTTCTGATGCCAAAAATTTTAACATTGAATTTTTTACTGTATTTCCAAAACTCTGACCAGTTAAAACACGCCAACTGTGTTATACATAAAATTAAGAAGTGGCACTGAAGCATCATTGCCGACAAGTGAATGTTAGCTCCGAAAGCACCGACTTTTTTACAATAAAAGAAGCAGAGCTGCAGTATCTTTGCCGTCAAGAGAAAGAAAGGAAAACATAGAAAGCGACACTGATGTTTCTAAAACGGCTATGGAAAGATGTTTGCACCCAGGTTCTTAAAATAATGTACTCAATCACTGGTAAGCAGCTTCGTCACCAGGACATTTACATCCTGTACTCGTATATAACCCAATAGTAAATAAAATTTATAAAAGAAACTATTAAATTGGTGATAAAATCTTACAGGTTCACACCATTCCAAATGGAATAATATCGAAACGTTGCTACTTGCTACGCAAAACAGTATTTTTTTTACATATAAGGCAGTAGTAGCCCTACCGAAACCTATAACATGTTGGTCTATGCTTGCGAGATAAAAACACCAATGCCCAAATAAGCCTAATCATAATCTTTTCTTCTTGCTTTCTTGGTTTTTTCGAGTCCATATATAGTGGCGGAGTAAGAAACAATAATTTTGACTTTAACATTATTGACCCTTACTATCAAAACCTGAAAATAATTCGTGGACTCCTTTTAACAACTGTTGTACCTCTTTATTTTCTTCTCGCCAACGGGGTCCACGTGATCCACTTTGGGAATCACTGTCCTAGAACATTTCTCCTTGTAAAGTATCCGCTATAATGTGGAATGTGTGAAGGCTAATAGCTCAACCTAAAGAAAAAAAAGGCCTGCACCGTTCTTACTTTGTACCTTCGAGAAACTTTGGTTCTGTAACAGTGACAGGTAAGCTAAGAATATTTAATCAATGACGGCTCTGGGTAGATCGTAGAACTATCTCTACCTTTCCAATTCCTTCCCTTACCTGAATACAACCGCATCAGTCATTAGCATATTCGTTATCACTTGCCAAAAATTAGGCTGGTACTCTTTCCGGGGGAGACCCTCATTAAGTTGTCTTCCGCCACTATGTTGGAGGTGAATGGATGTAGACCACTACAGCGTTATCTGATTTTTTCAATCAGTATCTTTGTACTATAATAATGCGAAGGGTAGTTAAGGGCGGAAGACGCACGTGCGAGGGAGTGCACTTGAACCTTTATTGAATAAACTATAAGCGTAGTGTGACCCTCATCTAGATTAATATAAAACGTGGTAAAATTAAAGAATTATCCCCGTACTCCTAACCGTTAAGGAGTTGTACCTTCCAGCATCAGCTCAGCAACATAAAATGCTGACTACTAGATGCAAATATCCGAGTAGCTTTAGATAATATACAAAAAACAATAAAGAAGCCTTTTAAATTTGAGGGTTGCCCTCGATTTCTCTACGATCCCATCATCAGAACGTGACTTGAAAAAAATGGGACCACTTGACAAGTATATACTTTCAAACAAAAAAAGAATTTCTCAAATCGGCCTTGGCGTCTTCGAGTAATCGGCGAACAAACATGAAAAAAAAAAAATTCAACCGAATTTAGAACCAACTCCTTTTTTTGAAGTCTGTTAAAAATAAAATAACACTTTGCCCAACCCGGGCATTGAACCCGAGTCTTCGTGGTGTGAGGCGCATACTCTAACGACTAGACCATCGAAGCAGTGGTTAGCGTATGCAAGATTTAAATTAAATGTCTGTTTAAAATAAGTATCTAAATTATTCTTATAATAATAATAATTATTATTAAAGGACTGTCATATATTTGATCTAAATATCTAATCCAGCAATAACCGCCAAAACGACGTCGAAGTCCTTCGATAGGTAGACATTCTGCATTAGAGATGTACGCAGATTTTCATATAACAATGCAATACATTAGTCACATAGATAAGAAGAGGTTGGGGTGTATGAAATGAGCCTCCCCGAGTGACGTACCCAGCGATTCCCTATGTCCGGCGCACCCTGGGCAATTCGCGAGTTCTCCAAAGCGAATTGGCTAATCCTTTCACCACGATGGCAAGTCAAAATAAAATTTGACTCAGCCATCGACACGACGAAGAAGAAGATAGAGAAGAAGTCCGTGGTACACCACGGAGTTCTGCAGCATTTGCAATTATTGCAATAGTTGAATTACCACTACATCTAGAAGTTACATAATATCCGCCGGTTGCATAGGTATATTATTTATTTTATTTTATTTAATAAGCACACCAACTGTATAATTACACAGAGCCATACAAACTATTATAATAATGTACAGGTAAATCGTGTAGTAATTACTAAAATCACAGGCATGCATTATTTAAACAATTTCTCTTCAGGAGACTACAAAACTACAAATATCAAATTAATTAATTCTAGTACATAGTATTATGGATGGCTATGCAATCGGACTTTAATGTACCGAAATGTCTAGATGTAATTAGTTTAAATTAGTTTTAGTGTGGACTTTTAATCTATTTGTCTGATAGTATTATTATTGTTGGGACGAGGCTTTGGGTGTTCACGTCGACCTTTGAGTCTATTGTGATTAGTCTCATTATAGACTCTCCTTTAGGCCAATAGTCTTCATAAATTGGAGCAGTTGGCCGATCGGGAGTGACTTGACATCATCCGGATCTAAGATATGGCGTCCCAGAATGATGTTTCGTCTATGTATCAGTGGCTCGCAGTCGCAAAAGAGGTGCAGCGGTGTTTCCGGTTCCTTTTTACAGAATCTGCAGTAGTCATCGTCCGCAAAGCCCATACGGGATAAGTGCCTATTTAGCTTGCAGTGTCCTGTGAGAGATCTAACGGCAAGAGACACCTTGTTCCTACTAAGTGCCAGCAGCTCAGTAGTAGTATGTATAATAATTGTTTGTTTTGTCATGAGTTGTCACACAGAATGACATTGCATTAAGGTTAATGTTATTGGTTATTTCAGTAGGTATACCGAAGGATTATATCTTAAGTATTTAATATTATTTACTTCAATATTATTTAAATAGAAACAAAAACACTTTAACTACACTAACACCAGTTTTCTGACTTTTGTTTGATACCAAAACCTGATGTAATTGGTAGACAAATTTAATGAAAAGTAAAATGATTTTGTTACGGATGTCGGCAATTACATAATTAAAATTATTACCAAAATCGTGTAAGTTTAATCAATTAAGCGAGCGACTGCAACTAAATTGTCAATAAAACAACAAAAATTACAATTTTCCCAAGAATATTAGCTTGCATAATTAGTAACTGTCTAATTAAAAAGACACGATGTCCGGTTTTCAAAAATGTCCATACTCATACTCCATGGTACTAACCATAGATAAAAAAAGAAAAACCAAAAAGTTTTTACTCTCTCACGTTAAAAATAAAGGCGATACACATGTAAGCGTAAGAGGTAAAATAATTACGCGCGATCATCGGCTATTAAGGCCCGTAAATTATGCGCGTAACGCAATACGCCCATACTAATTATTACGCGCGGTGTGTAATTGAAGCCTTAAATTATAATAATAAATTCACCTACTTGTAGCCAATTATTGTTAAGGAGAATCGCCGTAAAGTGGAGCTAGGGCCTCTGATAGTTTTATGAGTTAAGGGGTTAGGTTAAGGACATTGTTAGTAGCTTCATTGTAATTAAGGATACGTATTTTATAGGTCGAAATTCAAATTAATATTTATGATAGAGATGTTTAAATAGTAACTTTAAGACAACAGAGACGAATATAATAATGTAAAGGATGGTGTCTGTAGCCCTTTAACTTTAATGGAGACTTTATTTTATTTTTTTTATATTTTGTTATTACACTGAAATCGATGGACGTCGATCGATGCATTTGTCGTTTTAAGAAGCCAAAAAGAGCACACCACTGTGGTGTTTGACGATCGATCGATATGGGTGTAATAACAACCTAAGACGACACAATAAGGCTGTGGAATATTGTTGCTCTCCAAAATAGATACCTAATGTCGATTGCTTAAAGTAGGTATATCTAGTCTTGAAAGATTAAGATAAAATAAAAAAAAAAACAGGAAAACAGCAGCACATTTGCGTGCCATATCATTAAATAACAACATACATATAACACATTTGATTGCTTAAAAATAAACAATATCGATTAAGATCACGAGATTTTTCTGATAAATATTTGATATCTATCTGATAGCGGTTCTTTATCGTTATTAAAAGATTACAAAAATAAAAAAAATATAAGATAATATTGCCACTATTTACCTTCTTGAAAATAATTTACTTATTGACATTGCTTCCGTGAATAACATAGAAAGACATTTTTTGATAATTATCTTCTTGTTGATGTATTAATATTATTAAAGTCATTCATCATACATAAATGATACAAAACGGATGTTTTTTCGAGATTTTTTTCGCAGATAGCTAGACAGATAAAACATAATTTTAACACGCTTATATTAGCACCTGTATGTATGTATGTATGTATGTATGTATGTATGTAACCGACTCCTTTAGACTCGATTTTGACCCACTTTAAACGGACAGATTTCATTCAAATTTTGCACACCTGTCAAAGATCGATGACAATGCAATAATTCGATAAAAAAATTTAAAAAATTAAAAAAAAATGAAAATAATTAAAAAATCGCTCTTATAAATAAACCAAACTAAAAAGTAAAAAATAAATAATAGTTTAAAAACTATAAAAAAACGCTTTTAAAGTACATACTTCTAACTAAAAAGCGTGGGGCGCTCTGTGCCATATTTTTCGTCTATCGAGCAACCCACGCTTTTTTCAGCTTATATTAGGAATTATTTTTTAATTTTTAGTTAGAAGTACTTTAAAATCGTGTTTTTTAGTTTTTTTAAACTATTATTTTAATCTGCTGAATGTGTCTGTGTAATATTCATTAAAACGTTTGTGAGCGTGGCTGGGTGTGTGAATGATTGATTTCACGCACATACTACTGGTAAGATTTTGAGATTCATTCATTTATAGTGAATGAATTTCGTGGGCCCAATATAAAAAAGTTACGAGATATGGCACAACTGAATGTACTTAAGTAATCATTTATTTAAAATCTGTTTAAATCTGCTCTCAGTTTGCCAACGTGCTACATATTTTCAGAGATAAATTAATAAATAAAATAGTATAAATTTCATGTTAAAATATTTTTTTAGACCCAACCTTGTATCTAAGCGAAGCAGTTTCCTTTGTTACAAGTATAGCTTTTGACCTAGATTAATATAAGATTACCTTTCTTCTCTTGGCAGAGCCTGGCGGGAATCAAAGGCTGTCCAATCAAACATTCCAAGAAATGCTATCATAAATTGGAATAGTAGGTACTCTTCGCCATTATCTCATTTTCATAACAAATTAGGCTTTTATTTACGTCAGTAGACGTACATAGTATGTCAACAAGCAATCAACAATTTGATTATTATGTCAACAGCAATCTTGCGATAAATTTATCGGACAGGTCCATCTAATTACACACTACTTTCATATTAATCCGCCATTAATAACTGATATTTTTTTTGCGTCAATAGACAATAACAAAATAGAAGTTTATTGGCAAATTATGTTTGTTCTTTTACTTACCTAATTTACGGGACAAACACGCTGAAATACATTGCAAGTCAGGTCTTTTATATCCTACTTGAGCGATCAGTAAGGCTCACTGTTCACGGGGGGCGTAGCTGCACTATCGCGTCATTACTTATATACGCCCAGCGCGATGTACCTACTGATCTCTGGCCACGAGGCGTACTGCAAGCGTATTTTGAACTGTCGAGTCTTTCGTTACAATCGAATCAGACGATGAAGACGATATTTTGATATATTACTTCTTAAAAAGATATATAAAGCTAACTAATAATCGCTAACGGTGAAGGAAAACAACGTGAGGAAACCTGCATGGCTGAGAGTGCCTAAAAAGTACTCGAGGTCGTGTTAAGTCTACCAATCCGCAATAACCCTTCTGTGTTTGTATTAGTGGGACATGTATTAGATACTACTGCTATTATTTATATAAAGATATATTATATAGATTCATACAAAGATTTTAAAGTAAAAAAAATGCGACATGCAGCTACGTGTACACGACGCTGACGCTCCGTGGACACAGTTTCATAGTTTTGTACGAAAGCTGCACGCAGGCGTACACTGCCGTGGACAGTAGGCCTAACTCATAACTTTACGAAGACACGATACTCTTTGTTAGACTTGTTGTTAGACTTTCTGGCTTTTGAGTACCCGTAACGTCTGCCATAGATCTTCAAATGACTTCCGAGACCGAAGGCTTAGCGTGCTCTCCGAAGCACGCTAAGCTACGCTCGACCACGGTTAATCTGTGGTTAACCTGTAAATTAGGTTTATTTATACAGTACTTTTTTTTATACTACGCCCACAGCGAACGAACGTGTAGTCCACCTGATGGTAAGTGGAGTACAGCCCATGGACATCAACAATCCACAAAAGCAGATTATAGATGCGTCGTTGCAGCTGAGGACAACGGTGTTGTGCCTCATGTGCCAGTAATTTCAGGAACACAGTAATGGAAGCACTACTATTTGGCGGCAGGTTAAATGTAAGACGGTGGTGCTGCCGCCCTCGAGCTCATTCACAAGAGCTCTACCACCAGTAAGAATATTATAGTCTTATTCTATATTTCTTATTTTCTTAATACTATTATCGTGGATTTTAATCAAAAGGTGTGGAGTAATTAAATTGATAGTATTTTATATACTTTGCCCTTGTTTTAAGGGAATCACCTATTTGTGTTTGAAGGTTAACGAACTGATAAAATAATCTTATCTAATCTTGATGGCATTCTATAGATATTTATCAGCGGAAACGTTTTTTTTTCGATTCAATTTAAGTAATATCCTTTCGATCGTGAAACTAAAAGTAAAAAAAAAACTAGTAAAAATATAATAAATAAATTCGCACAACAAAACACAACGCCATCTAGTCCCAAACTAAATTAAACTGTGATCAAATTATAATAGCGCACCAACAGAAGAGTCAAGTAAAGCCCTAAATCTGTGTTATGTACCTGTAGAGCCTAAAAATAAAGGTGTTTACCCTTTAATACTCCTGTGACAATAGTTATTTATGGTACAAGTGAGAAAAAGTTTATGTTTCTATTGTGAGTGCCAATTTTAAATCTTGAGCTTGCGAAGTAGTCATGAATTGAATCACGAGCGTAGCGAGGGATTCTAATAAAGACTACTTCGCAAGCGAAAGCTTTAAGAGGTCACGAACTAGAAATTAAATTTTTCTTACGCTTTACATACAAAACTTTTCACCTGTTCGAGTAAGAAAATATTAAGATTTAAATAAACTCGTACTCGATTGCTTAACCTGGGATTATTCCATGAAATACGACTGTAATACCGATTCAGAATGCATTTTAGGGCCTTTTGTAAGTCGCCACTAATTAAATATGTCGTACGCTTTCAAATACTTTTCACTTGATTATTCTAAAAAAGCAGACTATTGTGTTAGAAGCAAGTTGTCGCAACTCTTTTGCAGTTCCACAAAGTTCTTCATCACTGGATTCACAATTTTATTGTTAAAAGTTCCAGTAAACAATTAAACATAAACATAACATCGACATCGATGCGGACGTATTTTTTGACACCTGATTTTTTTTACGAGTTTTGTTTTATTTAATAATTTTATATTATTCTTTTATTCAATGTGTATATAGTTAGGTATTTATTTCATTCGTTTAAAATAATAACATAAACTAAAAAGATTTATAGTTGCCTGCGATGAATGACACAGACACAGACTCTTTTTTTTTAAATCGTGCGTTCGGAAATTCGTTCCGTAACATTTATTTGTAGAGTCTAATATTAAGTACCTGATTTAAATTTATTTAATGGTCAATCACGAATGTAAAATCTTTAAAATATTAAATAAGCGCGTATTAATATAATTTGAAATAATTAAAACGTATCGTTTGTAGTTATTTAATAAAATTTATGTCAATGTTTATTACTAACCTATATGGTGGCTGCTTTATTTTTTTTTCAGCGCCTATTCATTGGCAAGATTTTGTTTCGAAATTTGAATCACTTTGCCTCACTAGTGAGAAAAAACGGTTTTTACTCACTGAATTCTTGCAAGCAAACGATCTTTTTCGTGCTGGTGTGGTGAAAAAGTTTATTGTAAAACTAAGAAACAGTATACAAAATGATGGGTCCGGCGACCTCTGCATACCGGGCAGCCGCTTTAACCATTAAGCTATTGTCGCCTCTTGCCAGGACCTTACATTTCTCAACTGTATGTTACATCATTACGCGACATAAAATAAATTACGTGGCTCAAATCCTGTCCCATATTTTTCAACTGTTTCTTAGTATGAATTTCTAAGCATATGATAGCTAAATGCTATAAAAATAATCGATAAGAAGAGACGACCATAGCTGATTGGTTAAAGCGACTGCTCGGTGTGCAGAAGGTCGCAGGTTCAAATCCTGCCAGACCCATAATTTTTAACACGCTTATATTAGCTTCACCTGTATATATGTATGTAACCGACTCCTTTGGACATGATTTTGACCCACTTTAAACGGACAGATTTCATTACAATTTTGCACACCTGTCAAAGATGAACTGAATGATGACAATGCAATAATTCGATAAAAAAAAATTAAAAAAAAAAAACGATAAAAACTCCAATAAATAAACCAAACTAAAAAGTAGAAAGTACTTTAAAAGCGTGTTTTTTAGTTTTTTTAAACTATTATTTATTTCAACTGTCAATAGGAAGTTTATTAAAATTCTTCGATAATTTTTCAAATTACAATACGGTCGGCTTCCACTCTAACGGGTTGGTCTCAGCTGAACTGAATGTTGCTTAGAGCGACTGTCATGAGACCTCCACAATCCAAACCGGGGCCACACGCTTTTTGTTCGTCTTCTATGATTAGTCCAAAAACTAAAAGACTATTTTGACCACAAATATGGTGGGCGAGCCGGCGCCAAGTCTCCTTACAACTCATATTGTATGCTAATATCCAAACGTTTAGAATAATTATGATTGAAAAACTAAATTTGTAAAGTGGTTCACAGACGTACCGCAACTGGTTGGTCATAATAGTTACTGTTTTAGTTATTACTTTTCTATACCGGTTTGACAAACATTGAAACCACTTCTTGCATATTCAGGAAAGCACCGTTGTGTACCTACGCAAATATGCCTTACGCAATAAGAAATATTTGACTACGACTAGTTGTGGAGAAGAAATAATATTTGTGAAGTTATCTTAGTAAAGGTATCTAGGTAAAAGCGTGGAAGGATTTGAGGACTTGCTTGGCAAATATGTACCCTAATAATTGCATATTTTTTTTATAAAACACGTATTTAACTGAGTGTATAGTTAAGTTAGTTAAGTAAAGTTAAGTTCACAAAAATGCAAATGTGTCCCGGCATTCAGAAAGATGTTATACCTAAATCCTAAAAATGCAGACCTGAATTGGCATCTATCTATTAACTATTTCTGTATTTGTGAGCCGGTAATGAAATTCATAATTACAACTTACTTTACTTTATGCTTACTTAGCTACCACGCTAAACAAACCTCACCGGTTAGAATAGATAGCGCAACGCATAGTACGAGCGATAGGCGCTTGCTCCCTCTATCTCGCAAGCCGCTGAGTGACCTATCACCAAGCTCGCACCCAGCCCTGCGTTATCATTTAAATACTTTTTTCTTTGAAAAAAAATCGACGCCAGCACTAAGAATTACTCCTGTGTCGCGGGGGTGTTCACCAACATACATTTCACATACACAAAGCACATCCATATCTATTCGAACTAAACGCTCCACTGCCGCTGCCGCTTGTCTAAGGCCCCTGTTAGTAAAATCATATATTTACAAGAACTCATGCACAAGATTTTCCTCCTCTCACTTGTTTACTGAATAATAAATACATTAAGCTAATCCTTTAACAAAGACAACAAAACATCACGCCTATATAACCCAGAAGGGTGAGGCAGAGGTGAACAACACCCACTTTTCACCTGTCATGTTTAGGTCCCATGTAAATAGGACAACACAACTTTCACACAACGCCATCTAGTCCCAAACTAAGCAGAGCTTGTACTATGGGTACTAGAATAACTGATACTAATACATATATACTTTTTTTTTGTAAATACATACTTATTATACATATAAACACCCAGACTAAGACAAACCCCCATGTTCATGCACACAAAGATTTGTCTTAAGTGGGAATCGAACCCACGACCTCGGCGTGCGTCGCAGGCAGGTACACTACCCACTCCGCCATCCGGTCATCTATGTAAAGATATAGAAGTTTATTCATATTATTTTCTTGATTACTTAGTCTACCATAAATATGCAGATAAGACTTGGCTTCAGGTAACGCGGGAATTCTCACCAAAAAATCGATTATGGTATTCAGTTACTGCGGGCATTCTAAAAAAATCGTTTATGGTAGTACCGCGGTAATATGAACAAATCGTTTGATATGAAAAATCTATATCATATAAGAAATTTCACTTCTCAACTTCTAGTGGATAAGCTTTGTAATTATATTATTAACCCAATAGGTACCTTTTCCCACGGCACGGCCTCAAAGAAAAAGTGTATGTGAACTACCAATCAAAATGGTCTTAAATTATGTTTGAATAACTTATTTAAAAAACATAGCTGACAATAAAATGAATAGTAAAGCGTTCAGCATACTTTATCAAATGTTGAAGAATTCGAGAAATCTATCAAATTATTCTAAGATTATTCGATTTATCATTTATTAGATAAAGATCTAATTGTATTAATATCTCTTTTGCATAATTCTACGTTAAAATTTGTGGGTTATTTTCTCAGTTGACATTCCTTCATCGTTATTAATTGCCATTTTAATTATAATTGGAAAGTAAATGGTACTCGGATTTTTCTTAATACGCTTAAGTACCAATAAAGTAGGCTGTTCACTGCTGTTGTATTACTTTTCTCATAGATATTCAAGTTGTTTTCTAATAGAAGTGGTAGAATATGAAATCATAAAAGGTGAATGGTAGGTAATGTAAAGTTTTGTTATGTAATGTTACTTATCAAAAAAAAATGTTACAAAATATATACTTATAAAGTATATGATAATGTTGTGTTCATGTGTTTTAAAAGCAAATGATGATTTTTTTTTCCGTATCTAGTCTGTTATGGTGTTTGTTTAAATTTTTAATTATTATTCTTAGTTTATTTTATATTTGTATGCTATATAAGTAAGATGGCAAATGTGCAGTGCTAAAAAAATATTTTGATTTTGAGCATAAAATCACACCTATATTACTCAAAGGTGTACAACACCCACACTTCACCTAGTATTTTTAGATGCCATGAGATTGGGGGTGAGCCTATCGCCAATTGTGATTTTTTCACACTTTGCCCGACTCGGAAATCGAACCCGATACCTTGCGGTAAGAGACGTATACGCTAACCACTAGACCATCGAGACATTTAGTGATAAGTATTTAAGTTGGGTACATTAATCCTTGCTTAGCTCATTGATGCTTCTTCTTATGTATTTTTCTAGATCATTTCAGATTCTTATGCGATATGTAATGTTATTTACCAACTGCAAAAAGAGGAAATTTATAATTCGTCGAAGATTTTTTTCATATTCTTGAATAAAATAAATAAATAAATATTTCACAACTCACACACAACGCCATTTAGTCCCAAACTAAACAGAGCTTGTACTATGGGTACTAGAATAACTGATACTAATACATGTATACTTTTATTTTGTAAATACATACATATTATACATAGAAACACCCAGACTAAGACAAACCACCATGTTCATGCACACAAAGATTTGTCTTAAGTGGGAATCGAACGCACGACCCCGGCGTCGCAGACCGCCATCCGGTCTATAATATACTTCTTATTAACCGACTTCAAAATGAGTAGATATACAATTCGTCGAAGATTCTTTTTTATTTCTGAATAAGTTCATACGCTTATTAGATCATCATCCACTCCGAATAACGGTATTCTCGAATTTTCCAAAGGTTACATCTTCATTGTCAGGGGTCACCAAGGTAGGGGGTTCTAGATGTTGATTTGAATTGATATAGGTTGCGAGCTAAATATATATTTTATTCACTGGTACCAGAAATACATACATATATTCTAAACTAATCCTAATGACCTAACGGCGTGAATGTGGAAAGACGACTGCCGAGCCGAGCAACTGCGCATTTGCGCCTAAGTACAATTTGTAGCGTCAGCAGTCGTACGCTACAATGGATAATTAGGTTTTACAACGCTTATCGCAATCATTTTGTACTATCTGCTTCCTGCCTTGGAGATTGTATTAAGCCTTTGCCGAAGTTAATCACACGTAAAGCCTGAAACTCATCTGTAAATTGAATAGCAGCAATGTTTTTATTTAATAGTTACTCTGCCGTAAACAGGTCTGAAGGTATTCAGGTATAAGGATATCTTTCTTGGCATAAACAGTGTGATTTGTGATAAAGTGCACATATAACAATTTGTGAAACTAGACATCATAGCAATAGCTAGGAAAAAAATATAAAAAAGAACTTTGAAAAAGTATTTTATGTCATACATTGTCTGCACGTGTTGTGTAATGGTTTAAGCGGTCGCCTCGCCGCTCTCCACTGCACACTGCACTGGTGTTGTGGGTTCGATCCCCACATGGGACAAATCTTTGTGTGATTAGCAAAGATTTGTTCTGAGACTGGGTGTGCTTGTGTGAGTGAATGTGTGTATTTGGCCTTGTCATTGGGACCATTGGATAGTGTAATTGCTTCTGGCGTTCTATCTAATGTAAAAAATCCAAATTTATCTTTATCTTTATCTTTATTTATGATGTCTAGTTTCACTTATTTTTAACCAACGAAAGAGAAATAAATAAAAGAAAAATATACCTACCTTCTGATCTAATCAGAAAATGTTGCAATGCAAAATCTCTGTCATAATAAATACCTCCAAAGATATCATAAATCGATAAAATAAATTGACTATGTTTCGTCATAATTTTCGGTACTAATGCAAAGCTAATTAATATTATTGGGAAATCTGCCTACCTTCATAAAATGGGTGGTAACCATATGATAAATGTGTTTATAATTATAGCATATTAATTTACCAATTAGTGATTTTCCTAATTTAGTTAATTAAATGCGCGGCGTTTTTTTATTTATGAATTATGGGACCTAAATAGCTTAAGGTGCAGTTTTTTAGGAGTCAGTCAGACTTGAAAAGTTTTTAGTGTTTGCTCTTTAATAAATTTCGATAACAAATTTAATTTCTAAATATAGATTTTTTACCATTTATTTAATCTCTAAATTCCTCATTAATGAACTACTTGATGATTCAGAATTAAACAATTCTACTATAGGTACTTTAAGTCAAGTTATATCATAATCCTTTTATAAATAATGCGGATAAATTAGTCATTCTTAAACTCCAATGTCAGGGTTTATTTATAAAAATAAATAACCAATATATCTTCTTCTACTCTCACTATGTATCCCACACATGGCGGTGGGGTCAGCTTTCCCAGCCTTCTGCCGCCACATCTTTATTAAGCAAGGAAATCTGTAAATCCTCTGGACTAATTCCCTCCGTTTATGTTATGTATGTTACCAGTAATGTAGGGCTGTAGAGTAAAGTCTTCGACGTAATCTGGTGATGAAAACTGTTATTACAGAAGTCCTAGGCGTGCGTCATGCCAAATCATCAGCATCAATGCCAAAGGCCAGAGAATCATCTGCGATAACGATCTGACGGATGCTCAACTACAAAGTCGGGAGCACCGCCGCAAGGTTGTCTACCTACCAATACGCACTAAGCGTTTCGCCTCTACATTTCTTATGCGAACTGCTAAAGAATGGAACGCCTTGTCCGAGTCTGTGTTTCTGCATGAGTACAATTTGGATCTCTTCAAAGCAAGAGTTAATAGGTATCTCATAGGTAAGCGTGCTCCACCGTAGACCGCATCATCACTTACCATCAGGTGAGATCGTGGTCAAACGCGTGCCTATCCACCATAATAAAAAAAAATGTGGCGTCAGCCTCAATTTACATTACATTTACAACAAGGATGGAAATAATCGTATGGGAGTTGTTTTATTTAAAATTAAAGGCCATGTATAATTTAGATGTCACTCAGCAAAATGCTACCGAATGGCATTGTACAGGAGGTTGCAAAATTATATAAGCACATTGATTAAATCAACATTACAATATGAATTATTTATTTCTACTCATTGTTTCAGTCATAGTATAGGTGGAGTAGGTTTTTATACTAATTCAAGGCTAAACTTCGGATATAGACATGAGGCTTTATTAGATAGGTGTATGTACTTTTTATTTTCATAATAGGAAGTTCAACAAAAAATATTCGTCCATAATATACTGAAAAAAATACAAACTTCAAGTATTATTTACTAAAGGCGGTTTTAGTTGTTAAATATCTTAAAAATATAAAAAGATTATCTTTCAAGTCAGCCAACTACTTTTCTTGAGTGCCTAAATAAAAAGTTTAAACTGAAATTGGAATAAGGTTGACTCAAATTAAGACCAATCGAATATGCATACGAGACCAAAGTCTTTAGCGCCATTTGCCGATTAAAAAGAAAGTCCCTGCATCTCTTCCCAAATTTTTAATTCCAATTCATTAACATTGTTGTCACGTAAGCCCTGTCCAAAATAAGTGAAAAACGCGCGATAAATTCATTGCTTCGGCTCGGTACAGAGAGTAATGGATCGATTAAATCTCGAACATGATTTTATTGATTGTAATTTTGTAACAACATAATAAGGGGTATGATCTCATAAATATTTGATTGATCATACGCCATTGTATCTCATAATAGGAGAAATGCGGTTATTATAGTTGCTATTGATGTCACATCGTTGGTAGTGGTTTGAGATGGTTTAATTTTGATAATGGTATAGCGATACTCATAGAGTATATTTTAATGCGATATTGAATTTGTATGATGTGCTTACACTAAACAAGGTTCCAATACCAGGCAAAGACTGAGAAATTATGAAATTTTAAGGTTTTACCTGGAGTTGGAATCCTGTTACCATCACCATAAAAATTATCAAAAAATTACGGTTTGTTCTATGACGTACCTAATGTTTTTGAAATTTTTTTACATTTTCCAAAGCCACCACGAACCAAATGCCATGATAGACGCACAAGAAGGGAAGATTTAGTTCAGTCTTTATAAAACGACCTTAGTCGACCGTCCATGGGGTCTCACTATTATAGATTAATTCAATCAATGGACTATTTTAAATTCTCAACTCCGTTTTATTTTTAAACGACGACGTATGTAGCGAACGGACGTATAGACCACCTGATGGTAAGCGTAACTATAGCCTGTGAACATCAACAATCGACAACAGTAGATAGTAGATGCGTCGCTCCATATGAGGACTATGGTGTTGTGCCTCATGTGCCAGTAATTTCAGGGCCCGATCTCACTACCAAACTGGAACACAGTATAGTGCAAGTACTTACTACTATTTGGCGGAGGTAGGTATACCACCATCTAAAAACTTTTATGTAAAATTTTCACTACTAGAAAAAGTATAGTAACTTGTTTATTTTTAACCGACTTCAAAACTAAAGAAGTGGTTCTCAATTTTATCGTATTTTTTGTTTTCGTTATTTTTATATTTGTTTCTCGATTACACGAATACACTTGGATCGATTTGAAAAGCTTCTCTATTGTTTTTCGTATATTACCTAAAGCTACTCGGATATTTGCATTTAGCAGTCAGCATTTCATGGAAATTTAAAAACATTGAAATATTATTATCTTAGTGTCATGACATGGCAACAAAATGTTATTCAACTAACAAATAACTATATATGTAGTGTCTTTGTTTATTTTCTGAGCAGGTTCAATGATTCGTATTATGTCTAGCCCGCAGTACCTACTCTTCCCAGACTCATTTAGACGTAATATGAGCTGATAAGTACCTACACTAGCCATATTTTGTTTCAATTCTTAGTATTAATGCCGCATGTCTGTAGTACTTTTAGATCTTAACCCATCCCAACATAAAACTTAGTGGACAGTAGGAAAAAAATATCGGGGCTGAGAAACTGGATAGTATATGGTTTTTATGGTTGTTGTTCCCGTGCCGTTTAACATCGTAGGCACGGGCGAGTCCCACATAACCACTCTGCCCTTCCCCGGGGTGGGGTGGTATGCGTAAATGCATTTCCCCACGTTTAAAAATGTGTACTTCTACGACAACATCGGACTTATCGTGTTGAGTGTATCCATGATCAAATATCATCAGATTGATTTTTGATAAATTAAGATTAATAATAATTACGTTAAGTAGAGTTTTAACACAGCCACAGAACACAGCTTCATTTTACAAGGGAATGGTTTGGTACGTAGACATTTGGTACATTTTTGAAGAAAATAAATTTAAAACGTACCTATTGTTTAAATATCGATGTTTCTATTGATAGCTGAGCAGCTTTCATTCGAAAATTCTGGTCGTAGTTTATTTCTGGTTGTTGGACATTTTTAATAACGTGAAGAATAATAGTAATTTATGTGACGTTCAGCAGGCTATACTTAGAAGTTACAATATACCACATCCGTATTTTTAACCTTTGTTCACGTAATGAGAGAACTAACAGTCTTGTGTGCTCTTTAATTAGATAATAATCATGTACTCACGTCGACAAACAGTAACAGGAGTTTCTATAACCAAATAAACACGAAAAGGATGTGAGTTACTGACGTAAGTCTGAAGTAACTTGAGGTTCATGCTAATATGACAGCAGCTAATTTATCTAGCTCAATGTCACTTTCCTTTTTCTATCGAACATTTGACATTAAACAGGTTCTGGGTCAGAGAATAAGCTACGTTTAACGTTTGTGTACTATAAATAATTACAAACCACTTGACTATGTACCATTCTGGTGACTGATTAAAATAAAAATACATTGTCTTGTACAGATGATCGAAATTGCTACCTAAAGAATACGAGGGCGTCCATTTTATTGAGACCGTAGTTGTTTGTCCAAGGATATATCAGTCTATCAGTAATAAGTAGTAACTAGTTCGAGTTTCGCTGGTCATAGAACACACGAGACAACAAGGTGCCCCAATTTCAATATACAGGGTGGATGCGACATAGCGACATTTATTGAAACCACAGCTTCTATACATGGCCAGTATGCATTTCCACCGGATAAAAAATTCTCTGGCGAAAAAAAAAAGCCACGTCTTCCGAACAAATTGCACGATCGCAATGTTCAAATTGTTCGGAGAACGTGAATTTTTTTTTTTTCGCCAGAGAATTTTTATCCGGTGGAAATTGATACTTACCATGTATAGAAGCTGTGGTTTCAATAAATGTCGCTATGTCGCATCCACCCCGTATAGCAAACAGCCGTTTATGAATATACCATTAACGAATAAAACCAACGAAAAATTTAGGTTAATCGCTTGATCTCTTCTACTGGAAACTACTAAAACGAGAACAAGAAGTGTCTTGTATTCGTACCAATAATTTCAAGACCTAACCTCATCTCCAAACTGAATATCAGAAAGACAAGCAAAACTTTATAGTGCCAAGTCAAAGTTGAGATGATGGTGATATATTCCTCGAGCTTGTTAACAAAAGCTTGCCACTAGCAATTTAATTGAGTAAATAAAAAGTTTAAATATTCGTAGCGACTTAGTAAGTGATCAATTACATCCAACACCAGGAGCTGTGGTTGCGGAAATCGCACAGAAATGTGATATTATTGTGCTACCGGTGTCAATAACATTTATTGTAAACATTATGGCCGCGGTTTGACTTGGCGCCGTTCGTGTTTTACGAAACCGAAGGAATAGATAGATTGACCGATTAGGAATTGATACAGATTCATAGGGTTATTAACAAAAAAACAATTACTTGAATAAAATTGTCTTGGCAAAGGCGGCACCCGATTAGCTTAATTATGAGAAGAGTGGGAATCACTGAGGGAGGCCTGTACCCAACAATAGGACAGTACAGGCTTATATAATAATAATGATAACTAGAAAAAAATGGACACTGGCAGGTCGTATATAAAATAATTTTATGTCTTACGACGTGGCCGTTCAAAAAAGGGAAAGCAGATTTTAGCGTAGTTTATAGAGTATTCCAAATAGGGTTCTTCAAAACAAGTGCCCCTGATGTTGTTAATATACACTACGGTAACTGCTTACCATCAGACAATCATGCATACGGCTTTCTTAGAGGAATAAAAAAGGTCCAAAATGTTAAATCTTATCAACTGCCAGAAAGAATACGATAAATAAAAATAAAACTTTTCCTATAGCACAAAATCCTAGGCCTAAAAAAATAGACAAAGTAAAAACCCGCTACTAAAAGTAATACTTTACAAACTTTAAAATATGTTAGCGCAAACTTAAAACAAGGGTTCCAAGATCAAGATAAGATCGGTGCGATAGTATTCGCCTTAAGAAATCGATCAATAAATTTAAATAATGTCCGTTAAATATGCTCATTACATGACGGAACGCCTACCAAAACAGTCGGTGAATATTTTAGTAGCGCGATTAATGTACAGTTAACTACACAGACTAAAAATAATATAGAAAGGTGATCATAAATAGAGATTTCTACATACATCGTTGAACAAATTTTGAGGATAGATTTACTGCTCCTAGCTTTTGATTTACTCTAAATCAATGTCAAGTGTTAAGTAGCCAACTGGATTATAGAGCCTGCAAGTACCAGAGAGCATGCACTGAACTAGAGAGAACTATAAGTTTCAAAGTACATTATTTCCACTGCGCGATAAATTCACGTCAAAGTTCGGAAATGTAGGCATTTGACAGCTTTTACCCGGCCCGGGGAAAATGTTCAATGAAATTTGACAGATTGTTACAAAAGTATAACAGTCAATTTTTTCTTTTTAAATCTTGATAGCCATTATCTCTGGCAGCTGTCAAACTGAAACGTATCGGAAGGGCAAGCACTCCCTACCGATAGCTTCAGTTTCACAGCTGACCAATATAATATGGAGACATATTTTGTCTATGCCGCATCCAATTGGTAATTTACATATCATGCAATGTAGTAGTAGCCAGTTATTGGTCCTCTAAAATTTGATACATATGCCATAGACACGAAGAAGAAGATAGAGGTACAAATTGACAACTTGTAGGTTTTATAAAAATCGACAAAATTAAGTTGATTTTATTACCAAACAAGTATACGAGAATATAGATAATATTTTCATAGCGTTAGAAATAAAGCTAAAATAGGATATGCGATTAATTATATCAATATGAATATGGATTAACTGAATGTAAGTAATTACCCAATTCAATTATCGCAACGAATGTAATACGCCTTAGTAGATAATACTACTCTTACCGAGGTCAATGAATGAATGTCAATGTCAATGAATTTGGAAATGTAGAAGAAAGCCTTATCTTTAGAATCTAAAATAATTTACTATCGCATTTCATCTACAAAGTAATCTCGTTGACTACAAATGAGGTAAACGTTTAAAAACTAGTTTGGAAATCGACCGTCTAATTTTTCTCTTTGGCCTTTATCTATGCTAATAACGATTGTGGATGTTCATGCAAGAATATTCAGAAAAAATCGTATCTTACACCCATTAGCGCCTCATATGATATGCAAATTGCTGACACCACGGGCCCACAATTATCCGTACGACCGGCGATTTCTCTGACTTTTTCGTTTCTCATTTCCCTTAATTTTCTTCCTTATCTTGATAGTTTATGATCACATAATAATATACATATTGTAGAGGTGATGATTTTGGGTGGTCCGACTTTGAAGTAATGATGTTATTATTTATACGGGATTATTAATGACCCGACTTGAACCCAGCTGTCTCATCAAGATAAGTTTGTTTTCAACGAGTACTCATTACTGGGTTATCGGATGAACGATTGACTTTTAAACGTTTATCTATGTTTTAAGATTTCGTTCGATTGTTTTCGAATGCCGGTCAAATGTTTGTAGTTAGTTGTTCATTGCTTGCTACCGTTTAGACTTCTCTTTTTATGGCTGGCTGTTTTGAATGTTTTTGTCTTTTTTTGTTGTTATGTTTCTTGCATTTAAAAAGAGGTTTGGTTGATAGTATAAGGAGTTTGTTGAATTTAACCTAGATCTTGTCTTGAGGTTTGTTTGCTGTGAACAGGTTTTTTTGTGGGATTCATAATAGATTTCGATATTATTCTGCAATTAAATGGAAAGAACACCTTAATTGTACAATGTAGGTTCAGTTTCATTGCTAATAAGTTTTATCTATAAATGTTTTAATTATAAACAAATATTGTATGAATTATTTGAAAAGATGGTGCACATGCGTTTCTCACCAGCTTTTCTCATGATGCAATACCTATCGGAGCTGGTACTTGGATTGATTTTAATTCATATCTCTAAGTTGAATTAAAGTCAATCCAAACTCCGGTGTCGAATCATTTTATTACAATAAGTTTAATAATTTAGTTAGCTAAGTTTTATTTTAATTTTATATTTTTTGTATTTTGATGTTTTTTTTTGACAATCAAGCGCCCCTTGGGGCCCATGGAAAAAATATTTGATTTGACTTGATTTGATTATCAATATCACATTGCTGTCAGTTATCAACAACATTACGATAGTAACATTTTTTATTTAACTTGAATTAAAATTGGGTCACTTTACTGCATTTATCACTTCTAAATAGGAAAATAAAATAACTGCCCCGTTGGTCTAGTGGTTAGCGCATGCGCCTCTCACCACGAGGTCTCAGGTTCGATTTCCGGGTCGGACAAAAGTGTTATTTGAGATTTTTACGTAAGGAAATTCTGAAAAGCAGCACGGAGTTGAATTTGTGCGCGGTGGATCGTAATAGGCTCACTTCCGATCACATGGGACCTAAACTTAACGGTGAAGTATGGGTGTAATATACCTCTGCCAAACCCTTCTATATGATATACTGTATGAGTGCACGGTTAGCGTAGCGGTTAAAGCGGACGCCTCGCCGCTTTCAACTACGCTAGTGTTGTTGGTTCGATCCCCACACTGGACAAATCTTTGTGTGATCCGCAAAGATTTGTTCTGACTCTGGGTGGGCTTTGTGCGTGAAATGTATGTTTGTGAACACCCCCGCGACACAGGAGTAATTCCTAGAGCGGGAGTCGTTTTTTTTTTTTTTATATATAATATACAGGGTGGATGCGACATAGCGACATTTATTGAAACCACAGCTTCTATACATGGCCAGTATGCATTTCCACCGGATAAAAAATCTCTGGCGAAAAAAAAAATCCACGTCTTCCGAACAAATTGCACGATCGCAATGTTCAAATTGTTCGGAGAACGTGATTTTTTTTTTTCGCCAGAGAATTTTTATCCGGTGGAAATTGATACTTACCATGTATAGAAGCTGTGGTTTCAATAAATGTCGCTATGTCGCATCCACCCCGTATAAGCGTGATGATATTACGCTGTTACGTTTAACGATGATATTATGGCAACAGCTACTGTTTACCGCATAATTTTGATAAGCTAAATTTATAGATACAAATTTTAATTCTTGATAAATGTATTTATCTATTTTATTATCTGGTAGTACCGGAAAATGCCATGACTGGTATCGATGATGGAGATTTTATCAGTCTCCATATATTTATTTTTATCTTACATTAGCATACACAATATAAATACTTGTCTCACCCTGTTTTTGGAACAAAAGTGTACAACACCCACCCATATCTGGTCATTCTATAAGTTTATTAGATGAAAGTGACATAAATACGTATATATTCAGTTTTAAATATTATATACGTCACTTGATATAGAGATAGCATTACTACATAAACAATTATTTTCTCACAACCTATCTATAATTTGTTACCATGCAACTTCCACATTAAACACGACTACTGTATAGTACTTACGTTTCAGCACCTTTCAGACAACAACAACAACAATACGTCAGAGCGACGCCGGTATTACCTCTTCAATTCCATTACTATTGATAATTTTGAGTACAACTATCTTGTATCTTGTACTCAAAACCAGACGCAATTGATATGTAATGATAAGATTGTTTACATGTGAATCATGTGGTCAAAATGCATTAAAAGGCCTTTTGGGGAACGATATTCTTAGTAATGAGATAGAAACGCCTCCTTTTAAAAATCAGATGAAAAACGATAGCGAAAATAGTTTTAAGTTTCAGATAACAGAATATAGCGTTTATAGCCCATTTAATATATAGCGTAATACCGTTAAGCCGAATCGCGCTAAGAGCATGCCTAGGTTAATTGCTTGTGTCATGGAATATGTATTTGCTTTGGTGCCTTCACTTTTCGTATTTGGTATACTCCATCTGCCTTTGTTCTGTTATCTGAGGTGGATTGCTTAAAACGTTTCTCGATATATTTTTTTTCTATGTAATATTTGTCTTTGTTAATATATGAGCCTTTTCCCAATGTCATTGGGAAAAGTCAGCGTCATTGGTATTACATAGGTGTGTTTCTTTTCAATAGTATTTATTTGAGTTTCTATGTCAATTTGTGTTGAGACTTCTTACAATTATTGGCAGTTAAATGCAAGTAAGATTAATTTAAGTCCCTTTCTTCCATGCGTTTTACAGTAGACATGCATGTCATATATGTCATAGTATTGATAAATACGACTCAGAACTCTAGTTCCCCGTTATCACAATTTTAATGAACTATTTCGGCTATCAGGGTTACAAGGGTTACGAAAACTGGTTGTCCAAGTCGTGGGAACCCAGTTTGTTTGCCCGGGCCATTTGTTGGTCTCTCGAAGACCAAACACTCAACGCCTTTTGTCCAAAAACGTAATGGGGATAGACAAATAAAATAAGAGGACACTTCAATGGGACTGGCGCTTGTATTTTGGGAAGAGAATGCATTTGTCCTGTTTTTTTGGGATTGATCGGCAATTGTCAGTGTGAATAGCTTGTTTTTTTTTAATGCGACATATGTAGCGATCCGACGTGTACCTAGCACCTGATGGTAGGTGCTAACTACAGCTCATGGATATCATCAATCCACTAAAGCAGATTGTGGATGCTTCGCTTTATCTGAGAACTACGGTGTTATGCCTTATATGTATCACTTTTAGCTTGTTCTTCTGTTCTGTTCTGGTTTGGTGATGAAATTTAGCCCTAATAATGTATTAGTGCCTAATCTCATGCTTGGCAGCGATAGCCGAGTGGGAGACCGTAGGACTGCGAATTCTAAGGTCTCGGGTTCGAACCCACGGCACACACCTCTGTCAATAAATCGTTAAGATTCGTCTTTTCGAAGTTATGTGTGTATTTATCATATAAAATATCGCTTGCTAACAGTGAAGGAAAACATCGTGAGGAAACCTACATGCCTGCAAGTGCCTAAAAAGTGCTCGAGGGTTGTGTAAAGTCTACCAATCCGCACTTGGCCAGCGTGGTGGACTATGGCCTAACCCTTCTCATCATGAGAAGAGGCCCGATCCCAGCTGTGGGACATGTATATGTACCCTGAGTTCTTTCAGGACTTTTGACATCGCAGTCTTGGTCTCCCACTCGGCTATTGCTGCTGTAAGTTAGCTAAGCTAGTAAGTATAAGTTCATTTCAAGGTCAGTAGTTACAACTTACAAATAAAATCCTGAGAGAAAAAGATAGCGCATCTCTTGCAGCTCTTGTAGTGCCTCAACATATCTGCGCGAACTAATGGACTTGTAATACGACTTCAAACAAACAAGTGGCGTTAAAAGGACAAAGGGCCTACAAAATACGTGAAGACGTTTGGTTCAAGATGTAAGAGAAGCAGATTAATAAAAAACTAGGTAGGTCCCTAGCTTTGTTAATAAAAAGTAGGCTATGAATGTGTAAATCGTAATATTTCATCAATTTTGAAACCTTTTAGCCCTCAAACCGACTGAAAAATATATTCCTAAAACAAAATTTGACAAAATTGTTGAATTGTCATCTTTACAAAGTTGACCCTAAACATAAGCTATATGTCTACCAAATGTCACCATATTGGGGTCTTCTCTTTGAGCGAGAAGAAGCACCAGCTCACGAACTTTTGCCTTTATTAGTAAAAAGTAGGATTTATGAGGTTACAATTTCAATTTATCCGCGAGGTTCTCAAGTCTACTAAAGTGATAAATACAATACTGTCCTGATAAACCTAATTTTTACAGTTTATGAGTCCAGGTTAATATCACAAAACTCAATTCAGCAAAATTTTGTCCTGCCTAAAACTCGCATAAATAAACATTCATCGCGAGCGATTTTATTTTGAATGAATCCATCGCTTTCAGGCTACACTTTGGACCACTCTATAGAGTCTGCATGTCCAATATTGACGCAGTGGAGTATTTTTTTGTCAAGCTCGGATGGAAGGGTTGAATGGCTGAGGGTGTTTAGAGAGCATAGCCTTCCAAAGAATATGGAAAATTGATGATAATAATAGGACATTGTGGTGCGGTGGACTGTGATGTTTGTTTGAATGTTAACTTATGTTAAGGTCAGTTTCAAGGCATTAAAATTGTTTATTATGCAACCTTTTGGGAGCAAAAATATTAATTTCGGAATTGTGCAATTTCTCGTGACTTTATTACAGTAATAATTGTAACTGATGACGTCAGAAATTTTAATTTGTTTTGCTATTTGTAGGAAATATTTCCAAAATAGTTGCTCAAATCTTGTATACTTGCACTACCTCCAATGATCAAATGACTATCTAGCGAAACTAATGTAGCTAGAAAGGTCGGCAACAGTCTATTTAGAAATTAATTAAAATACAGCTATGCTTAATATATATAACATACCTACTGAGATAACCAATATTTTCTGGCAAAATATCAGGTACATTTTTGCCGATTCCCCTCGAATATCGACTCTGCTCTCAAATTGTTTGCAAACCACTTCAATTCGTCTGTAATGCCAGATTAATAAGTATTCGAGATGTCAAACTTATGTATATTTGACTTTTCCTGCATTGATACTTATTAATTGTTGAACCTTATAACATTACAATAACTAAGGTTAAATAAGTATCACACTACATACACACAACGCAATCTAGTCTCAAACTAAATAGAGCGTGTACTATGGGTACACGCTCTGCTTAGAATAACTGATACTAATACATATATTCTTTTCTTTTGTAACTACATACTTATTATACATAGAAACACCCAGACCAAGACAAACCTCCATGTTCATGCACATAAAAAAAATTATTGTGTGGGAATCGAACCTACGACCTCGTCGTCGCAGGCAGGTGCACTACCCACTCCGCCATCCGGTCGTCGGTCGCTATAACATTACAATAACAAAGCAGCAGAGAGACAAGCAGAGTTAAATATGATAAGGATTTTACTTCTACCTGAGGTAATCTGCAGTCATGCAGATTTCAGATTTGCCTTTGTACCTATGTATCTTCAATGATAAAATATGAAAATTTCTCTAGCTGATTGTAAGCCAATAGTGATCAAATATTTTTTTCTTGACTGAGCGAGTGTAGTAAAGTACACGTGTTTTAATTTTATTCCCACAATTTAATAATAAACGCATCTTCACAATTAACCATACATAAAACCAATCATTCATAATCATACCAACATAACTGCTTCATCGCCCATTCATTCAAACTGTTCAAAGGGATATTGTAACAAATAGAACCAAACAGGACGAAACACGTGCGCCTTAAAGCCCCGAAACTGTTCCTGTTTCTAAAGAATCCATTTAAGAAAATATTCATCTTCATAATGAATGAAAAAATGTTTTTATTTGTCGGTTCATAACTTCTCTTTACCGGTGAATACTGGTTAGTAAGGCCGGTCAAATGTTTGCCCAACATGTTAGACGGTCCCAAGCTAGTTGGCTGTTGGGCGGGTTAGGCGTAAGCTTTTCGTGCCGTTAACGTACGATTACGGTTGAATGAATGATATTTTTAGTTCACTTTCCTGTGTGCGTACGCCCAGCGAAATGTTGTTGAATTTAAAGATTTTAAGTATGCAGATATTTAGTGTATGACGTCATGTAATTGTGTATGGTAAAAAAAAATTTGTACATGCAGCCATTGTGGAGAAATTCACCAAAAACTGATTCCGCTGGGCGAACGTTGTCCTGGCGGAACTTTTTTTAATCCATCGACTTTAGAAGAAAAGAGATGTGTCCAAAAATTAGTGTGTATTTGTGTGTAATTGTGTATGTATAAATAAAATTAGTGCATGCATAAACTTCGGAGAAATTCAAGTTTCCGCTGCGCGAACGTTTGGCCATTAGCTAGTTTTCATATAAAGCGCTTACATAGACAGCTGTAGATTTTTACATACGTTGTTTTGAATTTGTTTATATTTGTTTAAAAAACAGATTTAGAAAAAAATTAATGGTTTTAAAGATAAAAATATAAACGTAAAATACTCTTATTAGGTCTTAGTTCTTAAAGTATGCACTTTGGGGTCTAGATTTTCACGTTTATACAAACCTTGTTAATGTCTGCAACATGTTGCCAAGTATCAATGATGTTCCGTTAGTAATTAAAGAGTTGTAGGGCAATTTACCATGAATAGTTGTGGTTGTTGTTGTGTTTACAAAGCAGTCAAATATCACGACGTTCTAAAGGAATTGCATGGTAAAATGTATGCCAATAATTAGTGTATTCATTCAACTATGCACATGCAAAATTTCATGTCATTAAATTCAGTAATTAAAGAAAAACAATTAAAATACTGACGAAGCATCGAAAACCTACATAACCCGACCAAGTTCGAATGGCTACAAAAAAGCGGCCGTGCAGTATATTTAGGTAACATCCCAAAATTTACAGTATAATACTGGTATTGAACCCGGTATAGGTGATAACACAATTGTTTCGATATAATTTATAGGTCATTTATTTGTGTACACCTAAATATATTTGACTATGACAGAAAGTAGGTACTATTTACGTAGGTACTTTATTTAAGTATGCGCTTGACACTTGAGATATAATCTAAATATTATTATATTATTTAAGTAAAATAAAATTCATACAGTTCATTTCTATTGAAGATTTCACGGATCAGGATTCTAACTATAGACCCCATAGGAAAATTAAATAATTACCACATGTAAGTACTACTGTCGAATATTTATCATATTGTAGCTTATTACACTATTTAACCAATGGACTAGGCATGCACGAGCGTTCCCTTTTGCAACTTTAATGGATCAAACAATCTAATAACATAAAAAAAATACTTCTAGACTCGATTTTTAATTGATGTTTACCGTTGTACTGGTAGTAACTTATGTATGTGAGCGTGTTCCACCGCACCCCACCAAAATATGCAGAATTATTTTGTTTGAACGCTTGGTTAGTCCTCTGGTTAAATAGTCTAAGTATTGTAGTTATAAAATAATCAAAAATATTCTAGTGTGAAAAAATGGACATAAAATAGATACGATTCCTAACGCTTGTGTACGCAACTGTACCATATTAATAAATACTATATTGGAAGATTAAGAACGTTTCTTATATATGGTACGGCCGCTTTTTTGTAGCCATCCGTACTTGGTCGGGTTATGTAGGTTTTCGTTGCTTCGTCAGTATTTTAATTGTTTTTCTTTAATTACTGAATTTAATGACATGAAATTTTGCATGTGCATAGTTGAATGAATACACTAATTATTGGCATACATTTTACCATGCGATTCCTTTAGAACGTCGTGATATTTGACTGCTTTGTAAACACAACAACAACCACAACTATTCATGGTAAATTGCCCTACAACTCTTTAATTACTAACGGAACATCATTGATACTTGGCAACATGTTGCAGACATTTACAAGGTTTGTATAAACGTGAAAATCTAGACCCCAAAGTGCATACTTTAAGAACTAAGACCTAATAAGAGTATTTTACGTTTATATTTTTATCTTTAAAACCATTAATTTTTTTCTAAATCTGTTTTTTAAACAAATATAAACAAATTCAAAACAACGTATGTAAAAATCTACAGCTGTCTATGTAAGCGCTTTATATGAAAACTAGCTAATGGCCAAACGTTCGCGCAGCGGAAACTTGAATTTCTCCGAAGTTTATGCATGCACTAATTTTATTTATACATACACAATTACACACAAATACACACTAATTTTTGGACACATCTCTTTTCTTCTAAAGTCGATGGATTAAAAAAAGTTCCGCCAGGACAACGTTCGCCCAGCGGAATCAGTTTTTGGTGAATTTCTCCACAATGGCTGCATGCACAAATTTTTTTTTACCATACACAATTACACGACGTCAATAGGTAAATTTAAAAAATATGTTAAAACTAAATTATGTCAAAAAGCTTACTATAGTATTTCAGACTACATAAATGATAATAGTATTTGGAAATGAATTGCTCTTCTTATGTGATTTTTTTATGTACTTTTATATTGTTATATTTTTCATTTTAAAAGATGGTGCACATGAGTTTCTCACCAGCTCTTCTCATAATACAATACCCATCGGAGCTGGTACTTAGATTGATTTTAATTCGATTCTAAACAGTTTGATTAAAATTAATCTGAGCCCCGGTTATTCAAATCATTGTAATTAGTATAATTTAGTATTATTTATTATTTACTTTTATATCATTTTTTGTAATGTTTTGACGTGTTCAAGCGCCTCCTGGGGCCTATGAAAATAAATGATTTGAATTTGAATTTGAATTTGAATTCATACACTAAATATCTGCATACTTAAAATCTTTAAATTCAACAACATTTCGCTGGGCGTACGCACACCACTTTAAGTCAGGCGATCAAAAATGAAAGGGAATCGTTTTTCTAGGTATGGGTATGTAATGAAGGAAAGTCATGTCACTAAAATAATTATTAGTTTAAATGTCAATTAATTGAAAGGAACAGACAAACCACAGAAAAGATGGATGGATTACGCGAAATAAGCTATGAAAGAGAAGGGAGTGAGTGATAGCGAGACGGCTGATACAGAGGAGAATGGAAGAAAAAGACGTTTTGCGCCGTACGCAAATAGAATGGGACTTAGGCAGAAAACTGATGATGACCGCAGCATTGCACAGCGCACCCTTTTTATTTCTTTTAACTTCTCATTGGTTATTTTTATAGCATTTAGCTATGCTTAGCAAATTATACTAAGAAACAGTTGAAAATATATGGGAACGGCAGGATTTGAACGTCACTTAATGTCGTAACATACAGTTAAGAAACGTAGGGTCCTAACAAGAAGATACCGTAGCGTAGTGATTAAAAGTGGCTTCCCGGTATGCAGAGGTCACTAGTTCAAATCCTGCCAGTCCCATGATTTTTACCAGTCTTAAAATGAAACTGGAGTTTTGTTTCGGATTAAAATGTTTCTGAATAACATTGCCTCCAGTTACAAAGCTATTGTTCATGGCCATAGAAATCTTAATAATAAGGCAATAGAAATGTCAAAGACGCGTGACCTTGTCGCCGCGCATCTGTCAAGTCAAACACAAGTGCGAGTTGAGGAATTGTCGTCTTAATGTCATCGCAAAAAGAATAATTTTGTTTGCAGGAATACAAGCGCATTTGTCTAATCGAACACAAGTGCGAGTTGAGGAATTGTCGTCTTAATGTCATCGCCAAAAAGAATAATTTTGTTTGCAGGAATACAAAAAGTGGTATTTGAAAACCGGCGACATGCGTCCCAGTGTTAAAAGATAGTCGATAGCATTTCTATTGACTAGTTATTAAGATTTCTATGTTCTTGGCTATTGACTTAGGTACTGCTTTCAAGAATGTGTGACGATTATGGTAAACAGATGCAACTGCGAATTGCCAGCAGTTTAGCAGGTAATCAGGGTAATCTTTAAGGATATATATTATTACCTTATTGCATTATTTTGACGTAGCTTCAGCCGTTTGTTTTGGCGACTTATTATTAAGTCTGCTATCGGATTATTGTATTTTATTTACTTATCGATCACATGTTTCATGCTTGAATTGATCTTTAATTTTGTATCTTCTATTGTAGTGTTAAGTTTGATCCATCTTAACGAGTCTCAGAAAATAATGATTCCTCCGACAATATTCACATAAATTAGTATTTTGTCTATATTAAATTATCGAGCATAGTGTTATTTGTGAACTTTCCGTCAGGCAATTCACAATAGCAGCAAGGAGCTGGAATTGTGCGATGGCGATATGCCTCCTATCCAATGAGACCTAAACATAACAGGTGAAATGTGGGTGTTGTACACCTCTGCCTCACCCTTGGGGTAATATAGGCGTGATGTTATATTATTAAATTATTTTTTTTCCCAACTTTATTAATATGAGGGAGGCTATCAAAGACAAACTTCCATGCTCGAAACTGACCGGCTTTACTAAAAAAAGTGAGTTTTTTTAACGGTAGGTACCACTTATATAAATATACGTAACCGAAACACGGGTCTTTCTTGTTAACCAGGTAACCTATAGTATTATTTATTTTACAAATTCCTTGACTAACCTACATTAATCACTTAAAATTTATTTAAAAGAAATTTTAGTCCAATAGATCAGTGATAGATTTTTATCGTTCATATTAAAACAGTTGAGTTCTTATGTGGCCGAAGATGGTAGATGGAGATTAGTCTGGGTGTTTCTATGTATAATAAGTATGTATTTACCAAAGAAAAGTATATATATGTATTAATATCATTTATTCTAGTACCCAAAATACAAGCTCTGCTTAGTTTGGGACTAGATGGCGTTGTGTGTAAGTTGTGTGATAATTTATTTATTTGTGAGATATTTAAAATAAATATCCATTGGTCCCAAACTAGGCAAATCTGTCCTGTGGGTACCATAATAACGATTACCAGTTGTATTACATTATTGCACTCAGTCGAGATCGCTGGTGACAATATCAAAACGCAACATGCTATGTAAAGTTTGGGTATTATTATTATTATTTTTTTATATTACGGCCACAGCGAACGAACGTGTAGTCCACCTGGTAAGTGGTGTACAGTCCATGAACATCAAAAATCCGCAAAAGCAGATTATAGATGCGTCGCTGCAGCTGAGGACTACGGTGTTATGCCTCATGTGCCAGTAATTTCAGGGCCTGATCTCACCACCAAACCGGAACACAGTAATGGAAGCACTACTATTTGGCGGCAGGTTAAAGGTGAGACGGTGGTGCTGCCGCCCTCGAGCTCATTCACAAGAGCTCCAATCACACTCTTATTCTAGGTAATATAGGCGTGATTTTCATGGTTTTAAAATTATTTCATAGATGATAAAACCTCAAATCACAGCGATAGCCGAGTGGTAGACCGTAGGACTGCGAAGTCAAAGGTCTCGTGTTCGAACCCACGGCACACACCTCTATCAATAATTCGTTAAGATTCGTCTTTTCGAAGATATGTGTGTATTTATCATATAAATTATCGCTCGCTAACGGTGAAGGAAAACATCGTGAGGAAACCTGCATGCCTGAGAGTGCCTCAAAAGTACTCGAGGTCGTGTGAAGTCTACCAATCCGCACTTGACCAGCGTGGTGGACTTTGGCCTAACCCTTCTCATCATGAGAAGAGGCCCGAGTCCAGCAGTGAGACATGTATTAGATACAGGGCTGTTAGTATTATTATTAAAACGTCAAATACACCTGTACAAGCCGCGGCATGCACCGCCACGTACTACATGCTAGTTAGCACTTGCATCAGTACATCTGTTACTGAGAACAAACATATTAATCGATCCTGTGCGCTAGTGTACTTAGAACTTGCTTATTTCGTGAAGTAATAGAGTAGGCTAGAAGTTCAGAGAATTTGGATATTTTATGGAGTGTTCTCCGTTTTCGTAACATGTTTAATCGCTGCTCCGCTTTTTTTAGTTGAAACGATATGATATATAGCCTTTCTCAAAAAATGAACTATAAAAAAAAAAAATATCGAACCAGTGGTATCTGAGATTCGCGCGTTCAAACTAACAAACTCTTCAGCTTTTAATATTAGTGTAGATGGTTTTTAGTTTGAATGATTTTAGAGTAACTTTAAATAATAAATAAATATCACATATCATACACACAACGCCATCTAGTCCTAAACTAAGCAGAGCTTGTGCTATGGGTACTAGAATAACTGAAACTACTTTTCTTTTCTTTTATAAATACACACTTATTATACATATCGACCCAGGCCAAAGCAAACACCATTTTCATGAACACACAGATTTGTCTTGAGCGGGCATAGAACCCGCGACCTCAGTGCCATCCGGTCGTCAAATTAACTATTCTAGTCCAAGAGCATTTTTCTTTCATCCTCCCTTGAAAGTGAAAACAGAACTATATATCCACACGTGTCAATGGTCAACGTGCCTGAATGATACCAGCAAACATTGGTAAACGATTAAAATAATATTTTCTTACCTCATATTATTTGAAATCCTCTTGAAATTATTGACCAAACACAATTGTACCGAATTCCGTCATGTACTAACCACTTCATACAGTGTACATTGCTAACATATCAATGGTTACCACTTGTTTTTTATCCACAAACATTAAAAAATAAACAGCATTTTTTCGGTCAGCTCAAAATCCATCTTTTGGCAAAAATATATTTGGATTATAAAAAAAAAATCCATTCAAGGAATTTTATTGACTGTTTATCAAATTAATAAAAACTTATAACCATGATAATAACAAAGTCTTTGTGCCACCCATAATAATTATGAAAAGTTGGTCGATAAAAACGAGACAGTTTTCATTCATTATTGTTTGTTTGTTTTCAATTTTAAAGTAGATAAGAAATAAATTTCAATTTACTTTAATTTGCTGTGCAACGAACTGATTACTAGCTTTAATCCAAACTTATCTTTACCTTACAATGTAAGACATGTTTTATAGCTATTTCTTACATCTGTAGCGCATATTTACTAACACTTTTCTTCAAGTAGCCGTGTTATCTGTACCTTATCTTACTCTGTGGCTGACGTAGGTAGGTGCTAATCGCTGCGCACACACAGGCCGGCATCACGCCCAGTTAGCCCCACTTTACCCTGTTTGTTCTAAATGTTACATTTTAACAAACACCCTCTTCCGGCAAGATTATTGGAAATATCGCCTTTTTGTGGCCGCACCCGGTAACGCTAATTTTGGGTAAATAATCCTTTATATTTTTAGTAAAGTATTAATATTGTAAACAGTTGTATTGTATAGCTACAACACTTACTTAAAACTTTTTCGTACCTGTATTATCACCTTTTTCTATAAGATTTAGTCGAAATTAAATTTGCCTATATCTTTTACTTGATCGATTTTATTTTTCTGTATTTGAATGACGCCTTAATTAGATAAGTAACAAGGTATAAAATATAAATGTCATACATAAAATAGATAAATATGTATAAAAAGTATCATTAAAGATTAACTTATAGGTTATTATCAGATTTTGTGTTAATAAAAATAAAAAAGGAATAAATAATAAACCACAATTGCGAGTTAAATATGATTTAATTTCGTAATTTTTCTTAGCAATTATATTTCGTTCTCAGCATCTGAATACTTATAATAAAACAGTATTACAATACACTGTTCCACGTTATTTTAACAATTTTATTATGTATTTAAGCGCATATTTTGTAAACTATTATACATTGTTTGGAATGTTCAATGTCTTCTTACGGTTTGTTTCTAGTCTATGGAATATTGAAGGAATGTAAAGCAACAGCAGATATATTCACATCGACTTGGTATTCGCAAATATGTTATTGAATAATGTTGAATATTATCAATATAATAATTTAGCGCCTTTTTGGTGAGGCCATTGCAACTAATTTAAATATATATTATTCGAATTTATTGTCTCGAAAATTTATGATGGCTGTCTTTTTATTATACAATTTTGCATACATTAAATAATTTTCAACATTTTTCAATAATTTATACTTATTATTTGACTATACACTGGGTATAGGATACAAATATTGTTTTCTCTAATTTTTTGGTGTACTTTGCAATCAATTTCACAAAAAACACAGGCTGTACGCGTTTGTTCTGGGGTGGGCACATTAAGGTAGTTCGGTACAATTTTAATTTCACTATAAATATACATTAAATACTGCTTAAAAGAAATTACGTCATGTTTATTTGTGTTTCTTGTGAAAGTGATTACATAGTTATATTCTGTGTATGTTCTTAAGTTAAATATTTTATCTACTCCAAGTTTACAGACAAAATTAATACACTAGTTATAATGCGAACACATAGTCATACACTGCCACCACACTATGGCACAGATCTTATTAACATAGAAAGATTATAGACATCCTTTATAATGTAGGTATGTACGGTGACGATCGTATGGATAACAACGGAACACTCGGTACTCGGACCTCTGCATGTTTCAGGTCGAATGAATACTAAAACTGGCAATTTTAAACGGAAAATCCTTATTAGAATCGCCAAAAATCGAGAAGATTTCGACAAAGAGATTCAATTACCTATCACTCTCATACAAACTCTTAAAATAATATATACAAAGCGCTCGAAATCATACAATCAAATTCACAAACGACCGGGAAATATATTCAAATGAACATTAGTAGGAAGAAGTTTCAGTACATGGAGTTAGTAAAGAAAACTAGGTCATAGCGACTGTGGCTAATCACAAGAGAGCGGTTGGTCGGATAGATTAAATACCCATAATTAAATACAAAACATTTTAATACAACTTTACATCTAACATCTACGTTTACAAATTTTTGATTAACTTTTGTTTGATAAATAAGTAAACACAATTATTTTTATTATATTTACAAGCAGATAACACGATCCGTACTTAAAAGTAAAGCGTTTTAAATAATAACACACTGAGAATTGACGTAAAGGCGCTTTGCTACACTGATGGCGAGCCAGCCGGAGCAATCGAGGGCTACAAGAACTCATAACGCGTCGACGGCGAGCGGTGCCGGAGTCGGGAGCACAGCACCGCGAAGCAGCGGTGGTCTGCCGGTACACTCGTGACTGGCGAGACTACTATTTACTCTTTCCACAGAAAACCTTTTTTCCTTTTAGAGCACGAGTCCGATGCTGGCACAAGAGCAAACGAGCGCCACAATGTTGCACGACCTTAAGGAATTTCACAGCTCCGGACGTTCGTCCCGGCTCGGCGTTTTTTCCCCATTCAAATGTTTGCTCTCTCGCTTCAGCTACCATTCATGCGACGTTTGAGACGCCGCGGCCACCGCGGCCGAGCTAACCTAACGCTATCCAGTCCACGTCACTGTAATAATACTGCGATAGTTGACTAATACTCTGTCCACTCACAATGTCCATCGACAGCTGGCAACGGAACGCGCGAAGCGTTGAAGCGTAAATGAGCTGCTAAGGTGTGGAGGGTGCGGCGCCTACGTGCCGTCGCAGTTCCTCCGCCTCTGATGCCTGCCGTGGTGGTGGCGCACGCCGTGGCACGGCGGTTTGATGGAGTTCTGGGGCGGAGGCCGGAGCCTACGCTGCGGACGCCACTTGGGCGCGTCGCCGGCGCGTACCTCGTTGTGCCTGCTGATGTCGAAGTCGTCGGCCTCCTTCATGAACGAGAAGCACTTGTGTTGCCGCTCCGACAAGCGACTCTTGCCGCGCCGGAGCTGTACGCCCCACCGGTTGAACCCTATGTAGCGGTCTTCGTTCTTCACCAGGTGGTATCTGTTGTAGCCGTCCACAAACTCCTCTTTGAAGAGGCAATTGGGTTGTCTCTCCGCTTGGAAGCGCGTCTGTTGACAAAGAAATATTTATTCAAACAATTTCGCATAATTTAAAGATGACTCATCAATATTTGATTTGAGATTGAATAGAGTAAAAGGATTAGTACTGACCAGTCGTCTGCCGACCAACCGCGATCGTTTGAAGCAGAGGTACATGTCTTGCACGGGCGAGTGGAGGAGCAGGTCTAGGCTGAAACCGCGCGTACTGATGGTGAGATTCGCTGTAACAAACAAACACACACTTTCAAGAAGATTGAACATGTAATGAAAAACTTAAATTATGGCCTAACTTTTTATTTTGTTGTAATTATAAAATTCCGAACAACTTGGAAGGAAACCAATAAAATTAATTTCATTAATATAAAATCCATCCAATCCATATGTCCATGTTCAATACGGTACTAATGTTTTTACAACACTCAGGAACTAATTAAACATATATCAAACTTTCTTCCCGAATTAATTAACTCATAAGAGCCCAAATTAATAAATAGAAAGTAAATATTCAAGGAATTCCTGATGTTGTTCCCGCTTACGGTAATTACCACACCCCGGGTGTATATTTTCCAATTTCTATCAACGCCGCGGGCCGTGGTCACGTAATAAATTCAATTTATATTGTACAAGAGTTAGTCGAACAGTGTCAGGTGCTACGAACTAATCGTTAATGATATTTGAACACTAATAAAGTATAAAAATAAAATGTCGATAAATATTAATCTATTGCCGGACATTCAATACATGACGGCTTGGGCAAGGCTTACATGACGCATAGAAAGTTCATGGTTGAATTAAGACCCCCATCTTTTAATTTCAGTCAGGCTTCTGAAATTCAATTAATTGATATTCTTATATTATTATAAATACCAATAATATTTTATAACATTTGTGTAATGACCTTTCCTACAATGTTACTAATTTTTGAGTGTGTAAACACGACCAGACACATTTTACATAAAAACAAGTAGACATCTTAACTCTAAAAAAGTGAAGTTTTTATCATTTTACGTACACATAATGTTTACAATTTAGTTTACAGACTTGCCGTGCCTGACGATTCAAATTAAATATTGTTATCGTAGATTTTTGTCATGACATGAAGTATCTTATTATGACTAAAAATAAGATAAATATGTTAATAAAATAAACAAAAGATGCAGATCGCCTCGAGAATCCGTTTGGAGCCAACTATATATATCAAGAAAAACACCAAATAGTTTATTGGAAATTATTTTCAGATTACAATGAAGTAAAAAAATCATGACGACATTGACTAAGTAAGTAAACTGCGTTACCAAATATTTATAGTATACGTTTATGCCTAAATATTTATCAAAACTTACGCACAATTCAAAAGGCTAAAAACAAACCTTGTAGAAAAAATATTCTAATTTAATATTCTGTGTATTTAATATTTCGTCATGTAAGCCGATGTTAACCATGGATAGATAACATATAAAAGAGAAAAGTCGAAGTATGGAATCCGATGTCCAAACTCGCTGGGTCCCGTATAAAAGAATTAATAAAAATAAAACCACGTACTCAGACGGCTGCCTGTGACACCGAGACCGTGTCATTTCAATTAACATTGACAGAAATAAAAATACTTCAGACGGGTAGAACATAAATTCGTGATAATTTCGGTGTGACTGTAAATGAATGCGCGTGAAAGTAGAAACATTGGATGGTGTAGATGTATAGGGAACAAATGTTTGTAGTTAAGTAGTTATTATAATTTGTTTTTTAATTTGTTCTAGGTATACTTATCCTCAATGTATGAACATTATTATTAGATGTTATTTTTAATAATACCGAATGACTAACATCAACAATTTATCATTACTTGTAATATTGAAGCAAATTTAAGCTTTGCTATGCATTTATAATACAATTTTACGGATGACAAATTATGATTACAGTGAGACTCAAACCCATCTCACTCACTCACCTCATCCACTTCGACCATGGAATCGAGTTCCCCTGAATCGAATTTGTCCACTTATAGCTGTCATGAATGACAGTCTTATTGGCTGCACGCCGTCTATTAAGAAATTTTCTCCTACAGCAAGGTTTGGTATATTCGATTCCACTTTAACTACATTTCATGACCGAAGTGGATAAGGCTCTGGGTACACATAATCCAGAGGTGTGGGTTCGAGTCCCACTGGGATCATAAATATTCAACCGTAATATTGTAATTTACCATTAGTTGAACACATCTCATGAAATCCTTTTATTGACCAAGATTAACATATTAATAACACTACTTATCAAGGCGATGTGTGTAGTTTTTCTAAAATTTACTGAGACAGAAAACTTCACAAAAAAAATTACCGCCATCCTGCAGATGATTATACGATAAAACATGTTAATCTTAGTGTCTTAAAGACGTAGTTACTTTACCTAAATATTTCCTTTTTCTTTATGGTGGCCATAAAAAACGGCAACGAGAACAAGGAGCTGTGTTGCCATACGTTTATATTATGTAAGCTTTATTTATCTAAAACTTGTTACGTCTCCACTAACGTCATTATTATTTTTTCTCATTTACTCAGATTATTTTGAAGCAGTACAGAGATTAGGCAAAGATAAGATATGATTGTTTTAACTGGTTTTTGGTGGAGAAGGGTATTTTTGTATTCAGCTGAATAGTGTTAAATTTTTTTAAGAAAAAAATTATTTCATAATAAATATCATCATCAGCCTTAAGTCGTCTACTGCAAGACATAGGCCTTAACAAATGATTTCCACAGCGTGCAGTTTTAGGATACTTGAAGCCAACAGCTCCTCGTGAATTGACAAGAACGTCCGTCCAAGAAAAGAATAATTAACAGTTTTAGTGTAGTTTATTTGAATCCACAAATAAATCAACTATCCGAATTGAAATATCGTATCAAATTAATAAAGTTCACGCAAATATGACACTCCAAATAAAACGAATCTTTATAAAAACTAAATGAATTAATGAGAAAATAAACACAATGTGTTATCTACGCAGTTTATAGGGTAATCAACATTCCAAAACCTATAATTGCACAACAATCACAAAAGTCTGTTTGTAGTATAACAACATTTTTCCACGTGAGTTATGATCATAAAAGTGTGTTTACGTTGTTTACGCAAAAATAAGAATGTATCGTAGTATGAGATAGTAGTCGGTCTTCGTACAAACACGAACAAACGCTTAACACAGAGCGCAACAAATTCCGCTGTCAAAAAACATAAAGTAATTAAGGATGACTGATATTTCACGTAGTGTCGAAAATATACACTACATAAATCGGTTTTTACCAATTTGATTGATATTGGTTAGCGCAACTCGTGATTCATGAACGTCCACAATACACAAAAGATTGGAGATAGCTCTCTTTATCTCAAAACGGCCAATGGACCAGTAATTTCGGGGTATAAGCCACCAAAGCACAAATTTTACAAGCCAAAGACAAAACGATGAAGCCTCTCCACGAGCCCGTTTATAAAACTTAATAGAGGTTCTAACTAGAGTAGAAAATCTTATTGTGAACGTTATGCGACTACCATCTTATACTATGATAGTATCTCGGTTTCTTTGACCTATACGTGTTGTGGCCAACTTTAGGGCGCACTTTCTTTCGAACGTAACGAGGCATGTAAACATTGCCCAACTCCGTAATAGGCTAATTCTGTAAAGACAACATAATCTTGAGTAAGCAAACTCTCTTTGAAGTGCCGACTGCTTGTAATTTCTCTTGGCTGCTAAGCAGAGTGAGTTTCTTCAAGGAAGTGCTCATGAAAGTGTGTGAAGTTTGTTTGTGAAAAAGAAAAAAGAAACACTACTTATTTACTGTCGTTTTCAGATGAGTACGGAATGAAATTTATGCTCAAAAAAGTCATATATTCAACCTTTGTCTTAACTGTTTAAGTGAGGTGATTATACCGTCTGGTTTATGTGTGTGTGTGCAGTTCTTTTTTTTTAATTTTAAAAAAGCTAAGAGTTAAAAGTTCAAAAAAGTAATATAAAGTTTAACTTATATAGGTAACTATTAAGTTTAATTTAAATGACTTTTTCGTAAGACTACATGGCGCACTCTAATTATGAAACAAATTCATTCAAAATTACCAGAATAATGTAATTATTTTATGTATCAGCCAAAAATATACAAAGATAGTATGACTTGCAATTTCTAAGCAGGTAGATATATTCCAGTGGAACTACCATAACGAGCGCAAGATAGCTTTTGTCGCGTTTTTGTAGCCCGATACAAACATTATGATAAAAATGCGACGAAAATATAATATAGGTAGGTTTTGTCGCATTTTTGTCATATATATTACCTATCTAGGTAAGGACTGAAACGTTAGATATAAAATTATCTACACGTATAACGTATTTGAAAACGAAATATCAAGATAAGAATGCTTTCTAGAAAGTAACACACATTTGGTAGTTATCAGCAATGGCCGCGGGGTCAACGACTGGCTATCGCGCCCGATAAGCCCATCGATTTAATCTCTGTACTTGTTACCTGAATTCAGTAGTGCATCTCTTGTCTCGCTGTTTATCAAATGTTGCCTATATTTTATTGATAAATGTTGTAATGTGAATGAAAGTGAAATGTAATTGGTTTTGTGCTTTTTAAAGTGGACAAGAAGAAAAGATTCTACCTTGATGTAATATTATTATTTACACTGAACTTCACAAAATTTTGTGAAATATTCTAACAAAAAGAAAACTGCTCCCGTATAATAATGAAAAAATATAAGATGATAAAAAATGGTAGCTATCACAAAAGGTGTTTATACAATATACAAATTTAAGGTTTCTCTTTTTGCAATATACCCACAGAAAGCTCAAGAAATCGAATACTTCACAACAACATATTTTATTTCCTGAATCTAATTAGATATGCATGGTTTACGATTTTCGCTTGAAGTTCAAATAATCTAATTTTTACCATAAAACAAATTTATTACCCAAAATTGATACTAAACAATATCTCATGTAATACGATACGATAGAAAAATATGGACACTACCCACATTAGTCTCAATTTTGGGTAATTTCAATATCAATCGAAATATGATATCGACCATATATCTAACAAGATATAAAATTTGAAAACAATAAAAGTGGTTAAGCCAAAAATTATTCAAGGTTGTTGGCAATTAATTAACTAAATCATCATTTTATTACCTTCACCGTGGCGCCAGTAAATCCCCACAAATTTAATATAAAACAACATAAATATTTAAACGTGTCTTAAATAAACACATTTACGCTCCATTGTTTTTTTCCATGAAATAGATTTTTATTATATTATTATTTTTTGGCAAAATGAAGTTAATAATTCGGTATAAAATTACCATGCAGTCATCATAGTGGTATATAGATTTTAACTCACTCAAAAACGTGTGAAGATAGTTAAGCAATTAGTGTACACGATGCAAGCCAAAAGCAGAATATTTTTTTCTCTTAAAATCTTTATGATGTTATGTCTGAACAATCATCTTATCTTTACAGATACAATACCTCCTTGTAGTTTTTATGAATTTGTGAGTTTTTTTTCCACCTTTTAATCAGGTCACGTATTTTTTTTTCTCGTCATTCATGTTGACAATCGCTATAGGGATCTGCGGAGTGATAAGTCATTTCAGTCTCAGTCATATTAGTTTTAAATGATGACACTGAAACTATTATTTTCTAGACCTCTGTAAACTTACTAGTTTAGAGAGATCTAGAAAATAATAGCTCCAACAATGAAAAAAACACTCTATCGATATACTTATCTATAGAGTGCAGGTGCTCCAGTCATTATTAACAAAAGCGAATGTGAGCTATATAGTCGAATTTTCTTTCGTGTGAAAAGTCCTTCGACTGACATTACTTCGAATAATATTACATTCACCTTATCTAATATGACAATAAACTAATTAAATCTGCGTAAAAGCAGCCAGTATGTCTAGTGACTTAACCATTTCGATAGCATGCGACATTGTCACCAAACCTTGAACATTGTAATCACCGCGTAAACAATTTTACGCAACGTTTGACGTATATTATCGTAAATAATAAAATTGACTAACTTTTGACATAATTATTTGCCGAACTTTGTTTATGTTATGTTTTGTATTGTTCTACATAGATAAGGCATTGATTGCATGGAGTTCCAAGATGGTAAGGAAAATTTTGAAATATTTCCAGAATAGTAGGTACTAATAACAGAAGTACAGAGAACGCGATAAACGTAACTCTATATTTAGAAGAACTGCATTCCTAGAGCATCTTTGCTAATAATATGTGCACAAAAGGTCTTAATTTATTACACACATTGTATTCAATATGTGTAATAGCTATTAGTTAATAAGAAAATGGTGGCACGCGTCTAAAACCGCAAACTTCTTTAAATCCCACAGCTATTAAAATTAAGAGCATTAAAGTAGTAAACTTTTAATACACTAACACCGGCGCCAGTCCCATTTTAATTAACAGACCGCATTCTCACATACTAATTAGAGTAGATTAAGCGAAATCCCAGTTAACACAGCCGTCTGAGATAATCCAGAGTAAACGTATTAAAGCTCGCGACGACGCGTTCTTCCCTGGCGGTTGCTGAGTTTAATCTGACCGAATCCGACAGGATGCGCCGCTGCGGTAGGTAGGTATTTGTCGGAATCTTGTGTTACATTCCTGAATGCTTCCTTGGTAGCCTGCGGTTTGTGCCCATTGTTGGGTTAAACACGGAATGGAAATAAATTTTCAGGAATTCTTTGCTGCTTAGCCTGCTAGGACGGCAAGTAACGATAGACTTTAATAACATGTTAACAAAACTTTTAACCATAATCCTCCATTGTTAGAAATTTTATACTGATTATTTTTTTTAATCTTGTTTAAGGCCATAGACAAAATTTATGAAAAATAAGTTAACAATTGTATTTACAACATTTTTTTATTAAATTAAGTTTTTTGTCATGAGCCAAGCTTTTGTTGCCCATTCTTTGGCCAATGAGTATTTAAGTAAAATCAAAGTTTAATAATATTATTAACATAACTTAAATGTATACTATCGTCTGCTCAATGTTAAAGTGCATATTTCAAGTTTTAAATCCGAAATTCACTACTGAGTCGCATCAAAATAATACTATTTCATGGTACAAAGTATAGATGGTACAAAGAAAATGAAGTGCAACGACAATGGAAACGCACTAGCGCCTTCCCGGCGACAGGATACAGACTGCAAACACGGATTTAGACGCGTTATTGAAAGCCTCATGGGCGCTCTATCTTAATCTCAAGATTATCAGGCCGCTTTGTATTAAAATATATCAGGACGTCTAAAATATTATCGTAGTGAAATTTACTTTTAAAAATATTGCGAGTACGTGTGCTTCTTAGCTAATTTATTAATTTTGTTGGTTGGAAACAAAGATATTTATTGTATGTAGGCTAAATAAAAATACTGTCCAGAACACCATAAATCATACATATTATGAAAGGATAATATTAAAATAGAATATTCTTAAAAGTAGGATATTAGCTATAAATCTTACTATTATTAATAGATTTCTGGAAAGCAGCCGCCGTGTTTATTTCACGACACGTTGCGTAAACTATGGTCATTCCAAGAATACGCATAAATTTTAAAAATACTAATGATCAGTAATTGCAGTAATAAAATGAGTTGAATAGTATAATTATTGGAAGTCTATAAACGTGAATAAACAATGTCATACAATTGGTACTAATGACTCCAAGCCTTAAGGCTTTGCGCATCTTTTCCTCGTCATTCATGTCAATCTTCCTTATGCCAACTATACTGTGACGTCATTTATGTCAGTCATAATATCAAAAGAACAGTAGGATCACTTGCTATGTTATAATCATAATTCTTCAGCCTCTGACATGGGTGATCATCTTGTCGGTGACCTGATATTAATCTTTTTTTTCATTTTCAACTAACTTTCGCAGCAGTATTCGTTGTGTTAATTTTGAAAATTATTTTCAATGCTTGCTTTATTCTTGTAGTTACATCGAAACGATTAAATATTATTTCACTGGATTTTTATTCTATTTTATTCACGTTGTGTGTGTATCTTTATTTCTATTTAGTAAATGCGACTGTTTGTTTACCTACTTTACAAGAATCCTGACATTTTAAGGTAGTTTCATATAATCGGTTTTGTAAGCGTGTTTAATTCAATGTTTACATTTGAATATTACACACATCACGGCAAATAATTCAAATGTCGAACGCTACCAGTTTTCTGTGAATTCGGACATAAAAATCTTTGTTTGAAAAATATTCTTCAATGAATCACCCGATTCATTGAATATCTTGTACGTCAAAACTGCTTGTTTTTCTCAAAATCAAGGTGCCTATTTTTTGCCAGTATTTTATACCAATCCAGAATTGTACATGACAGTGACGGCGAGACAAATAAAATCACAAGTTGCGATGTAATAAAATTTAAGAGATGAGATAAAATAAGAGGAGGAGACATTCAGATAAGATATGTCTAATATTCAAGTACATCTGTATTCCTCGGCACATCAAATCAGACAGCCTGACCTAGTTTAAATGGACATTGTATTATTGTCTGCAAAATTAGACCCTCAATGTCCGTCTAGTATGCACCATAGAATCCTATCTAATCCAACTACGACTACACATGACATTAGCTAGCTAGGAGTATCAGGTTACTGTCTAGTCAGACTAGATTATGCGACCACAAACACTGTGTGGCAATGACACTAATACGATATATGCCCGATACGTTTACGATATTGGATGCCTACCAAGAAAGTGCGATAGTGGATTTTGGAAATTGCCACTTTAGTAATGTTTGTTTTGCTTTGCTTAATATGTTGTTGGTAAGTCTCTCGTGACTCACTCTTTGAATATATAAAAAAAAAACAATATTCGACTATTGTTTGTTACTTTTAATGTGTCCCTTCTGTGCCTGTCATAAATGTGAACAAGAGAAACGACCTATTTTCAAATTGGAAAGATAAAAAAAAAAATCTTTTGTTTATAAATTGATTTCGCATAGAAAAATTCAACGTAGCACTTTCAATACTATTGACCTTTATAGTAACGTTGATTAGTCACCGCATACAAAAGTGGTCGACTAGTCGGTATATGTCTTATAATAATGATACTTATTATGACACAACTAGATGCCCCTCTAGACCGATGAGAATTGGCTAAATGCCACATTTATCGGCAAAATACTGGCAGTCAATAATGGAACATTACTCAAAAGGCACGCGCAAAATAATATTTGTATTTAGAACTCAATTGAAAAAGTAACATTCAATTGAAAAAAAAAACCTTCTTTTTGAGTCTTTTAAAGAGGTTAACTCGTGTTTGCAACAAGGTTTTATATGCACGTGATTTGTGATGCGTGTACAAAAAGCCTTGAAGATATAGATTTAGCAATACTGTCTGCTGTATCTTCAGTATCTGAGTATTTACAAAAAAATAAATTTAGCAACATATATCTACATTCGACAAATCTAGATATAACGGGAGTAGGTAACACCCTGCAGTTTAACAGAAATCTATGTCAATAATGCACTGACCGAGTTCTTAATGCACTTTAAACAAATGAAAATGATCTTTAAATTGATAGTTATAAGAGTGATCTCGAATGAAATATTTATTATGTTATCGGATGATATGGTTTGAGGATTGTCGTCAACCGAAATCAGGTCACACAGATATTATGATATACGTCGAACTCTTACAGATTTATCCGAAATATTGAGTTATTTTTCTTGGAATCTTGCCGTGCGTAAAACAATCATATTATTATTTTATGCAGTCTTTATTCAATAGAAACAAAATAAGTATTTCTGTCAATTGATTCTAAGGACACTCAAGAGTGCGGCTGTGTCGCAATTTTGAAATTTGCAATATTGAATGTTAACAAAAAAAAAGCCTTTTAAGTCAAATAATATACCTAGTAATCGTTGTTTACGCGTACATTTCAATAACTCTCGCCAAAAATGACTTTGTTGCCGAAAATCAGCATTCCTTTACGACAACAGCATTACAAAGTACTTGTGTTTACTAAACGCCATTTTTTATTCGCGACATCAAGTACAAGTACGGACCACCCAACTCGTCATTGTCGAACACATGCAGGAATAAGGGTTGGGCTAAATTTGAAGGTAAATACGCCGCGTAACGTGTCCTTGATATGGCTGCTCTGTGCTGGCCGTTAGGTTTAAAACAGAGGCAATAAACAATATTTTATGTGATAATTGCAATTTTTTTATAGAATATGCAAAGTTATTGTGTTGTATTATCCTTAATTCTTAATTCTTTATTGTACAAAATAAACAAAACACAATACAATTACATTAGGTACAATTTTAAATTAATGTTCAAAGGCGAGCTTAACCACTAAAATGGGTTTTCTTCCAGCAAACCTTTAAGTGCTAGAGGAAAAAGATATACTTTTTGAGGGTAAATGGAAATGTACAATAAAGTGATGAAATAATGCCTATTCTAAACTGAGTGAATACTAATATGTATACAATAATACAGACCTACATAGACGGTACATTATACTATGAAATAGAATATCATACATAGATATTTAATACAATATAAATAAAAAATCAGCAAAAGATTTATAAAAAAATATTAGTACCTAAATTAAAAAAGCGAAAACGTTAAATTGCTCTAGCTAATGAATACTCCACTCAACCGATATAATGGTTATTACTATCGTCGGTCATGATTTTCAAGTAGTACAATAATTTGTAATCTGTATCTTTATTCCAAACTTACGCGACTGTCGATACGCGGCATATCTTACGCCAGATATGGTCCGACCCTTACAGCAATAAACAGACAGATAAACCACACGTCTGCTATTTTGATAAAATATGTATCTGAAATTCCTATCAACGCATTAATTAAAATACGTAATAAAAACAATGATAAAATTTGCCACAGTTGATTGTAATGGCCGAATGTTTCTATTAAGTGTCATAATATTTTGAAATGGAATTTGACTGACTTTTCTGATGACCTCTTTACTTGTTTTTATGAAGCTGTTTGGAGTTCCTAAGAATTATATTGTTGTATATTCTGTTGTGATATAATCACAACGTGCATTTATATTATCAATCAATTACGTCTAATTAACATATTTATATAATTAACATCATCGCATCTTTATCTCAAGTAGCAATTTATACGCATTTACCTTTAATAGAGGGCGCCGTAAATGATTGTCTGTCTGACTGAGTGTGCTCTTTGTATCATTCTTTATTTATTATTATAAGAAGTATTCTTCACACAACGAAGATTAATTAAAATCCATCAATAAAACATAAGTGCACTACTGGCGTTTGTTTGTTTACCTTTGGCAGAAAAAGAATACCTTCGTCAGGTGTGCAAGTCACGCCACTTACCTACATGTTAACAAAACATCAAACCTTATCACCGAGGTCTTTGTGGTTAACTACCACAAACAAACCGTTTATAATTTGACACAGAGAATAAAAAACTTTTTTTTCAATGTCGATGGTCCATTCTCAGAATTTGTAAAAATTATTGATTAAATAAAAAACAACCAAACGTTTGAATGCCTGTTATTTCGAAAATGCGCGCGCAAATTACATTATTAATTCCCTATTAGATTATACCACGTTATTATTGAAAATCGTGCGTGTGGTATATTTTTTGCGGAACAGAGGGCCTCATGAGCCTTTATTATTATGTTTTAAAGGTAACAACTTAATTTAGGTAGGCGCCGCTCCGCCTACGTCGATTGATTTCATATAATTTTCGTTCCGCCAAACAGTTGGGTAAATTGCCACAAAAAAGCACCACCGTGTTTTTACATTTTTGATTTGTAGTTTCCGTTGAAACATTTTAAAAGATTTGGCTAACTGTTGTTTTACAAACAAAAGAACATAACTTTACTTTTAAAAAAAGCGAGTGTTTTAATACCATGCATGAATAAAAAACTAATATTTGACGCTGCGTAAAATTCATTCATGCTCCAATAAATTATAAAATATACATGTAGTAGACGAATAATAATACAATTTATTTTACTATCAACCTGTTTATTGGTGACACATCGCCATAAATATTTAACCGAGTTCCATTTTCAAAAATAAAATATGTCTGAAGCCCGCGGCATCCGCACTGTTGCCGTTAGTTTCGACCAGTCGCTTTTTCTAACACGAAGAGAATAATTAAATTTCGTTATCAGTGCCTTTGAATCTAATTTTAATTAAAAAGCGTCACATATTTCACGCGGTATTCGGTGGTAGGCGGTGCAATGTGTCCGACGAGTACAACCGACCAAATTGTCGTGACCCTTCTTCTATTACCAAGTTTGATTAAAAAGACAACAACTGCAGATCGAGTTATACTGGTGATGCAATATTAAATCGTTAAATTTAATATTGGCTGTATGTAGTTTCTTTTATTGCTTCACAACTAACACGTATGCTAACACGGGTCAAGTGATTAAATTTTTTACACTAGCAACAAATAAATGTTTATTCTCACGCGATTATTGTTCATACTAAATTAATAGCTTTCCGCTCCGTATTATTTATTGGTGTTATGTAAAAATGTAAGTAATATTTAACATTATTGAGCGTTGGTATGTCTATGTAATAATTGATGTTAAATTGTAGCTCGATACTGTAATTAAACGTTTTAGTTTACGCAATCATTGTAAACAAGTTATAAAGCAAACGTCTTCATAATTAAATTATGTGTCAAAACGCTGATACGAAATGGCGCTGTCATTATTAGGTCACTAGTATGAGTATGGTCGTGTAATATGAACTTCATAATAGTAAGATGATTTGTACAAAGGCATGTACATAAATAGAAAGCAATAAAAACTTTACGGCATTAGACATAAAGTGGTAATTACTATAAAAGGTGCTAGCTATTCAATTACGTAGATAAAAGTTTGCCACACAATGTGCCTGCATGTTTCGCAATCGTCAAATTCCTTTCGGTGATTTCGAATAAGTATCTTTTGCCCTTTACTAATTACTCATCGCAAAAGATACGGGTATCTGATAGCATCTTTGTCAATCATTTTGAATTACCCTTCCATTTAATATTCTATCAAACTTTAATAATGTGGCGACGTAAACCGTTGTAGCTTCAGTTACGTGGTTTCACTTTTTTATCAAGACTGAACCAAAATAGAAAGACAAGTTAAATAAAATAAATTACATAATTCTTTCTAAGTGTCAACTATTATGTAAAATGAGAAGAAAGTATTCGCCATTACAAAATTTACATAAGAATTACAAGCCTTAGTATGCTTAGTGCGAAATCGTTGCAATAATTCTAATAATTGCAAAAGTGTGAAAGAAAGGTGAAAGCTTAAAACAAACAAGAGTTGCGTATTTTAAACAAATATTAAGGAATTCGCAAGTTAGGTTTAGTATCACATCATTTATTATGTAATTCCAAATAATAGAAAAATGAAAGACCACACTCACTTCACGAGCGGCTTTAAAAGCTAAGTCTTGTTCAAATAAAAAAGCATTCAATTTATCGCTGACATCGAAGGAGTTTTTGCTAATGCTGTTGCAGACTTAACAGGCTGGAAAAAACGATAGAATAAAACGTAAGCCCTCAAGTTCTAAGTGCAAAATAAAAACGAAACTTCAAACAGGATTCAATATTCGAAAATCAAAATTGAACTGTCATGATTTTATTTGGTACTATTTGTTAAGTAGAACCTAAAATAAAATACTATTGATATATTTCCTTTTATTTATAATGTCATACCATAAAAAGTGTAGTTAAAAGTTCAACTGAAGTAATAATTTCATGCATCAACCGAAACCTAGTTTGCACTATAATGCGCGCTGTGAGATTTGACGGATAAATCTTACCCTTTTGAGCCATCTCTCTCCCATTATTTGAACTCTTGGCCAATATTACCATACCTTTCCCAATAACATATAATTTTGTCTAACAAAATTACCATATCGGCATAAAAATATACGCGAAATGCTAAACATTTCACAGTCATAACGTTGGTGCAGCAATGCGGCCCGTTACTATATCGCACGGTCTACCTGTTGCCGGCTGGCCGTTGACCCGTCAAGTATTGACATATTCCTATAGTTTCTCACGTCTTGCCCCTACGCGATTGCCAGTTTCTACTGTGTAAGAAATAACTGTTGGAATTCATCAGTAACATGCTTTCTTATTAAGGAAGGAGTTGTGAGCAGCAGCAGCATTTTAAACAAACTCTACGTTGTGGCTAGAGTATAGCATGAAAAGTACAACATGTTACTAAGTGTTCATATTTCTTTGATTTGATTGACCTAAGACCTATTTGACAATATTTAAAAGAACATGACAGTTCATAATAACCTCAATGAATACTATGTTATCATTAAAAAGGTATGAAACTTATAACTAAAGAATAAAATGGACACAGATCCCTAACAATATGAAGCCCTAGAAATTCTACTTAAAATTGATTTACCAGACAGAAAAATGTACCGTACATAAAGTTGATTCATCGAAAATGTTCAGTGAAATACCGCACCTGGCTCCTTTACCCTTCCAGCTTATTGAATTAAACCCCCGATTGCAGGGAATCGTTTCATTACTAATTCATGACATTTTCTTGACTCAAATGGCGTTTATTTCCACGTGGCTAACCAGCAGTTGAACATTAGAAACTTAATCAGAACATCACCTGTCTTTATCAATATTTATTTTATTGATTTTGGAGCAGATAATGCACTTGTTATTGACAGAAATAATCAATCAATCAATAATTAAATATGTCTGTTACCAAACAAATCAATAATTAAAGTCCAAGTAGGTGCAATTATATCAATCTAATTCATTATTTTTGCGTTTTTTTCCTTTCTTAATACTATGATAATAAATTAATCCATCAAAGTTAATTCAATAAACTAATTGTTGAGATTATATGACCTACAGAAGAACATAATAATAAAGAAGTACTTACGCTGGTCGTTTCCATCGGAGCGAGCCATGATGGTACCGTTTGGCAACACGTTGACGTACATATGAGAGCACTGGCTGTAGAGGCGAACCGACCGGACCATCGATGGCACCGCACCGCAGATCACCACCTGTTTCAAACAAAACCACCAATGTTATTAAAATTATGCATAACACAAACTATCTCATAGAACATGAAGTTATTACAGGATCAGAAGAACAAACCGCACGAGATAAGATTTCGATGTGATCAAACGCAGAAATAAATTCACAAACGCCTCGAAATATTCTAACATGTCCGCTTATCGCGAATCAGGTTTCTAAGGGTGATAATTATGAAAATTACCATGCGCGACAAGATCTCTTAATAAACATTTAGCAAGATACCTACAGCTACTAAATTCATGAACTTATTGAGTCATTTAGTGTGTTACCCCGTGCATCGTATTGGAAAGTTGCTTCTTTGTGCGTTATCGCAGGTTGGCTGATGGTCACACTGAACTGACGGGACGATAACATTAAACCGTAAAAATTAGATTTATGTAAGAATTACTCATGGGTTCTCATGAGTTTCATGCCTGATTCTGACTAAGTCATGAATGATGTAATATGCACTGAAATTGTATACAGATTACAAGCTCAATCGTAAAAACGGTGGTTATAAAGTTCTCAAGTAGGTCGGTGGTTATAGAGTCCGTCGCTTGATTACGTCTTATAAGGAAAGTGTGCGTAAAAGTAAGCTTTGATGTCATAGTGAAATTGTCTGCCAGTGTTCTGTGTGTGGTCCGTACTACCTCACTAACAACTAAGTGTCAAGTCGTTTAAATTAGTTTCCTGATTCTGTAGGTGCTTTCACCGGGATTTTAATGGCGCCAGTGTCGACCGACACCTCATTACGCAGATATTGATCAAACCCTATCTCCTATGACCTTGCGAACTTCACGAGTTGAGATGTTGAATATTTTACTCGTTAACCCCAAAACATGGCGAAATTTCCTTCTAATTTTAGCAACACAATATCTAGACGCACCAATCGCCCAATCAGTTTAGATCTGAATCTTCTGTTGTTGTTGTGAAGTCACTCACAGCTGATTAAATTACTACGAAGCACGTATTAATTAACAACAACACAGAAACACGTCTTCCTGATGATAATCTCGGTTCACATTCTTGCATATATCAAAACGTCTTCCGCGCAATCGGAGAAAATACTAATTATTTCTAGAAGCACGCGTCGCAGCCGCCACAATAAGGAAACAATCGATCGTTTTAATGGGTCAGCCATGCTCAGCTAATCCGTCAGACTAAGGGTTCGGATTACGACGTTTAGGCAATTTTAAATCCTATTTAGATGTGCCTCAAAGTTGATTTTTCACTTATATCTACGACTGTTTTAGGTCCTTTTATAATTGAACGAGCGGTGTCATATTCAGGTGGGAAAGCATAGGCTACCGCGACGCGGTTACTATTCAGCCATATTGCATTTCACGACAACTTTTTGTAAACAATACCGCATTTACTTTTTAGTTTTGAGTGTAGTAAGTTATTGGAATTGTTGTCGACCACAGTGACTTAGTGAAACCAAAACGTGTAAATGTAAATGCGGTAGATAACGATGTAAGTTTTGTAGAAATGTGTTTAACTCAGGCTCTGAGTTACGAAACTTTAATTAACAAAAATACTTTTGGTATAAAAATCTTGACACATAATCATAACACGTCAAAACGAGTCATGCTCACGTTTCCAAATACGATCAGGTCTTAATTATGCTAATGGAGTTTACAAAGGTTTTCATAAAATTTAAAAACTAAAGTACATTATCGTTTATTGGTTTTTAATGAAGCGGTAGTGTACAACTAGTCTTACCCTACCGACTGTAAACGTAATCATATTTACAGTAAATAAATTTTGTGTTTATCTCAATTAGTTGTTCAATCGTCTACACTTTGTACGTTTGATTCCGTAAAGATAATTAATAGAGATATGATATCTAACACTGTATAACAGCATGAATTTCAACAACAGATGTAAAGAGCCGATGTGATTTATCAATATTATCATAGCATTGTGCTTTTAGATCTATCTTTATTTCTTTCATGTTTTAAGTTTGTTTAACTGATGTTATTTGTTTTTATCTATATTAGTATAGTAAGTATAGTATAATAGTAATATAAGTATAGTTTAAGTATAGTATTAAAAGAGCTTAATATTATACCATTTAAGAAATGACTTCAACAATTACTCACAGACAAGTGTTACTACTGTCTAAATGATTTTATTAATGATAATAATTTTATATAAGTTAAGGCTGATTTTGGAAATATTTCATGTTTCTCTGACATGTTACTAATTAAATTATTTAATGTGCTTTGATAATTTTATGACTATACAGGATAATTATTTAATTTAATTTTATATTTCATATTCTGACATGCAAATTTAATTTTAATTTCAATTGGACTTAATGTTATTGTATTTTAAATTAACCTATATTTAATTTTGATCTATTTTCTGTTTGCTTACCTCATTAAGATTTATTTTTGTATACATTTTTGCATGCCTTAAACGGTAAAAAACACCAGAACTTGTCACAAACCCTAACACCAAAAATTGTAACTGTGTTTTTATGCAAAATAAAACTGATTTGATTTGATTTGATTTAGTAATTGAACTCTTAGGTATAAAATATGCCATTGGAATTTAGTATTTTTGTGACGTTTGACAACGTTTAGTGCATTCCAAAATAAAATTTTGTTGCGTGATACAGTTGAAAAATTATGGGTCCGGAACTTCGCGTTAAAGACCAGGTTTACAAGAACGTAATTTGAAGGTGCAAATTGCTAGTAAGATTAAAAAAATAAAGATTTGCTAAGCATAGCTAAATGCTATAAAATAATAATCAATAAGAAATTGCAAATGAATTATTGCACCCACGGATTTCAAAAAGATGCTTTCTATGACAGTTGTTTTAGGGTTGCCAACTTTACGTTTAAATCAGAATACAAAAATAAAAACGCCACCATTTACTGCCTATTACACTCTATTATAGGTAGTACCTTCACAAAATCCTTTACAGCAATATTTTCTGATTTTCAGCAAATCGTGTTCACAATACAGTATGTTATGAAAGGAAGGTCGATACCGTATTTGCAATTATCACGTATTTAGAGGTCAGTGATCGTTTTGTCATTGGCTTATCTCCACCGACCCGAGCAAACGCATTATAGACGCTTGATTACACGTGAACCAAACCAAAACTATCCTACCAAGTGTATCGGAAATTTTCACGGTTCGATTGCACATATATTGGAAGATATCTTATCTTTCAGCTGTTTACACATGAAAGTGAATTAATTGCCACTTGCGTATTTCATCGCCTTTTTGTAAGGAACAAAGGCTAATTTTGAAAGCTATGGAACCCTAGGGGGAACTTAATTGGTATTTTTATAGTACACTAGCACTAGCTTTTTCCCGCGATTTCATCCGCGTGGAATTAGTTTCTTTAATACTACGCCCACAGCGAACGAACGTGTAGTCCACCTGATGGTAAGTGGAGTACAGCCCATGGACATCAACAATCCACAAAAGCAGATTAAAGATGCGTCGATGCAGCTGAGGACTACGGTGTTATGCCTCATGTAAGTAGTTGTATTAAGTAGTAGCTGCTCCCGCGCTGCTACTAGTAATTTGCAAATACAAATTACTAGTAGATATTCTTGTTAACCCCCTCCAGCTAAGCTTAATTCGCTTGTGTTAGGAGGAAGTTCACGTCCGTGGTGTAATGGCCCGGATTCGAACCCACGACCTCTCGATCGTAAGACTGATGCCTTATCCATTGCGCCACGGCCGCTTAACTTTCTATATTTAAAGACCTTCATTGAAAGTTAGACTATCAAACACTGAAAGAATTATCAAAATTCGACCATTAGTTCTCAAGATTAGTGCTATCAAACAAACTAACTAACTTTCGCCCGCAGTTTCGTCTGCGTGGTAGGTACATCAATAAAATGTAGCTTATGTTACGCGCCTTGCAGTCAATTACCTGTATCTAAAATTGTATTGAAATCGTGCTAGCCGTTTAGAAGATTAGCCGATTCGAACAGACAAAAAGACAAACATTTAAAAACTGTATTTTAGGCTAAGTTATCGTGTGTGAGCTGTTGCTGTGTGCTGTAAGTTAACTGTGTTTATTGATAAACCACTTACTTATTTTCACTTAAATGCTAAGTTTTAACAGTTTACAATACAAAAACGTTTTAATTTTGAATCGCGTGTGACTGGTAAAAAAGGTACAGCCCAAATCTAGGATTTTTGACATAAGCAATCTGGGTAGATCCCGTAGATCTTAAATACTAGGTATGTAAATAATGTTCCAAGTAATTATTTAATATTAAGTGGATTTATGTGAAAAGCGATGAATAGGAAAATAAATACCAGACATGCTTGTGGTCTTATGAGTGGTTATTGGAAGCACATTGTTATGTAGCGACAGTTCGAGGTAGTTGTGGAAGGTTAAGTAATTAACAAATCATTATCCTGTATTTTACCATCTGTAAAAACATAAGTTTGACGAACTGCCTCGATGGTCTAGTGGTTAGCGTATATGCCTCTCACCGCGAGGTCTCGGGTTTGATTTCCGGGTAGGGCAAAGTGGTGTTTGTGAACTTTCCCTCAGGCAATTCACAATAGCAGCATAGAGTTGGAATTGTGCCTGGTAGATGGCGATAGGCTCACCCCCTTATCCCATTGTACACTACCACACCCTTCTGGGTAATATAGGCGTGATGTTATGATTTCATACCGATAGCATTCAATTAAATACTTCTTTGTTACGAATTATTATTTATTTGGCGACGACCGAATGGCGGAGTGGGTAGTGTACCTACTTGCCTGCGACGCCGAGGTCGTGGGTTCGATTTCCACTTAAGACAAATCTTTGTGTGCATAAACATGGGGGTTTGTCTTAGTCTGGGTGTTTCTATGTATAATAAGTATGTATTTACATAAGAAAAGTATATTATGTATTATTATCAGTTATTCTAGTACCCATAGTACAAGCTTTGCTTAGTTTGGGACTAGATGGCGTTATGTGTGAGTTGTGAAATATTTATTTATTTTGCCAAATTTTAACTATTGTGTTGCCAACTATTATCAACCATAAATAACTGATTATTGCAATACAATTTTGTTGCACTGTGTAGCCATAGATAACCAATCTCCAGACATATTTCGTGCATAAGTGAAACAACCTGAGTACCTACTTGTTGTATTGTGTCTGTATAAAAACAATTTTCATATTATCATCGTCTGCGCATAAAGCCGGCTTATACTAATTTATTGAGGATTTACTCCATATTTTGGTCAAAAATGTACAAAACGTAAGCAATATTGTGAGATTACAAGCATCTCTTGTAAAGTGAATGCCTGTATGGTTCAATTGTCGAAATTGTTAAGCTATATACAAGTAAGAGTAATCGGTATTTACAAGGTATTAATATTTTCTGAAATTTAAAATAACTAAAGACTTTTTTGTAAAGTTGTACTAAACTTAAGCTTTTTTTTTAAAGTTGTACACGAATATTACTCTCTTTAATACTACAACTAAATCGGTATATACAGAAACAGTTGAAAATATGGGGCCGACAGGATTTGAACCTGTGACCTTCACACCTTCTGGTCCCATAACTTTGTCAACTGTTTTTCAGTATAATTTGCTAAGCATATAAAAATAAACAATTTGAAACTGAAAATCTGTTCTAATATTTACAAGTTATCTACATTTTTCAGGTATCAAAAAATGTGTTATTCAATTAAACACCTATTTGGGAAAAGACAAGGCGAATAAATGTATATTGTGATTAATTACGATATCATGTTTAAAGATGATATGCATGTTATCTGCAGACCGTTCAACTCAGGACACTGTGTTCCAAAGCTTTGATTATATTGGTACAGTAATATTTTTTTTATCTTTTTTATCAAAAATGCGTTAAGCTGCAAATGAAACATCAGCATAAAGATCAGGTTGGTTACCAAATCCTTATCAACATCAGCTCATTATGTATGGATTAGGACGGCCACACGCGTACTGATTACCTGATAATTGTTTCATTGCATTATGTAGGTAAACATTGTCATATATAATATTTTCAATAAAACAGATTAGAACATTCTAATGTTTTTTTTAGCAATTGAATATAAGATAAACAAAAAAAAACTAATAACAATATAACTTTCCTTAAATATAATTTGTATGTCAACAAAAGCACTTGAATATGTTGTTCATCGACGGTATTAAATGGTTACTTAGCATATTATCCCTAATCTTCAAGAATTTTATGCAGACATACAAGAACGTCGGTCATACACAACAAATCTATAGGTATAGGTTTTTCCGTACGTGAAACTCACAGATATAGATCTACATAGATGTAAATGTACTTCGCGTGTCTCAACCCCGACCAAGCGTCGAGGTTGGTAGCCTCTAACTTCAGTCCACGCGCGTCTTTTGTCAGAGAAAATCATAGCGGACGGCTCCAGTTGAACGTACTGGGCGGATTGGCATCGGCGGCATCGGTGTCTTTGAATCGGTTTGGATTTCCCGTAACTAAATATCGGCTGTGACGTCACAAAAGGTATTAAAAAGTCGGCACGCTTGGTTTCAATACAAATCGTGATACTTGCGTTATCTATGTAGATCTATATCTGTGGTGAAACCCCAAAAAAAGGTAAGTTTTACATCTTAAAAATATATCATTAAAGTGCTAAACGGTAATTTGTGTATGGCCAGCCATACACACGCAATTATACCTATTGACAATATTATCAGCGTTGATTAGTGAAGCATCAGAAAAACCAGTAGGTAAATCCACGAAATATTATGTGTGTGCAGGTAACCATGAGATTTAAACAGATAATATTATGTTGCCCTTCAACGAAAATCTGTCACACCATATATATATACAGTCGACTCTCGTTAATTCGAAACTTGAGGGACTCTTAAAATATTACGAATTATCGAATGTTTGAAATATCAAATGGTTCGAAATTTGTGAGAGAAAATAAATAAAACTTCGAATTACTAAGTATTGATCAATAATTATTTATTAACTGCTATTCTATAACAATGAAAAAAGTTTAGAGTCTACATACTTACATACATGTACCTACATTCGTATACGTACATAAACCCATTCATAATGTAAATTAATTAATGTTTCGAAAGAACTCTGTTATACTGGTTTGCTTCAAAACACATTGCTGCTGCTCAGACTGTTCAATAACTTTTTTTAAGAGAAAAAGTGCCTGAAATGCTTTTTCATCACTTTCGTTTTGTAGACAGAAGCGTTGTAAGGTATCGAATGAGGATCGTGCTTCCTTAACTGACACCTCTGTTAAAGGTTCTGATGTATCGTCCTCATCTTCATCGTTGCTTTGGCTCGTGTATGTTAATACGAGTTTGAACTTGTCGCAACATGTACTTACTTACATTACAATCATTCGACCTCTTTCTCTCTGCAACTTTGAATTGTCGAGTGTTGGACGCCAATGAGTTCGAATTAACGCGTCGTTTTATTATATAGCAATGATTTTTTCGTTCGAATTACCAAGTGCATAAAAATGTATTGATTTAGTTCGAAATATAAAGAGATTTTGTAGGGAACTCGTGATAACTTTGAATTATAGAGAGGTTCGAATTATCGCAGGTTGGAATTAACGAGAGTCGACTGTATATAGATTTTTAATAAAAAAAATTCTCATAATCTCAGTAAACTACATCGTCGATGTACGTAGTACTCAAAGTGGACGATTAAAGAATTTTCCTTTTTTATTTATTACGAATTTATAAAAGGATAAGTATGTATTACACTTTTCGTTTTGGTTTAAAATGCATCTAATAGGATTAACTGCATATCTTTCTATTTTTGGCAAGTAAATCATGGATTATGCAACTGCGTCATAACAATAAAAATTAAGCGATTATCGTTTATCATGAGGCATCTTTAAAACTGGCACTAAGCTCAGATAAACGGTTTAATAGTATAGTTATCCAACGACCTATCTGTTAGATAAGTGCATAGCAACAATATTTTTTTTCCTTACACAATCAGTTAAAAATATTATGTTAAAAGTTATAGATTTTATTTGATTATTAAACAAAGAAGTTTCAAATTTTAAAAAAAAACTAAGTCGTTTCACTATTTACAACGTTGGCCAAACTAATTGTTGGCTCGAAAATGAGAGTATAAAACTGTAATTCCCGTAAATTGGTAAAGGGATGGAACCATGTCACAATTCAAACAAACAGCTAATAAGAGAGCATGAGCTAGAACGCACTATCATACAATATTATTCAGTCAAACGGTTATCTGAATCTGTTGTAATATTTTGCATTAGAAAAATTGCTGTTCGATACAAAATTCGACAGCATCACTCGGCTTTCCATGGTAGTGTAATACCAATTTGTTGGAGAGCTATACACACTTAAATGCACAAATATTTTCTTTCTCCTCAAAACTACAGCTCTTATCAGATATAGTTGATTCAGATGCAAAACACACGTTACTCAATTTATGATATCGAATCGTTTACATATCGATTACATGGCTATGTCAACTGATACCAACCAATCGATATATTCTATACTAAACAACCAAATATCGAGCCATTCTTACGCAAAGAAAATACCTACGCAATGTGATTTATGAATAATATATTAATGATTGTTGATCGGAAAAACCAAAGAGATTTTATTAAGCTAGTTAGAAATATTTAGATTTTATTAGGCTATAACAATAATTTTTGCTTCGTATTTTTTCATCTATAGATATATTAATTGAGGGCTACAAATAAAAGCTCTGAAGCATCGTCCGACAGCCTTACTTACTTTGTAAATGGCATTGTAAGTTGTCAGATTTTAGAAGAAATTGGCTACATACTTAATTTTCTCTAATCGTTAGCAGGACTAAAAGATGAAACTGTAAAGAAGTGGATAGATTTAGATTGGATACGGTTTTCACAGTTGTGTAGTTGAAGATCAAACTTGTAAACTGATATATGTTAGATCTTGGTTTTTTAAACTCAAGTTGTAGAATTAGGGGTTGTAAGTTTGTATGGAAAATTTGACGAGGATAGCATGAAGTTTTGCATTTCTGCAGATCCCTGCCATGAAGAAAACGAACGGTAAGTTGGAAATTCTTACCCACGGGGTTAAGTAGAAGTTGCAAGTGAATATCGAAAATTTACAATATTGGAATAGCATTAAGTACTGCACATAAGGTTTATTAGAGAGAGGTTATTGAAACAAACAAATATTGTATAAATTATTTGAAAAGATGGTGCTCATGAGTTTCCCACCAGCTCTTCTCATGATGCAATACCCATCGGAGCTGGTACTTGGATTGATTTTAATTCATATCTCTAAGTTGAATTAATTAGTCAATCTAAGCTCCGGTGTCAAATCATTTTATTACAATAAGTATTATAATTTAATTAGCTAAGTTTTATTTTAATTTTATATTTTTTGTATTTTGATGTTTGTTTTGACGTGTTCAAGCGCCCCTTGGGGCCCATGGAAATAAATGATTTGATTTAATTTGATTTGATTTGATTTGATTTTGATTGGTGGTGGTAAATTTGTTTAAAGTGTATTTTTCATATATGGAATCCCACACGGACAAAATTGCGGGCAAAAGCAAGTTTACGATAAAATCGATCTTTGCTTTAGAACATGAACTTAAGAACTTTGAACCTGACATGAGTTTATCAGTGACACACGCTATCAATGTTATGTAAACATTAAATGATTTTTTGTTCATTTCGACCTTCATTCTTCAGCGTCATCAAATTAAGTATTGTATCTAATATATTAAAATTTTGTTACAGTTTTTGTAAGTTAACGCAAATACTTATCATAACTTGGCGTTTGAATTCATGGATGAATCCGCATCGAAATCGAGGGCTACCCTCAATATTCTAAATAGCCTTCTATTTTGTTTTTCGTAAATTTCCTAAAGCTATTTGCAACTAGCAGTGAGAACTCGATAGATAGATAGATAGAGAAAACTTTATTTGCACATCAAATTTGTAACAAACATACAAAGAAATATGTATATAAAACTATAATGTACAAAGGGCGGCCTTATCGCTTAACGCGATCTCTTCCAGGCAACCTTAGGATGGACATAATAGAATGGAAATTTGCGGTAGTTTATTGCATTCATATTCATATTCGATATTCATTGCATATTCGATGTTGCTGAGCTGATGCTGGAGGGTACAACTCCTCAACGGTTAGGAGTATGGGGATATTTTTTTAGATACCTTAATGCCGTTTACTGTATTCTTTCAAGTTACACAGATGCGTGATGATGTACACAGATGCGAAGAGACATTTAATACTACTTATGTATTTCTTACTTTTTAGTACATGATTTGCAATTGAGGTCGGTTTTTTTTTTGTTAAAATATTTAAGAATAATTCCGTAATTTTTTGAAAAAACCTTGACATAAAGTCTTGTCAATCAACAACTTAATCTTGTAATTAAATGTTGTAGAGATAAAGAATATCGACCGTCAAATGATGCTGTTAAGCGGAATTCCTCTAAACATTTACGTAGACAAGTTCAACGAAAACTTAATATCAGCAATCTATTATATAATAACACAACTTGCGGATGATAGCAGGCCTTTATAATTGAAAAACTCGTAATATGGGTGTTCAATAAGAAGAGCAAATTTCTTCATCAACACGGTGTGTTTGCGTATGTAATCTCCGCAAATGATAGGTCTTCACTAAAGAGTGGTATGATGCCCGCACCTTATATTATACGTGCGTAAGAATATAGGGAATTTTCTTGTTATTTTATTTGTAAGTTTTGATATAAAGCCTTAAAAATAATGAAATGCTCAAATGAGCTGGAAGGTCAATTAAAGTTCTTTATAGTTTAATAAATTGAGAATACACCTAGAGTGAATCGATTACATATTTTGCAAGACCCATTTATAAGATGTAATTATTTTCAAGACTAATGCTCGCTTTGGGTATCGCTTTTAAAGAGACAGAGATGGCAAGGAAATTGGTCTTGCAAAACTTGCGTAATCTTGCGAAAAATTGCTGCGTGTCTTCGCAATTGGTAAATTAGAATGAGAAGCCTAAAATATTAACATATAAATATCATCACGCCTATATAACCGGTGTGTGGCCGAGGTGTACACCACCCACACTTCACCTGTTATTTTAGGGTCTCATGGAATAAGGGGATGAGCCTATCACCATCCTCCGGGCACAATTTTTACTCCGTGCAGTATTGTAAATTTCCAGACGGAAAGTTCACAAATAACACTTTGCCCGACCTGGGCATGGAACCAAAATATGTGCAAGTATTTTATTTATGTTCGTAGTTCTTAGCACCTTAGTACTACGATCCTGCCTTCTACATTCGCTTACGACTTTTATTGGAGTTTTGATTAATAAATCTTTCTATTTTTAGTGAAATCAACACTAAGGGTCAATCACCAGTGTTTGACATAGTCGCAATTAATTTTATAAACTATACAAAATTGACATTTCATTGGTCATAAAAATTTTCAATAGGCTATCCGAAAATTATCCGGCACTGGGACAAATGGCCCTTAATGTGTTTCCCATCTGCCTAGCCTGTTAATCGTTTAAAAATATATCTGAATATACTTTTCATAACACATTGATGTTTTCGATACAAATCTTTTTAGATCGTGAGCACGCGACAGATGATAATTAAGTCGGCACTAACGCGGTCACGTACTTGACCGTCTACGTCAGGCACAACAATATACATTATTTACTGGAATAACTGGTAATCTGCTAAAATTCCGATGACACTGGTATTCGTGGAATTGAATATGAGGATGATAATTAGTATATGAGTTCAAAAGTGTAAATCATTTAAACCGTTTTTGCATTGCCAGAGCGGCTAGCATAGCGAGCGCGAGATAAATTTTGTCGCGTTTTTGTCATATTTTACTTTCTTAGTTAATTGTTTTAATGCACATGAAATACAACAGGATAATTATATACTTAAAACTAGGAACAATTTTATGCTCAAATGCGAGCTTAATTCAGAATTTTCCTCCAGCTCCACCTTTGAGTTTTGGAGATGTGAAGAAGAATAAGCGTACAGGGTTCTTTAAGTAAAACATGTCGAAATTTGTCTCGCGCTCGTTATGCTAGCCCGGCAGTAACAATAATTGTTTGCACGGTTTTAATATATGTTATAAAACATTTTTGTTTTTTTTATTTAAAGTTTAATAACCTCCGAACCACTATAAAACACGTATTTCAAATTCTCTTGAACTTCCAGATAACAACATCAATATTACAAATCAACATATTATAAGTACATTAGCGAACAAATAATTATTAGTTTAATTAACAAAATGATCGATAGATTTATTACTGACGCGCGTCAAACATCGACGTGACATAATGTCAAGACATATCAATGCGGAACCCAAAAGTATTATTACGTTGTACTAAAATAGGAATAACTAGATTCTACATTGCCATTGTTTGTCATATTTTGTCACATGTAGGTACTCTTACTTACCAAAGACAGAGTTTCTAAGTTAGTTTGGTTTAAACGTGCTAATCTCAAAAACTACCGGTTCAAATTTGTTTCTTTTTCGTGTTTTCTCGAGGAAGGTTACATGACATTTTGCTACACACCACGGGAGAGGAGCGGTAATCTTTGATGCAAGTAAAATCTGCGGTGGTTAAGATAGTATACACAGGCATCTCTGCTAAAACGCAAGAGTATTTACTGTCGTACTGCTAATAGTTAAACAATGTAACGGCGCGACACATAAGAAATGTTAACCACTCTAACTAACAACAATTAAGTAAGTAAGAAAATAAACAACTCAGAAAGCAGGTTTGTCTTTGTGAAATAACATAATATATTATATAACATACATAACATAGAATCACCGCCACCCCACATTGTTTTACAACCACACTTTACCTATATTTTTAGTTTAAGTGTAGGTTACAATTATTTTAGACTTAGAGCTGCTACCAAGAACTTTCTGACGAAAAAGATTCTTTTATATCCATCTTTTATTCCTACTCCAATTCAATCCCCAATACCCCATTTCAATATTTTTTATGTATGTATTTACAGCTATTGCCTGATGGAACCCGCAACCTTACGATGAAAGCAAAATACAAACATAAAAATGTAATAGATGGTAAGGCAATGCATGTATGTATTGTACTTACATCACATCATCATGATAAATGATCGATGAAATGCTCTTAAACGTCAAAGAGCAAATTGAAACCAATTTGATTCAATTAATTGGTGATGATACCTCGACCCTCTCAATTTCCAATCAATAACCGTGTTACTATTCACAATGTAAAGTGATTGCATGTTACAAAGGAATACATAAAACATGACTTATTTATGAGAAACCGCACCTACTTAGGACAAGGGTAATCCGTACCGTAGTAAAAGTAATCTAGGTTCAGACTTACGCACCAAATCGAGACCATTTTATATTTATTAAGAACTAGCTGACCCGGCGAACTTCGTACCGCCTTAGCGTAAATTTGATGCACTACTTTATTTTGTATAGCTGACCTATCGTATGCGTACCTATTCAATTTGAACTGGAATCTATAATATCCTCCATATAAAAATGAATACCTATTTCCCTGATGCAAAATTAAATGAGGTTTTCTTAATATTTTTTCCGTAAGAACCTTGTACAGAGTATTAGAAAACTACAAAAAAATCAGCCAAATCGGTCAAGCCGTTTTCATGCTATGTCGTAACAACGGAAAACGGGTTTCATTTTTATATTTATTTCTTAAATTTTATTTCCGTAAGAACCTTGTACAGAGTATTAGAAAACTACAAAAAAAAATCAGCCAAATCGGTCAAGCCGTTTTTATGCTATGTCGTGACAACGGAAAACGGGTTTCATTTTTATATATATAGATATAGAAAAACATAATGAATTGTAAATTGTATTTTATGCCGCATTATTTGTGTATCTATCATATAAATTATTGCTTGCTAACGGTGAAGGAAAACATCGTGAGGAAAACTGCATGCCTATGAGTGCCTAAATGGTACTCGTGAAAAGTCAAAGTCTACCAATCCGCACTTGGCCTAACCCTTCTCATCATGAGAAGAGGCCCGAGCCCAGTAGTGGGACATGTATTAGATACAGGGCTGCTATTATTATTATAAAGTTCACAGTAATTTTCTAGGTATAAATCAAATACTTATGACTTAGATAATGGAGCGTTTTGCCTTCAAAGTCATCGATTATGCAGATTCCATAAAATGATCATTTTATAACCAGCTACTTGTTTTCTAAGAAGTAATACCGCACTGAAACTAGTCGTATGGCCATCACGTCTGACCGGCAGACGTTTTCTCATTACATGTGGCTAATGTGAATAAAATGACTGCGATTGAAATTAGTAATCCTTTTACACCGGATAAGTGACCTTTTTACATATTACGTAAAATAGTTTATGAGACAAACTGAACAGTTTAATCTACATGTGGTTATCGCGATTATTAGGCAAATCGATGTCTCATGGTAATTTCTAATCGAGACTAGAAATGTATTAAGAAATCTTACTAATCGAAACGTTAAGTGTAAAGTTAGTGCACGTTTTAATAATGAGGGTAATTGAGTTATCAAACGAACTAGCTGACTTTGTAGAGTATAGGATTATCGAAATATATTTTCTTTAACACTATACTGATTTGCTTTACTAAGAATCTATGCTCATATCACACCTATATTATCAAGAAGGGTGTGGCAGAGTTGTACATTTCTTCTGTTATATTTAGGTCCCATGGGATAGGGAATGAGCCTATCGCCATCCACCGGGCACAATTCCAACGCCTTACTGCTATTATGAATTTCCTGACGCAAACAAACAACACTTTGCCCGACCCGAGAATCGAACCCGAGACCTCGCGGTGAGAGGTGTATACGCTAACCACTAGACCATCGAGGCATGCTCAAATTAATACAAAATATGGTTCTTAAATATTGATGTGCGATAGCTAACGAATGATTTAAATTTCGTAAACGCGTTATGTTAACATTTGAAAGTTTTCATATTAATTACCTTAGAAATGGATTCTTTTGGCTAATTTGTTTTGAATTTGTTAGCTTTTACCTAGAATAAGATATTCTTAATCTATAAATACGTGAGCAGGAAGTCAATACGGAAACATGTGTGGTTTAACATTCAGAAATGAAATATTGCTCACAAATTAACATGCAAATCAATAAAATGGTTATTTATTACCAATATAAGTAATTATAATAAACTAAAACGTTTCTTTGTGGCTCGGTAACAAACCAAATAATTTAATAGTCGATGATACAGTAGCGAATTTTATGGACTGACGTTGTAAACATTAATTATAATTTAATGATTAACCACGATAACCTTACGCGTTAGTTTTATTTTTATTTAATTAAACCAGAACTTCTCACAACATTCATAAATTTTATGATCACATCTAATTTATTTTATCGTAGATTAATTGAGAATTAATTTTAAATTTATAGTTCGTGCTAAACTATTTTTGACCGTTTTAGGTGTTGGTAAAACAAAACCAAATTATTAGTTCGAAACCTGTTGAAGTCTACAATAAGTGGACAAAATAACTGGAAATACTAATGATTAAAAGCTTATTATTACTATTTATACTTAGAAATGCTATTTTTATTAAATCGTTCGCAATTTGTAGTTTTAATAATTTATTAAGACGATAAAACAAGCACATTTGCAATTCATACTGCAGTATACTACGACTTATCTATTGAATAGTTACGAGCGCCGACGAAGTTCAAAGATGTACATAATCAATCAACGTTTATTTATTAAAACGATCTCTATTTTCTCAAAAGAAAAGTACAATATTTTTGTTAAATCTTTAATGTCGATTGTAATGCAGTAAAAATGGCTAATTATGCAATTTGATGGTGATGACTTGGCAATTTACAATCTATAAGGTAACTTTAAGAAAATTAAAATATGGAACTCGTTTAACTCAAAAAAAAAATTGTCTCAAAAAAAAGCTATTCATTTATTTTTACCTAAACATAATTATATTAATATTCTTTAATCTAGAAAAATATGTCTAAGACAAAAAAGTGTAAATTCCTAAACACGTTTTATCTAAAAATACTTAACCTAACCTTGACCTGATTTTAGTGTCTAATGCCAATCTTATAGACAGTAAATTATACTTACCATCAGGAGGCACAATATCTTCGCAGAGACGGCAAGCTGTGGTAACCTGGAACAACGAAAACATCATGAATATTGGCCATCATTGCTTAGGGCTCCTAGTACGAACAGTCAAAACTATTTATTACTAAAGGTTTCCTATATTTTTAACTGCAGCTGCTTAGACTTTGTATTGATCATCTGTTGAGATATTACTTTTTATAATTTTCTTCAATTTTCAGTAGGAAAAGGCTGTATGTGAAACTGTTCAGGCTATATTTATAATGTACAGGCTAATGTTATAATAATAAAAAGTGTATGTATAATGTTTATACGCCATACAATGGCAAAATATGATAATGAACATGTTTTATGTGATAACACCTTTTTGTACCATATCTATTTAAGAGGCAAACATTGCTTGGCTGTTATCCATACAATAGTAATATGGGTTTAACTTTTAAATTTTTAAGTTATTATCTATTTTGATAGACAAATCATATTAAAACTGTAAAAGCATGTTTCTTCGTGGCCAATTTGTCAAAATTGTGTAAATATATACAGTATTTTTTTGCAAAAATTTTAACTAACAGGCGTGCAAAACAGTTCTGTTTCTAAAACCAGAAGTCGCCAACAGTGACTAATCTGCCGAGCGCTTTACAACATAATTATCTTAGCTATGCCGCCAGAAAGTAATCTTTCTCGGCAAGTGAAAAGCGCAAACATTTAATGTTTGTGCGAATATGCGCGTAAGATAAACGTACGAGAGGCACGAGATACCAAGGATTTAAACTGCCTACTGCAGTATCAAGGACTTCGATTTATAAATATTTGGTTGTATAAACTGTTGCTATAAGGACAGCTGGTATGGTCGAGATAGCAAGGGGTGCACGAAAGCAGCCTCCCCGAGTGACGTACACAACGATTCCCCGCGTCCGGCGCACCCTGGGCAAATCGCGAGTTCTCCAAAACGAATTGGTTTATCCTTTCACCACGATGGTAAGTCAAAATAAAATTTGACTCAGCCATCGACACGACGAAGAAGAAGAAGGAACGGCACATTAACTCAAGAAGTACCAAATAGGTTGATGATCATACTCCACCTACAACCTTGTTCGTAAGGAAATTTGGAAAGACAAGTAAGTTACCTAGATGGCTTGGTGGAGTAGTAAGATTTTCGACCGAGAGATTAGGCTCTTCATTAAGTAGCAAGCATTTCGATTTGTTGCAGATATTTATGACTTGAAGTTTCCACCTAGTTCAAAGTAGATTAGAAGCCAACCCACTACATACATACACTACATCATTTATAATACAAATGAACTTAGTGATAATTGTGTTGATTTTGTGTATGTTGTTACGAGAAAGAATTATGTTTGGCTTGGTTTTCATTGTTTTGAAAGGACGATAGGGACAAATGAGAACCCCGAGTTAAACCTGACTTTTCGCGACATAAATATGTCAAACCACTCGAACGCTATGGGTGCGTTCCATATTTTTCGGTTTTTGAGGTTTTGTGGTGTCATTTGTTTTTATTGTCGAGTATTTTTATTATTATTATTTTTATTTTTATTTTTTATTTGTTTTATTTTTTCTATGACTTGTAATTATAATTATATTTGTATATTCTGTTAAATTTGTCATCATTAGGACGAATGTCGCGCTACCTTTACTCGCAATCAGGGCGCACCAGAATACCAGCGCTGTAGTGCTGATGTGCTGCAGTAGTATGCTGAGGTGTGTACCTTTTTTGACACATCAATTAAATTTTTATTATAAGTAGTTTTATAGGTTATATTAGGATTATGATTTGCCAAAATAAATGTTTCTTTCTTTCTTTCTTTCTTTTTACATAAAATTAAATGTACTTAATATAATTTCACTCTATACTGCAAATCATTTTTACTTTAATTCATTATTAATTAATAGACGGATTTTTAAAAATCCATCACATCACAATACTCTGGTCTGTAACATAGGTAACAGTCGACTAGTAAATTTAAGATATCGATACTCATACAACAGGTACCGCTTACCACATCACTATTTCCTCGGCGAATAACAATGGCGCGCTAACCGGCTGACAACAGTACTGCGCTCTGTGACTGTTATTACTTTATTCTAAGTTAATTAATTAATTATCAATGTACTAATTTATTCATATTTATTTCAATTATTAATTAAATCTCAATGTTTTTGTGATTATCAATGTTACTAGGTAAGTCATAACATAATGCTATTGATCTTCCTATGAAAATAATATTCACGCGTCAATATCATAAATAAAATTGACGACGTAAATTTCCACTAACCGATAAGTTGTGTACGTGAGTTTTTGTCAAAAAGCTGCGTAATAATTGTATATTCATCTAATTTATGTATAAAATATGATTTAAATAGTTTTATAATGTGATGTTTAGTGTTCAAAGAGGTGCTAACAACCTAAGTAAACAGTTATTTAATATGATTATACGGTATACTATTAGAATAAGATCTAATTGTATCAAATTTGTTTTTCAAAGTGAAATAAAGACCTTTTAAAACTAACTAACTAATAGACGGATTCTAGTTTAATTCATTGTTTATTTCAAAATGCATATTCGATTTTAATTTGCTTTTCAAATCGTTAATAGCACTGTTTTGTGATTTGTGCACTGTGCCGTCAAATAGTCCGATCGCCATTAAAAAATTATGTATCTCTTTGGCAGAATTGAAGAGTTTGTCAACTGATTGGTGGTGTAAATTACCGTATTACCATACCATACAGATAAAGATAATGTTAATACCAGAGAGTAAAGATATCTTTACTCTCTGGTGTTACCACTATCTTAACGTATTAAACAGGTAGTAAAAATATAATCTACATCTTTTGATTGAATGTTTCTTTTGTTATATTGAAGTATTTACATATTGTTTATGCAGGTTTTACATTTAAAGACCACATGCAAACTTTTGGACAAATAGACCGTATTTATATATTTAATCATTGATGGTTGACTGATATAACTGATGCGATAAATCTATTACACAATATTATTACGTATATGATTAAATATAAATAGAAATAATAGCAAGTAGCCTCTATCAGTATGTTGATAAAAATGCTTATCAAAACTAGTAGATCCGATATGGTGACTACTGTTGTATAGGTATTGTATCTACGACTAATTTGTATGAAATTGCTGTTTAGTAATTATCTAAAAAAGACTTTGTTGTAAATTCAAGTAATTTTATAAATGTGAAAGTTTATGAGAAACCTGGGATGAATAATTAATTCCAATATTTCAATATCTGAGACCGTAATGACGTAGTGTTATCTCTCAGTTTCTATCCAAAATGATTATGCATTTTTATGCCACTGCCACGGCAAAAGTCTGCCACTATCCCGGTCTTATAGCCCTATATTATATATCTTTTTGTGAATCTTAACCATCCCGCCATTTCTTTACGGGTCTGCCACGTGGCCAGTTTCTTTTATTTGGGACCACTGAGTTTTTGTTTTGTCCTAAAGTTGCTTATCGACCTTATTTTAAATAACATTTCAGCAACTAAATAAAGGAACGGTACTCACTAATAAAATACCTGCCATAATATATTTCAATTAAAACTAAAGTACGCATGAGTAGCGGCGTCTAGATACCTCACATAATATAATCATTAATCAAGAATAACTCGGTAAGCCATTAGATATGATACTTCAACATTACTTGGTATCGGGCTCAGTGCTCGAAACAAAAACCAAGGTCCATAGGCCATCTAGTCAGCCTTAGGTAATCGATATAATACCTAAGCCGACGTAGACCGCAGTGTAAAATTGTAACTGTAACGTTTATGCCATAAAACTGGATATTAGCACAAAGTTATTAATAACATGCAGGCCGAATTAGGCACACATCTTTCTATTTTTTCTTGAGAAAATTATCACATACGTAAGAAATTGTTACAGTCATGGTTCTTAAACATAGGAATTGAAATTGTGTAAATAATTGTGTGAAAGAAATACCACACTCTTAGTACAAGTAAATCGGTATTCGAATCAGTAACCAAATCAATCCCACTAGTGTTACCGTATTTTATCGTAAAACTAGTGTAATGGTTGGTTCTTGATTCAAATAAAGTTGTAAATAGTTTTTTTTCAATCTAACAACTCTTGAATCAGTTACTGACCATGTAACATAGTATCCATGGCTTATTTAGACTGATGACAAGTCCCTCTTCCAGACTTCACCTTGTACCTTTGGCTTGTACATTCCGCTTACGTAACCGCGTTAATACTACAGTTTGCCAACCAAGTTCGATTGCTTCTTTCAACAATAGAGATATTAAACGCGTTTAATGCGTGACTAAAACGTAAATAACTCAGGTAATAAAAATTATACGTCACCGTTTCTTTACTACGAGTATGAGTTGAGTCAATAGTCAATACAATGCAATCAGGTTTTTACGTTTATTATTCTCTTAGACTTTACTATGTCGGTATATTACTGTTGCTATTTATCTTCTAACATTTCAGCAGCTCTCGCGCGCTATGAGATATATTTAATGGGATTTTATATGAACGAATGGTAAATTGGAACTACATGAAACTTCTGGTATTGTAAATAAATATTTTGCCGAGCAATAATATTATTTTCACACTTAATTTATAGTCTAAAGTTTTTGAAAGCAAGGATAAACGTTAGTTCGTTTTTTTACACAATCAGGAGAGAGGAAGTAAGTATTGAATTTATTGAACGCCGTGCAGTTTCAGATTTTACGCAACTAGAACTTTTTCTGTTAAATACGCCTTTTTCTATTCGTCAAAGGTGGTGGAAGTGCAATAACCGACCGAGCTTCGTAAAGTCTTGGATTTGATTCCTAATAAATGCATAAGTAAGTACCTATATATTGTAATCAACATAAATTTGTACTGATCCATATTCAATAGTGGTATTATGTTAATTTACATAGAACTATAAGTGATGCATTCCTTAGTATGAAAACAATAAGAATGCATACGCACAATTTACAGAACAATACAGTATAAAGTTACCAAATACTATTTATTTACGAGTGTATGATTTATCTTGTATTTAGACATAGGATATGTCACGTAGAACAATACTATTTTTCTTTGAATTACAAAATACAGTAGGTATATGTAATTTCTACTCTATATGTAGTAGTTCGATGATGCATTGCTAAAGAATTTGTAACGCAATTGCAAATATACCTACAAGAATTTATTTTTAATTTGAAGCTGTTACAGCTTTTATATCCATGGACGCCGGAGGTAGGGAGTAGTATGAACGTAGTCGCAGGAGATAGGATTATCCATGTCTTCTCCTGGAGCCAAATACGTAAAATTCAGATTTTTTTAGTCTTCCAATGAATGATTTGAAACCTTTGATCAATACACAGATATAAAATATGTTTATAGGCTGTCCCTTAGGCGCTTTGTTGATGGAGCAAGTAAGTTGCGGCTACCATCATTTTTTTGAAGGAAATTTTAACAGTTGTCAGTTATGCATAATATGTATTAGGTAATATCAGGTGTATTTTATTCGATACATGCGTCAAAAAATTATGACGCATTTCCGAAGAATTAGTTACGCAACTGCAGACATGAAGAATTTCTTTTGACGCGATTTTGTAGTGTCAGTAAGTGAAATATTCGAGTATGCGACGATAATATATTCAAAAACAAATAACTGCTCTGGTTAATTAGTGTTATTGTGAATCACGTGGACACATCTTTTTAAAGAAAATGTATGAAAGAACGTAATTACTTTAAATACTTAACGGTTCTTGTAAATATGCTGCATTTTTGTCTAGTGTATCATCAAGATATTTTTCTGTCAACAACCTAGAAACTAGGTCTAGAAACTCTAAAATCTAGACTCTAAATTGAAGCTAGTTTGTAGTTCAGCTGTAAAATTATTTAAGGTTTTATTCTGTAAATCTTTTTATTCTAAAATTTGGCTTTTTGGCGGTGTTAAATAAACTACAGGAAAGTAACTGTTTTTGAATAAACAAGAAGCTAAGTTGTGCGTATGCTATAAAATTCAGGAAAAAGAGTAAATATTGCCGACCTTGGCTACGAGAGTGAAAGAATTGAAAACACCTGTGTTCACATACCTCTGCACTAAGTAATCATTATGGTATTGATATCGATCTAGATTTTGTCGGAGTATTGTCTCGTTCTAGTTTATTTCTTGAACATCAAATATAATTTTCTGTTAAGCAGCCGAGATCGATACGGAGGAAAAACTATGATGCCTTAAATCACCTATTTATAATGTTTGTAAATATTTGCCTATTTCTTCCATGTATATAATTGCCTTTGTTTATAGTTATACCGTTGCATTATAATTATTTATATTGTCATTGAAATTAATAAGTAAACATGACCTACTTTTTTTGTTGAAAAACACATACTGCCGTAATAAATTATGATGTAATATTTGTTTGGATTGCTACACCAAAAGAACCAAAAAGATGCACAATATGTGTTAATGGCAATAAATCACAAATAGGTTTATTGAAATATACAGTACTTTTTTGGCCACTACATCATGGGTAAACAAGGCAAATATCAATAAACTTTGATACATTTGTTAATCGAGTTTTAATTACGATTTATGGGGTGCATGAAAGGAGCCTCCCCGAGCGACGTACATAATCAACCCCTACGTCCGGCGCACCCTGGGCAGTCTGCGAATTTCCACCAAGCAGATTGGCGAATCCTTTCACCACGATGGCAAGTCAACACCATGAGAATATGACTGCAGCCATCGACACGAAAGAAGAAGTAGAAGATTACTATTTATTTGTCGTAATAATTTAGTTTTGATTTCATTAGACACTGTAAGGAAGCTCAGACAGAATAAATTAATTTCATGTTAATTTATAATTTGCATGTTTATGAGACCATAAAACAAAATGGTTTATTAATTGCTATTCGACATGCTAATGTAGGTTAGGAATCGATAGAGTGAACAACTGTCTCTTTCTATATATTTATTATTATTAAAAACGCGATGTTTAAACTGCCCGACTGTTAGGTCAAGGTTTCTATTTCAATACCTACTTATAACACTAATCGACACGAGTTATTATATAAATGCTTCTACTAAACATTTTTATGTTTATTAGACCCGCTATATACAAACTTTTGCAGTACGAAAGTCAGCTCTGAAAACTAAGCATATTGGACAATATAAAATTGATCGTATGTTAAATTCTTATTGATTATTTTTATAGCATTTAGCTTTGCTTAGCAAATTATACTAAGAAAGATTGTATCCTACTTAAGATAGGAACAAATGGATCAACATGACGTCATGAAATGACGTAACATACAGGTGAGAAATGTAGGGTCCTGGCTAGAGGCGACCGTAGCTGGTTGGTAGAGCGACTGCCCGGAGTGCAGAAGGTCGCAGGTTCAAATCCTGCCGGTCCCATATCTTTTTCAACTGTTTCTTAGAATGTTAACTTATCAATACTTGAAACACTTTTATAGCAATAAAAAAACGTGTCACGATTAAAGATAAGTATTATATAAGATACAAGCCCAGTAACCTAGTTCTTTCAATCTATTCCTAAGCTTGATGATAACAGGGATAAGATATATTATCTTATTTCATGCCAAAATCGGATTGCAATAACATCATGTTTGAATATAACAAGTACCTATGTTATATTCAAAGAATCTGATGTGTGGACATTCAAAATATTGCATAAGTAGATAAAAGACATAGAGAATTATACCTCATGTCCCAAAATTGGTAAGACGCTACGCTGCCGTTCGTAGCAATCTTAAGTCCTCTAAAGACGGCATTTGAATTTCGAATTAAAAGACTTCAGTCCTGGAGATATTATCACCGATCGCGGATATTCCAAGCGAAACTAGTCTGCCTTTAATATAGTCACCGCAATTATTCTGAAGCGCCCTTGAAATTCAGCTCAGCTCGTTAGTGTAACTAGAGAAATGTTATAAAGTATAACTCATATTCAGGCGAGACCTGACCGTAAGCGAATACTGAGACTGGTAATGAATTTTCTCGCTTCGTCCTTGAACTTCGCGTGCCGAGAATATAAAATGAGCAGTTCAAACTCAAACGGCTGTAAATTCTTATGAACGTCTGGGTCCATTAACATAAATGCTAAGAAAACTTACACAAATATTGGGAATTTTGTTCCATGATTAATTTATAATTACAAGAAAATGTGTGAATGTTTACTTTATTTTCATTTTATAATTATAAATTATAAGATAGCAGAACTGCTTTTGTGAATAGCTGTTATTATGAATTTTTTACTTTCAGAAAAATCCATTTCAAACATACATATATACTTAGTTTCAGTCAATTTCAAATTGATCAATGTGTTGTAAAATAAATGCAAAGGCAGATTCAATTAAATGGAACCATACCGCTTTGAGAAAACATATTAAATATACGTTAGTAAAATATACATACAATGTACTTGAAACATCATTATCATAAATAATCGATTGTCTAAATTCTTTAGATTATTTAACAGTTAGTAAGCAGAATTACAATTGCCAAAATGTTCGGGTTATTCCAGCGTGTGTGTAAAAAAACAAATTGCACTATGTTTTGCCTATGAATATGTGATTGGAATTGTATAGTCACTCTCTGACTCGTTGTTATACTGGTCAGCATATGCGCCTCTCACCGCTAGGTGGCAGGTTCGATTCCCGGGTAGGCAAAGTGTTATTTGAGAACTTTCCGTTAGGAAATTCTCAATAGCAGCACGGAGTTAGAATTTTGCCCCACCATCCACATGTTTACCTTGGACCTAAACATAACAGATGAACTTGGGTGTTGTACACCTCTGCCACATCCTTCTGGGGAAAATAGGCGTGATGTTAGGTTATGTTCACGTTGAATTGCTCTCCTGTAAAAATACAGGACAGTATACGTAGGTAGGTCCTATCCTGTTACACCCGTCGATATAGTACCTGGCATACCTGGATACACGGCGCTATATTATTATAGACAAGCATGATATACCTAACATACTATCTCATAGGTACGGACACATCGTCACTCGTATGTGAAGAACTGATTAAAGACCATCGAACTCTGGATAAGTCACGCCTTACCGGAACGAACGGATGACACGTGTAGCTAAATTACTGAAACGTAATCGTTTACTAGTAATATGATGACATAATGAAAGTTTTTAAATCATTCGTTGATAGCAACTGTACTCAACTCGATTGCACGGCAAAACAGTGCGTTGGTTTTCTGGAATTAGTCGATTTATCTCTATACTTTTAATTTTCATTAATCTATTTTATTATGTAGGTAACATCAGGTTTTATAATTACTGATACAAGATTCGCCATCATTAGGCATTTAAAATACTTATAAGTACTAAAATTATTTGTGAGACCCACGATCTGGTGTGGCGACGCATCTACCGAAATGAAATATTTAGTAAGAAAATAACCAGATTAAGTCTCAAAAAACAATTTTATGCTTAACAAATACAGAAGTATTTAAAAAATTGTTTCAATTTTATATAGGTTATTTTTTGAAATAGAACTACGATAAAATTAATTCTGTAAAGAATCGTACACCCAATCTTCTGTGTGGCCTTTAAGGAATCTTGTCGACACCATGTTCCTTTTGTATACCCTACTTAGACTACCATATATTCATGAATATTTTTGCAATTGAATGTGTTACAAGACTGCTAATTCTACCAAAATATTAAAATATTGAGACATCAATATAATTTATCGCTCTATAATTCAGAATTAAGACAATGTTATCGATTTTCTATGTAAATTACACCATTCTCGGTTTAGAAATTAATGTCAAATTACTTATCCTATGTGAAATAGAAATCTTGTCAATCAGTTTTTCTAAATTTGTGTTAAATTTGAATAGATATATCTAATGTTTTATAAATAGATTTTCTTTCAACTTTTATTATGGAAAAAATACCTAAGTATTGCATGTAAAGAAAAAGGACAGATCTTATTTTTTTATTTACAAAATACCTAAAAGTTTTTATGTATTTAATGCACAAATGCGTTATGTAAACTTTAATCACTTGCATAGTGTAGACGGTTATAGTATTTATTTTTTATTTTGTGTAAATATCATACTTACAGTTACAGCGTACATCTGACGTAATACAGTTTAAAATTCCGATGATGCATTTTATATCATTAATGGCCCTTAGGTGCTTTACAAATACATTCATGGGAATCGTAAAATATTCAGTATTCATTGTTTTAACACTAATCGTGTCATTCAAAACCATCTTACAGTTATGCGCTATAACTATGATGCAGTACACATTTCAAAACTTTTACTACAGCGGAAATTGTGTACAATATCAGGAAATATCTAAATAAATTATTGTGTTTATACCTAGTACAGGTATAAAATTTTAACGGCTTTCAAAGTATATTGAGTCTTAATAATTTATAACAATAGTTACAGGTTTTACAATTAGTTTTTTTTTTACTTTAACACTAAAATTATAATATATATCTAATATATAACTGCAAGCTGTGCGATCAGAGAATTATATCTACGGAAGGTAATAAATAAACCGTTAAAAAATCAACACTATAGATACCTAGATAATTTAAACATATTTTTCAATAGGTATGTCATTTATTTGATTGTTTTATTAAAAGTTGTGCTTAGCATAATTTTTAACACATGCCAAGACGAAACTTACATTAAATAATGTTTGTTATTTATATGTTTGGCTTATATATTTATGGCTTAGGTTATTGCGTTATTATTATAGCATGACAAATATGCGTACAATGTTTGGTCATATCTTTTTCAAGGTTTCAGCGACATTCAATTTCTGAACTAGTTTTCTTTTCTTCATATTCAGTGTCAATGTCCTAAATGTGTGGCAGTAGGCCTGTAACTCATTCCTACTACGCAGCTCAGATGTAGATCAGGTATGACCTAGATAAGTGATGGAACTGCATATGTCTGTGGCAAACCTTTATTTAAAACGGCTTTATATCTATAAATAGTCAAATTAACTGCAACGACTCGGTGACCACTGCTTTATAATAAGCTGGCCTCATGAATTTATTTCTGATTTTTCAGGGATAACTTCTGCAACCAAATAAATTGAGAAAATTCGGTATTAAGTACAAAACTGAAAATACTTCACTCAAGTTTTGGATATATTATACTTTATAGCAAGCACATTATCAATTTTGACTTCTTCGATGGGCTAGTGGTTAGCGTATGCGCCCCTCATTGGGTCTTGGGCTCGATGCCCGGGTCGGGCAAAGTGATATTTATGAACTTTCCGTCAGGAAATTCTCAATGGCAGCACGGAGTTGGTATTGTGCCCGGTGGATGGCGATAGGCTGAAATGTGGGTGTTTTACACCTCCGCCGCATCCTTCTGGGTAATATAGGCGTGATGTTATGCTATGTTTTTATCCATTTTTTTAATGATCTTTAATTTTTGCAAAATAATTGAAACTACAATCATTATATCAACACAAAATTTTAACCAAAGTACCTAATTAGCCATATTAAAAAGAACTTGATATTTTAAATAATCATTTAGATCTAAAATAAGTATTTGTATAGAATTTCATTAGACCTAACAATATATATTTTCTTTTGAGTGCACACACTGAAATTAGCCTCGTGCATCGGCGTGTCCTATCGGACACAAATCGAATGAAAATGCGGTCACCTCATTCACACACTGTAGCCTTAAAAGATTATTTCTAAATGAACGATAAAATACAAGCTTTTATCATTTTTCACTATAACTAACATTCGACTAAAAAAAATTCAATTTTGATAAAATAATATAACATTTTTTTTTTTGATATTGTAACAAAATCGTTTTTTTGTGCCAGGTTTTCTAGCTTCGAGTTTAACCCAAGTATTTATAATATAGACATTGGTAGATATATATGATCAAATGTAAAGCATAACCTCTTACTTTATACTTACACTATAACAATAAATGTATAGATAAACGTTTTAATAGCATCACCATTAAAGGTAGACATTTTATACAAGGTAGAATGGTCATTGTCCATAAATAATTCCCCAAAAATCCAAAACGCAATATGCAAATAAACACCAAGCCTAAATTAGTAAAAAATAGCTAATATTGAATAAAAATATATGCTATCACACATTTTATATAAGTATTTGATAGGTTATAATGTATTTTTAATACTTCATGATGCGATTAAGATTTTTTTTAAATAATCATATCAATAGTTTCCACATTGTCAATGAATATACTAAAGTGCTACATGTGCTCGCATGTGGTTAATCACGTTCCGATAATATAAAATAATTAAGATACAACAGTGTAAATAATACTTAGTGGATGGTTTGATTGAGCGCTATAATTGCCTAAGCGTATGTTAATAAGCGTTTTCAACAAACAATAAAAATAATACCTCAAAAGAAAACCAAAAAAGGTACAAGGATTTTTTTTTTAATAAAGCTCCAAGTAATAATAATAACCAGTAAATTTAAATTTAAGGAATAAGTGACAAATATATATACAGTTATATATTATTTCACATAAACATATGAATCAGGCAATAATTTTACAATTCATTAATGTTAGGACTTAAATATCAATATGACAAATATTCCATTAACTTGTAAATATAATTCTTATTGGGAATTAAACAAAAGTATGAGTCACTTGGTTCGTAACTAAAATTATAGTTCTCTTAATACTAAACGTGAACTCAATTATCCGCTATATTAAATTATGAATAACAATTATAATAATATACAATTGCCATGATAGCTCTAAACGGTAAACATTGATATGAACTACTTGGGAGGAATATTACGAATATAATCCTGTGTGTTAGATAATACTACATAATTTAAACTAATACTGGGTGTCTGCAGAACCGCAAAATATACAACACATTTTTTTGTATTAGTACGTGTATTACATACAAATACAAAAATACGTGTTCAAATTGTGTGCTTTGAATATAAGTACAAAAAAATAATTATTCAAGTTAGTAATATTTTGCGGTTATGCTGACACCCAGTTTTTTGTACACGTTTAGGTAAATTGTCAGTAAATGTTTTAGGTAAATAAATTATCTTTTCTTTATATTTTTTAAATCGGCATTAAACAAAAACTCATTTGTCTCCCAAAAAACGTAAGGTAACCTTTTGCCATATTATGTGATAAAGGTTCACCAATCCTAAAATTTATCTGCTAAATAATAACAAAAGTAATGACATATTTCACATCCATGAACAGGTTTGATATTAAAAAAAATTAAGCGCGGGAATAACTTCACTAAAAAAAATAGGAGTAAATATCATACTACGGCTTATCTGTTTCATAATATGATAAAATATGATAATTAATCTTAGTGACATTAATGTAAGTTACTACACATTGAGAATCAAGATGTCTCATTTAAGATGAATTTTGGAATTCAATTAAGAAATACGTATTATATGAATAATGTTTCGATAGATGTCAATCAAGTATTATGTAATAGACATTTAAATGTTTATGATTTTAGGGCATAATAGGTAATAACGTGTGTCGGCTACACAAATTTAATCGTATTATCTTATAGACGTATTTTTTATAGCACCGAGATTTACATACTTTTTTCATCCATCAGTTTTAAATAAAATAATGCTTAGGTAATTATTGTTGCTGGTTAAGTGCAATCAAAATCTATATCCAAAACTTGCAACGCATTGTCAAAAAAAAAAATATCTAACTAACTTTTATTTTCACAATGAAATCTGTCAAAATGTCAAGTTGTCTTATAAATGCTGATAATGAATAAGCTAGCAACCAGATGGTGTATAAATATAAAAAAAAACAAGCAATATAATTCCATATCTGTGTATTATGCCCATATTTAAGTTGTCAGCACATATCAAAGAATTAATACCCCTGTCACGATTATTTAAACAATTAGGATTTACATTATCAGTATCGCACGCGAATCAACGATCGATAATAATGTGATGCAGTAAAAAATAAATATCCATTCATAAAAAATAGGAAAGAACCATCGGTGGTCTTGTTCGGGACTTTGGCGTTATTATTTCCTCTAGCGGCCAGGGACCAAATGTTAATAGATTCTGTAATGATACTGCCGCCTCGTAACAATATGCAAAAAATATCGGTTTTTGGAGAAAGCTTTAGGCGATATTCCTTTTAATATGACAAAAATAAAAAAAACATTTTAGATTTTTTAAACCAATAACTTTTGCTTTTTGATCGCGACAGAAAACAAAATATGACGCTAAAATATCTATTGTCTTTAACGTGTAGGTCGCGTTTTGTTTTTCAGTGATACTAAATTAATCATCGTAACCAAGTGTCGAATATCAAAAAAATACTTCGGGCATAAGCGCATAGCAACTAAATGAAAATATTGATGTAACAAAAATAAAAGTAAAAAATGACTTACATAGCCGAACTTTGCCGTCATGTTGTGTCCCGTTGTATATTATGATGACCATACATCTAACTGAATTACTCGGCCGCCTTTCCTTGATTAAAACTGAACAATCCACTTTTATGTAATATTCTTTCAACACACTTCGCATTCAATAGAACAAAACACTGAAAATAGTATACTTTTTGTGCTTCAATTCAGGCAAATTCAAACAATAGCTTTTGTAGTCACTAGAAAAAATACTGAGTAAGCGCTGAACGTACTCTGAAGAGGCACCTACGTTTCACATCACTTTCATAATTTTTCCGAATAAGCCCAGCGCGCGATTTAAAATGGAGCACTTTTTTATTTGTCAAACGCCTTTGACGGGCTGGCTTCTTTGAGTTATCCGACGATTTTATTTTCTTTAATTTTCATTTGCGGGTATATTTCACGCGCGTATTTGTTAGGCTTCAGCGCCAAGCGACATGCGCGCCGTGCGGCGTGCGGGCAACGACTACAAGATAAAAACCCCGCTTGATTATAAACTTATAAGCTAAACTTTTTTGTTTGTGTGCGTGAGTTTGTGACAGTGTGCAGGTGAGGCTTTGTTGGTGACCTTACAAAGTTTTCACTTACGTAGTTATTCTTATAGAAAAGTCGCTTTTAAATTGATGAACAATAGCTTTACGTCATTTGATCATAAAAACCTTTGAATGGATATTTTTTAAGGTTTTGTCCCGTTTCGGATTTTTTGTTCTTCGTTTTGAGTATTTTGAAATATTATTTTTCTAGATTATATGCAACATAATTTTTTAAATTTGTTAACCTCTAATTATAACAAAAATGGAACACGGAAAACGATGCATGCAGCACCTGAGCATTAAAGTGGACGTAGTGTAATCTATTCACGACTTATCAAAATGGGTCAATGCGGCAGTACCTTACTCCTTACTGCGGCACACTCGAGCCGCACGATAACCACGTATTGTTACACATAGGCCGCTCGTTTTATTTATGCATACTTTTTTCGATTTAATCTTTAACCCCGCAATGGATTCAAAACATTTTAAGAGACTAAAAACAAGGTTAGGTAAAATATTTCAGAGTAATTATTGATTAGGTCTTGTTTAGTAAATGGAGCGCTGTTTAGTCAATATCTTGCTTTACATTCGAAAATTTGTAAATTACGCGGTCTTTATAAAGTACAAATAGTACTATAAATCAAAGAACACGCCCACATGTTTTGTCTGTAGTTTAAAAAGAATGGCATGTGTAAATTCTTTTTATTAGGCTCCAATTATTTGAAGAACAAATTTAAGGAAGCACCTGATGTTGACGCAGCTGGCGAGCCTACATAAATTAACAGACTTCCAAAGAATAAAACCGTAAAGTAAGTGTTAACATAAAAGCGGTTATTATGTAATAAATATTGAACAAAACCATACCGCTATCCATTATATTCGAATAACTATTAAAATAGTGCAGTAAATTATATGAATAAGCAACTTTGTAATAAGTAGCAAAAGAAATATGTTAGTACTCGTCAATAACTTTAGGTATTTGCCGATATATTAAAGTTAATATAACGTCTAATATTATACCTAATTAATGATGAGGTATGCAGATATTTATTTCTCAATTTAATTAATTAATTAATGCGTAATAATCAGCGACGTCAATTTCTTTTCAGTAGCGGCTTACTTCTAGAGAAGGTTTTTGTTCTTTATGGGTTAAGAACCTTTTCGGACGAAATTTTTATTTATTAAAACTTAAAACCAAGATTTCGTAGATCCTAGACAGTTATTTTATTTATTGGTAACCTAAACAATGTTATCACTACATAGTATAAAACAAAGTCGCCTTTTCTGTCCCTATGTGCGCTTAAATCTTTAAAACTACGCAACGGATTTTGATGCGGTTTTTTCCAATAGATAGAGTGATTCAAGAGGAAGGTTTTTATGTATAATACATGCATAGAAAGGGGGAATTGTTTTACTCCAAATTTAACGCGTGCGGGCCACGGGCAGTAATGAATAAATCAAACTACTGGATCGATTTTAATCATTTTTTCAGTGAGTGACATAGGCTATATATTATATACCCGTGCGAATTCGGAGCGGGCCGCTGTGTTTTTATATACAACGTTCACAGTTTTCCTGTAGTGTATTTAGTATCAGCATTGTACCCGTGCGAAGCCGGGGCGGGTCGCTAGTTAATTATAATTCAGAAATATCCAGATACCTTTTAAATGTTGAGACGAAGGTATGCATTTGGCTGTAAATTATCACGTGTTTTACCTTGTGAATGTTTTTATTTGCGTTTTACATACTTACGAGCGCGTTTATTTGTTTGCACAAAACTGACAGTACTGATGGCTAACTGTTCAATGCTAACGTATCTTCCGGCTACTTTAAGAAAAAAAACATCGAAATCTTAGATTTTACTTACAACTCTGTTTACCCAGCCTTATATAATATACTTCATTATTTGTAGCAAGGTCCTGATAGCTTAATTTTAGAAAATATTAAGATAAATATTGAGGGATATAAAAGGCTTAGAAAGCATATTTTAATGATTTATTGCTAAACTGATGAAGACGTTGCTATTTATATTAATAAAATAGAAATCATTATTTTCTAATCACCCACTTAAGCTTGCGTTTAACGGTTTTCAGATTGATACCGGACTTAAAGGATGATTTATTGTCTGCCTTTAGATATTCTCATATTAGAATATAAATAAAGTCATTAGCAATAATTGATTAGCCTTGTTCCTACTAAAAACAATTTCACAAATGTTATGTTTAATCTTGCTAAAAGCTTTTATTGTGGCTATAAACAAAGATGAATAAAATATGAAAAATGTGACACAAAATGTTATTAACAATATCCTTTCTTGATTGGTTAGATAAGCGAAATTTTCTCCAAATCGCAGAAATTCGATTACCTTGAATTTATTAAAAATCAGTTCGTATTATCGGTTTAAATTTCGTCCTTAGTGCGTCACTGTTGTGAAATCCAACTTCCGAGTTGACAAAACCATTCTTTTTCCTTGTTTAGACGTGAGGATAAAGTACTGGAAGGTATGCAAGTAAAGATGTTTGTTTGTACAGCGTTGCCTTGACCGACCCAGTGCATGACCGCTTCATCGTCGTCCAATAAGTTTTGACCTTTTAAATCTTATTCATTTCCTTTATTTACCTTTCCAATGCGTAGATACGATACGATACGAAGACACTCATTCACTGGTTCATAATATAATATATCAATGGCAATTTCACCACAGCAATCAATTTTTCATTGGTTATTTATGGTGTTTATAATCAATGTCATCAGAGAAAATATGCATCGAGTTTCCCAATTTTCTCAATAGTGTCACAACCAAAGTTCAATGCAGAAGCCATGACTTTTGACGACCATCTTTGGTGTGTCAACAAATATCTCTTTGTAATTTTAATGGCGTCTAATTTATCCGTCATTAAATAATAATAAAGCGGGTCCTATTTGCAAAACGGTTAAATAATATAATAAATAATAATGGACAAGCGTGGTCTGTTGGTCGTTTATGAGTGTTTACCCGTGGCACGACAATGGCGGATCGTACAATAAAGTCGCGCTCGAAAAGCTATAATCAGAATGTTCTGTGTAAACAAACTTCCTCCGTGAAGACACTTAACGTACAAGTACTTACTTAGCAAGGCCCGTACTTTGGCGTGGCATGCCGATAAAAAGGGCTCGCCCTCAGTCTAACGTCTTATTCCATTTTACTGCCACCAACATTGTCGGTGACGCGACAACCGACAATTCTGTAAATTTATGCTTCAGGTGAAAAACTTGCTGATGTAAATTACAATAGAACATTAAATTGAGAACTATATACGTAATAGAGATGACTTTGTGTTTAATTATCTGTTTACTAAAGAATATTTATTTGTGGTCGTTAATACGTCTGAATATTGCATAACACGATTGTAATAGGTGTAAATTTTTGATATAAACTAGATAGATTTACGAAAATACGATTGAGGAAGATTACGAATTTACTACTACTAAAATAAATATAGTTTAAAAAAACTAAAAAAACACGCTTTTAAAGCACATCAAGTACACATAAGTAGTAGTACTATTGTGAAAAAAAGCGTGGGGCGCTCTGTGCCATATTTTTCGTCTATCGAGCGACCCACGCTTTTTTTCACAATAGTACTAGTATTTTTCGTTTATTATTATTTTCAGGTTATAATAAGAATTATTTTTCACTTTTTAGTTTGATGTGCTTTAAAAGCGTGTTTTTTTAGTTTTTTTAAACTATATTTATTTTTCACTTTTTAGTTTGATGTTATTTAAAAGCGTGTTTTTTAGTTTTTTTTTAATCCTGGCGATCCTAATCAGGATAATGAGATAAATTTATGAAATTATTATATTGTCGCTGATTCTTTACAAGTGTAGAAAGTTTGAATTAAATCTGTCCGTTTAAAGTGGGTCAAAATCGAGTCCAAAGGAGTCGGTTACATACAAACAAACAAACAAACAAACATACAGGTGAAGCTAATCTATGCGTGTTAAAAATATGTTTAGACGCGTTTGAAACTAAAATTTGTGTAATGGCTACTTAATGATATCGACATTATTGTTGTGAGATTTCAAATCGTACTTTCGTAGCTCGTCATGGTCGTTCAAAGCAGCGGAAAATTTTACTTAGCTATCATTATTGCTAAGATAAACTCAACCTTATTAAAACAGAACAAAACCTTGTTTAGTTTAGAAGGTAATCATTCGTCAACGCGTAAGTATGTGAAGTAAATAAACAATAAAGAAGCGCCGCCCATACGTACCTATTGGTATTTTTATAATTTGCTTAGCACTAACAATTTATTTAAAGTAGTTACAAATGGTATAAGTAGCAGTGCTCATCTCTCCATCAATAATAAATATTATGATATTAAACACAATGTAAAATAACGTAATTTTTTTAGTAGATTCATTTAATTGCCGGGGGCATTTACAGATATTTTTTTTTTTATATCATCAAAATTTTACAATCCACCATTTTCTTGTCCGCCTTCTTAGGTCAAAACTAATAAAGCATCAAATTAAGTGGCAGGTACTTATCTTATGGTTATTTTATCGAGATCGTAAGCTGAATAATGTGCGAAGTTATTACAACGCCTGTGAATTATTAAATCTTTAATAATAAAACGGAACTATTATGTCATGTAAAACTTCAACTATGTTTAATGGGTATAAAACATTACCACCGTAGTAAAAAGAAAAGGAAAAATCTCATATACTTTATACTAGCCGATCCCCACGGTTTCACCCGCGTTCCGCTCCCGTCGCTTCAATTTCCCCCGATTTTGCACCATATTTCATTACTGCTCAGCTCCTATTAGTCGTAGCGTAATGTTATATAGCCTATAGCCTTCCTCAATAAATCAACAACATCATTCAACAATGAAATTTTTTTTTTTTTAAATTGATGCAATCGTTTATTATAAATATTACAATATTTTTAATTCGTGGAAATAAAATTTATAACTTAAATATTTACAACTATACACTTAGAATTAAAAAAAATATATATTTATATACAATAATATACATAGAAAATATAAAAAGATATTTACAAAACCTTAAACTTAAATTTTCAAATCGGATTAGTAGTTCCTGAGATTAGCGCGTTCTGGAGATAGATGATATATAAAAGAAAGTCGTGAACAGGTGAAGTATGGGTGTTGTTCACCTCTGTCACACCCTTCTGGGTAATATAGGCGTGATGTTATTACCTAATAAGATAGCTTTAATTCTATCTTGCATATTTGTCATACTTAGCTTAATAAAAGATTTTATTTAATATTTGCATTACAAGGCCTTATTACTACATTGTTTTGGACTAACACCGCAAAAAAGTAGATGAGGTAGGTTTATTGGATAAATTTTGAGTAAAATTGGCTCAAATATAGGTTGCTTGTTATCAACGTACAACGTCACAAAAGATCTTGGCGGAAGCTAGTTGTCCTAATACCGAAATTATATTAAAAACATTAAACTTTATCAGTAGTTAGACTCGCGTTTGTTGTCTATATTATAATATAATACATAGATTCGTTAATACCCATTATCAAATACAGGCTTAATAACTTGTGTTAACGAACTCAATTCTAGATATCAGATGAATTCACAATATTGATAAAAGCAGTGTGTCATTAGAAACTGGTGATGTCAAAAGTGATGTCAATAATATTCGACGAAATTTCACTAATCACGAATTATAGTTATCTTAATTTTATGTTAATTCGGACATTTCGATAGAAGGAAAATCTCGTATTTTTTGTCATACTTTAAGTATGTTACTTGTATTATTTTTTACCGTATGGACTGGCATTTCATGGTGATTGGTCTCCAGGATTACATAACTATGCCAATTTTTAGCTCAATCGGAGGTAATCGAAAAACGGTTTCGTATATGTATTTTAATCTGCTTTTATTCCAAATCTAGTAAGACCGAATTATGCAAAAAAATATTATATAATATTTATTTTATACAATGTAATTCCGGTGACAATGTTATATAAATATAATGTTGTATTTATTGTATTTTGTGGTCTACCAGGACCTATCATCATCGTCAGATATATATTAAAAGAAATTGCTGATTTGTTATTTTTTTTTTTTAATTCTCCGACTTCAAATAACGGACCTTTCTTATTTCCCTGTCGCAGTTTCCCTCTTTAGTGCGCTTCAAATGGTGTTAATAAAATACTTAGCACCTAGTGTTCAGTCTGCAAAGTCTTGTATAAGTATAGAAAAGTAACTTTTATACATACGTAACATCACGCCTTTATTGCCCAAAAGGTTGTGGCAGAGGTGTACAACACCCACATTTCACCTCTTATGTTTAGGTCCCATATGCGCCTATCGCCATCTACCGGGCACTATACCAACTCCGTGCTGCTATAGTAAATTTCCTGACGGATAGTACAGTGGGCCAACGAGTTAGGTATGCAGGGCAAAAACTTCTAAGTCATAGTAAAGACTTACTACACCAGTTATGGATTAGTAAGTTATATATCTGAATAGTAGGTGTATTACACTTCTTAAATATGTAATTCACACATACATTAGTAGGTGTATTGATGTAGATAAATAATATTAAGTAGTATATTATATTGCAAAATTAGGTAGTATTACCTATTTAAATTATTATAGTATGTAAGCATTCTTGTAGCATTATTTTAATATTATTACTTTGTAGTTGTACACTCAATTTTACTCTTGCCTAGTCTTCTATTTCTTCTTTTCCTCTACGGCTCAAAGGTTTGCTGGTAGAAAATTCAATATTGAATGAAGCTCGCCTTTGTACCTAATATTTTAACTGTTTCTTTTCTATTATGTTATTGTAAATTCTGTGTGTGTACAATAAAGTATTTGAAATAAAAAAAAACATGCATAACTATTATTGCAGTCAGTTTTTACTATGGCGTAGAAGTTTTTGCCCTGTATACCTAATTGCTTGGCCCATTGTACACAAATAACACTTTACCTGACCCGAGAATCAAACCCGATACCTAGCGGTGAGAGGCGCATACTCAAACCGCTAGACCATCAAGGCAATTAATGTAACTTATTTCTACCTATCTTCATCGTCACTCCCGATCAGCCGACTGCTCCAGTTTAGGAGGCTATTGGCCTAAAGGAGTCTATAATGAGGCTACAATCACAATAGACCCACGGAGGTTGACGTGAACACCCAAAGCCTCTTCCTAACAATAAAAATAATACCTATCTTCATGTATTTACCATAAAATGCACTCTTAATCTTTTATACCTTTGCTTTTATAATTCTAGTTTTTACCCGCGGCTCCGTGCTCGAGGTTTTTGAATAAAAAGTAAAAGTCTAAATGCTTCGTCGGATCTTGAACTATATCCGTAATAATTTTAACCGAGATCAGTTGAGTTGTTTAGCCGTGAAAGCGTAACAGACAGATAATAATAAATAAAATAAAAAATAAAAATCCTTTTATTTCCTTAGCAGTACATAGCAAAAACTTACATTCTAAACTTATTTCTTATGAAAAAAATTATTTATTATTCTATATGTGTTTTCTATATTAAGTTTCATTTATTTATTTTCAATGCTATTGTATATACATATTATATTAATACACTTTTTTTATACTACGCCCACAGCAAACGAACGTGTAGTCCATCTGATGGTAAGTGGAGCACAGCCCATTGACATCAACAATCCACAAAAGCAGATTATAGATGCGTCGCTGCAGCTACGGTGTTATGCCTCATGTGCCAGTAATTTCTGGGCCTGATCTCACCACCGAACCGGAACACAGTAATGGAAGCACTACTATTTGGCGGCAGGTTAAAGGTGAGACGCCGCCCTCGAGCTCATTCACAAGAGCTCTACCACCAGTAGTTTTTGTGCAAACCCAAACATTAACGTAGTGAATGCGTGACTTTAAATGACATTCAGACAATTTTATGACAAAAAGTCTACATTTTTCGCATATATCTCATGGTTTATAGTATGAGTGCAAAAACTAGATAAATATCAGAAGTCTCGACTATGTATCTATTTGTACGAATCATTACATAAATCAGGCGCCAGTCTACAAACATACCACTACAATCTTCATAAGTATGTATATGTCAACGTCGAAGTAGACAAGTGTCGATAATACTAGATTTTCTATTTATAATGCCAATATGATTATTTTATTATGCCTTTAATTTTAGAATATGACGTTATTTATGTGTACCTGTAGTATTTTGTGTTTATACATTAACAGTTTTGCCGGATATAATAATAATAAACTCTATTGCACACCAAGGAAAAATAATACAGAAGAATATGTAGATAACAGAAGTACAAATGGCGGTCTTATCGTTGCAAAGGCAATCTCTTACAGACAACCATTGGATGGAAAAGTAAGAAAGAGACACGAAATGGAAGTTAAAGGTGTATAAAAGGTGTATAAGCATGAAGTTTGAATGAAGAAAAAAAAAATACATTAAATAACTACTTCTAACAAATAAATAATTTTGTACCGAAGCATAGGTACTCTAAAGATAGATATCTTGCGTCTGCTCCTCGAAACGTCATTATAAGATAATATATTTAAATAACTAAATTCATCGCAGCGTTATTATCACTTTTACTCTTTTATCTTGATATTCTTATCCTAGAAAACAAAATTGTCCAGCTTAAATGAAATGGAGGACGAATTCATAGGTACAAGGACACGTAATACAATCAAATAACATGTCCATTCATCCATTCATCCTCACATATGCTGACGTATCACAAAATGTCCATATCTGCGAGGATAATTTAGGGTAGGGTAATAGTACAAATAAGACGAAAAAATATTAGGTACAAAAATATTTTTACAGATAAATTCAACAACGAATATTTTTCTTTTCAGATTTTCGGCTCCGACACTAAGTGAGATGTTCCAAGTTATTTAAGCATATCGTACAAAAGATTTAAAAGTTGGGTGCCAATAAAAAGAGGAATGATCTAGCTTCAATCTTCTTGGTAAAGGCAACTGGAACGAACATCAGATATACTATAATTTTATATCTTTTTAATTTTATATAATAATAAAGTTGAAAAATTAAGAATCCAGCAGGACTCGAACCTGCACCCCCTGGGTATACGCCCCAAGTGCTTTGCCAATTCAGCCATGGCTGCTAGACTCGAAATTTCTCAACTCTTTTTGTGTCAACGTTTTTAATTTTTCAACTTTAATATTATATAAAATACAAAAAGGCATAGCAAAGCTAAAATTTGCTTTATAATAATAATATTACAAGGATAGTATATAATATATTTCTTATTAGCCATGAGGCGTACGAGAGCATGCTACCCTGAAAGGCATAATCGTAGGCTTTTTAAAGTTTATAATAATTGTTACATACCATCAGGTAGACAGCAACTCCGATTGCTGCAAAAGTCTTATAAACTCTCAATTTTTAACTCAAATCCTTGTCCATATTAAAAACAAGTATTTCTGTTTAGCGACGCGATGACCTGTCCTTTATGGCACACAGCAAAAACGTGGGCTTCGGAATGTTTGCGTCAAACACCTAAGTATCGTAAAAGTACTGACGTACCATTGTGAGTGCCTCGGACACTAGTTGGAGAATATGCCGTGTAATATAGATGCTTTAATAGTACCTATAACAGAAGACTGGTAAAGACTAGCGACGGTTGAACATTCAACTAGGTAATATAAAAAAAATAAAAAATAAAAAAACTAATATCTAGACACATTACATAACATCACGACTAGAGGTGTATAATACCTACATTTCACCTGCTATGTTTTAGGTCCCATGTGATGGAGGGTGATCCTATTGCCATCCTGATTTGACGACCTGATGACGGAGGTGGTAATGTACCTGCCTGCGACGCCAAGGTCGCGGGTTCGATTCCCGCTTAAGGCAAATCTTTGTGTGCATGAACATGGGGGCAAGTCTGGGTGTTTCTATGTATAATAAGTATGTATTTACAAAAGAAAAGTATACATGTATTAGTATCAGTTATTCTAGTGTCCATAGTAGAAGCTCTGCTTAGTTTGTTGAGAATAAATGGCGTTGTGTGTAAGTTGTGTGATAATTTATTTTTATTTATCCATCGGGCATAAATCCAACTCCTAAAAATGAAGAGTTCTCTGATAGTAAAATACCAAATAACATTTTTGTCCGAACCTGAAACCTTCTGTATACAGGCCCTTACACTAACCTCTAGCTAGATCACCGAGGCAGTATTCACTAGTATAGCATATCTTTTAAATCAGCTTGACGAGGGAAGTACTTCCAACTCAGCTAACCTGCTTGCCTGTCAAATCGATTCTTGTATTCTAAAGTTAAAAGTTTAAATACGCTATGTCGAGAAGTACTGGTCTGAAATGAATAATTTTTTGATGGATAGCCCATTTCTTGAGGTATAAAGCAAAAAAAACAAGGAAAATGCAGAAATTATGGTTCTTATTAACCGACTTCATTAATATCGTGCAAAATTGGAGTAAATACAATATCGAATGATATTTATCTCCATTTTTATGACTATCCCAAAAGATTAAACTGTTGTTTTTAGGCTTATATTTCGGTAATTAATCATGATTAACTCAAGTTGGTATGTGTGATCATAATAAGTATCGCACCATAATGATAAAAAAATGCATATCAATGAATAATGCTAGTTTATATTTCTGACGTTTCGATAAAATGCGATTATGAATAGGTAAAGTGTTAAATTAACATTGCTCTTATAATACCTATAGGTGTATAGTGTACAACACCCACACTTCACCTGTTAAGGGGTGAGCCTATCGCCATCCACCGGTTACAATTCCAGCTTCGTGCTGCAACAAACCTGAATCGAGCAGCACTGATTCATATTCATTTTCATATTCATTTAATTTCATAAAGTCAATTTACACGTCATGTTTTCCGATATCCACATATATATATTATTGCATAGTATATGTCAAGTTTAATTACATACATCCAAATTAATATTAAAATAACAAGTCCGAAAAATTTAGTTAAATAAATACAATGTCAATAAAATAAAATATAGTCAAAATAAAATATAGTCAAAAATAAATATAATAAAGTAAATTCTGGATTGTACTTGGTGGATGGCGATAGGCTCACTCACTATTACAGAGGACCTTGGTGCTATACATCTCTGGCACACACTTCTGGATAATATAGGCGTGATTCTAAGTTATGTTTTTGTATAGTAGATATCCATTGTACGAAGCTATTATTTCAGGACAATCATTGTACAGCTCCCAAAATATTTCACTTCACGTAAAGGATAAAGGATGAATCTCTTAGCGTAATATTTTGCAATACAATACATGTATACAACGATTTAGTCAATAAAACAAACAAATATAAATATATATATTTCCTTTCATATCTACATCCACAACTGTCTCTAACATTACGTTATCGGTATCAGTTTATTGCTATCGGTACATTGTATGATGCATGGCGCCAAACATTTATCCACACGTTCGTATTGAGTATCTGCATCGATTCATATACATTATATACTATCTAATACCTGCTTGATATTCCGATAGTAAATTGTATATGTGTTAATCCAGGCAATAAGTTGCTTGTGGCTACAATTTCATCAAAATCAACACAGTAGTTTTTGCGTGAAAGAGTTTCATCTTAACACGCATCTTTACATACTTTTGCAATGATCATATAGAAAGGATGAGATTTATCAGCGTTTAATACTTGTTCTATATAACTCATCGATTCTTACACTCGAAAATTGGTGTATCAAAATGTCTCTTCGTTCAGGATCAAAGTTAATATCCCCTGAAACGTCTTCTTTTACACCGTCATGACGTACCAACACGTGGGTCTTGGGGTAGTAACACTATAATTATTATCTTTCTGAGAATCTTTCGTCAGGAAAACCCACTATCAATTCTAATAACTGTTTCTATCCCTGAAGGAAATGTGTAAATTTAATAAGTGAACCTTATCTTTTATATGACATCTAATTGCGGCCAGTTAGATCATGGATTCTACGATTAGGATAAGCTGATTTTACATAAATTGCAAGTATATATACTAAAATTTTCGATTTATTGATTAGCGATGAGTCTTCTCATATTTATTTAGGAACTCTCAAAACTGACGTAATCTCATATCTTCGCTTTTTCACATAACCAATAAATTGTTTCATAAAAGATAGCCAAATAAAAGTAAATCTTCGTAATACTCCTGAGCTTCATACATTTACATAATATTACATATGTCATATTTTCTATTATCATGTACATCTACATTCCATTTGTTCTAATCCGAATATTTAATCAACAAATCTGAATAGAAAATACATAAAACCTATTTATAATAATATATTATATTATGGATATTAAAACACACTAAGATTATAAGTCACTACACCTAATTTAACCAATTCCGTGTAATCTACGACACTTATTAGTAGAATTAACTAAAAGAATTTTCGATGTCAACCGACTAATCAAAACCACTCAAAGCTTACATTATAAAATCAATTTAATAAGAGATAAGAGCGATTGCATAAACTTTCTTCGAAGCGAGACATACACTCATCGTCACAGAGTAGAATAATATGGTATGACACATTTTTATACTGTGTAAACGTCAACTGAATTAGCTTGTGAGTTTTTAGGCTGTGTTTTAGGTGTCGCAATCGGTACAGAGGAAGCTTTGAAGTAAGTGACGACATTGAGTGTCATGTGGTCATGTCTACGTGTCAATGAACTTGTCATGCGTCCTAATTCACTTGCACTCAAACTGCTGAAGATTGACTCATGATTAAACCTCGATACGATGGCTCATTCAGGCTATGAGTTATCGGGAATGCATGTATCGAATGTGTGAAGTTTGTTGGTAGAACTTTTTTGAACAAGGTCATAACGCTTACTTATTGCCCACCCCACTTTGTCTGTTTTCCGGTGTCATAATCAAGGTTGATGACATAAGCTGCCACAATTATATTTGTAAGGTAAATGCTACATGTTTAAACTAGATAATCCGCGCGGTTTTACCCGCGTCTAACGTTATTCTTCAAGAAGCCCGCAACTTAGAAAATATTTACAACGCCAACTATTTAATTTTTGCATCATTTTATTTCTAACCCCTAATTTAAAATAGGAATCAAATCTAGACTATGTCTGGCACAGAAGTTCATTTATTTTAATTTTTGTTATCTATATAGGTATATAAAAATGAAACCCGTTTTCCGTTGTCACGACATAGCATGAAAACGTCCTTTACTGTTTTTTTTTTAAAGTGAGTATGTGTTTATAATTTTCACGAAAAAAACCTGCATTTTACTGCAGTTACTGTACAAAAGAGTGTTACGTCTTATAACAAAGAATGCATAACGCCAAAATTACGTATTTTACACCGTAACAATAGCCAATAAACTAAAAAAGTGATATTTCTACGCTTTAGGTATATTAGCTAAGCGTTTAGGTCATCATGGCGACATAACGTCTTGTAAATTGCCATGAAAACACAGTGAGTTGTTATGGTGTTGATTAGAAACACAAAGAGTAGGTAGAAATGTATCAGTAGGTTATGTACACGGCTACCGATCAACCCAGACTATTCTATACCAGAATAAGCTAGCCTCGCATTCCATGGGAATCCTATTCAACACGTGACCATTTTATACTGGAAATGTACAGGTTGATGTGTAGACCACTGTACTTCGAACAGAAGTAAGTATTCTGAAATAGGAGTTCGGTAACACCTATTTTCAGACCACTTACTTCACGTAGTTTTCTTTATAGTAGGATTTATTCGGTCTTATACGGTCCTAATGTAGTATTTTTGGCATAGCTGCAATATGATATAAATACTTTACATTAATTACAGATAGCATAAAAAATATGTGGTTGTGAATGAAACATGAACTGTGTCAAATAGGAGGACACCAATAAACGCAAACTAAAACGAATGAATAGCTTCACAGCATCAAATATACCATTATCATTGATTTGATATTATATTGCATAGCAAAAGTGCATGAGAAAGAAAAATGTTAGTAGGTCCTATACCTACTTATAATCTCTAAGATGGATTTTCCAAGGAAACTTACTCATGGTGATGGCTCATATGTTGCAAAACTGCTAATCGCATTAGCGGCTGTAAATCACTAGAATTGTTTTCACCCTATTTCTGATTTTTGAATCGATTTATGGCGGTTTCTAAAAGTTTACAATGAAATCTAAGTTTGCACTCAACAAGCACATGCATAATTATTTAAGTTTAAAAAAAATTACAAGATATTTTAAGCCTTACGAATAAAAATTAAATCAATGTAAGTAAAATGTCTAAGAACCAGCTCAATAATATGTCAACAACTCGTTGGTCTAGTGGTTAGTGTATGCTCCTCCCATTGCGAAGTCTCGGATTCGATTTCTGAGTAGACCAAAAGTGTGATTGAGCCTTCTCCCGTCAGGAAATGTTTCATTAGCAGCACAGAGTTGGAACAGCTCCGGCTCGATTGTTTTTACCTACGTTATAGATTACCTATTGTTACACTCCCGGCGCCCGTTTTTGCAACATATTTCACAGCTGCTCCACCCTTATTGATTGTAGTGTAATGTTTATAACTTAATAACCTTTTCAATAAATGCGCTATGCATCAAAAATAATTATGCAATATTGTCCAGAACTTTCCGAAACTACACTCATACCCAGTTTCATTAGAATCCGTTCAGTACTTTTGGCAATAAAAGTGTTCAAGATACAAGCAGACAGGCAGACAGAGAATTTTTCTTTTACATTTTTCGTTTTAGTAGGTATAGGAGAATGGCCATTAATAAAATAAATCAAATAATTATAGATATAAGTATAGATGTAATAATAATTATGTTTATCAATTATTTTTTATGCAATTTTAAGAATCAGGCAGTTGACGCAGTACAATACATATTTGCATAGTAGGATTATCGTGGATATACGCAATATATATCTTATTATTTTAACGATAAAGTGATTAATTCAATTAGCCTGTGGTTTAGCGTGATTTATTGTCAATATTATCAATAATGATGAACAAATAATGCTTCCTTCACATTACATCAAATCAAGCCATTTCTGTTTGCATCTATAAGAATAAGAATAAGATACATTAAAGGCAAATCTTTAAATTATATGAACAATTTAAAATTTTTTTCTATTAAAACGTAGTACATGACCATACCGAGATGTGCCAAAAAAGGTACGCATCTCAACATAATACTGCAGCACATAAGCACCACAAAGCTTATATTCGGGACCGCCCGGTCCGTGAGTAAGACAGGGTGACAGTAATATTATAAATACATTTTTTTAGTATTGCCAACGATACAATAATTAGGAATTTAAAACAAAACAAAAATATATATCTAAAATAAACTAAAATAATACACAATACTGCGACAAATAAAAAGATAATTCATTCTTAATTTTATATTACTATTAACATCTACAATTATGCAATTTTGTAGATGTTATTAACATCAAAATAAAACTTTATAATTTTCAAAATGGAACACACCCATAATGCAATGTTTGTTAAGTTTGACAGTTGTCGCTAAAAGTCAATATTAAATAAAAAAGTTTAAACTCGGGGTTCTCGTACCAAGCATCTCAGATTCCGTAACAATTTTAGCTATTAATATCACCTATCTCACGCAAACAGTCAAATCGCCACATCTGAAAACACAAACGATTGTTGTTTGCGGACTTATTCTGCATGACGCGATGTGCTAAGTCAAATCCCATGTATTTTAATGTCCCTTACTGAAAAGTGTTTGCTGAAGGCATACCTGGGCATTGTTGCGAGACCACTAAGCAAATAGATATGCCATAAAAGATGCAAAGGCCTACACCTTACCCTTGGAATTTTCTGGAAAATGAACCTTAGGTAGTCGAGATCCGGGACACCTTTACTAAGTATACTATTTTAGTGATCATCGATATTCTACTTACTTCAAGCATTATTGAGCTTGTATTTATTAAAGGAATATTTGCTATTCAGGAGATTGACGAACATAAGACAAGAAAACACTTCTCTCGTAAAATAATTATGAAATTACAACATGAAGATTATATCACTGTATTTTGTGCATCCCTAAAATATAGATATTTACGAGCATTTTGGTCTACTCTCGTGGTATTTTTTATTTTTTATTTACGTGTTAATCCAATATTTCAATATACGAAGAATATTATCGTCGAACATGCTGTTGCATCCATGACACATCCTGATCGTATGACAGCAAAACTGTTTTATAGCCCAATAACTTATTTTGTTGTTAATTTCAATCGATGATAAATAATCGATTTATCAATTATTATTCATGATGATGATCACTATACCTTCAATAGAGGCACGAGCAATCATATATTCTGAAATGTATTGACGAAGACGCGGCCAGTCACGTTGCAGTCTAATAATAGTAAATAATCACATTAAACGTAGACATTATTAATAGTGAATACATCGCCAATTTGTAATTGCATTATACATTAATAGTTATATGGTATTAATGTATTATTAAATTAATATTACCACGAAACTATTACCCATTACCAGGACAGATAATAATAATTGTTTTAGATCATAAGCAGGGTGCTGTTGAATCTCCTCGCAAGTTTATTCACTAAATCCGAACCATTCACCTCGTAAGCACATTAATACAATTCAACATAAATACCTATTCAACAAAAAACTTTACAAAGTTACCAATAATAACATGTCTACTCTGTTGTGTCGATATTACGTTTTATGAAGCGGCAAGGACAAGAGTCAACATTCTGGGGTCAAACCCTGAATGAATGTACATTGTAACTTTTTAAGGTTAAGACAATAAGGCAAAGGCATCCTCGAATTCTGCCATTAGCACTTTTTACTCATTATTTGCTAAAAGGCCGTTAACATTGCATTTTGAGACTGTATTCAAAACTTTGTGGTTCAATTCTTTGACTGCCACAATATTATTTTATGTATGTTTTATTTCTAATTAACTAGCTTCCCCTCGACGATTTTTAATTACTGTCTTGAAAATAATAATATGAGTAGTTATTTAGACGTCAGGTGTACTGCTTTCAACGCTGCAAATGAGTTATTCTGTAGGGAAATCTAGTTCTGTCAATATCTCACAATCAGGTACATTGTATGACATATAAAACTTCAATGTTACAATGGTTGATTCATTTGAGACACCAACGGGATCTAACAGGAGAGAGGTCAGGTCAGGCTACGAAGTACAGGATTCATAGGGAGTTTTTTCGAGAAATCGTAGTAGCCCAATTAAGCTTTATTCAAACGTATGTTTAAAAAAAAAACAAAATGTATGTCTTACTAAAATTTGACTGGCAGGAAAGATTATTTCTTTCCTGCCAGTCAAATTGTAGGACTGTACTGAAATTAAAACTAAAACTCATTACTAAAGTTTCCTCGTACTGCAAGTTCGTAATGAATTCATAGGAACTGCAGGGTACAGCAAATCGTTTTATGATCATGACCCAAAGACCGCAAGATACACGTATGCATGCATGCATGCAAAATTGTATTTCCAATTAACTGAACGAGGTCAGAGTTGCAATGTTTTCAATTATTTTACAGAAGTGTAAAATATTTTAATGGATTTTCCGTAGTGCGGAAACGCGGTGCTAATAATAAGCTTCAACCAAGTAATGTATGACAATGAATGGATTCAAGGTATAGTATAATTGTGAGCGGCCGTGGCGCAAAGGATAAGGCATCGGTCTTACGATCGAGTGGTCGTGGGTTCGAATCCTGGTCATTACACCATGGACGTAAACTTCCTCCTAACACAAGCGAATTAAGCTTAACTGAAGGAGTTAACAGGAATACTAGTAATTTGTATTTGCAAATTACTAGTAAGCCTCGATGTTCTAATGGTAAGCGTATGTGCCGCAAGGTCTCGAGTTCAATTTCCGGGTCGGCCAAAGTGTTCTTTGTGAATTTTTCTTCAGGATAATTCACAAAAGCAGCACGGAGTTGGTATTTTGACCGGTGGATGGCGATAGGCTTACCTATCCATAGCACAACAGGTCCTAAACCTAACAGGTGAAATGTGGGTGTTGAACACCTCTGCCACACCCTTTTGGGTAAGAAAGGCGTGTTGTAATGTTAATATTATGTAAGTATGCATAATAGAAATAAAAATGTTAAGTAAGTTTAAATATTAAGTTCGATGTGAATATCTAATAGGCAGGTACATTATCGACTTTATGACCTACTTGGTCATAGTCAATCTTTGTCAATCATCGCAAAATTATTTCCAGCTGAGACCCAGCGAAATTATTTGCAGGTTGAATTGTTGTTTGCTTTAAGGGTAATGTTGTTTTAAGTAAGTAACATCGACCCCACCTACATTCATCATTGAGTACGCCAAACACTAAAATATATCGAGGTTATACGTCGTTTTCCATGTAATTTGCCGTTTTCCATAGTACAAACAAGTCTGAGACATCTTAATTAATGCACTGGCACGATCGTTTTAGTTATCGTTCCCACCGTGTCCGATTTTTTTAATTATAAAGCAAACACCGCGAGCATACAACCATATTATATCTTGAGAAACTGTGACATAAGCTATTTATTCCTCAACACGTTTAGTACAAAAATGTTGAATAATTGACATTCATAAGATTGCATCCGCCATTCATGGTTTAAGCTTTGTTTGGGTAAGATATTGAAGAAATATGTGCTTGTTGTATCGCAGAATTAAGACTTATTTATTTTCAAATCCGTTCAAAAAGTTTTTAATTCTTAACAACTATGATAATATACATCTAAAGCCTCGAAATGGCTGTAATAGTCCAAGCAAGAGTGTAACTGCATTTCAATGTAAGTAGTTTTTCAGAACAATTAGCCTGTGGTTTGAGTCAATTTTATCAATAATGATGAACAAATTTAATCCTTCCTTCACATTACATAAAATCAAGCCATTTCTGGTTGCATCTTTAAGAATAACAATAAGAATAAGAAAATCTTCAAGTTATATGAACAATTTTAAAAACGACTTATTTATATTTACAATAAGTACATGAACATACCGATGTCTTTTTGGCATCTACGTTTCTCGTTTCGATATTTTTACAACTTCCTAAAAGAAACGAAAGTGATAATGTTTGTTTATTTTAAAACCTCTGCTATTTAAACTAATAGAGCAATTACCAATACCTATAACATGTATTACTTCCATACAAAGTAGAACATTTTACGAAGTAACATCTTAGATTGTAAGCAATAAATGTGTCAATTGTGTGCCAACATTTCAAGGTTGGACGTATCAAAGGTAGAAAATATGATTATTAGGATGGCACTTCTCGACCACACGCCACCGCGATTACATTTACTTCTTTAATGAAAACCGCAACTTGTCGGTTAAGCTTGGCACTTATGATTTTGCTGTCAACATTATAATACAGTTTTTTAAACGTAGAATCAAAGGTTAGCAATAATGGTTAAAGGTTTTAGACACAGTGCTCGTTTAGTTCGCACGGGCGTCTTTAGTTTGACATTTGACCAAAATATGAGGAATAGACAAAATATAACTCATTCTAATTATTCAGCTGTCACTAAGTAAAGGCCATTACTCAGTATAAATATGGTGACAAAAATGCATAATATATTCAGGCAGAATACATTATTTATTTTGTGATCAAGTTAATAGGTAGAATAATAATAAAAATACTTGTCAATCAGCCTCAAACATTTTTAATCTTCGTTGAACATGATGTTTTACCGATATTTTTGTACCAGATTTTTGGACATGATGCGAATTGGGACAATTTATATTGTAGTGTACTATCAGCAAAGTTGTTTCATGACCCATTAGACAAATATTTCCTTTGAAATTGACAAAGGCGATAAGGTTGACATTTGTTAATAGAGCAAGTGAATTTAGACTTTCGTGTTTTGAAATGTCTTTACAAAAGGTGGATCGTGAATCTGCTTTGTTGATATTACTTACTGTAACTTTTATATAAAATTTGTTTTTTTGTGATAACACTTTCAATAACAAGGAAAATTGTATAATCTATAGTTACAGTTTTCAATTATCTGAGACAGACATAATCATGATAAAATTCACAGCTGTTAAGTAGACATAATCATAACAAAATTCACAGTGGTTACGTTTCAATGATACCTTTATCAGGTGTACAATTATCTTTATGACATAGACTAAAGGTATAATGTGCTCGCTGAGCACTCTTAACCTTGTAATATTCAGATTAATATAATATAATTCTCTTTCTCACTCTTGTTCTTTATTATAAAATTCGAACAATACAATCTCCTCAAGGGCCGTTAAGAGGTTTAAAGCCTAAATGATGATGTTTTAAAATATCATGCCCAATGTATTTGAAGTTTAATTAACATGATATCTAAAAATAGTATAGTAATGATATTACTCTTCCATATTAGAAAATTTTCCTAGGAAGATCTCGAATTTCCCGATGATTTTTTTACACCCAGGGCCTTAGAATAATATACCGAATCACCAGTCGGCTACGTGACGATGTCATTTACACTTAGTATAAAATAAATGTGCCCACCTTGACTTTGAAAAGAAAATAAACGATTGGACAAGGTTATAGCAAATCTGTAAATAGCGTCATACTGCAAATGCCGATGAGTTTTGATTTGATAATTATTAAGATTTTTTTACAGCTGTAAATCTAGACTAATTAATCACGTTTAATCCTGCTACAAAGGTAAGTGGAAACATTTTTTTTTACAAAAATTATTTTCAGTCCATCGAACCAATCCATACAAGTCCTGTTACGGCACCCAAATTTTCTAATGAGGCCAAAACAAAATATTTAACACAACAACATGCAATTATACGTGTGTTTGTCTTTTTAATCGCTTTAACAGTTTGCGTGAGATTTCCAAATGACCACATTGCAACGTTGCACCAAGTACACACGGCTTCATATCAAGCTATAAACTTCCAATATAAGTGGTCTCGCATTGTATAAGCTTTCCGTCCAATGGAGCTGCCAGCTTATACTGGACATGCATAACTTGATGTGTGGGCGTATGTATTCTCGTGTGTGCTTATCAAATAGTGCAAGTGAAATGTTACTGTGAGAAGCGGGTCAGGTTATGCTATTTGATGCTGGCCACTTATATCTGATTGGATCTGTTATATAATGTACAATATTCATTGATATACCTACTTTCGAATTCCAAATATGAAATTGAAAAGCTTTTCAATTTTATATTTGGGTCAAAATGAGCATTTTATATTTAGTGCTTACTTAAAGCATCTTGCTGGGCAAAAAACACAAATAAATTTTGAAACTGAAATGCCAAAGGGCTATATTAAGCGCAACTCCTTTACCAAGACTAAAAAAGTATGTAGAACTCGTTTGTCTCTCATTTCATTCAGTCTGATTGTCTACGGTAATCTGTAAAATTCCTGATTAATTTTGATGGTCTGGTGGGTATGCTCGTTGGATAACTGACCATCTTTAAACTGCTGTCTTAGGATTATATCATGTCGCTGAGAATGAGGACAGAACTATTTGCATAATGCACATTATGTGGCACCCTGCCCATGTTTTCGAAATTGCGAAAAGTGTAAACTGCACAAGATTATATTAGTCGACCGTCTTACTAGGAATAGCACTTACAAATAAGCGTTTTAAATTGTAAAAAATCTAACTTCATTCTTTGATCTTTGAATTTTAACCTCCTTTTAAGGGCACGACGCCCACGTGACAAACACGTAGTGATCCAAGAAACTTGTTCAGAAACACAGCAAGATATTCTTTTCCAGTATACGCCATGTGTACCTATGGAAAATTTCAAATTGACACATTGTCAGTCTTTTGCCACAGTATAAATATATACAAACAGTACGGAAACTGCCTACAAACGTGCGAAACGGCACGCACACATAAACATGCACACCGACGAGACCCCTAAGCGGCACTCGCTACTGAGAGCACCGCGACAATCGCTTAGGGGTCTCGTCGGTGTGCATGTTTATGAGTGCGTGCCGTTTCGCACGTTTGTAGGCAGTTTCCGTACTGTTTTTACATATTTATACTGTGCTTTTGCACCGACCACCCGTGATACTAATATCGTACGAGTATTGGCACCTCCAGTGAACATTGTATGGCATAGGATTTTATTGCATTGGCAGATGTGAGAAAAAGATGTGACATTAGATAAAAAGTTGCTTTTGATGGCCGTTGTCAATGTTTGTATGAGTCTATGAATACTGGTAGGTTATATCGCTTTTGATATAGCGACAGAATTTCAATCGTATTACATGGTCTTCTATAATTCGCTAATAAAATCTTCAACCAGTGCAATTCTGCAAATAAATTGTGCTAAAAGTCCGTTTGTCCGTTGTGGCAAATCTTTCAGGATCTCATAAATCTCTGTTAATAACGTACTTAATTTATTATTATTACAAAGAAGGCAGGTGATTAAAGCCGGGTAAATCCACGAAATTTATTCTTTATTTAATTCTAACGCATCAAGCTCCATTAATATTTCAAGGCTTTAATTTTCGCTCATGACTTCAGTCTACGAGCTAAATTGTCAGTTTAAGACTTTTTTTCTTGAAATATTTGTTTAACAACTATAAAGAAACTATCTATTGCTAAAAGAATAACATAACCCTAGCTGAAAAACTATTATAAATGTGAAGCGTAATCACCACTTTAACTACGATTGTGATTTTGTTTTTAGTTACGTATTTAAGCAAATATAATAATAATTTCCATCTTCAGATAAATAAAAAAGATTTCAAAACCTTAACTTAACATTTTTCATATTCAATACAAAAAACATTATTTAATTCTCAAAATATTCCATCATAATATATATTAAGAAAATACATTAACACTGATGTAATATTTTACGACTGTTTTATTCCAGAGGCATGACAAACAAGATAAACTAATTAATTGTTTGAAGATTGTTAACACGCGGATTTCAACAATTAGCGCTTTTGTAATAGATAACAGTAGAAATTAGCGAACATTTTAACAATTATACCTGTGTTTTATTCTTATTCATATTTTAATTATGTTTGTGTTGTTTTTGGCATGACAGTGACATATCAAACGTGTGAAATGGTTAAAACCATGACGTTGAGAAAGCCAAACCTTGAATTTTAATAATATTGCGACTCATGAGTGAAATAAATAATAATAACAATATAAAATCATAAACCCAAAAGGATATCTGTAAAAATATTTGTTGATCTTTTTACAATTAATTAAATTAATAAAAATTACACTTCTTAAACTAAATTACAGAAATACCTAACTATGTACATAAAAGAAAAGGAAAATGTAAAAAATAATTATTATTATTTAGGCGTCAAAAAATACCTCCCCATTTATGTCAGCCGCGGGTTAAGTGTTAGAAAAAAAAAAAGCAAGCATTATATTTTCATAGTCAATATGTTTTCGTCGAGGCAAATCTGCGTAGTACGCTACGCTAGATCAAAAAACTTCACATAGCTATGCGATATTAAATTGCAAACTAATTTTTAAGGTTACTCAAATCATTGTAAATAGTATAATTTAGTATTATTTATGATTTGTTTTTATATAATTTTTTTGTAATATTTTGACGTGTTCAAGCGCCTCTTGGGGCCTATGAAAATAAATGATTTGAATTTGAATTTGAATTTAAAAACCTAAGTCATGACCGAATTGGTTAGAAGAAAATAATATCGTCTTCAAAGAGACATAAGAAGTAATAACAGCTATTGAAAGACAGCCTTTACCGAACCTTTAGCCTTTGCCGACCGGATGGCGAAGTGGGTAGTATAACGCAGAGGTCGCGGGTTCGATTCTCGCTGAAGTCAAATCTTTGTGTGCATGAACATCGGGTTTTGTTTTAGGCTGGGTGTTTCTATATATAATAAGTATGTATTTACAAAAGGAAAATATACATGTATTAGTATAAGTTATTCTAGTACCCATAGTACAAACTCTGCTTAGTTTGGGACGAGATTGCGTTGTGTGTAAGTTGTGAGATATTTATTTATTATAAACAGAAAAGTTGATGATTTCAGAACACACTCACAAAAGTTGTTCTACCTCAAGAAGCAGTACAAATAGTTTGAATTTATTTCAATTTACCATACTTAGATGTTACTAATTAAGTAAGTAAGTAATCTTTATTTGTATGAATATGGTACATAATAGGTGACTTAAACTAATTACACAGTATCATCATATTCTGCCAATCAAGGCGTGCAATATTAGTAGGTATATAAAATTTTAAATAATTATGATCAGCTGCTTATCTAAATGTCAGCGTCTTCCACATGCAGTTCAATTAATTTTATTCCAGAATTACAATTCAATTATTAATATCAATGTCAAAATTAAGTGACAACTAAGAAAACTTGTAAGCATAAAGTACAGACGGCTACTGATGAACCTTTATATTTCCAGTGTAAGCTGGTCTCGCATTGCACGGTAAGTCTGTACAACTGGAGACCATTTTATATACTGGAAATGTATAGGTTGATCGGTAGCCGTGTGTACTAGATGTGGACCTATTCAGAGGTTGATGGCTTAATTTCAATAACCTCACATATATTTATCTCCTTAGGTACTAGTTAACCTTCAAACGTACATACTTATAATACAGGGTGTAAAGCCGCAGTTGTGACGAAACTAGTGATTCAGTGCATGAGATCCTGGGTGCAAATTTATATCATCGAAAATTGTCACGAATCGGCAAATTGGTCCTAGAAAAAATATGAAAATCGCAAATGTATGCAAAAAGGTTTGATGTTTCATACTTTTAAATTATTTAAATATGATTTTGAAGCTGTTGGTGCCAAAAAGTTTGATCGGAAAATTCTAAAAATAGGAAAAAATCATCAGACATTTCCAGTGTTAACCGGAAAATTTCTAATGTATTGGGATAGTCTAAGTTAACATAGATAACGTTACCTGTTCCAGAATCAGTCAGAAAAAAAACAAAAGTGACAATTATCATTACATTTTTGCACCCAGAGCCACAGAATCATGTACTGAAACAATAAGTTATATTATTAATATTGGGACGAGGCTCTGGGTGTTCTCGTCGATATCCTATTGTGATTAGGAAAACAGTAATAATAATTGTGAGCAGTTTTGTCACGATTTCATTTACACCCTGTTTATATTCGTACATGCACGTGCATGCACATGTAGAATAACCTAATTGATAAAAATTGACCAACTAGCGTTATTTCCCAATGGTAGGTATACCTACCTATGCACGTGTGATATCTTTGAGGCCAAATTCTATTTAGTGATGTAGTTAAAACTATGACGTCGTTCTATATTTTATAATTAGTATCAAATTGTACTTCCAAAGATAATATTCATGGAATTTTGTAGTTGGTAAATGGAGTTTCTGTTTTACATTGTGTTCAGCGCTATCATATTATTACGAGTATAATCAATTCATGGAATTCTATACATGACATTATTTTTAGGTTACGGTAGGTCTATGAAGAACGTAAGTAAATTAAACATACTTAATTATACACATAAAATCACCATGTTATACGAACAAGAACTATAATAAGTCATAGGCAGTAAGTAGGCAATAAGTAGTTATAATAATAAGTAATAGAAAAGAAAAAGAAAATAAACATTTATTTTTGGAAAAAAAAAACATTTCAAAGCGTCTAAAACTACATAATTCTAAAATATTATTCATAATGCATCTCAGCACAATACTGCAGCGCTAAAAGCACCGCAGCGCTGATAATTCTGATGCGCCCATTGAGTGATTAAGTAGCAGTGTGACAAAAGAAAAAAATATTACTATATATTTTTGTGTTACTACTAGTAATAGGTAGGTAGGTAAAAAGTAACGTTTATAGATGTTGTACTCTTCACTGTTTCACAAAATAACATTTTTTTTAAATTTTCTCAAATTTTTAAGCCTACAGTTTCATTTCACTAAACCTTAAAGTTACCTAAACTTCAAACTCCACAAAATGCACAATTCAGAAGCATTTAAAGACTTAAATAATGAATTGGACGGTTGCATAGAAGAGGGAACCATCAATTAGTGGCAGACATTTAGGGTGCATACAGAAACAGGGGCGCATAACGAGTACTCGTTTAATTTGCAGGAACGATTTATAAGACGGCTCTAATTGTCGCTGTGGAGGGATTGATGGAAAAGTTGTACTGTCACTTTGTTTAGATTATTATTTGGTGAAAGGATAACAAAATAAAATGCCAAATGTTTTTGTGTTAAAAGCCTATCACACGAGCTAAGTCATGATGCGATACTCATATCGCATCATGACTTAGCTCGTGTGATAGGCTTTTAACACAAAAACATTTGGCATTTTATTTTGTTATCCTTTGTGAAAAATGCTTGTTTGAAAAGGACTTAATTGATGAGGTATAGAATATAGTTTCTAAAACCTAAAATAATTTAATGTTAATAATTGCAGTTGTAGCAGTGCCATAACATAAGATAATGGTGTTAGTGGTTGATTTACCAGATGGTAAAAAGACATAAATTTCTTTTGGTTGTACTCAAAAAATCAAACCATATATTGTCATGGGCCCCAAGCGGTGCTTAAACACGTCAAAACAAACATCAAATAAACAAAAAATATAAAATTAAAATAAAACTTAACTAATTAAATATAATACTTATTGCAATAAAATGATTTGACTTATTGAAAATCCAGTCTGCCTGTCGATAATTAAAGTAAAAACCGCTTAATAATTTTAATTAGTAGCTTCGTGTTACGATATCAAACAAAACAAATTGCACACATTATTTTAAATGAACACACCCCTTATTTGCATATTACTTGCAAGTTGCATGTCCAGGCAACGCCGCGGTGGAAAAATAGTATGTACTGAATTTGCTTAGTCAAATAAGAGCGAGGGGGAAAAGATACCTAGGGTTGGCTACACTGTCATCTTAATTGGACAAGACGGTTATTAAGTTGTTAAAAGGATTTTAAAAAGAGCACTTAAAAAAGTTTTGATTTCAATTCATTTATTCGAGTAATGAGTTTTAATTACACTTAATGACTGTCGTAACAAAATGGAATAAACTGATTTGATACACAATTTCAGATAAAACTAACCCAATCAAGCCTTGTGTCTTAATTAAATTCTGAAATAATTAAATTGGAAAACTGCGCGGCAACTATTGGAAAAGCACTGAAAAGTGTTTCTCTCTCTTTTTCTCGTGTTATTTCTTCTTGGTTCTCTCGCTTACTCCACAGGCAATAGTTCGGTTGAATAGTTGCCAGGTACTTGTGAAATTTTGTGAAAATCACGAACGTTCTTGAGGCCTGATTGTTTGAGCACACTGAACTCTATCGAATTAAGCCTGCCGTAGTAAGGGCACCAATTGTGTAGAAATGAGACGTTATAGAGGCTTCGTTAGAATTGGATTAATTCAGTGACCCCAACCCAGTTCAGCCACATTCAAAGTCACGCGAGTTTCGATTTGATTTACTTCTTCTTCTTCGTCGTGTCGATGGCTGAGTCAAATTTTATTGGCCCAATAAGTGGCCACTGTTATGGCGCTATCATCGGTGTTCATGAGCGCCTCTCTGTGCAGGTGGAATTTTGGAGAGTCAGTAAGGTAGTCATGGTTTTGACTTGCCATCGTGGTGAAAGGATTAGCCAATTCGCTTTTAAGAACTCGCGAATTGCCCAGGGTGCGCCGGACGTAGGGAGTTGTTGTGTACGTCATTCGGGGAGGCTCCTTTCATGCACCCCCTTTTGATTTACTGAACCGTATTGTTTCATATGTTAGTGGTGTTTCGTGGAATTTGACGACCGGATGGCGGAGTGGGTAGTGTACCACTTAAGTCAAATCTTTGTGTGCATGAACATGGGGGTTTGTCTTAGTCTGGGTGTTTCTATGTATAATAAGTATGTATTTACAAAAGAAAAGTATTATTACGTATTAGTATCAGTTATTCTAGTACCCATAGTACAAGCTCTGCTTAGTTTGGGACTAGATGGCGTTGTGTTTGAGTTGTGGAATATTTATATTTTTATTTATTTATTTGGCTACATTCTAGCATAACATAACATCACGCCTATATAACCTAGAAGGGTGAGGCAGAGGTTTACAACACCCACATTTCACCTGTTATGTTTAGTCCCATGGGATAGTGGTGAGCCTATCGCCAACCACCAGGCACAATTCCAACTCTGTAATGCTATTGTGAATTTCCTGACGGAAAGTTCACAAATAACACTTCGTCCGAACCGGGAATACGCTAACCACTAGGCCATCGAGGTACCTAGATTCTCGATAGCTTTTTATTTGCGTTATCATATGAATTGGCAATGTAATATGGAATTATGTATAATATGAAAAATTATTTATAATGGGATAGTTTCACTAACAATGTCATAACAAATATTATTTTTATTTCCTATGGAAATGATGATATCTCAATGAGCCTAAGAAAGTATTACTTTCCTAGTATTTTAAACAATATGTATCAGTAATAATATCAGTTGAAAAGAGACCAAATCCACTCAAGTACCAAACCAATTTTCATTAGCTGCCGCCAAATCGGCTGCCAAAATTAATATTGGCAATATTTGGAACAGTAACTGTTACATTTTTGTATTGGTTACGTAGATTGCATTTTGTTTTTATAACAATTTCAATACAAACTTAACTTTATTTAGAGTTTCTTATTTAAGATCCAACATATATATTTTTGTGTACGACTTCTACGATTACTTTTTTTTCTGTTTTATTCGTCAATTTAGGCCAGTCAATGCCAAATAACTAACATAACATTACATAACATAAAATCACGCCTATATTATCCAGAAGGGTGTGGCAGAGGTGCACAACACCCATATTTCACCTGTTATGTTTAGGTCCCATGGGATAGGGATAAGCCTATCGCCATCCACCATTTAGACAAAACAAATCATAAACATAACATTATTGGGTGACCACAAGAGTGTGGCAGTGGTGTACAACACCCACACTTCACCTTTTATGTTTGAGGGCCCATGGGATAGGGGGTGCGCCTATCGGCATCCACTGGGCACAATTCCAATTCCGCGCTACTATTGTGAATTTCCTGACGGAAAGTTCACAAATAACACTTCGCCCAACCCGGGCATCAAATCCGGGACCTCGTGGCATACGCTAACTACTAGACCATCAAGGCAGACCAATAGCTAATTTATTAAAATCCTATAATATGATACAGTAATATTTACATACAAAATACGTCATGAGAGTAATCCTCATGACGTATTTCATTTTCCCATGTATTTCCAATTAACATGAATGACCTGATGAGTAATTATAATCACCGAAAAACGTGCTAACATGTTTAATTACCCCAAATACATGTCAAAACGATAGAATTATCTTGATTAATTAATTATTTTATATTTCGCAGAAAAATGCGAGAGTCAGACCGCTTGACGATTGACGTCAATCTAATAGCCATAATAATATGATAATTTCTATCTGACACGCAGGTATTTTTTCTCTGCGTTCGATGTATAAAATATTTTTAAAAGATTTTTTTTTAAATGTTTAATTCGACCTTTACCTTGAAATTACTTTCTAAGTCTATGTTTTTTTTCTGTATTGCATAGTATCTACATAGTAAAAATCTATTTTTACTATGGTATACTATACTACTATATTTTGGCGATTTTTTAGTCACCTGTTTGTTAACTAGAAATTCTTTCTGACACAAAACTTCGGTCAGAAAAATAAATGAGTAGAATAGATAGAATAGATACTGATGTCAGATCTAAAACATTTAATGAATGTCCTAATCACCACCTTAAGTCATATATATATATATATACAATATACCTCTTACAAAGATGAAAAGATAAAAACATAAAAAACAATTAAGAGGTAGTTACGCTATAAAACTGTGCAAATAGGAAAATTCTGCATTGAGTGGTGATTGAGAAATCATTCTAGACTAAACTCTTTGCATTTTGTGATGCAAAATGCAACTACAGCATACTGTAGATCTTTTGAATTTTTTATCAATGATAAAGTGCTTATTTCCTACAAAAAGCTAACCACTTGAGTGCACTCTTAGCACTTAAAATGTATTAGTTTTTAGGCATATTAGTTTTCTCAAACAAAATTGGCATTAAAATTTATCACAAATATATTTGGTTTACCAAATACAAATATAAATAAATATAAATATAAAATAAAATAAAATGTAAAAATCTTACAACTTACACGCAACGCCATCTAGTCCCAAACTAAGCAGAGCTTGTACTATGGGTACTAGAATAACTGATACTAATACATAATTATATACTTTTCTTTTGTAAATACATACTTATTATACATAGATACACCCAGACTAAGACAACCCTCTATGTTCATGCACACAAAGATTTGTCTTAAGCGGGAATCGAACCCACGACCTCGGCGTCGCAGGCAGGTACACTATCCACTCCGCCATCCGGTCGTCAAATTATATCCTATACCAATAATCTCAATAAGTTTATGCGGTTTTGTATTATTAATAATAACGTAAGTGGATGCAGGTCAAAAAGGCGTAAGTGCAAAACTTGTTTAAGTGATGTATTAATTTATCGTGGTGTGATGTTAGTACAAACTGTGTGTATTATTGAGTGGGATTGATAAACACAAATATTTGATTTCGCCAACGATATTAACATACCCATCTGACGGGAGCCATACCTGTCTTGCATCGGACACTGTGTAGGTAAACTTACAACTCTATTAGAGGAAAAACTGTATAAACGTTTTAAAATATTGTCAATAGTATATTGCAAAATGATATGTAAAGTGACTTTTTGCCCTGGTTTTGTACGAGGACAAACACTACGATAAAGACATCTAATCCATTTTTTACAAATATTAGGACCTAATTGTCACGATGAAAAAAATATAAGTAGGTGTCTCAAGAATCCCAAATCTTTATCATTATTATTGAGAATACGGGTTACTCACGTTACTTTAGCCGGGATATGCCGACTAGTTTCTAAGTGAGTGCGAGACGTCGCTCAGAGGCGACGACACGCGATTAATAGCTCAGTTGATGAATCTACTTACTAGATTCGAAACTAGTCGGCACATCCCGGCTAAAGTAACGTGAGTAACCCGTATTCTCAATAATAATGTCTTCACCTCACGTCGGTTTTAATAATATTACTCCTTATCATATTTACGTAAAATCAATAAACCGAATATGGTATAGCATTTATCATACATTCGTCAACACTCAACCTTTCGAACAATTCCCTCCCGTACCGCCTGCCATAAAATCAAATACTAGTAATTATACATTCTACGTAATAAACCATCAGTTTACTGCCAACACGTTTTGTGCACTATTGACAAGAACAGTATAGTGGAAGCTGTCGTTTGAATATTCATTAGAAAACCTTGACCAATAGATTTGTCCGAGTTGTACGATACGACTCGACTCGAGTACCGTGTCAGGCACCGTCTTTATGCTAATTAGGAATTTCTTCAAAAGGAAAACTTATCGTTTGTTATAAAATCTTTAGTTAGACGATCGAACAACGGCTGACTACCTATGGTTGCTGATGGCAAATTCATTATTATTAGTATAATTTATATCTCATACGTCACTAATATTAGAATCTTTGACCAACTATCGAGTTCTATAACACAACCCATCTCCCCAATTTACCAAGATTCTGTTGATAAGACAGTTTTCTTAGAAAAAGCCTTGTCGCACTATACTTGCGTGATGGTTCACAAAGTGTTCAATCGTCTATGACTATTAGGAAATACCGTTGTAGATGCGCAATGGTAATTACGTATAGAGATTATAGGTTAATTTGGACGATTATCCAAGCGCCGTTTAATTAGTCGTTAATTGGTGATACGTGCTGTGCATTAATTAACGATTTGGTACGTTTTCCGTAGTTTTCAAATGTTTCCACATATTTATGTCCTTTTGATGAAATCGATATGAATACTAGTCAGCTATTTGGAATGCCTACCTACATACTTTATTCATGAATCTACGAGGAGTCCTTAAATTTGTATGTTTCTATTTTTTTATTTTTAATAAGGAATACCAAAATGTTACGAGAGGAAAACGAGGCAAACCACACTAACCCTAACTTACGAAAACATTGTGACTCTATAGTATTCCAAATCTATACCACGAAATAAAGATGACACACACTCAAAAGCAAACACATACTAAAAAGACATCTCTCGGAACTAATAGCATCATAATTCCACGTTTACAAGCAGAAAATTGTTCACAAAAGGAAGTCGACGCGTGTGGCCATCCGAATTCATCCGATACGTCCCCGTTTTCGCATCAGCAAACAATATAACACCGTTAATGGGATAAAAGTGGGATAAAAAGGAAATACTAATAAAACACGTTCCTTGTCTCATAACTGTACTCTACAAATCAAGCGGAATAAGCTCAGTTTTCTTGGAAGGCTCTCTTGAATATGTAACATGGTTAAGTATCTTCTTCGGTTCCTTTCAGCTTTTGAATAGATTTATTTTCATCTACTAAGATCTACTTAAATATACATATAAATTATGTTATGAATGTAAATATCAATCGTTAGGTCTTTCAACTCCGAGGAGCTTCAAGTTTACTAAAATTTTGCTGACTTTCGTAAAATGTTCTGCAAACGGAACCATTTCTAGGATACACAAAAGAATGTATGTTTTCCCAAATCAACATTTGAGATCTTGTTACGCAATTCACATGTAGATTTGTCTAGTTCTCCCAAACAAATGTCGTCATTTAAACGGAATGCATTCTATTTACATTTTAAAATAGGTATGACATTTTAAAATATCGATAAAATTACTAACATCAGTAGCATCGCCTACGAACTTTCGCCTTGCACGACACATGTTAATAAGGTGATATACTAAAATATTTACAAAATTAAAGCGTGGGATATACTCATAATAAATTAAACACTGTTACATTAAAACCAGAAGCGTAATATTCGATCGGTGGAACCATCGAATCGAATCGATAACGACCGTCGAGTTACGTTTATAGCGATCGGAAACCATACAGAACGACATCGTAAATTAATGCAAATGACAATTTAGAAATCAGAATGTCCCAAGTGGTCAGAACAAAAGCAAATAATAAATAAATCTCAATGATCTTTTGGCCTAACTCACTGTTATTTAGGAATATGTGCCACTGGACTTGTTTTAGCTCAGAAGATAAATTTTATGTCAAATTAACGCCCGGGGAGGATTATCTGTCCACATTCACACTGACTGGTGTTTATATCACATTGCTTCCAGAGAAAGTTGTACATTGTGCATGTTCATAATATACATGGTAACCATTGTTGAGACCAGTCATACTGTAAAAGCTGTAGATGAAATGCCTGTTCGTTTTTCAATTAACCAGCAAGTACTTGCAAAAAGTTTTAGTTAACAACTCACAAAAATTGTAATTATTGTAAAATAGTTATATAAGCAACTGTTCTATAATGAGGGGTATTAAAACACGAGTGTGGGTTTATCACACGAGGTGAAGCCGAGTGTGATAATAGTATCACATGAGTGTTTTAATACCTAATTATAACAGTTGCATACAAGACTTTATCTACACCCATAATATGAATCCTAAATGTTCTGAAACCATAGGGTTACGTCTTTTCGTAATATTTTCTCGACTTTTCTGGTAATAATTGGTTAGAAATTTCCTTTGCTGCATTAGAAATATCTGGTGGTGTGTTATCAAAGCTTGTATCACTCATTTTTGTAAACAACAAAATATTTTTTTTTTTTTTCAATACTATTATTGAACAAAAATGGCGGGATACGACGTCAATTCAAAAATTCGAATAAGTTTTTATTTAAATTACGGCGCTGTGGTAGTGAAACGCGCGTGAATGACATGTTCTTTTTTTTAAATTCATAAAGATGCCATGAGAATGTGGCTGTTCGATGAGTAAAAAAGGAGTTGCATAATGAATTTCAGTACAACATTAGTACACCCGTTTGGGTGTTATAATGGTTATTATGACACTGGCTGTTTTAATGTTGGCAATAAGTTAACTGTTTCAAGAACGTTTATAGAGGATTTATAGCATGGGTGTAGATAAATATAAATATAAAATTGTAACGATGTTTTAACCTAGATTAATACATCAAACTGTAAGACATCTGTGTATTTTTGTTGATGTTGGTCCTAAATATAATAAATATAAATAAATAAGTTTTGTTATTTTAATAAATACGATAATTAATCACGAAAAAGTGATAACGTCACTGTTCTCGTTTGCATACAATCTCAAAGAAACTATTTGTTTTTGACGTTTTAATATAGTGCTTAATTTGACTAGAAGCCAACATCCCTATTCTTTTGAATTTAATCAAACAATAAAATTATAAATTAGTTTCTTACTTTTTATCCATCCTTATTATAACTCTTATGATGTTTTCGCCTAAATCTTATTATTATAAATTAATTCTTAGACCTTGAGATGAGCAGTTCCTAAATATACCAGTAACCGTCAGCAATTTATCACACATTTGCATATCTGAAAGAATTGGGTCAGTGTGCTGTCTAGCAACAGTGCTGTTTCCAACAGATTTATTTATGACAACGGTCTGTCGAGGGGAACGTATTTTCCTTAAAGGGGATACGCTTTATTTGGTTTCGATGATTTAGAGCTTCGTTAGCAGAAAAAAAGTTTGTAGTTTCCTTTCATAATTCTTGAACTTTTATCATAATAATAGAATCAGATGTGTTCGCTCATAAAGGTCATCCTATTAGATATTAGTGACAATATTATCAAATTATACTAAGAAACGATGAAAAAAATATGGGATCGGCTCTGCATACTGGGCAACCGCTTTTAACCACTGAGTTACGGTCGCCTCTTGCCAGGATTATGTGACGTCACGTTCATCCATTTGTACCTATCTTAGGTACATACGGATGAAGCTCTTAGGGTCCTGGCAAGTAGCTGCCTGGTATGCAGAGGTCGAACTCCTGCCGCGCCGGTCCCATAATTGTTTCAACTGTTTCTTAGTATAAACAAAAATAATCAATAAGATGTTGAAATATCACTAAGTTATTTTTTGTTTAAATAAATAAATAAATATTTCACAACTCACACACAACGTCATCTAGTCCCAAACTAAGCAGAGCTTGTACTATGGGTACTAGAATAACTGATACTAATACATATTTACTTTCTTTTGTAAATACATACATATTATACATAAAACACCCAGACTAAGACTGTTCATGCACATAAAGATTTGTCTTAAGTGGGAATCGAACCCACGACCTCGGCGTCGCAGGCAGCCATCCGGTCGTCAAATATTTTATGATTTGTTTTTTATAGCATTTTCGACAAGGTAAGGGCGACAACTCACACGAATTTGACGTGATTAATATACCATCACTTTTAGTACTACGTCCTTACTCTAGCTAGTTCGCAAAATAGTTAATGCTGATTATCGATAATGAAGTACATTTCAAGTCTGGTATACCGTTGTTCTTCTTAATCCACAAGGAACTCTCGTGGGTTTGTATAACTTATAGGTTAAACCTATATTCGAAACGTCCATTTTAATTGTTAATCACGTGAGAAAAGGCGTGAGTAATTATTTAAATTTTATTTGACATATTATTGCAGATTCCGAAGATGCTACGTCTGATACCGACCAGATACCAATAACTATTTGTCGAAACAATAATTTATGACACATTTATGTTAATTGAGAAACTAGTAGGAGACATAAAGCTGGTTTTATGGAATTTTCATTATCTTTTTTATTGTTTCATATTGGAATGCGAAGATTCCTGTTTTAAGTCTATGTATAATAATTTTAAATCTGATAAAATAAATCTGAGATTTGTTATAAATGTCTCTAAATGAAATATATATTTATGAAGATAATACATAAATGTCTTACCAAAAATACGATCCGTTTACGACGTATTGCACATCGTATTTTTTTTAATGTTACCTCTATTATTGCACGAATATTCATAACTTATTGCACAATATTTTAATCAAACGTCCAATCAGCTAGTGCAATTATTATTTGTTCGATTTTTAAAATACAAACAAACGATTTACGACACTCACGTTTTGCGCGTAAAGTTGTAAATTAAAAAGTGACAGGCAAAAAGCATTAAACAATTAAATTCATAAATGAAATGACATGTAAATTGGCAAATTTACAATCAAATCTGGCATCGTTTGGTCAATTATAGTTGTTTTATGGCATTCCTTGAGTAGTGACGTTAGTATCGTATATCTTAAAGCTACTGTAGCTTAAACACTTAGTATTAGTAATATATACACAGTAAACGTGAGAGGCGATTTTATTTAGTTTTAATTTTATTGGTTGATGAGTATTGGTAGCAATGTTGCAATAACATTTATTATTCAGAATTAATTGATGCTCCAATTTTGATTCCCAAAAGAGTTTTATTACCTCCATAGACGTCATTGAGAGACCGTTACGCATTTAAGTAGAGAGTAATGACAACTTCGGCTGTAAATAAAACATTCTAGAAACGGAAAACAGTCATTCTATGGCGGTAATAAATCGTATAAATGACACTTTTCGATGTTCAGTTCATTGTCTTATCCTTCGGAATCACATAAAAATCCATCAACTACTTTTAGAGAATAATATTTGTATGCGAGAAACATCTAATGGAAACATTTTAAAGGTAAATCAAACAGCCTCAATTATTATCCGAAATAACGTCTTATTTGTATTCAGTTAACGTTTTGTCGGTATTCTCGAATACTATTGTCGATTGGATATCAATTTGTAGTTAAGCACGCAAAGGGAATATTAAAATCGTTGTACACGTAATAAATTGGAGGAAAAAGTCTTGCATACATAAACACGATAGGTTAACAATTTGTTTCTTTTTTATTTCGATTATTAATATTTATGGTCTCTCTGTGCTTGTTTGGTACACTTGTTCTAGCCATAGACAAGAGTGTAACAAATAGGGCCTGGTCCGGAATAAGTTGGACGCATATACACACGTAAAACACGTGTTTTCCGTCCGTTCTTCGAGATTAAGAAATACACATAACGGGTACGATGGAACTTGGTACCCACCTATGGATATGAAAAAAAAATACTTTAAGTGAATTATATGTATTAGATGTAATACAAAAATGATTTTTATATTAGGTACCTATAGATAAACTGTGTTTTAGAACTCAGATTATTTTGCTAGCAGACTATAAAATTATGTTTATTCTTAGCTCTAATTTCACTTCCGAGTTAAACTGAACGCGACGTTTTTCGACGTCGATTCCGTTCAAATATGAAATGATAGATCAAGATTGAAGCCGGGTTTAGCGTTAACCGTGAAGTTTAAATAAATTGGACCTTCATTACCACTCATCATACAAGCTGAAGCCTATAGCATATAGTAGTGATTCTTCACCAATCCAAATCCCATCCTTAACATCGTAGCTTTACCTCATAAATCAATCATTGATTCCTCACTATCCGCACAGGAGATATCGGTAACATACCCATGTCATGTCAGTAATCGGAGCAGCGAGAATGTCGCAATAGTACCGAGTTTCCCCGCGCGGCGGCGCCACCGTCCACGTTGATATCACGCCGGTATATCGTCGCTTTGAACACCGCCGCGAATTACAACAGGGTTGAGACACACTGGGCTTTAGCCTTTTTATTATACTATATTTTGGACCATGTTATTCAAATCAAAGATCGAAATTAACACAGAAAAGAACAGAGGAGAATGTAGGAACACGCGTTTTGCGCCGACATGAAATAAAACGAGATTAACGGAGGAAGAAGATTTTGGTTCACATAATTTAATAAGTTCGTCTAGACTTCGAAGTTTTTAATAATAGTATGCGCCACATATGAAAATATTAACATAGAATATTTTTTATAGGTAAACCTAACCATAGGTACAATACTCAAATTTGAATAATACACATCCTATATAATAAGGTAACAACTAGTAATTATGTATCTATGTATGTCGATACAAAGTTCATCGACCAAAGTCCATGGTCAATTGTTATATTTATGCGCTCAACTTCCTTCAAAAATATTGAAAAATACTAAAAGCCGTTATTATTATATTAACCCAATATTGAAGTAGGAACTTTTTTTTATTAAACTTAGGATTAGAGACCACTAAACTTCACCATGTTTAATACTGAACCCGGTGAAAAAATAACCGATATAACGCCATGGCCACACTTTATAGAGTAACTATGTTCCTACTCACAGACAGGCTAGAGGCTCGCTCTGTACACGCATGAAAAAACAAAAATACCTACAGAACAAAAACAAATATCAGCGTGTATAATTAATTATGTTAAAGTAAACAGCCATTCGTGTCAGACTTTGTTCATAATTAGCATGTTAGGTTTACACAATGACAGAAACATATGCAGTGTAATAGTTAAACAAGCGAAATTTAACATCGAGTCGAGAAACGACTACGATATTCGAGAATACATTCGACTAACGGTCGATGTCTATAGCACATAATAGACGACTATAATGGTGGACAACTTAATTTAATTTACTGAATTCTTTCTTGGGAAATACATGAAAATGTGTCGAAATTTCGAAACGCGCTCTAAGATTTACGCGATTAACAATCTTGTTAGAATTTTCTTTGAATTGAATGAACCAATCGAACATTACGAAATTTGATTACTCGAAAAAGCTAAGAATAAGATGATCGTGATAAGCTTATCTACCTGCTACCTATGTACCTAGGAGATTTTTGACATAAAGCTTTAAGTCCAGTTGCCGTACTTTAATCACGAATTCAAAAGCCGATTGCGCAATCGTCCGCCCCCTGTGTGCCTCGCACCGAATGACAAAGATTCCTCGAGTCGCTCAGGGCTGTATCTCGATTGTTTTGCATATCGCGACCACTTCGTCCTGCTGATGCGAGGCAAATTAATGATCAAATGGAATCCCGCCACTGCCCGCCACTTTACTGGACTTCCGACGTACGCACCACAAACAACCCATGCGGACTTCAAAACATTTTTTCGCTAACTTTAGACTTTATGCCATACACGCACGAAATACTTGACAAATCCCAAGTATGTGGCACCCTTGCTATCATAATTCAATTATGCCGTCCTTGGCAAGTGCGACGTAACTCCATCAATCACACTTTCAACTGTATCAAGTTTTTTCCGAAGCCCCATCACCACATCTCTTTAAAACACCGCCATACCGTCCACTATAATTTGTCAAACTTTTTTATACCATTAATTGATCACCGTGACGAGTAGAGAACGAGCATCAGGAAATATTAACATAGTCGATGATTGTGTATCTAAGAACTGAATGTCATTAACCATTTCCTGCACGAGACTTTCGAGTGACCATCTTTCAAGTTGGTATTGAATAAATATTGTTGAACAAGTTGCCAAGTGACATTTAGTTGCGCCGGCGCAGTGGCGTGCGGTGCCCCTCCTCCCCTCCCACGTCATCTCACGATGTCCACTCTCATCTTGAACAATTTATTTTCAATGCGTTTTATGCAAAACATGACAATTAAAATTGTTTTATGAATTCATAGGCGGATCAATTAAGATTTCATTTTGATAAGGGACGCTAATTTTGTGGACTGTATCATTACCTTCATCACATTGAGTAACTAGCCGTGTGAGTTACGAGGCAATACTACAATATGTCGCAGCATTTGTCTCTGTACAGAGACACTAAAAGGCGCATCGTAAACTGGGGCTTTTTACGCAAATTGTTATGGACAGAAGTTCTACTTAAGAATAAAATTATTGTACCAAGTAAAAAAAATACGCTTAACTTCGTGACCACAAAGGTTTGGCAAAAGAAAAGTAAGAATTCGAGAAACAGATTCATAAAAAAATAATATTATATAATAACAATACAAGCAGTACAATACGTTCAAAGGGGGTAATTTGAGAGAGAATTCATATACACGCTCCTATTTTTCACATGTGTAAAAGAGTTATAATACTTGGAACTGGAGCTCGTAAAATGTTACGAAAGGCCGGCGATATGTAAAAAGGCCTTTAACTCTTTGAGGAGTTAAAATGAAGACATAAAGCATAATAGTGGTTCGCAAAAGCAGTGTTAATTTCCTACAGACATTAACAGGGCCATCATAACAAAACCTCAGTGCTTTACATGCCGACAGACAAAATCCCTATTGTCATGAGTACTGCTATTTGTGTCATGGACATACTTGAACTCAGAAATACATCCTGACTGAGTAATGAACTTTGTAAACGTAAAAATGAGGTAACGACTTCATATAAAAATCTGGTGGTGGTGCCTCAATTCGACATATATATACATATCAATCTGTTTATTGATGTTCATCCACAACTTTCGATATTAATCCGAAATCTACCCCTAAGTAATTAAATCACGCTTAGCCGACCTTCAACCTTTTAGTTTCGCGAACAAATAATAAACCCATCATATTAATTTAACTCAAATGGATTGATACTGTTAATTTCAATCAACATGGTAAAAAGTACGAAATAAAAAAAAAATATCAATGCAGGTATGAGGCGCTATTTCACCAGTGTCCATAAATCTCACTAAATAGACAGCAATGGTGATTGAATAACGACATTGCAAATTGAGATATCTTCCTATTTGGACATGGAATGTGGGTATGACAGATTAAAGTGTTTAACAGCAGACCGGGGACTTAATGGCTCATTTCACAAGCGTCGCCAGTCAAGAACAGAAAAATATCGCTTTTAGAATTAAGTTGTTCAGCGGCATCTTTACCACGCAATATCTTCTTACAATAAAATAAAAGGTACAAAGACTGTGCTGTGTATTTCAACTCTTTTCGCATTTACCGATATCTTTATAGCTCTTGTAGCTATAAAAGTTTTCGCGATAATATAAATATGATTTATTGAATGGATAGTATCATCCTATTTAACTTTTAATGTTAAACATAAAAGTATGAAGATAAAAAACCTATAGATTAAGTGTTAGATCTGGCGCCAGCTTGTACAAAAACTTTGATTGAAAAGAAAATAAACAATGCTAGTGAGAGTTGTCTGTCAAATGTGATGGTTCGGTTCCTTCGGCATTTTAACTTCGTGTTAGCCGGGGAGCCAAATATTCATTTCATAATCATTTATTTGAAGCGTGATCATTACTAAAGATTGATTTTGATATTGATTGCTTACTTCCGCATTGTTCTTATTCGTCTGTTCATGTTTTGTTTTCAAACAAATTGTTTGATCATCATCAATATTTAAATTGAAATATGATCTATTAGTGATCATGTAAATTCCCTCGGTTATTAGTTTAGTATTGTCTATTGACACGATCGTAATATTCGTAGTGTTTTCATCAGATTGTTTAATTAGTTTCATGGGTATTTAAAGCTCTTTGTTTAATTTGGTCAGGCCTTTAAATAGAAACTGAGATTGGATTTGCATACGGCATTCGATTCTCTCCGTCGATTTGATTACACTGTATCAGGGAACCGTTGCTACATTAGTTTTATGGTCGACAAATGGTTCTGTAGACAATCGAGAGCGCTGAACGGTTTTGATTAAAATAATATATTATTTTGTGAATGCTACTGTAATTGGTGTTCATGTTTCTTCATTATGGTGATCATTTGTTCGGGCCCTGGACCTCTTTGGTGCTAATACTCTTTTAATGATAGTATTTTTTTATGTTTGAGGTGCCCTGGCTCGTGTCAGAGGCAGAGAAAACGCGATTGATTAACTACCAAACTTTCTAACTATAAAATTTATGATGCATAATAATTAAGCGTTGACATTTTTTTCGTTATTTGAATTTTAATTAATCTGTTGTCACGTAGGCTTGCAAAATGAGGTGAAGAGAAGTCTGTATATGATTAAGAATTTCATTAAAACTATACGTACTACTAACGAACAAGAACGATAAGTACTTTTTCCATTCGTCTTGTACGAGTATATTATCCTGAATATTTCAGAGTCCAAAGCAACTTTTAGTGCAAAAATCATTACCTTTCTTTCTCGCTTTGCCGTAGTCGGGTTAGAACGAAATTAAAGCAGATGAAAGTAAGTACAGTGATTACCTTTTAATTAAATTAACCCATTCATTAGTCTAGATTAAGTACAACAATATGACTTCCCCAACAAATCGAATGAAAGGAATTTGTCTAACTAATAACTTTCTCCTAGATATTACAAAACAGTTAAATCACGACACTGGGCGTGTTATCAATTAGCCCTCGGCTCTTTAACTCATTTGATTCGTTATGATCACTTTAATGGAACGGCTGTTACCTATAATAAATGTCACAGGTTTATTGAAAGAAAGGCTTGCTATTGATGTATGTTTGTTTCAAAGGAAACTACTTTGTTGCGTGAATGATGGTAGACTAGAATACAACATTTGGTATATAGCCCAGTGCCGTTTTTTTTTCACGAAATTTGGTGAAAACTTACCTTTTTATGTCCCAAATACGCTGTAATTTATTTGATTAGAAATATTTATTTTTTCACCTTTTTAGGGTTCCGTAGTACCTACAAGGAACCCTTATAGTTTCGCCATGTCCGTCTGTCTGTCCACGGCATAGCAACGAAACCGTTGGTGCTAGAAAACTGAAATTTTGCATAAACATGTATGTTAACTAAACAAAGAAAGTCGTAGAGTAAAATTTGGAAAAATATTTTTTTTTCAGGTAGCTCCCCTACATGTAAAGTAGGGATGTTTTTTTTTTGTCGCCTACCCCATAGTGTAGGGTATTGTTAGATAGGACTTTTAAAAACGTGCAGGGGTTGCTAGGACAGTTTTTTGATTTAGGGATCCGTTTGCGAGATAATTAACTTTAAAGAGCAAATTTTTGTTCGAGTAGGGCGTCCCCCCCCCCTCTAAAAGCTAAACTACTGGATCCTAAAATCTGAAAAAAATTGGGTCGGTAGTACATGTAATGAACTTTAAAGAAAAACTATAGCGGATAAGTTCACTTCATTAGTTCAAGAGGAATAGGGGTCCGAAATGTCAGATGCAGTTACTCAGAATATTTCGTTCAAAATTCTTGAAACATAAATAAACATACATAATACATATATAAAATCACGTCTTTATCCCACGGGGGTAGGCAGAGACGATGGAACGCCATGTGCTTCGCTCCTTACATTCTTCTTTCGCTTCCTCAACATTCATACATCTCGTCATACGTGCTAGCTGGTTTCGTGTACTACAAACATTTCCTTTCTGAAGGACGCCATTTAGTTAAAAAGTATTTTTCTATGGAACCCTACTGCGCGTGGCCCGACACGCGCTTGGCCGGTTTTTTTTAATTAATATCGATTTTTTACCCTTATTTTCGATCGAAAATTCACCCGTCAAAATATCAGCTTTTTTCAAAAAATTGGTATGTTTTCTCTTTGTTAAAATCTCTTCTTTCCGATGGTGAAAAAATATAAATAATTATGTTACTATAGTAAATCTTCACAGAAAATGCAAAACAAAGATCGAAATAAACTATTCATATATAATTAATATATACAATTTTGAGTTATTTATTAAAATTTACACTTTAATTACTCGAAAAACGTAAGATTACATGTTAAATTGATAAAATATTAATTTTATTAACTTATTTGTTTGTGAATAGCTCAAAATTGTATATAGTGTATATATTAATTATATATTAATAGTTTTTTACGATCCTTGTTTTGCATTTTCTGTGAAGATTTACTATAGTAACATATATATATTTTTTCACCTTCGGAAAGAAGAGATTTTAAAGAAATGAAAACATACCAACTTTTTAAAAAAAGCTGATATTTTGACGGGTGAATTTTCGATCGAAAATAAGGGTAAAAAATCGATATTAATTAAAAAAAAGGTAAAAAATAAATATTTCTAATCAAATAAATTACAGCGTATTTGGGACATAAAAAGGTACGTTTTCACCAAATTTCGTGAAAAAAAATTATTGTTTGTAAAAGATAAAAATAAAAAACCAAAAACTTGGTTTTTTGAATTTTTCACATAAATTTTGAGGTTATATGAAAAAAGTGTAAATACAAAAGTTTTAGATATTTTTATTACCAACTTTTATTTACCAACTTATATTAATTATATATTAATAGTTTTTTACGATCTTTGTTTTGCATTTTCTGTGAAGATTTACTATAGTAACATATATATATTTTTTCACCTTCGGAAAGAAGAGATTTTAAAGAAATGAAAACATACCAACTTTTTAAAAAAAGCTGATATTTTGACGGGTGAATTTTCGATCGAAAATAAGGGTAAAAAATCGATATTAATTAAAAAAAAGGTAAAAAATAAATATTTCTAATCAAATAAATTACAGCGTATTTGGGACATAAAAAGGTACGTTTTCACCAAATTTCGTGAAAAAAAATTATTGTTTGTAAAAGATAAAAATAAAAAACCAAAAACTTGGTATTTTGAATTTTTCACATAAATTTTGAGGTTATATGAAAAAAGTGTAAATACAAAAGTTTTAGATATTTTTATTACCAACAACTTTGCCATTCGACTTTTTCCCATAGGACTTTTAGTTTTGCCGGAAATCGAGAATATCCGTTTTTTACCCTTAAAATCCCCCCCTCTCCCTCTTCCCGACCTCAGATCGCCGGTAAATTATTTTTCCTTTAATTTTTATAATATTCTCCTCCTTTTCTAATGGGTTTCATCCTTCTATTATTTTTTTGACTTTTTATCATTTTTTAAGGGATCTACCCTGGGCTAATAACTATATTTTGGTATATAATTTATGGTATAACTTTAAAAGTATTTTTCAAAACAATAAGTTTCTCCTGCGCATGAATATGTTAATAAGACGACGAGTTAGGGCTGATTACATGTTATACTGACGATCGGTCGAGCGTACGAATCAACACTAGATGTATGAAACATCGCACTGCAAGCTGGCGTCAGCGACTGATTATTTCAACAGTGGTATATTCGTACGCCCGACTAAAACGTGCTTCAACGCAACAGGAAAGCAGTCCTAAAGTATTTTTTTTGTGCCTTCGTAATTTTTTAAAACCTTATATCATTTTTTTTAAACGTGTCCATTAATATTTATTTTAAAACTAATCAAATTGAAATTGGAGCGGCCGTGGCCCAATGGATAAGGTATCGGTCTTACGATCAAGAGATCATGGGTTCGAATCCTGGCCATTACTCCACGGAGGTCAAATTCTTCCTAGCACAAGCGAATTAAGCTTAGCTGGAAGGAGTTCACAAGAATACTAGTAATTTCTATTTGCAAATTAAAAGTTAGTATTAATTTATTTTTTTATTGGTCTTATCTTAATTGGCACTGTACTATATTGTTTTATATAATAAATTGTTTTATAAAGAACTTGAACAGAAGCTAAACGCTGTAGTTAAAATTACTGCGCAGTTATTTTCCAGTCAATTATCTCAGCAGATATCTGACATTTAATTTCGTTATCTACAAGATCGGTAATACAAACAATATTATGCTAAGAATATTACCCTGCGAAGCCTAAGTGACGTAAATGCAATAAATAGCCAATTAACAGGTTGCTTTAAGAAAATTTTAATTGCTTAATTTTTATTGCTCAAAATAATTAACAGAAGCATTGTTAAAATTTTTAATGTTATGGAGACTTTAGTTTTAACAATTGTTAAATGTAAAAATGTTATATAATAAAAATATTAATTGACCAATATCGATATCGTTACAATTACACGAATTGAGTGCACGGTTGGCGTAGTGATTAAAGCGGTCGCCTCGCCGCTTTCAACTGCGCTGGTGTTGTGGGTTCGATCCCCACACGGGACAAATCTTTGTGTGATCTGCAATAATTTGATCTGACCCCGGCTCTGTTGTGTGTGAAATATTTGTTTGTGAACATCCCCGCGACACAGGAGGAATTCCTAGTGCGAGCGTCGTTTTTTAAAAAGGAAAAAAAATAATGAAGATACATAGTATCGTATTTTTTTGCTAAACGTTAATGCGAAATTTCTTTCGTCTATCTAATTAGGAATCTGAATCTCAAAGCAGAGAAATATCAAGTCAAACTAAAGCATATTATTCCGTTGAAATACATAAATATTCATCGCTCTATTTGCGAGAACGAAAAAAGATGAGCACTTGAGATAAAATCATAACACATTTAAGTTCAATAAAAATGCTAATCCAATTTGCACAAACTGCTGTATCAGTGATTGAATTTAAAAGAAAATAAAGTACAAAACAAAAGTAAACATGGTATTGAAAAGATAGAGACAACAATAAAATTATTGCAGGAGTATGCAAAAAGAATTGCAGTGTGTAAAAGCCTTAGGGAGAGCTTACATTCTACACTAGCTTAGATAGTCGCTTAATAATTAATTAGTATTCTACAAAAGTTGGTCCCATGTGGCTTGAAAGCCATTACATTTATGTAGTAACTTTCTATGAATTACGAAATAAATTACCTGAAATATGTTTTTTTTATCTTCTTAACCTACTAGTGGTGCCTTGTTGGTCCAGTGGTTAGCGTATGCGCCTCTCACCGCGCCTCGGGTTTGATTTCCGAGTTGGGCAAAATTGTTATTTGGGATTTTCATTCTCAAATAGTAGCACAGGGTTGGAATTGTGTCCGATGGATGACGATAGGATCTTCCACTATCCCTTGGGACCTAAACATAACAGGTGAAATGTGGGTGTTACACTACTCTGCCAGACCCTTCTGGGTAATAAAGGCGTGATGTTATGTAATGTTATCTTTCTAAAAGTATTAATTAAGCAACAAATATTTCAGTTACAAAGTCAACTACTATTATATCTTCTAATTGATTATTTTTATAGCATTTAGCTATGCTTAGCAAATTATACTAAGAAACAGTTGAGAAATTAAGGGTTCTGGTAAGAGGCGACCGTAGCTGGATGGCTAAAGCGGCTGCCCGGTGTGCAGTAAGGTCGCAGGTTCAAATATCTTTTTCAACTGTTTCTTAGTACTATATTATCTTCTGCAGAACCTTTTCCTAATTACATTGGGATTGGCTTTTAGTCTAACAGATTTAGCTGAGTATCAGTATTTTATGTGGAGCGACTGCCATCACACCTTCACAACCCAGTACGAGGAAATGCGATACTCTTTGTTAGACTAGTCGTCAGACTTTCTGGTCTCTGACTACCCGTAACAACTGCAATAGATGTTCTGATGGCAACCAGGACCGACGGCTTAACGTGCTTCATTTACTAAATATAAATAAATAAATAAAATAAATATTTCACAACTCACACACAACGCCATCTAGTCCCAAACTAAGCAGAGCTTGTAATATGGGTACTAGAATAACTGTTACTAATACATATATATATATACTTTTCTTTGACTAAGACAAACCCCCATGTTCATGCACACAAAGATTTGTCTTAAGTGGGAATCGAACCCACGACCTCGGCGTCGCAGGCAGGTACCCACTCCACCATCCGGTCGTCTAACTAAACTTGTTTTTTTATTTTTAAGTTTCACAAAGTGTAAACTCTCCTTTAAAAAGATCAGATAGCGTAATATCGTGTCCTGATAAAAATCTTTTGTGTCCGATGCTGTAAATTTACAAGCGCACCATTATTGTAATTTGTATACTCGGGAGATATAAACCAAGTTTTTTATTATCATTAAAAGAGACACTTTTGCTTGCCGAAGACATGTCGATTACAAATTGACTACCGACCGCGGCTTTGAGACAATGAGCTTGTAAAAAGTAGCATAAATGTAATGCCTAGAATAACATTGAAATACAATGTGTTTATTTCATCATTCGGAAATATCACATCAAATTGTATGTATACATTCACAATATTTATCAATATAAGTAGAAAACTAAACGTGAATCGTCGTTTGAATTTAATTCTGATATTATAAAATCAGTGATAGAATCTAAGTTTAAACAAATATTGGATTTTAATGATATGCCAAACAAATTATACTAATTAAAATTACCTCTTATAGCTATAATTATTATAATTACCGTTGCCTAATGCATCTATCTTGACCAATACTTTAATTATAATTCCCAATATAAATTAGCTTTCAATCCAAATACTTAAATAAGAAATTAAATATGCATTAAAAGAAATTACACGCCGACCAATTAATATTATTTATAAACTTAAGTAATTAATCGGTGCTTAGATTTAATTAAAACTGAGATTTAATCTCGATAACTATGTAATTTGGCGCAAATTCTGATTGCATGCTTCGACATTACGTTTACAAAGTCAGTCCTCATACAAAGTTCCTACATCATTGGCTACATACTTGCTAATTGGTCCCTAGACAGGTCAGAATAAGACACAATATATTTTTTATTCCTTTCTCGTTTTGTCTGACTTTAATGCAATTGATACGGATAATTATTTAAATAGGATAGCAAGTGAATGTCGAATTAAGTAAGGCTTCACTTATGCCAAGATAGTGTTGAATGGAATGAAAATGGCGATTTTATTGAGGCTTAGCCACTCTTTGGCATGGATTAGATATCGCTTCATTAATTTTAGGTTGCTTTTTTCAATAATAAAATGGACGGCAGTGATCTTGTAGTTACAAACGTACATTCTTGTTGAAGAGAGTGGTATGTATTTATTACACAGAACATCGATCAATGTACACGAGAACTTTGAACCATGACAAAAAGTAAAATAAAAGTCGTCATTGTCGTTGAAATTGAATCCCATATTCCGATTTTTCCATTTAACGTTTAGTCATCACCCCTACCCCTACAGGCAAACACCGAGGTAACCGAGGGCTGTAGAACCATCGTTAACCCGCTACATTCCACGACAAATAAAGTACAAGGTTAAAAAGTAGTGTTAAAATGGCCGAATAACTGATATTTTAAGACACATATTCCGTACACAAATTAATGACGTACAACAAAGAAGATATCGACGAAATAACTGCATAAGCTGGAGCTGTAGCTAAACTACTCTACGGTAAAGAAACCTTATGAATATTGATATTCAATAACCAATGTAAACGACCTTATCTACAAGAACTTCCAACAACTACACCGTGTCCAATGCCCATAAAATCATAACGCGTATCTCCAATCAGAATCATACTTCAAAATTTTTAATATTCATATTAGCATAAAATGATAAGGGTCTATAAAGAAAAATTCTCACCAACTCAAAGTACCGACCGCATAGATAAGGATCGGCCTGAACTTGAGTCAGTTACGTAAAACCTAGATCGAATGCGATAAAGTTCTAGCTAAGATCTTGAATTCTGATAGGGTAGAAACTTGAGCTCTAGAAACGGGTCACGGGCTTAAAGAAATAATAGAGGAAATTGTAAGCACCGCTGCAAATGTTACGAGTATTATAGTTTTTTTAACGATGTATTACCACCTCACGATAAGTAGCTTTAACTTAACTTACCTTGAACTTTTTTAAATAAAGGGTTTGTCAAAGGTTTGGGTGTTCACATCGACCTCCGTGGGTCTATTGTGATTATAGCCTCATTACAGACTCTCCTTTAAGCCCATAGCCTCCATAAATTGGCGCAGTCGGCCGATCGAACTGAACATCATTCGGATCCAAGATATGGTGTCCCAGGATGATGTTTCGTCTATGGATCTGTGGCTTGCAGTCGCAAAAGAGGTTCAGAGGTGTTTCTGGTTCCTTTTTGCTGAATCTGCAGTTGTCATCGTCCGCATAGCCCATACGGGATAAGTGTCTATTTAGCTTGCAGTGTCCTGTGGGGGTATAGTAAGTAAATCACACAGTTGGGCGTGATTTATACCATCACCATGGACAGCATTATCCAAAAATTACGCTTTGACAGATTAATCTCACCACAAGACAGGAATACACTAGTACTACTAAGTACATTATCTTGGCGTCAGGTTCGAAGTAAGCTTCCACAAGTTCATACGTAAAATAGCTCGGTTTAAAGAAAATGGTAAATAGAAGTGAGTTGAAACAGGTGCGAGGTCCTAAGCAAATGTAAAGTTCAATGATCAGGATGTTAGGGCGGTGTTCGACAGGGCCTTGGTGATAATTAAATTATACAGGTAGGCAGTTGTAGTTCACAAAACTAGCTCGGAATAAGCCTTTACAATATCATTCATAACTTATACTTTTTTTTTGTTTTTACGTTAGATAGAACGCCAGAAGCAATTATACTTTCCAATGGTCCCAATGACAAGGCCAATACACACATTCACTCACACAAGCACACCCAGTCTCAGAAAAAAAAACTTATAAAAATATTATTTAGTCGAGTAGTTAGCGTATGCAACTGGTCTCGGGTTCGATGCCCGGGTCGGGTAAAGTGTTACTTGTGAACTTTCCGTCAGGAAATTCACAATAGTAGCACGGTGTTGGATCTTTGCCCGTTGGATGGCGATAGGCTCACCTCCGATCTCATGGCAACTAAACATAACAGGTGAAATATGGGTGTTGTATAACTCTGCCACACCCTTCTAGGTAATATAGGGGTGATGTTATATGTTGTTATTATTTAAATAGATTCAGGTGAAACATGATTATATACTATGCTATTAAACATTTAAGTTTAGATAACAGTATTTCGTAATAAAAGTTGCCATTGTAGAAATTTAACGCATCAGTTTATAAACTGACAATATTCATCATTCATCTCCATTCCATAAATAAATAATAGGCCAAAACTTTGTTCAGATGGTTCCTTCTCGCATACACTAGCATTACACATTACACATAGTTCATAAAATTTCACACCGACATTTAAATCATACATTGAGCGACAAGAAAATCGAATCGAACCAACAACATTATAATTACTCGGCTTTTAATTTAAATGAACAAACCGTGAGATGATTTTACGGCTATAAATATATCGGTAACTATGAAAGCATTCGTTTATTAGTCTATGGTTATGATCCAATGAAAACTGTGTTGGAACTGCCATAATATTACGATATTGGGTTATGAAAGTGTCAGAACGCGCCCGTAATAGAAAATATGTCGGATTATATATTGAAATTAATTACGCCTAACTAGATATTCGACCACACGGTTGTGTTAAGTTATGACGTGTAACTTGTAACTTAAAAAGCTTGCGTTCTGTATTTGAATGGGCTCGTAAAATTATTTATGTAAGCATTAAATTTTGTCGATTTGAATATAAAAGGAAAAGACATTGTGCGTTCACGTATTGTTCATGAATTTCACGATACTTGCAACTTTTACTCTTAATAGAATTATTTATTGAGAAGTATAATAATTTATTGGTAAAATATATAATTAAAATGCTCTATCTTATCTCGTTCCAAAAGAGTCCTTAATCTCATTTTTAACTACAACATGACATTATCAAAGTTTTCTTTTCAAACTTTTTAGTAGCTTTATACGTAATGGCGATATAATTAAACAGTTTTATCTACATCTGATACTAACGTTATACCAGAGCGGGTATCAATACGTGTTAATCCAAACTTATCTCAATCAATCAATCAATCACTGATAACACTGGCACATCTAGAATTCAACTTTCGAAAAACTAACACGAGTTCCAAATTCAAGTTCTTATTTCCAAATATGGAGGTTGTAGTCTTTGGTTTAATGTCAAATAAATTTTAATTAAATTTCGAACAGCGGCAAGATGGCCACGTTTGCCAGTAATTGACAAGCTCTTGATGAATCGCTTCAGCCACCTTGTTATATTATAACTAGAGCCCATCTGTCTTTTCTTGGCACTTTAGCTGTACATTCGAAAGGTTTAATTTGATGGTAAATCTATGAGTGATATATTGTAGTGTTTTCGCTTTCTTTTTACGTGTTTGTTTGTTTTGGAATAAGGCTGAATATTTTTTTGTGCGTGTTGTTGTGGGCGTCGTCTATTTTTATTTTATTTGCATGTGCCCCTCCAAAAATGTTATTTGCATACAAAATGATATACTTATGCAAAAGAAAATGTATTAGCGGAACCTACATAATATTATCGTAATTTGTAAGAATATCACGGTCACAAGTCACAAAAAACCCTTGCAATTTAGCATTCCTTATACAGTAGCTTGGTGTTGGAAAATGACTTTACTCATGTACATTCTTTTTGTCGATGTTTAAGCCTACTTTACAAACAAACTTAACTTAACTTACTTATGATAGACAAGAGAGTATTATCTACCTATTTGCACTCAGCATAAACAGAAGCTCTGAAATCTATAAAAGAAATAATATGCGGCCAATGGCTTTGAGTAAAACCTTATTTAGCTGATTAACCTCTAAAAGGATTTATTTATTTTCTAATGCATTTTATAAAAATAATTCTTCTGGATATAAACTTAAGCTGATATTTTTTACGATGGCCTAGACGTATCGACGTTTATAATACAAACTTCGATAAATTAATATCCTGAGTAACGGTACAAATCAAAACTATAAAAAATGCATTCCTTGGGTATCAAAAAGGAACGAGAATGAAGCGAGTGTTTCTTGGTTTGTATCAGTGAGGCGAGAAGTTGACATTATTCTTCCGACAGAGCCTTTCAACGGGTTACAAGGACTTAGAAAATAGGATGCGGTTATTGCGGTATTATGAAAATCGAAGACGCAAAACATTCAATTATTTTCTTTTTAGACACTTAGCTTTTGCCAGTAGGTATAAATTTGTGCGTCATTTTGAAACACGTGACGTTGAAAAAAATAAGAGCTACATTTTTGTCTGAGCCTGTATGCATTTTGAAAATGAATAAATTGCACTTTATCGTAGTATAAGTAGATTTATTTAATTGAAGCAATATATTTTCTATAATATTTCTAAGTGAATCAAATAACGCTGTTTAATTTTTTTTTATGTAGGATATTGGGCTCCACAATTTATGACTCTATGTAGCGATCATTGAAACACGGACAATTTGTCGTGAGACATCAAAGTCCTTAACCACTTTGTAATATTAATCTCCCCATCCCATATCAAATCAACTATCATACTCCTACACAGATTTGTATCATCTTACATTATTTCAAATCCATTCATGGGCCAGTATCGAGATAACAGGATCGTAATAAATGAAACTTAATAAAAATTCCTTTAATCGAGGATTACAATCTTTTAAACGAATAAAATTAAACAATAAATTCAGTGATGAAGCTACTAAAAATGTAATAAATAAAAATGATTTTCATTAGTATAATTACATCAAAAACGTTAAATCGATTCGAATAACAACCGTTAAGTTATGAAAATTATTGGTTGCTGGCAGGATACAGCTGCGTTTAAAAAAAGAACATGAGATTCCATAATTAAATTAGCGTGTTGGAAATTAAAAATGGAAAAGAACACTTGGGACGTCCTACCGGCCGCGGTGGGGCGCCGTCCTCACGACACATACCATAGCGTTTTATACCCATCAAATCGACCGATAATTGAAATGAGTTCCTTGTAAAAACCAGAAAAACGATTATCCCTGTACCTTTTAAGACGTCCGAGATACACAAATGGACTTTGTATTAGAATTTATGTCACTTAAAAGAGATGATATAAAAAAGCGCCGACGGGTTTACACGCAATAAAAATATGGGAACGACGAGAATGCCTTCCCGGTTGTCAATCGGGGGTTTTAATAATCGTAAAATGTTTTTTGATCTACTCACGCCTTATGTTCCTGTCTGGGGATGTTGACTGTATTCAAATTTGTTTACGCGTGCAAGATTTATGTAAAATGATCAACAAAATCGTTCAAACCATTTAAATGCTCAAGTGGATTTATGAATCTTAATTCAAAATTGACATTTACCTTCGATTGCTCAAGCGTATTTTAAAAACAAACTAACGTAAATAAGCCTAGTTCAATATTAAATTTTATGGTATCATTTACACACGAGAATTTCTCCATAAAAAATGATGCAATAAAAACACTGAATAAATGACACTCGTTGTTGATATGTATAGAAAAGTGTTGGAAAACGCGTCTAGTGGTCCCACAGGCGTTTAATTTATTAAAATAAAATTAATAACACGCTGGGAGTGAGATGCGTGTGACACATCAATATGCTGATATTGATTTTATGACTTTAAGTGGCAATTATAAGCGTTGTTTATCTAAAAAATTTAGGTGCTCAATGAGTCCGTTTTACGATCAGTGAAAGAAAATTGTATAAGTTAAACTAAGAAGCGATAAAACGAGCGTTTTAACGTTCTTAAAAACCCATAAAGTTACATAATTATTGCATACTAGTTACTGCTTTCACTGGAATCGATCATTTTACTAAACACTCTAAAAGATTATAATTAACTTTAATTACAGAGACGGTTCCTTGCAGTCATTTTTCATGGTTCTTAACAATTTTCTGACAAGTAATAGTTTGGTGCGTTAATCGGCATATAATTTATATTCGGAATTCTTTACGCCCTCGACGATTAATCCGTTCCAATGTTCTTTTTAATATTCAAAATTAGAAGTGGCTTTCTGTTTGAACGGAAATGCACACTTCATCGATCAGGCCTTATTGGATCGACAGTACGAAGGAGTTTATCAATAATAACGTAAACATATAAAAACACAAAAGGACGAGAGCTCTCCAAACATTGATGTTCATTGGAGATTAAACGAAATAAAAGCTGGAATACAATTGATTTTTATTTGAAGCACAGCCCTATCAAAGTAATATTGTTTGACATAAATCATATTCAAACTAGCGGCTTCCATAGCTTGTTTGTCGAGGCCTTCAGAAATGGATCAACTATTGTAGGTCATATTTTAATCTAGGCATAGCACGATTCATGATTAGTCTAATGACTAGAAAGATAAAGGAGGTATTAGCCTCATTCGCCTAACAAGGTCTCGAAGATAATTTTTTACTTAATTTTTTACATGATTCATGAAATTATCTATACATAAGGATAATTTACAATATGTATTACGTACTGATAATTTACAATATGTAAACCTGACTGATACATTATCGTTCATAGCATATTCTTGACTTTCCTAGAATTGAATTCGTAGAATTTCAACAAAAAAAAATACTTTTACTCTCTATTTTCCTTATAATTAAATAATGTATCAAATAGTTTTTGAAAAACATACGTGAAGATCCTTACTAATATTATAAAGGCGAAAGTTTGTAAGTATGGATGTATGGATGGATGTTTGTTACTCTTTCACGCCAAAACTACCGGGTCGATTTCGATGAAATTTTGCACACATGTAGCTTATAGTCTGGATTAACATATAGGCTACTTTTAATTGACATACCACGCGGGCGGAGCCGCGGGCGGAAGCTTGTATTATATAATATCGTGATTATGCCGCATCAAATTTATCAATTCATTGTAACTATTTTACAGTATTTTCATACTTTTGTTGCATGATTCTAATAAAACGACTGAATTGATTCAAATAAGTGTTTCAAGCTCGCAATAATTTGTTATGCATGCTACAAAAGAAAAAAAATATAATTAACCAATATAACTCATCACAAAATAACAAAAAGTAACAAATCATCAGGCCCTTCAACAACCCAGTAGTTACGAAACATTCTACATAAAAGGTATTAAAAGCCGATGTAATTAAAAAGTTTAACACTGAATATATTTCACATATAATCGAGTACGATGATGGCCGTAATAAGACATCAACGGTTTATCGTATAAAAATCCTGCCCCCGAGTTAATGTAATACCTATTCATTAAAAACACTTGCGCCATGGAAAAAATGCTGCAGTTTTTCTACAGGCCAAGAGGCAAGTTTTTAGCGGCATATTTGTAAATAAGTAAAAACGATTGTATTTTAATCAATAACTATTCGGTTATTTGATTATTACTCGTAGAAATTATCGTTTAATATTTTTTGCATGTTGGGTAATCCTCAATATTCATATCAGCCCCATAATACACTTAGTGACTATTCGATGGATCACATGTTTTTATTTAATTAGAAAAAAAACTGAATAATATACATGTTGGATCTTAAATTAAACTAGTCTAATAATTTAATCTAAACTTAATAAGTTACTATCAGAAGGCCCCGTACCCAAAATGCTGACAACATTACCGCGTTGTATTGCGATACTAAGTCTCGCTGGTCGAAACTTCAATTTGCCTCAGTTAGACGCGCTGTCAACTTTTTGTAAAGACTTTAATTAGGTAAATACAGTTAATGATATATATTCCAACGACAAAATTAATAAAATATCACTGTTCAACTTACAATGTGCATTCCACACCATACACTAACATAAATACATTCAGTATCCACTATTATTCTTTAACCAATCTTATATCACTCTTCAAACAACTCGAACCTAACGACAGCTAAGTAGGATTACATGTACAGAGTGCATTGCTTTTATTCCGCCTACACTTAGCAGGTGCGATGAGATGAAGAGCTATATACAAGTGATTGTTACTTCATAAACGTAGCGACTTTCCCCGCCCACGCTGCCTCTCGTCACTTAGACCGAGGTGTTAATCACTAAACCCACAATTACGCATATTGGCCGATCACTTCAAAAGCACCGACGGACAAGCTATTATAATAACACCGAATTAAAACAAAAACTTTACTTTGCTATTTATAGGCACTTGAAACAAAGTAAATGTGGAATTTTGTAGTTTTATGAAGGAAGAAATGCGAAACGGAGCATCACAGTGCACGACCTGTAATTATATAACAAAAATGATATATAACATGCGTATGTTTGCGGTCTGAGAGCACTTTTATCGTATTGTATTAACTGCACCTAGAAGACCTTATGCAGGTCAACCAAAAAGGCGTCCCATTCGCATCTTATTGTTCTAAAACTATATAAATTTCAACGACCGGATGGCGCAGTGGGTAGTGTACCTGCCTGCGACGCCGAGGTCGCGAGTTCGATTCTCGCTAAGACCTTGTGTACATGAACATGGAGGTTTGTTGGTTTGTCTGGGTGTTTATATGTATAATAAGTATGTATTTACAAAAGCAAAGTATATATGTATTAGTATCAGTAATTCTAGTACCCATAGTACAAGCTCTGCTTGTGAGATATTTATACTTATTAAATAGAAATAAATTATTTAACAGAAGTACTTTAGTCATTGACACGACAAGAAAAATACTGCACCTTCACTAGCATGTTTTTTATTCTACGACCGTACAATAAAATAAAGCATCATGAAATGTAAACTTGTCTTCAGAATCACTAGACAGTTAATCTTAAAAATGACATTCGGGGCGGACATGCTTAAACATCTTGACCAATATCGTCGAACACGTGACGCCTACTTGAGTCGTCTTTGTTACAAACGTGTGGGTAATCGTTTTTAAACCGCAGAGAAACAATTGAACTGAGTAACCAACAACGTTGGGGACATTCTAGTCTTCAAGAATATGCATAATATATTTTCTTTTTCTGTCTAGTCAGATGGGACAATAACGCATAAAATGTCCTGTCCCCATGTAGCATCGGTGATAGCCTGATTTTGGAATATTACCGAGTTATTTATTTATTTAAAAACTTTATGCACAAAAATTGGTACATGGGCGGACTTAATGCCGTAGGCATTATCTACCAGTGAACCTTTAGGTGATGCAGAAACGACAAGTGGTAGGTGCAAGAGCTGAGAGTTGCTTGGAAACTAGAACCATTAAAATAACTCAATCTAATTGCAATAATAATGTAATGTAATAAGTAATGATTAACATAAACTATTTAGAATATATAAATAATATATAGATCTAGAGTTCTTCTAAATGAAAAACCCTTAAATGCCTGCTTAGGTCGACATGACAACAATTCATTTCAAACTAAGAAAAAGTTGAAAAATTATGGGTTCAACAGGATTTGAACCTGCGACACTAGCACTGGGCAGTCGCTTTAACCAACCAGCTACAGCCGCCTCTCGCCTTTTCAACTGTTTCTTGGTATAATTTGCTAAATAAATAAGAAGTTGAAATTCAATTAGAAGTTAAGTACAAGTCAAACTAATTTTTTCGATTACTGTCATCTGGATGTTCCTACACATTTCTCATCCAATTCAACTAACAATTGGTTCAAAGTTAAAAACTGATAAAGTGCCATCAAAGCAAAACTAAATTGGACATAAAAACTATTTTAAATGGAAAATGTTCTGTTGCGTAGATTATACAAGTTTTTGGTCCCCAAATAGTTTTGTTTTCCCGTCGTCCTGTCGCGTTTTAGAGGAGGAAATGACAAGTCAAAGTTACTTCTTTCTCTTCGCTTTTCACTGAATGACATTCTGTGTCCGGCCTTTGTTATTATGAGCATTTATGTCGTAAAGAATAACAAGTTATCACAAGTTGTGTTTTTAAAAATAACTTCGCGTTTGTATTTGGACGATACGAGTCAACAATAGGCCAATGAAAAGTTTGTTGAGCGTTGACCCATAAGAGAATAGCACTTGGTCCAATTTATTAATGTAGTTCCATAATAATTTGTCAAATAGGGATGATAAACACTTGGGTGAATTAATCAAATTAGGGCTGCATTTACTTCAGGGCAAAATATTTGAAAAATCAGACTTGATGAACTTTAAGTAAAAGTACCACTTATTTACCCATATCCTTCTTAGCAAAAACCTTGAAATTAAATATATACAAGATTCAACAAACGCATAATACGCTGCATAACATAACATCAAGCTTATATTACCCAAAAGCGTGTAGCAGAGGTGTACAATACTCACATTTCACCTATTATGTTTAGGTCCTATGGAATAGGGGGTTAGCCTATCGCCATCCAACTACGTGCTAATATTGTGATTTCCTGGCGGAAACACTTCACAAATAACACTTTGCCCGACCAGGGAATTGAATGGATTTTATACGCTACTTAATCCATTAAACAAGAAAGTGGTAAACGAATTGACAGACAAACACACTATTAATATGAAAGTTCACTTAAGTAAATGCTTCATTACTTTGAATGTGTTTTTCTTCGCCTCTCCATAAAATAACGACATTGGAAAACTCGGTCAACTGCTGGAGATCATCGCAAGTCAACAATAGAATCTCTTTAATACTTTGGAAGTCATTTTAGCTATTTTATGAGATTTTTGTCTATAAAATGTTATTACTCTTATATTCTAGGTTCATCGGTATTAAAAAACATCACAAGCAAAACTACATTACATTACTTAACCACCACTTTACTTCTTAATTCTAGAACTTTTGAACATAAAGGTATTTTTTTTCTTTTTTAGAGTTACAAGTTTTAATAAAATAATCTACTAAATTATATTCTAAATTAAAATCTCTATTCTGATTAAATACTTACATTAAAAAAACTTTTTTTATCTGCTCGTAGAAATGTTGTTTCAATGTATAAGTAGATTAAAAATGTATACAAAAATATGTGTACTTCTTATTATAAGGTCCGTTTTTAAGATTTCTGTGTCCATTAACGCATGAGCAAAACTTTTAATACAGTTACATATGGTGATAGGCTCACGTGCTATCACATGGGACCTAATATATAACAGGAGAAGTCTGGGTGTTATACATCTCTGTAATACCGTTCTGGATATGATACGTGATGGTATATCCATAAAGGTTTGTGGATATAAGTATATTTATTGATTCAAACTCCATCGAACAAGGCCCTTCATATCCGGATCGCAGGGCTATGTTAATTAATTTATTGTCACGTCCACTTTTAGTATTATGCAGCTTTTGTTATGGATGTTAATTATTATTTATGAGCTATTTACGAAGTGAAAAGGGAAGAGGACTGTGAAAAAGCCGGAACTGCTGGTGGACTATTATCGAGGTTATTGAAAGGTGAAAGGATCTGTCAAGTCATTTGTTTGACTGTTTGTAGAGCTATTCAATACCATTAGTCGTAATATAGATTCATATAAGCTGAGACTTTAAAAATATTTAGTTTGCAAAAGGGTGGTCTTTCATTTCAATAAATAAATAAATAAATAAATAAATAAATTTTGTAATGAGAGAAGAACTTAATTTGACTCCTACAAAATAAATTTCTTAAAAACGTATGACGTACTGACAATAAGAAGCTCCATTGAGAATGTAGTAGGTTCTCACATTTAACTATACGAGGGGAATATCTTAGTTTAACAATAACAAACGAGGTTATCCACCAATGTGGCCACATTAAATCTAGATCACATTTTTGATAACCAAAATAGGAACCGCAGAGTGCATTTATTCAATTCAGAAGAAATCGTCCATCAAAAAATACAATATCAACAATAAAATACTGTATTTTATCACAAAAAATTAAAGGAACACAAAGTTATAGATCATAAAAATTACTTTGTAAAAAAAAACATTCAAGTTCAGTCGTTGTACCAAATGCTGCGCCTACGCACAGTAAAAGTTGCTTTCCAAACGCAACTGTGTACTGTGTGGTGCGACGAGTTTAAAAAATACTTGTACTTCTTATAATAGGCCATTAAAGCAACATTTTAAATATTATTGTGTGGCAAGAACTGGTAAATACCAGAACCCATCAAATATAGCTAGAACTGTTTGAAGTCAGCTTATCGTGTTAAGCGCAAATAAGTCAGTCCTTAATTTAAGTTTGATAAGAAACTAACTAAGAAAGAAATAATTAAAATATACCTATTATTATTATTGTTGGGACAGCCACAAATTAACATACAGCATAATTAGCCACCTCCACCTGTCATTAGCCAAACAAATTGTAATTAAATACTACTGTTAATTATACCATTGGTGCTAAGGTTAAGTAATTAGGCAGTTGAATTGCTGTGTGGGCGTATGTGTGTTTTATAAAGAATTATGTGTGATTTCTGTCTAGGACAAGATAAGTATGTATAAGCAATAATAACAAATGTTTTGTTTTGAACTATATTTTACGACCAACTACAAGGTAATGTATCAAATTATATAACTCTCAACAGGAAAATATTTTATGAAACACACTAATCTAGATAAAATGTTGGCACATGTCTACATTCTGAAATTCCCAAGATGAGATCCTCTTTAATTTGTTTACGGATACCTTAATTGCAGGTATCGCGAAGATGAAGTAAGGATAAGAATGATCATAAATAGAACTTAGGGGAATTACTTTCAAGTAGTTTTAAAACATGGTAAGTAGCTTCTGTTTGCCGATGGTTTTACGTTAATTTATTTGCATGTCATTGTGATCTATCAATTATGTCTATTGAAAAGACTTATAGGTCTGGTCATGATGATACACAAAGATTCTTGAATATAATCGTATTTGAACCATTATTTATATTCCAAAGTCATACGAAAACCATTGCTTCAGTCCTTTTTTTCTAGTAAACCTATGGTATATATTTTTACGGCGCAATTGTTAGAATTTAAATTCCACCTAAAATATTATGAGATTGAATCGTTACTCTGATGGATTACAAAATTGTATTATGCCATTTTGGATAAGACCTTTCTATAAACTATAACAAGACAATGCAAGCACATCCATTGACAGCAAGTTATAAATACCTAGGGCTATTCGCTTTAGTAGGTAATAGTTTACCTACTCTCTTAAATATCGCCCTCTATTTGTTTACCAGTCACTTTTAAATCACAATAACTAATAAAGTTAATGAAATTTTATGTGAATACTTCTACTTAAGCGTCGCGATGTCAATAATTCATAACCGCCGTATTAGGAGTTGTGTTGATATGAATGACATATGAATTTCATTGTGTTAGTCTGGTGTCACTTCTCACACGTGACTCTCAGTAATACAGACATATAAACTAATTTCATAACTTTTTATTTATATATTTATACTGTATATTTTTTACCTAGAAGCGAGCCATGTAATTGGTATAATAGCAGGCGAATGACGACTATATTTTCTTACACTATTTTCTTCAAAGGCAAACGGTTGGTGGTCTACTTGACAATAAAAGGTTATGCAAAAAAAACATCTGCAAAAGATTTTATATAGATGCTTCGCTACATCGTAAGACTACGACTGTTTCTCCTGTACAGTCAGCTCCAGAGTAAACTCACCCCTAGGTGCATATAAAGGTGCTTAAGGGGATTTTTTTTTACGTTCAGGTTAGGATCATAATTATTACTAGCCAACAAAATTAATACCCATTTAGAAATTCGAGATCATTTTCATAATTCCTTTTAAACAGTATCGATATCTTTACAATGTTCAAGCTAACACATTATCTTCTAAAGACTCGCTGCTATCAAACTCTCCTTATAATGAAACCTGAACTAGAGCAGTCACCGTAAAACTAAACGGAACTAACGGTGTTCTAACATACACAAAATGCACCATACATCAAATATACAGGGTAGTTTTAAAAATATTAAGAACCTTTTAGAGACAATTTTTACTCCTTGACATTTTAACCGATAACTTTTTAAGTAAATTTTGCAGTTTTTGATCTCAAATTCTGAAAATCAACAGCTTTTGTAGTCAAATAGCATTATTAAATAGTAATTATAAAATTTGTGCGCATCCATCTAACATTTTGTTTTTTTTATAAAAGCACACTAGACTTGTTAAAACTCGCGAATAAAAATAGTTCTGGATAATGTAAGTTAGAGGTTATAAGCCTTTTAAAACGACCCTGTATACGCAACCAAATCCCATACATTCTAGTATGGTATCAATCATGATTGATAGGTTTTTAAATCGCGCCCACGTTAACAAGAAGTCGAGGTAAAAAATGTCTGGCATACAATATGTCTAGACGGTTCTTTGTAATAAGTAGCTTCTGATTGTTCCAATGTTTGGGCCAATATATAATCTTATACCGTTTCAATTAGGTATAACTTATGATCTTGAGTGTGCCAAAGATTTTCCTCTGAATAATATGTTGTCAGCTTAGAAAATGGTTGTTACAAAATAATATCAAAACTATACTAACTTGTAATTTTTACTTGTCTTTCATTTTTAGTATCGTCCGCCCCGCGCCGAGTACTTAATAAATTACGAATGTGAAATGCCCTTTTTTGTTTTTTTTTTATTGAAATAAACTGCGTTCGTAATAATATTTTTGCTAATAAGAATTTAATAATTGTTTGGGTTCCGTAGTACCTACAAGGAACCCTTATAGTTTCGCCATGTCCGTCTGTCCGTCCGTCTGTCCAAGGCATAGCGACGAAACCGTTGGTGCTAGAAAACTGAAATTTTGCATAAACATGTATGTTAACTATACAAAGAAAGCCGTAGAAGAAAATTTGAAAAATATTTTTTTTTCGGGTAGCTCTCCTACATGTAAAGTAGGGATGTTTTTTTTTTTGTCGCCTACCCCATAGTGTGGGGTATTGTTAGATAGGACTTTTAAAAACGTTCAGGGGTTGCTTAGACAGTTTTTTGATTTAGAGATCCGTTTGCGAGATAATTAATTAAAGAGCAAATTTTTGTTCGAGTAGAGCGTCCCCCCCCCCTCTAAAAGCTAAACTACTGGATCCCAAAATCTGAAAAAAATTGTTTCGGTAGTACATGTAATGAACTTTAAAGGAAAACTATAGCGGATAAGTTCACTTCATTAGTTCAAGAGGAATAGGGGTCCAAAGTGTAAAATGCAGTTACTTAGAATAATTTATTTATTTATTTATTTTATTTATTTAACTTAATGCACATAAAAATAGTACATAGGCGGACTTAATGCCTTATGGCATTCTCTAACAGTCAACCTAGGGTGGTGCAGAGATAAGCATAGGTAGGTGCAGATTATACAGAGGAATAATTATTGATATGTAAATAGAAGAAGTTAATTTTATAGAAAATACGTAATAGAGATATATAATATTGAAAATAATAAATATATAATAATTTATAACATAATAAATACATACTTTTATAAATAAAATATAATAATAATATATACATAATTATACAGCCTTACAGGAGAAGTTGATAATTATATAAGATAAATAAGATATATTATGATGATTTTGCCAATTGCTCAGTCAACAGTTTACGCACGTTAAACTTAAAACTGTAACGTGTTGTTGCCATCCTGATTTCCAGAGGTAGCGCATTCCACAGAAGAACAGATTGAACGAAGAAAGAAGAATGGACATAGCCAGTAGTGTGTGAAGGACATAAAAGCAGTCTGTTATTAGATGACCGTAGATCTCTAGCATGATTAGAGCTCAAATACTGGAGGTAAGGTGTTAAGTAGAGGGGTGGAGTTGGAGAGTTAAGGAAGGAGAAAAGAGTGGTGAGGGCACGCATACGATACGAATAATTCGTGCAAATTACAAAAACCTTTGAAAGTAATGACTTGTATGAAGATGTTACTTGTTTAATACAGATAGTAAATCCCTTTTAAGTCGAAATATGTTGTTACGACTAGCTACGGAACCCTACTGCGCGTGGCCCGACACGCACTTGGCCGGTTTTTAAACTATCTATCGCCGACTTAAGCCAATCCAGCCAGTTGGTCAAACAAACGTTGGTCGACACTCATGTAGAATAGTAGTCTTGTAGTTGTTGTAACATGAGATACCTCTACGTCGTTTAAACAATATGCTTCTACCCACATCCAACAGTTACTGTTGCCGCCGATACATCGGGTTCTTAATGTGCAAATAAAAAATAGGCTTGAATCATTTAATCTTGTTGAACAAGGCTGGTGAAGACAGCCATTAGAATAAAAATAAATGTTTGGTGTTTAGAACTACACGTTTTACTGAGGTGATATAGAATTATGGGACGCTGTGGGTAGAGTGTATAAATGGTTCTAGTTGCTAAACCTACATGTTCATTTCCATTTCATTTTATACGTTATTTTGTTAACTTAAAATATGTAACTCAAAGAAACGTAAAAGTGTTTTTATAACAAACGATCGTCATCAACTATCATCAATCGACAAGACATCCATATCAGCTTCGAGTCAATGAAGTTTGTTCTGCAATATGCTAATTCTAACATAAGATACACAGGCAGATTCCGAAATAATAAACTTGATCTGCAATAAAATCACTAGTTACAATATTATTATTTTTTACGATGTGTATCATTCGTAAATGTATCAAGTTGTTACATTTCTGTTGTACGAGACCATCGATCCAAATTATATTACGAAATATCCTAGGCATAATTCACTATTTCATAATATATTAATTTATTTCGCAACTATTAAAAACTGCAATTTCTCACGGAAAATGGTTATGTTGTCATTATAATGATAATCTTCAGTACTGTAGTCTTACCAATACAATAAAACTGAAAGAAGATCGTTAACATAACCTACTTTTAAAAATAAAGTATTGTTTTTTATACCTCACCAAATATGGATAATGAACGTATCGGATGGATGAAACAAGCGCAGCCTAGTGGCAATTAGGTAGTCATAAACAGATTAACTTTCCGGGAACTCAGTCCAGTCGGTAGCTTGACCAAGATTAATTTAGCGTGAAATATAGACTACCATCTACTTTAGATGATTGATTTAGGTGGTCAAAACTATTAAGTGGCAGATCATTAACGTAATCTTAAAATTTAAATCTTTCACGGTAACACATAAATAAATAATTGAAAATATTAACAATTTATCGTGAAGAAATCGATCTATGACGGCTTAGGGTATAATTGTTTTGATTAAAGAAATAGTTGTGCCAGAAAAGAGAATCACTTTAACAATTGGATTGATTTTAATCTTATCTTAAGTTCAATAAGGACAATAATTGTATTCTGATTCAACCAAAATCACTGGAATTGTAAGTATTGATCATCAATGTAAAGATAAAAACTTGATCCTTTCGATGACAAATTTTATTATTATAACTGAATAAGGTCAGACATAAAAATAATTATGATCATAAATATGATCATGATCTAATACATTGTTTAATTTCAATTACTAGATTTAAGCATTCTGTAACCTAGTCATCCAAGTAGCTTAAAATATCTAAGTTTGACGCTTATCACATCGATGACTAATTTTTGAAATTGTCCGTATCATGAGCCTCGTAGTTGAATTGAAAATCGCTTACCCTACAACTTAATTGCAACATCGATTTGGTTACCTCATTTCTTGAAACCCGATTATTCACAACAATTCGTACCTTAAAAAGGAATATATAACAATATAATAGAAAAAAGTATAACCAACCCTCTAGCAGCAAACATCAATTTGGTAACTCCATTTCTTGAATCTCGATTATTCCCTACAACTCACCGAGTGTGTAAACACGTAGTGCCTACAATCGTACTAGCGCCTGGGGGCACAACACCAATGCGAAAACGGTGTTAGACTAAAAGCCTCCGAAACACTTTCATACTCGTACTATAAACACTTCAAAGATGTCGATGTGCCTCTATTTTCTCACAAATATTTGGTACATTTGACTGTGGTATAATTAAATTATTTTTTATTTATTTATGAAGAGTAAAAGGGAAAAGATAAAGGGAAACCATGTACAATAAAAACAAATTTAAAAATATAGACAAATACCTATTTACAAATTTACAGGTGTCATAGAATTCCTCCGAATCAAGGAACGTATTCAGAAAGGTGATGGCATTGCCACGTTAAAAAACCATTACTGACAATGATTTAATAAAATGTCTCTATATCAAGATGAAATAATATTTTAAGATTTTTTCCATCTAGCCCGCCGTTAATGTTTTAAAGATTCCAACGATCAAGACATCACGGCTCAAAGACAGTTTCTGCAAAAAAAAAATCTCGGACAGTCATAATTATTTGGCATGATATATATAATATTATCGTTTTTCTCTACCTTTTTCACATAGTCGTAAGTTTAGGTAGGATTCCAAAGTAAAGTATAATATTTGTAAATCCAACAAGATTTTACATCTTATTGGCCCAAATGAGAGTTGTTCTGTAATATTATGTGTGTCATCTCTATTTACTTATCCGAAATATTTGCCACACGTTATATGTTATTAGTCTGCGAACTGCAAGCCAAATATTTTAGTCCTTTTTATTATGTAAAGTGTTATACAATTTACGGCTTTGTTACAAAAGTTGGCGCTTAGAAGTGATAATGTATTTGTGGTTTTCGTGGGAACGGCTTTACAGAATTCACTTAAAGCAAGGCTGTTTGTAAAGGTGTAAAATGTATTTGTTTGGTTGTCGATCATACTTAAATGAATGAAAGCCGGTGCTATGATTCACTGTTGTTTCTAAACAGAATCCCGGCAATGTATCTTAGAGGTGCGACCAGTGGCGTAACTATACCATCTGGGGCCCGTGGCAAAAATTTTGGATGGGGTCCAAGTAAAAATCGTTACGTAAAGCTTCTTACCAGTGCAATAATTTCAGTACTGGAATGCAAAAATAAAATCGAGTATTCCCCGGACATTGCAAGCTCGCCCGCGTTTTATAATTATTATTTTTAGATGAATGCGGTTTTTTTTTTGTTTTCATAAATTGTGTTGAGTTACTTTTGAGGTCGTGGCATCTTGGGCCCAGAGGCCACCTTAGGCCAGAGGCCCGTGGCATTTTGCCACTCCTGCCACCCTATAGTTACGCCACTGGGTGCGACGATGCTTTTTGTATAGTTTTTGTTTCTCAATTTTCTACTGCAATTTAACCATATCATTTCATAGATACTTATGACAGACGTATCTTACGAAAGTTATATTGAATAGAAAATGTATGATTATATTTGTGTGACATTATTTTGCCATGCTAATATTCCTTAAAACAAGAAAATAGCATTCCGAGAAATGAAAACAACACCATATTTTATTTTCTTACACATTGTCCACTAGCGGACAATGTTCCGCGGAAACTGTAGCTATTTAGTTTCACATGTCTTTGTGAATAACAAAACCTTATTAACATGAACTGTTATCTCTTCCATCTCTCATTCTGAGTTCACGACCGACGAATAGACAACAGTTGAGTCAAACTTCGCTAAAATCAATTTAGAATTCACTAACCCCACCAGATGTTTCGCCATTGTATCTCAATTCAAATGCCAAATTCTAATTAGCCATATCGGCAGCAAAAAAGCAATATGTATGCTAATATGGATGTTTGAATACGATTTATTTACATCATAAAGTACCCACTGTGTTACGTATAGATACTTGGACTGAGCGATCTTAGCTGAGAATAGATTTTAAATACTACATGTTGTTTTGAGTTAGTTGTCAACTTCAGACGGTGGGCAAAAAATAACTTGAATGTGTCATTACTATAACGTATCTGTTGCGGCGGTTTTTGTTTGCAATCATTGCCTTTTAATAGATTACTGTTAAAAAAGGCATCTATACAACTCAGTAGACAATTCATCATTTTTGTTGCCAGCTAAATTAAATCCTATAAGCAAGCATATCAAAAGTAGCTTGAACTAGACATAGAAAACAGGTACATAATTTATCCTATTCAACCATGTCATTATTTTTTTTATGTAGGGTATGTACAAAATGTGGGCAGATAGTGTGGTACAACTATAGTTGAATCGAATAGTACACACCTCTACACATTACGCTATACATTACCAGTATTGCATTGCATGAGAAGCCTGTATTCATCCACTTAATATAAATGTCTAGGTTGATATGTCGTCGTGTGTGTACAAGACTACCGACTTGCCAGAAGCGTTTGATTAGTTATGCACCGTCCCAGACAACTCTTGTTATTAATTAGCCTATTGTGTCCACTTTTGGAGTGCCTGAATACACCGAGTGGGTGGGACAGCTCGTCCAAGGGTATAAATTCGTGTATATACTGCCAAAAACTCATCATGACCTTTAAATACAAGACATGCCACCATAAACGTCTGTTATACGTTGTTTATTACTAATATTAACACAATACGGTGATGAAAACCCGTCCAAATTCTATTTAGAAACCCAAATTCTAAAATTATCTTGTCTGTGTTGTGTGCCAAAATTCCATAAAAGTATGTGACACGCTCCATTGTTATAACAAAAGATTTCTGAATAGATTATACATTATTTAATATAATATAATATTTGTTAATACGACAGTTTTATAGTTTGCTCCACAGTGGCTCGTAAAATAACAAAAATAGAATAAAATTCAACATTTCTATTGTATAAATGGCTTTGCAACTTCTATATATATTCATTATCTATTTTATTTTTCTTAGCAACTTGAATTTGTCTGTGTGGTGTCTGATAAAATTAAATTTAAAGAGATCTAGGATTATAAAGAATCTAAGAATATCATCGAGTAACGCTTTCCAATATTGATTCCTCGGTTAGACTTCCCAAGATGTTACATAGAGGACACACTGCAAGCAATTTCCTTCTCAATCTGCCCGTCGAATCTTATCTTACGACGCTTAAACGCACATCGACTTTTATAAAACCATATAAATGTTATCTAAAGATTCAATTCAATCTATGTCTCCAGACAACCAATATCGATATCTTTAAAGGTTGACCCGTAAAATGTAAATTAATCTCGTAATCACGAATAATATGTTTGACATCAAACAATGTGACATTCCATACGTCTTGACACGTCTCCGTGACTTTTGAACAAACTGTATGAACAAATAGTCAGTGTTAATGCCAAATATTTTTGCATCTCCAGTTTCAATTTATCTGTCTATGATATAACTAGCACTGTCCTTTGGTTTGAAGGACGCGATTTGATATAAATTTGTTTTTCAATAAATAGTCAAAGTCAATCATCATCTTCCAAGCCTTGTCCCAAGAACACGTTAAAATAGAACATTCTCGAATGCATTTATTCTCGACAACATTCGATTCACTAAAACTAATAGTGCACTTCCAAACAGTCGGAAGCGCATCAGAGTTGGTTCGCTGTGTGAACGAACTTTATCTGTCTTATCGAAGAGCACTTACGGTAATCTGTCGATGGGAATTTATTTCTATGCCAACAACTAGCAACAGAGCATTAATGTTACTATAATGTCAAATATATTATCACTAATTACTTTCCACGACGAATTTAAATTTAGTAATGTTGGTTGCATGTTCATTAAATCAAACATAGTTTCAAATTTGTACACATAGTGAGTTTTAGTGGAGGCATATAGTAATATGTAAGCTCGTACACTTGTTCGATTAGATTCAAACGAATTGCTAGACTAAAACAAACGTGCATTTGATGTGGACAGATGTCTGTCCTTCATTAATCAAACATAATTTCAAAATTATGGAAAACCAACGGCGTAAAATTTAAAGAGTGTTTAAGGAAACATTAGGTTTTATGTTTCTATTGTAAACACGGCTGTAGATAATGACAATAAGAATAAGAAAGGTGCATTCAAAGATGTGGCAGTGGACAAAGGCAAGAAGACGAGACATGTAAACCACGTCATAAATCGACAGCAACTAGCGCTAGCCACTCCCGCAACCGAAGAATTTAACGTAATGTATTGACTAGTTTTATGTCCTTTACTTTGATGAGCAATACGCGCAGCAGGAAGGTAATGATCGTAAACGTACTCATTACTATTCTCTATTTATCCCGGTTGTAGCTAATTTTGAATTTAAGTAGATGTTAAGTTGAAATGACATATTTTCTTTAAAGCTTCAGCTTAGTTTCGAGCATTGTGTTTGTTTTAAGCTTGTTTAATGCCAGGAATGCAATTATTTTGGTAATAAAAGAATTGAGATAACGATTACTGTCAATAATTGGTGAATTTATGCCCAAATCCTCCATAGGCGTTAAGCAATCTCAAACCACTTCTAGTGAAAAGGTTTTCCTTATTCTACTTTTCCAGTCACATCAGACCCCTAGGCATGCAACACAGTTATAATTAAAAAGTATAAAAAGTACTCACGTGTATACAGTTAGTAGCATCCAGCACTGCAGTCGCGCGCTGGGAAGCCACGTGACGTAGCGACCTGTCAGCGCACAGTCGATCCAAGATGCAATATAAAGCATACCACCGCAGTGGCCACCCCAACAGCCTCCGACAGACTCAACTGGTAACTTACTATCCAACTCAATTTGTTACTCTGACTAGTTATGTTTCAATACAAATGCTTCTATTAAACCTACTTTAAAAGGGATTTTTTTAAACTAAATGGCCGAATTTGTGAAAGTTTTTCTGATGATCATCTACTTATTTATGCACCGGCTGTCGTCAGCCGAGCTAAAGCTGATGTCTGTCGGGGCACACGAGAAGAACGCCGAGGTCACTCTTCTTAGAGCACACCCCAGCATCTTCGTTTTTCGGACAGTTTTTTAAATTCCGTCGGTATTTAAACAAAACTGATCAAAAGTCTCCTAGCAGCATGCTGGCCGTATACGTCTTATCCATATTGTCCCTGCAACAAAAGAAATGGAGCGTTAAACATTTTATTGCACCTGATCACTATATAAACATTCGATTCAATTTGTGGAACAATACAAGTTAGAAACCACCCAAAGTCGGTCAAGAGATGGCTTTCGAGGTAGGGTCATAAATAAATCGCACCTTCACACAAGCCCCAGTCCCTTTTGTTTAAATGCTACCAAGCATACAAAAAAGTATTATTCTCGCTAGCTGAACTAAAAAAACTGAACTGACCGAGAATTGTGCAAGATCACAACAGAAAATCATTAAACAATGGCTCTGCCAGGAATTGAGGTGTTTATTATATCGGTCCACGTTCCTCGTTCCGAGTGATTCTGCAAAAAAACGAGGATCCAGGTAAACTGTTACTGATTTTTTTGCACGTAGTAACTTATTATGCGGGATTTATGTCACTTTTTGTTACGTCCGAGCTAATTATTGTTATCTGCTTTCTGCTGACCATGAGTTCCATAGAGCAATAATGGGCCACTAATTCTCCTAACACCTTCGGAGTTAAAGCGTCAATCTCCGGGCGGACGGGCATTGTGCGAGTGGACAAAGCCACCCGCAATTCCTACCGTGCCTTTAACGTTTTTATTATTTGCATTGTGGATGTCTCATTCAGCGAGATACCTTTATGGCTGTAGTGAAAATTTCCTCGCAATCTCATCTCAATACATAGAGTGGGTGTCGCGCGCTAATGACCGTATCGCTGACTCATCCGATCTGCTAATGGGCTAACAAAAGGATTGCAAATTAAATCGGTCGGCGTGTGGTAAAGGGAAAAACTTAACAATAAAATATCGAATTTAGAACAGGCAATCCGGGCGCGGTCTTATTATTTTAGCCAACAAAGTAGAAAACCATTTACAATAAATCATTTTGAATGCTTTCTCGGTTCCCATGCGTCGGCTGCGCGACGCAAAGGGTGATTTCTGTCTGAGTGTACATAAATAAAGGTGAAGGTTCCCGTGCGGATCCCAGGTACTTTTAGTTTGAGGCTGAGTACACGAATGTTGAGTGACTGGAAATGGCTTGGAGACAATGCCGGCTACTTGTACGAGTGTAGTTGTCAGGCTTCTTTACACCTAAGTATTACACATGCCTTAAAATCAATCCGAAGTCCCAATAATTACCGACTTAGTACTCAACAAATAAATCGACTATTTTTATGCCGTCATTTAAACGAGATCATTAGTTTTAAGACAGAATCAGGACTAATTTAATTCACACTCAGCACATGTACGTTTTTAGGATTCTCTACGAATTACCGTAGCTAAACATCCTGAACTATCAATATTATAAACCCGAAAGCTTGTAAGAATGTTGGTTATATGACGCAAGAACTATTAAACAGATTGTAATGATATTTGGCATTGTAATTCCAAAGCAAGATTAACGAAACGGCTAATTTTTATCGACATACCCCGCGGGCGTAGTCACGGACGCACGGAAGCTAGTTAGTTTATACAATTTAGCTTTATTTTATTTTATTAACCTATATTTATATACTACACTATATTGTACCAATGCTGGTCAAAGGTCTTACCCAAAAACTGCCCGTCTTCTCTATGCGTAGCTTTTTCCTGTCAGTTTATACTAATACCATTTAGTTTAGGAAGGAATACTAATTTCTTGTATAAGAAAAGCCCTTTTTCCAAAAGATGAGACCCACATCCAGCCAAATTATATCTATGTGTTGTGGCGTGTCGACCGCACTGAATGTTGCGCACACGCGTGTTTGGCGAACTATTAGCCGAACGCGTTGCGTGCATGTGCATTGCACGCATTAAGTGCACGTGTTGCACGCATTATACTTGTAATTAAACGTGTTACAGTTTTTCCTGTTGATTATTGTGTTGACGTTGATGTCTGTGTTATTGAAACATTGACACGTAATAAGGATTCGAACAGAATATCACCTGGAGGTTTGTTTTTAGGGATCAATTTGTTCCTTAGTATAAACTATTACGCATTATACTTCGACTTTTTATCAATTAATAAAAAGCATAACAGAAGAAACTTTATTATTAGGTAAACGAAATCTGTCCCATTTAATTGGATTCGAACACAGCTTAAGCCAATAATTTTCGGAATGAGGCGAAACATTAACCCAGCAGGTAGCAAGCCTTATCAATAAATATTTTATGGCAGCAGCCGAACACAAAACAAAATGTATGCAATATTAAATAACCTAATTATATTAAAGCAACAAACATAGCGTGGGTGGTCTGTAACACGGCTCGACACGTTACCAATACAAATAACATAAAACAAACGACACTCAATACTTTGAATTGTTTAAAAAAATAAAAAACTAAGGTCTTTTCGTAAGTAAAGTTGCTTCTCAACGGGAACAAATCCTCGGAACAATGAGGTCACTCCGCGAAGCCTGTGAAGTCCCCAGGAAACTTCTGTGCTTCTGGGCGGAGTTAGGCTGGCTATGTTAGCCAGGACTCTCCACGCACAATGGACCAAATGAGAGTCTAAGTGCGGAAAAATGAGTCCACTTTCCATTCCATTCCATTCGTAAGTAAAGAAACTACTAACGGAGCTAAAATTGAGGATTATATTTTACGCCTCTGTTGTAAATATACAAACAATGAAGACGAAAAAAAATAAAATCTTATTATTTTGTAAAATTTTAGCAAGTCTCGTATACCTACCCTATAAACAAATTTAGGATATAGTCCAGAAATCAATACGAGATAGAATTTTGAAGTATCGAATCGAAGGAGCCTCATCAGAATCTATTCAATGTTTTCTTGCCTGATGCCTCACAAACAGACACATAACTAGACTAAAATTATCAGCATAATTTATTGCACTCAAAAATTGTACCTATGCCGTTACTATGTTATTCCCTTTCAGCATGAATTAACAAAACCTTTTCATGTGTACACGGAAGGTCATTTCTAAAGACAATGAACACTTCCATAGGAAAATGACGTAACGCATAGTGAGATTCAAATTGGATGATCTTTACTTTCCGTAGAAGATTCCCGGGAAGTAAACGCCGGTAGCACTCACAACTCATACCAAAAGCAACTGGAAATTGTCAAGGATGCAAATAGCACCGTCTCAACTCTTTGAAGATTAATCATAATTTGTGTTCCTATTCCACATTAAAGACCTACCCAGCACATGACAGAAAGGTTCAGGTACATAGAACAGGTATAGAGAAGCCGAACACACACAATATTATTGTTTATTAAGGTCAATGCTGATAATATTTGATCCCACAGCCAAAATGTATATGTACTTGTAACAAATTAAAGCAAATTTTAGCTTTGCCATGCCTTTTTTGTATTTTATATAATATTAAAATTGAAAAATTAAGAATCCATTAGGACTCGAACCATTACACCCTGGGTATACGCCCCAAGTGCTTTGCCAATTCAGCTATGGATTCGTTTGCTGCTAGACTCGAAATTTCTCAACTCTTTTTGTGCCAGCGTCATAGGTATATACCCAGGGGCTGCAGGTTCGAGTTCTGCTGGATTCTTAATTTTTCAACTTCAATATTATATAAAATGTATATAAACTGTTTTATGGGACATTGTATTAGTTCTTAAGTTTCTATCATGTACCTTGTAAACTCAATAAATAAATAAAATAATCTCAATATTATTGCGTGTGTACAGCTAGCCAATCTTATTTGGCGCCAACTTACTTACTTATTTCTAATTTAAGTGTTTCTTTTTGCTATTGGTGTGAAACTTTCATTCAATGTACATATTAAATAGTATGTAACTTTCACAAAACAGCGCAGTACAAAATACCAACCACTCTATATTTACGTCCATATTTAGGTAATATTAATACCTGGGCAAAACCCTGCCAGTAGTCATAGCTCAGTATTATCAATTCAAATTAAATAAATTGTGACCATCCTAATCTCCGCCACACGGATCGCGAATAAATTCGAGTATTTACATCAAAAGGTAATCCCAACTAAATATTTTGACATAATTGCTAATGAAAGTCTCACTAATCCGATCATCGAGTCGTAAAATTAAGATGTGAAGGTCTGCATTTTTATGACCACTCCATGTTTATTAATAATTCTAGCTTTATGTTTCGTTCACGTCACATAATATTTTTCACACAAGTCAATTATTCTATTGCCATACAAGTGGCAATGCCGCCAGCCTTCTGGGCAGGTTACCCGCGGTCGACATCGATGCGGACGTATTTTTTGACACCTGAACATGTTATTAGACCTATTTTATCTAATAAGTTTGTATAATTCTTTTATTTGATGTATATATAGTTAGGTATTTTTTTAGTTTTCACGAGTATAATAATATAATGTAATTTAAAATACAATCATTCTAATGGCATCTTTACATCAACTGTTTGTTGCAAGTACCTACTGGTCTGTTTGTAAATTTGATTACTTAGTGCAGACTCGGTGTAGTAAAATATTCTTATAATTATATCTCGAAACAAAAGCCAAGCGCCAATATATATTTCTATGAGAATATCTTACTGCACCGCTCACGCGCCGGGTAATCTGGAAACGGCCAACTACATCCCACCTCCTAATCACATGCTGATTTAAAGATATTGACAATATTGTTTAATGTTATACTTTTTTAATAAAAGCTTGAAAACCTAATAGCCAATCTATTAAGACTGTTGTTATTAAAATACTGATACATATATTTTTAATAACAATGCGTATCGTCGTACTTGTATACTTATATTGTACATATACGAGTATGTTTGTTGTGTATATACCTATTATGTTGTCTGCACGTAAAGATATCCACTGAAATCGGTATCAGTTGGCTGCAACAGCCATAAGGCAATAAACAGAGCCTGACCTATTAATCACGGAGACACAAGATTAAATTTTCATTTGGCAAACTGCTTGAAAAATATGACAAACTTTATTGGGAAAACATATTACATTATTATCAATGGGAACGTGTACTACTAACAAATTGATTAATTGCGTCAAATTGTAATTATTATTATACATGTTAAATAATCTTTTGTGACCATGTGTTTGTGTAGTAACTTGTATTTAAAATAATTATTTTGTAACCAAGGAACTGAAAAGATTTATTTAATTTTTATTTATATTTATAACTTGAAAGAAAATATTGCATCAGTCATAGTCCTATCACTTAATCTCCAAATTGTAATGTTACATTAAAATAATATATTTACTGTAATTCTCCAATTCAATATTAATCAAATTTAAATAATTATTTTAATATTATTTTAATCTTGTATAAATTGTTATGTAATTTAGTTTTAATCTGATTAATTAAATTTAGTTTTAATGTTTATATTGTCATGTAATTTAGTTTTAATCTAATTAATTAAATTTAGTTTTGATCTAATTTATGTAATAATTTAATTCAGTTTTAATCTTATTTATTTGATAATTTAATTTAATTTACATTTATTTATATAATTTCATTTTTTTTAATGAAATTGTATTTTTTTTTTGTCTAACAAGCATTAATTTTATAAATTAGCGTAATGTGTTGTCTAATATCTAATTTTATCTTATTTCTTTTATTATAGTGCATGTTGTGCTCCTCTATAAGTAGTGAGACACTTAGAATTAAGTTTACAATGTTAACCCATATTAATGTAACAGTGTACTCATTGTTGAAGAGCCAAATAATAAATAAATAAATAAATAATCAATTTAATGTGCTCAGTAGGTAAAAGACCACACGGAAATCACACCAACCAATACGGTCAAAACATAATAAAAACAAAAGTTTTCCAATCATAAAAAAGCGACAATGCCATCGAATACGGACGTTGATCTTATTTTATTATAATAAGGCTGTTTTCCTAAAATGTCGCGGTCAATTGCTTTTTGACCAAATGTAGAGCATTTTATTTTAATAACCATGTATCGCCTATCATTAATATATTATTTCAATGACAAGAAACAATAATATATTATATTGTCTAGCTGGCAACTATACAGGGTCGTTTATAAAGTGGCAACAACCTCTTAAGAACAGCTATCCTGTCATATCGTTATGTACTTAACAAAGCATGTCTTTACTTTTAAAAATGCTCAATATTATTTAAAGAAATACTCTGTAACTCAAGGCTTTACGCAAATTTGCACAATCCCAAGCAAGCATAATGTATCAATAACAAGAACTTTCAGGATTTTTTTAAATTTCGTTTAAGAGTGAAAGTTATTCAGAATGATGTAGGCATAGAAGTCGAGAAGTATTTTTAAAATAACCCTGTATAAAATAACGTTGTTTTAATATGTCAGTAAGCGCATATAATTTTATTATTTATGTGTCTATATGACTCTTTTGGAAACAATTTCGCAAACGAGATGTCGATTCGGAGTTCATTATACCATTTTCGTATTCATTTAAACGATTCGATAAACGATTTTTGTATTGACGCCTGCTTGCCGTTTGATTGCTTAGTTATACATTAAGTAAGTCTATATTATTATCGTATATTACATAGTTTTGTTAACTACGAGTTAAGTCATATTTCGAGCCTTTGCCCACTTACATTTGTTAACTATGAGTGTGATGTGTAAATAGCAATATAATCGTAAAATACACCAAAATGCAGGTAGATTTGACGAAATATTGAATGCTGTAAATTTAACGAATACATACCCCCACTAAATAACTCTCTATCTGGGGTTACATATTTTGACTAAGGTTTCGAATTTGTGAAGTTAGGGCTTGTAAAGTAAGGGCACGTAGAATTAGAAGCTTGGCTCTACGTGAGACCTTATAACTTTTTGAGACTATAGGCCATATTATGACCTCGTCCGGGCAACTTTTTACAGATAAAATGATTTTGATGGGATTATTACTTCCTGCAAGCAATTACAAAAAGTAATGAATACGGAATATAGGATGTTAAATAACTTTGCTTCAGATTAACTCATACATGTAAGTTAGAGCCTACTATTGATAATGTCAAGTGCTTTATAAATAATGAATCTCTTTTTAGAAAACTTTCATAGTTCTGTGATCTCCGACCGTTCTATGTAATCGATACAATAAGACCAAACGGCCACACGATTGATGTCAACATAATACATTTGCAGTATAAGACGTTGTTTAGGCTTCCCATGCAATGCGAGACCAGCTTATACTGCAAATGTATAAGTTGATCGGTAGCCGTGTGTACAGTGGGCCAACGAGTTAGCTATGCAGAGCAAAAACTTCTAAGTCATAGTAAAGACTTACTACACCAGTTATGGATAAGTGAGTTACATATACTTATGCGGCCGTGGCGCAATGGATAAGGCATCGGTCTTACGATCGAGAGGTCGTGGGTTCGAATCCTGGCCATTACACCACGGACGTGAACTTCCTCCTAACACAAGCGAATTAAGCTCAGCTGGAGGGGGTTAACAAGAATACTAGTAATTTGTATTTGCAAATTGCTAGTAAGCTTTTTAAAAAAAGTATATTACATTTATTAAATATGTAATTCACACATGCATATCTATTGCAGTCAGTTTTCACTATGGCATATAAGTTTTTGCCCTGCATACCTAATTGCTTGGTCCATATTGAATTGATATTCAATGTTTGTCCCTTCAAAACACATGTTACGTAATATAATATGAATAAATTGAATTATGCAAATCTGGTAATCTTCCTACAAGCAGACCGGCCATTAAGGATGTTAACAAGTAAGTAATGGAGACCACATATTGCGATTTGCTTTTCTAATTCACACCATGTTACTCAATATCTTTAGCATACCGCTATTACCTTGTTTAATAAATTACATGATATACGTGCTATATGATTAGCTATTTTGTTCATATCTTAAACATTTATCTATCATTTTAATTAGTAGATAAATTTATTTAAATACGGAGATCACCTTTTCTGGCAACAAATATAGTTATAGGATGTGTCGGCGTAAGAAGTACAACATAATTTGTGCCGCTTTGTAATATACCTTCTACATGTATTGTGATGGTGCAAAGAAAAAAACAAAATAATATTACTAAGGTCTAAATGCTTTTTTTTTAACACGCTTAGGACTTGGACTCGATTTTGACCCACTTTTAACGGGCAGAATTCATTAAAATTTTGCACACCTGTCAAAGATCGATGACAATGCAATAATTCGATAAAAAAATTAAAAACATTAAAAAAAATAAAATAAAAAAAAACGTCCCTTATAAATAACCCAAACTCAAAAGTAGAAAATAAATAATACATAGTTTAAAAAAACTAGCTTAGGTCAAAATTAAATTACTCATTAGTCTCTAATGTTATATCTAGACAAGATTGTAATCTTTATGACATATCTAATTGCTTAGAAACATCATCAATAAAAAATAAAAAAAAAACACGCTTTTAAAGTACTTCTAACTAAAAAGTGAAAAATAATTTCTAATCGAGCAACCCACGCTTTTTCACAATAATACTAGTATTTTTTGTTCATTACCATTTTCAGCTTATATTAGGAATTATTTTTCACTATTTAGTTAGAAGTACTATAGAAGCGTGTTTTTTAGTTTTTTTATTAAATTGACGCGGTGCTCTCACTAGGAATAACTATTGTGTCGCGGGGTAGTCCACAAACATACATTTTACACACACAGAGCACACCTAGAGTCAGAACAATTCTTAGTGGATCACACAAAGATTTGACCTGTGTGAGGATTGAACCCACCACACCAGCGCAGTTGAAAGCGACGAGGCAACTGTTTTAAGCACTATGCCAACCGTGCACTCGAAAATTTAAAATTAAACCGAATCTAATTTGATTCCAACGAAATCGGCCAGCTGACTAGTTGGCCAAACCCTTAGTCTGCCCATCTCTTTTGTTTCAATTCCTGCTCTGTTCTGCTCTGCCACGCCTCGCCGGTATAAGACCACCTTTACGAAAGACGGCAGTTGCCTATCTATCTATCCTATACTGAAGTGAATGAAATCATTATGTATTGCCGGATTAAGAAGCCGAGTAATATTAGGATTTGAGAACTTTCCATCAAAATATGTACTTAGTTAATATTTTATTTATCTAATTATTCTGTTTTTTAGCTATTCCGTCTTACGCAAGCACAAGACAAATAAAAAACAAATATCTATATAATAATACAAGACGAATATCGGGTATTTTTCACTAGACAAATGCAGGAGACACATAAACGGGACACAACACAATCCCATCACGTTTTTGTGGGAAAACAACCATCCATCTATCCACCGCAAAAATATCCGAACTATAATAAATCACCAGACATTTCTCAATCGACATTTTATACTAAAACGTACGGAAGTCACCAGTTAGTCGAGACTGTTTACTAGTATTTTGGAACTACTACTGTATCCTATCTCACTTTTGTTTCGATTATTTCGCGTTTTAGAATAGTTTTAAAAAATCTTTGAACTATGTTCAAACTGGACATCCCTTCACTAAGGAGAGCTTTGTTAAGTTTGTTTCATCAATTCGTTTACCCTATATTTTTTGCCAATTCTAAAATTATATTAGGTAGTTTGTTTGATCTTAAATTGCAAATCGTATATTCAAGCATACGTCAGAATAAATTTTAACGCATAGCATAAGTCTTTTTTAAAATATCAGCTTTAAAAGTAATAATAGAAATAAATTACAACATGCAACCTTCTTAAATCATAAATCTGTCCGTATTTCAAACCTCTTTGAACTTTCCACCGAACTATTGATTTCGAGATCACTATCTCATTGTGGTATCGACCAGTATCAGCTGTCAAAAACCTTTCAAAACTACCAACAAATAACATAAAAATATGGTTATGCCTTTGAAACTTCCGCAACAATGTCACTGAAATATAATCGACATGTTATTTCATCATTGTAAGTATCATTTACTTTCGGTTATTGCTTAGCCATCTCATAAATGAAAATTTAATGGCCCGGTGTAACAAAATACCGAGGCGTTTAAGCTAATGTGGAACTTACACCGCCAAACCAATTTAATGTTTCCTAAAGTATTTTAGAGAATATGGATGGAGGACATGAATACTTAGCACCAATAAATCTACTAAAGAGGCATTACAGTATCAATCAAGAAACAGCTTTGTTAATGCAGTAATAGTATACCGCTTCTACGTAGACGAAGTATAAAGTTACCATTTTCACTTTTGATGAAATAACAATATAGTAAAGTGCTGAATAAAAAAATAAAAAAAAATAAATAGAACAAAAGTTTGACATAAAACACAGATATTCAATCGGACGAGTGACAATCGAGTTATCAGGGTAAGTGCTGCCGTACATGGTTCCAAAAATACGCACGTACGGTGCAAAGTGAATAACGTATTCGGAAATTGTGAACGTCGTGTCGTCGCCGAGTTCAAATGACATGAATAGTGCAACGAACGAGTCCGATGGCGAAAATTCTGATATCAACGACCGTTTATAAATAGGTTTTGCTTAATTTTACATTGGAACGTGTGACTGAAAGGGTACTTTAACCCTAACTATTTATGAATTCATTGCTGAGTAAATGTTTTAGAATACATGTAAACTATTTTGTTTCTTTTTTATGAAATAGCTTAATAAGTTTTATTTGCAAAAACATTTATATTATAAAATTGGTTCAATATAATTGTAAAAATATTGTAACTTTATTATTTGTGAGCTTAAGTAAAAAATCCGTTAAATTGTGGGCCAATACAACCATAACCAAGTCTAAAGAGTGATAAGAATAATAATGCTTAACATACTATTAATATCCTTGAGACTAGAGCTTTGATAATGCACAAAATAAAGAAACGCATTAGGATACACAACGACCTTAACATAACCCAAAAAAACACGCCAATTCGACAAAATGAAAATCAAGGTAAAAAAGTAAGTGCACACGTACACAAATCGAAAAACACGCGCAAAATGAGTAACGTATTCGGAAATTGTGGGACGTCGTCGAATCGAAACGCTGAGTGCAACGAACGTTTTAGGTCGTGTACACACTACTACCGATCAACCTATACATTTCCAGCATAATCTGGCCTCGCATCACACGGGAAACCTATACAACGTGAGATTTTCTTATACTGGAAATGTAAACGTTGGTCGGTAGCCGTCTGTACACACGGATGATTTAACACGCCAAACGATTGCGATACGTGAAATATTTTCGCGAACTCGAATCGATATTTTCACTAAATGCAAAATCGATTTTCTTTGGAAACAAAGAATTTTTGTCAGGTATAACTTAACTAATACCTACCCAAGTATTCATTAATGAATTAAAAAATAAATAAAGATGGATAAACAGACGTCTGTTGCGGCTGTTCGCATTTAGTTAATCGAGATGGTTGTTTTTAAATATTCGAGAAAAATTAATATTGACACTGCAGTTAAGGTCTAGTATGTAATGCAACCAGACAAAATCATATTGTACCTCTACAGATATACATCTATACATCATACAGATAAATTTCCATTTCGTCTCAATCCACTTTCTATATTTCTTTCAAATATCCTTACATTACCATATGAAAAGCAGTTTATATCCTTAAACAAAAGCGCTAGTATTTCACCATCTTAACAAAGAGACACTCGAAGTTGCAGACACAATTTGTCAATACTCGAAGATAAACCGTTTCATATGATAAATAACTTGGAATAAGTTATGTCCTAGGAAAGCTTTAAGATGAACATTTTACGGCGCTATCTTTTAGAGAAAGTATGAATAATTTAGATGTTGGGTTGGTTTCATGATATGTTTCGATGAAAGTGAACTGGAGGTTGTACACTACTTTGTAACGGCTATTTGCTATTCTATATGCTGATATGAAGTCCTTAAATTATGTGAAATGAAATATTGTTTATTTATTAATCTGGCAACTTCAAGATAAATAATCAATTGTGAATTTTAAAAAAGCTGACCATTGCGTGGACCATCACCTGGCGTGCCTGATGGTAAGTACTAACTGTAAAATCCCGCCAAGTGCGAGTCAGACTCGCGCACGTAGGGTTCCTTACCACTATATATCTAAATAAATGTTTTTCTTAATTCTTTATTATATTGCAGTCTATGGAATGAAAGGTAAAATGTGGTTTACGATTTATTATGTATTAAAAAAAAACTAATAATTAGATCTCGTTCAAACCAATTTTAAGTGGAAGTTTGCATGGTAATGTACATCATTATATTATTTTTACATTTATCATTCCCTTATTTTAGAAGTTACGGGGGACACAAATTTTCCAATTTGGAAGCGTCCCTCGCGCAAACTATTCAGTTTAGAAGAAAAATATATTAGAAACCTCAATATCATTTTTGAAGACTTATCCATAGTTTAACACATATGGGTTTGATGAAAAAAATATATAATTACGGCAAAAGTGGATGTGACATACGGACGGACAGACGGATAGACATGACGACTCATTAAGGGTTTCGTTTTTTGCCATTCGGCAATGGAACCCTAAAAAGGTATATAAAGATACCTAAACATACTCACTAGATGAGGAAATGTAATAAGTACCCAAATGTTTCGACAACAACAAAATATTGCGTAATTAGAAAACCTTTATAGTTTTTTATTGCTACTGAAGAGCTCTAATCAGAATCAATCAAGCAAACACTCAATAAAAATAACACATCTTGACATTCTTGACTTACATTCACTTCTTATACACTCGCAAACTTAAGGACATTAAGGAGCCATAATTCTAAACTTGTATGAATGGCTGACCTCACATACTCCAAGCTTACATAAACTAGTCAACTGGGCCAGACTCAAACAAAGATGAAGGAATACTGTATAAATTAATCAATAACTTGAATGGGTAAGATGTTGGCTCGGATTAAATTAATTAATCAATTAATTCAATTTGTTTCCCAACAAAATAGCGATGGACATTATTGAATGCAAAATGTTGTCTATAGCTTCATAAACATTTGGATAAATATTTAAAAGGAGGTAACTTTTACTTTTTTATAATTTTCTAATGTAGAGTTAAGTAACTATCGCTGTGAATGGTCTTTCGTAAATTTGGATAATTATATAAACTCAGACTAGTCACGTAGAGTTTGCTAATTTAAATACGTTAAGTGTGTAATAATTTATCTAATAGGTGCTAAGAGTTTTCTAACAAAGCATTTCCATTCTTATTAATTTAGGAAATAGAAACTTTACACGAGTATTCTCATAACTTACGACAGATAAACAATAAAGATAATCTAGTGGGCACCCTAACGTTCGAGCATAATGTCCGCCGATTCATATAATGGACTTGTGTAATTATCGCAAACAATATTTACGTAACCGACATAAGTAATCACATTTTATGTCTCCCAAAATATTCGAGCCCACAATACTAATAAAAGGATAACGAAAACAAAATAAAACTCGACTACATAAGAAATAAGCACCTAAATATAAGTTTTATTCTGTGGAAATAACATCGCAGATATATTTGGCGGTACCTAAAATGTTTATATGGTTTGAAAGTTTCCAACTCGTAGATGCAGTTTCTTAGATACGTTTTCGGAACTACAGACGCGCTGCAAACAGCTATCTACAAAGTTATTCTTACAAGTCAATAACACCGTTCCGTTAAAATATATGGGATGGCGACTTTAATATCCATTCCAAGTTATTCCTGCGTGCTGTACGATCTTTGAACAACATTTTACCTGCGACATATTGTACTGAGTCGTGTATTTTTATTCCTAAAATAGAACGACGGAACTTTTTGAGAAATTGCTTGAATTCGTAACTCGACAGGATGAATGTGAGATTGCTTCTGCAATACCTAAATAAAGTATTGAATTTATGGTCCACGGATTTTGCAATTGTAAAATAATCATTAATGCAACTCCGATTCTGGCACGCTTTAAGATTTCGTATAAAACAAATGGAATCGCTCAACAACAAATGAAATATTCCTGGGTTTAGTTTACGTACAAATGTTTATCTGGAATTTTGACTGGTGGATGGCGATAGGGTCACCCCCTATCCCATGGAACCTAAACAAAACAGGTGAAATGTGGGTAACACCACTGCCATTCCTGTGTAATAAAGGCGTGATGTTATGTTATGCCTATTCAGGACTTTGACGAAATTCCTGGATGACTTTGACGAAATTCCTGGATGAATTTGAGTATGATTTCTCAACATACCTTTTTTTAAACGGAAGACATAGTTTTGCAAGTTTATCTTAAATACAGTTTATTTAGGAAATGAGCATAATGATATATCTAATATTCAATTGTTTCCAGCTACTCATCTGATCTACGCATACATCTAAAAAATAAGTCCCGGCTATAGTTTTATCCGAAACGCCATGAAAATAACATTTATCACATTTATGCGCATTTTATTGTTCATGTTGGTGGCAACCCTGGCAAAATATTTGCATGACGGGGACATGAATCGTACACCCCTACGTCATGTACGCGATCTTACATAACTCTTTTTTCTTCATATTAAGTATTTTGATTGCAATAAAAATAAATAATAGAAGTTAATTAGTGCCACATTTAAGGCTGTAGACTCTGAAAAATCTAGACCTTGACCGAGTTTTCTATGCTCATTTTTATTTTAAAGCAAATTTTAACTAATTAGAGACGTTGAAAAATTCTTTAGAAATTGCCAAAATAATCACGAAAAGACGAACTACGTAGTTGGTCAGAAATTCTTGATATTAAAATAATGTTATTTCTATAATCACCGTCCAATAATATTGTCCAATACCACTTCTGACAGTACCTTGGACTTTGACACTACTCATAAAAAACTTGACAAAACAATTTTAATTCAAGAACATTCTAAAATGATTTTCATTTATTTGAATGAGTGCAGTATTTTTTGTTAAATATTTGTATTAATGAATGAAACTTATTAATTTTATTTCCAATAAAGGAAATGTCTGGTCTTAAAATTAGAGTCATTATATAAATGACATTTAGTTAAATTCCGTTATCATCTACAGCCTTATTAAATGCTTACATTATAAAGATTAGATTCGTAGACTCTACCTCGTAGGTAACACGATATCGCTACGCTAACTTTCGTGACCGCAGTTACCAATTAAGAAATTTTATTTTGTTACACTAATTAGCTTTTTTCGTAGCAGCTCGTAACAGCTACAAACGCTACAATTGCTACGCGGTTTACGTAGGTAACTAGGTATTCACGGCTACCGATCAACCTATACATACCTACATTTCAAGTGCTTACATTTGCTTTACACTGGTCTTGCATTGTACGGAAAGCCTATACAACGAGAGACCATCTTGTACTGGAATTGTAGCCTGTAGGTAATATACCAATGTTAGCTTTTGCTAATAAATGGATTACCGTTTTAATGTTCCTGTTCTCGCCTACCTTATCGCAGAAAATGAGCAGAGTCTACTTAATATTCAATTACATTGGGACAAATTTTATTGCTTGTTGTATAAAGTTGTTAAGAGCTCGTGGGTAACTCGTGAGTCGCCCGGGTGGATCGATCGTTAAGTTAAGTAATGCTTACTCCTGTCGGCTGTGGGATGGGTTACCATTACATCACACATTGAGAGTATCGTAGTACAGAGTCATATTGTCAGATCCGAATGTCATTTTATTCATTTCATTTCATTTTTTTTTTATATTTTAACAGTAGTTAGGCAGGCAGAAGTCAGTAAGTCTGACAATTATTCCAACAAAGAGTATCGTTTAGCCCCGTTCTAAGCTATGGAGGCTTATGGCAGTCGCTTTATATAAAACACTTATATTCTATTCATTAGACTAGAAGCTGACCTGGCTCGAAAAACGAAGTACCTATATTTATTATATTGTATGGTAAAATTGGGATGTATAGAGTTGGCTCAATAGTATCAAAGACCATTTAAATAGTAGGTATGTGAATGGTAAAATGGTAGTTCCTAACCCTGACACACTTCAGTTAGCCGATTAAGTTTGGTTCGCGCTGGTTACCGATGACATTAAAATTATTGTGGTAGAAAATTCCAGTTTTTATTTTTATGGCGTTTGCTCGATCACGGCACGTTTTACCATTTGGCTTGCCTCGTAATGGAATTGTTGGATTGTAATCTGCAATATGTTGGTAAAGGGTTGTACATTTTACCTTTTTTTGTATTGACGTAATCTTGGTGCTACTTTGATTTGCAAATATAATTTTCGCCTTTGCAATTTGAGTTCTTCAATAGATTAAACTTAAACAATTTTTTTTATGGCAACGTTTAACGATTTTCAAAATGAAATCAAATTTAGAAATTTTGATAATATATTGAATCTTGTTTTGATTGTTATACACATCTGCCATACCCTTCTGGGTAAATTAGGCGTGATTGAATTTTAATTCTTGCTTTTCATTATTATTTTCGTTTTCTTACTTCTCGTTAAACATGTTGGTCTTTGAAGAGTGCTATGTTTTAGATTGAACACTCACTAATAAATAACATTTCAATAAGTAACTTTTAATATTCCCATAAACGATAAATTTTAGGATCGCTTTCTTGAAGCCAACAAAACCTTAAAATAAAATGAGGAGAGAATTTATGAAACAAGTTTTTATCTTTCTGATTTATCTAATAAAATATCTAGAAAGTGTTAGTACTTAATTCTATAAGTTGCTGTTTTTACGATTCGTGGGTAGTTTTAGAAATATTATGATAGTTTTAACAGCCAGGGGGTAGTTTGGCTAGACTAGGGACTCAAGTTTTAGATTGATTTTTATCTCTGTAAATTTTATTCTCGTCATAAAAATGAGCAAACAAGTTTTTTTTTTAATCTATTCTAATCCCTGTCTACTTCTCCTCCATGGTCTAGCGACTAGCGCATGAGACTGCCGCGCAGAGCTCTTGGGTTCAATTGCCGGTTCGGGCAAATATAGATGTTGGGTATTTCTGTGAAGAATGCCTAATATTTGCTCGGCGACTGGAAGTTGGCGGTATTCACACCCCCGTGGTTCGGAAGTCGAGTAAAGCTGGTCCTGCGCCTGACCTATCTCCGGTCGTGCCGATCGATCTGTCCCATCGGGCAGTGAGGTAATAGTCTCTTGAGTTATGCGCCGACGTTTGAGCACTATAATATTATGTCCCGCGCAGTTGGCTAATCTCTATTGAGATTAGCCGTAGCTGAAATTCGGCTAGGATGAGACATTATTATTATTACTGCTGATATGCGCTGCTAATACTTTGCGTACAAACCTACGTTGAATAGTCAATATTAATTCCTTCCGTGATTTTTATGTATGCATGAATGACATGAGTTTTACTTTTTCAGACCTTTAAACCACGGGAGTAGGCAATGAACTCGTGTCAATGGTTTTATGTTATTTTTTTAAGCTTGTTATCCTACAGTATTATATGATACCTCTTACTCGGGTAACTAAGAGCTTTCTCATATAAGTTTTTTCTCTCAGTATCATATATGTATACATGAGACGATCACGAAGGAAAATCCTAAACTTTCCTAGTATTTTAAGACGTAGTGCTCGAGGAAAAAGGACTAAATTAGCATCGCCCAAAAACATCATCAAATATGAATGATATAAAAAAAAAATACTATTTCACAAATGACAAAACTACTTTCTTTAAGTATCACTGAAAACTTCTACAAAGTTCTTTTAATTGTCCAGTGATCTCACTATGCAACCTACAAACGACTCAAATTGTATAAAGTACAGTGACGCTGAATGCCAGCGACCCTAAGCGACGAAGCTTACTGTGCGAACAGCGAGCGCAGTGGTTTAATTGGTCACCAGTGGATAGTAAAAATACTACTCACTTATACTATATACGTCAAATAATACGTTATATTTGAATGCTCTGCGAATTTTTTAATATAATAATGTATACTAATATAATTGATACAAATCACTACTAATGAGAAGAACGAAAAAAAACATAACATTTTGAGATGAATACATAAGTTTTTTTTTTTTCCTTTTTCTTTTTTATCAACTTGAATGGCGGTAGGTGAAAATGTTTGGTTCTTAATTTTAGAACACTAAAAACGTTATAAAACGACATTTTTTGTACAATCACGGAAAGCCGACATTAATCGAAAAAACACAATTGTAACTACTTTTTTCAAGATGGTGAATAAAGCTCATTAAAAATTGAGATTTAAAATATCAGGGTATGTTTTTTTAAACTTCCTTTACAACATATCCAAAAATCAGCTTTCTAGGTTCATTTGCATTTATACCAGGCAATTCACGCATATTTTTCTAAAACTAATTTGCGTTCGTTAACGTAATCTTTACGCAAATATTTTATAGTAAGTGCGAAGTTTCAAAAATGAATCTCATTAGTGAATACTAATTGATTCGAAAATGTCAATAACAATTTAAAAATATTCACCTCTTTGTGAAACATCTAGACTTCCTAAACAAAACCTAGAAATCCGTTCACCGTATCCCAAAACTACAAAAAATCCCAAACGTAATTTGAAAATATTAGTTTAAAACCATTTATTACCTTTCAAAAGTAATATGTACTAAAACCGGTCGCTATAAACTACGGTTATCTGAAGATCTACTCGTGATTAAAAGATTAATTTTATTATTAGTATATAAATATGTCCGATACTATTACTATAAGAAATTAATCATGAAGCTTGGAGGCTGCGGCGCTCGACTTAAACAATTTTCTAAGTGGTCACAACCCGTTAATGCGATGCGGTGGCTTTGTCGTCATAACTAATAAACTGAACAATGTAGCACTTTATAATATATTATACGGAAAAACTTGTTCAATATTACGTACGAAAAAAGGTAACAAAAAGTTTCACTCAATAAAATTAACCTAAAATTTTCGGTGCGATATTCTGCCGAATAAATTTTCTGTTTAAATAAAATATCAACATAACAAATTAATCAGTTGCCAAAGAATATCACTAAGCTAATAATTTATCTGACAAGATAATGCGTTTATCATAATCATAAACCAACATTAACGCACATTCCACTCAAAGACTCAATAACCAACCCACACATTTTCACATAATTTTCCGCAAATAAATATCTATTACTACAGCCATAAAACCAAGCACTTAATAACTAATGTTAAACGTATAAAGTTTTAATAAAAAATATAAAATAAACAATAACCAACCAAAAAGTCCGGAACAAAAAAATCCAAATCAAACAGTGCACAAAATAAAAATCACTTCACAATGCAAAGTTTCGGCACACCGACATTGCACACAAATAAATTAAAAATTCATAAAAAGCTAGCAAAGTTTTCTAAACACTGTTAGGACACCAACACACAACTTTACCGTTTGCCGCCAACCGCTGCTAACTTTCGATAACAGTTTAAAAAAATGTTCGGTAATTTCGGGATATAAATTCGCGAATTCGAATCAAGTTTCGCGTCGCGTCGGCGCGCGTCTCCGGGAATGTGGAAATTTCGGCTATGATGGGGAAGATGCTCGCATAGCTGTGGCTTAGATGAGACTGTGGTGTGGTGCCGCGCCGATCCGACTGTGTGGCCAGAGCCGACTTTCGCCCCGACCGGTCGCCCTACAGCTCCGGCGACCGGTGACGCATCCAGGAACACTGTTAATTCTCTATATTTAAAAACGTGACGATTTTTTTTCTTGTAAATTTGTTAAATATGAACACGTAATGATATTTGAATGACGGCCTTCAACACCAAAAAAATATTAAACAAGGGATTGAAAATACATCGAATCGCTGAGTGAGATTTAGCGCTAAGGGTAGGGTCCAACTGATTTGAATGTAAATTGTTGACTACGAAATATTTGCAAGAGCGTCTCATTGTGCTGTTGCTACGAGTTTTATTAATTTGTTTGTTATTCAAATACGTGTTTCGGAAGTGCATTGTCATTGCAAAAAATTGGTGCATCAAATATTTATAAACAGATTTGTCCGTTTCATTTTCGACTCGATCTCGATTCATCTTGTCGAACTTAAAAATATGATAATATGATCTGTATGATTCATTGTGCTATGTCTAAGCATAACTTTGTAGAAGTAGGTCAATTATTAAACGACAATATTCGTAATGTAGAATTGTAGAGCGACTTTAAATTACGGTGTACCGAGAAAAACAATTATTTTAATAATAGCTGTGAATGACGAATAGAAAAACCGCAAATTGACTAATATAGTGCGGCTAATTCAGAATAACTCAGATGCTTTATTTATAATAATTAGTAATTGCGGGTGAGATCAATAAGAAATAGTTTATTTGTTGCCTATTCTAGTTGAACAAACAAAAGAATCGTTTCTAGATAATAAAATTCAATTATTGAAAAAAATACATATAATCAATATTACGTTAAATAACATGTTGCGTTTATTTTAAAAACTAATTTACACTAGAAATAATGAATAATTAAAAATCATGGCTCATATTGTTACAACGTATTTATTTAGGCCGATTGAGCACCATACATTTTATCATAAATAGAGATACAATAAAAAAATAATTAAATATGATATGTTTCGATCGACGTTTAATTATGTGATTTCGGGGATAAAAGAAGCTTCAAATCATCATAGAAATAAATTAGCAACATCCTATACATTTTTAACACACATATTGTATATTTTTTTACACTACACATTTTCACAAAAGTGCACTAGTACGCAAATTGCATATTGCTTTGTAGATACAAAAATAAAACTCAACAAATTTCCTAGAAAATGAAAACAACAATACATTTATGAATAAATTGTATTACGTTATCGGTATTATGTCACTGGTAACAGTAGTAACAGTGGTAACCCAGTTCGAACAAAGCTTGTGGAACAAGGATCGCAGGAAATGCAGGAGCAGGATATTCCGCCGCGAGTCCAACTGTGCTGGAGTTTACAACAGTTTCTCAGTTGTACTTGCTGACTATTTATGACGTCCTAGTACCTACTATGATTTCTGGTTAGGTTTATTGTAGCTGTATTGGTTTTATGCTATATAGAGAATGTCGTAGTGTCAATAAATTATCGTATTATATTTTATATAATATGAAATGGCTTACGTAAGCTTAAATTTAAAAAAAAAGTATTTTCGGAATCTGACATGGCGTTGCCACGCTAGAGGCAACTTACTTTCTTAAAACTAATAAAACTTATAATACTATTCCGTTTCATTACCTTTACCTATATATAAATTTCTAGTACATATTTGTTTGATATAAAATGGGCAACATTTTAACAACTTTCCACGTGCATGAGGTCGCAAGTGGAAACCAATATAGTATATTTTTATCATATTATCAGTAGCACATCTTCTGCTTCACAAATCAGACGCACTTTCATAGTGGTATTGATAACGATCAGTGACGGTAGCCACGAAAATGAGCCGCGTCAAATCATTTGAAAGTCTAATTTTGGTAAAAGAAATTAAATAACAATTAATTTACCACCGAACTAAAAATTTTACGCATCTTTATGTGTATACTTCTTTGCGATTAATGTGATTAAAAATGTCCACTTCAGTTAAACAAATAAACGGTTAAAACACACAAAATATCTAACAAAAAAGTTTGAAATCACTTGCTTTATAATATGTTCCCGTTTATTTATTTGATTCTAACTATCTGCTGTAAAACTTTGACTATTATGCAAAATCTAACTCGTCATAAAGTCTGCAAGGCAAACTCAGACAAATAGTTTTAGCACCTTTTTACGACAATTCACTCAATAACCGAATACAGTAAAGGTATTAAAAATTTGAATAATAAACGCGACTAACAACTGGAATCTTTTTATTTCTATTGGTAAAACTAATTATGCATAGAATGCATGTACAGAGTCATATAAAGCTTTATGAAAGAATAATTTATTCGTGAAACAGGTTCTTTAACTAATCAATTATATTATAGTACAGTATCATACGGCCGAGTTAATATTTGAATGCGACGAAATGGTGTGACTACACTGTCATTCATTAAACTTTCTCTCAGTCTGTCGCCCTTTTACTGATATCAATGAGCTTTGAACAGCTAGCTTTAAAATGTTCCTTTCAATTGAATGTCTCTACTGAGAAAACATCACAAGAATTGAGAACGTCTTTTAATTCACATGTTCTGTCTGGGTCATCCTTATTAAGTAGGTCTACTGTGCCACAATTGTCTACGCTCATTTGCCTAATGCCTTTTAAATTTTACACCTCACTTCAGACGTTATGACTTTGTGCTTAGTCATGCAAAATTTATCGAGTGATTCTCTCATTATAGGCGCGAACATAAATGATGAAAGTAAAGAACGTTCATCGAGTGCATCGATAACTGCCGGAGGTGCTACCGCATCGAAATACTAGCTGTTATTAAATACACCTTCAGCATTAGTTAAATTTATCGAACCTACAGGCCAGAGACCAGTTTAATGACAAACTTGAGTTGAAAATTATTCGTTATCGCTCATCTATCTTGATCTCGCAGACAACTCACTCGCACAGCAGCTTCTGCAGAGCTACCGTCTGCAGTAATAAACAGAAATCCGATATCCTTGGCTACGACAACCATTTAAACTACCAGATCGCTGATAAGGAGATCGTTCGGTTTATTATTTACAACCTGGACGCCGTCGTCCATTACGCCAAAATTGTGTGAGCCTTTATTTATACGGTAGTACTGCATACCACCGACTTATTTGGGCAAACATTTAGATGAATTCTAATCGGTCGATAGAGGAATCGCATTACGAATTCGAACACGGCAACAGCTGCGGCCTAAACTACAAATTCTAAGGCATATTAATTTATTCATTTACCCTTCACGCCCTAAATCCCTCGGTGGTGATGAATAAAAGGGGTCGATGCGTGGATGCGTCGCCGCGTGCGCCGGCCATCCATCACACGCGCGATGCGCAGCGAATCGATTTCTAAACAACCGTGATTTGTTATTCCACTATCGGCAATTTGTTATATCACTTTAGAAACAGTAGCGTCTGTTTCTAAAGAACAGACGCTACCGTTCCTTATTTCCATCTACCATAATCCACAAATAGTCAAAATTAACAACCGTAGTTATACCGATATCCTTTTTATTGGAATATTTTTATTGCGAATAAAAGTTGTTGACGTATCATATAAGTTTAATATCGAGAGCTTTATTATGTTTTTTATTGGAGTACTAGTGCAAACCACGTAATTATATCTGCGAGATATTATCGCTGCTTTTAATTAATTGTAGATTACAATCTGTTTAATTTGATACGAGCGAGATGAACACACAAAAACATCTTTAGCTGCAGCCTTTACATACTACCTGTTTGATAATGCGGAATGTTAATATTTCTCGATAACCATACATCATAATTAAAGAAAGATAATGTTGTTTCATGTGCGGATATCTTTGAAACCGGTACCAGAAGCTTCGAGATCCAACTGTGATTATTTATTCATAGTAGTAATTTATTGACGGAAAATCGGTTTTTGTCTTGCGAACATACCTCACTCACGCGACAATACAACACTATTAAAGAATGTGTTTGTTACATAGATTGGTGTTCACAATACTGGTATACATGTGCAAATTATGGAAAGTGTACGTGTCAAATGGTAATTCAGTATTCACGATACGTGCATATTAATGGTGTAACTTGCGATTTTCTAATGATATTCTCTGGTTACATAAATTGCATCTTTGGTACCGCATTCACCCTAAAGGGGGCTATTGTCGCGAATAGATCGCGATCTAAAAAAAGTGGTTGCGGCCTACGGAAGCCGAAGGGTGAAAATAGGAAGTGATACCGGTTTTTATTTCCGTCCCCACACTATGTATCGATTCCCGCTGTCACCGCAACGGGGTGTTACTTTTGATATTCATTTTGATTGATGTTACACCCTGTATTGTTGGCTCCGATTGAAAAGAGTATTGATTTGAGTTTGACAAACAAATAAATTTAGATGTAGATTTTTATTATTTGTTTGGGGTTTATTTTAATACCTTTTTTAATCTCTCGAGCTTAGCAAATCATTGCGAGAATCCTTTGTAGTTGTTGTTGAATAATCTCGCGCAAAGTTTCAAATTTATCGTTTTTGTTTGCCTTTATACATATTTTTAAAATATCTTTCCGATATTTATTTGATTAAAAATCGATACAAAAACTATTTTATGAATAATTTTGTTAATCAACAAAGCCTAATTTATGACACCGGAATTTGTTTCTAAAACACCTAATAAATATTTATAACATGCAATTAAAAAATACACTAAAGCGCAAGATGATAACATCTTTAAAAAATGTAAACCTTGCATTGTTGTTTAAATGTGAATAACTCCAAATTTTAATTAGCAGAGCGTAACGCAAACAATGTTTAGTAAGAACGGTTGCTAGATAGGGCTATTTCACCAAATTTTGGGGAAGTTTTGATGGATAAAATTCTTAGGGATCTCAGCTAGTGGGTGAAATTCACTTATGCCAGGATGCAATGACATCAGAGTGGGATTAGGTTGGCTAATTTGTATTTAAACTTAATTAGGTACTAAATAGTGGTCTTTTAGTCCACAGGATAGTACTGTAGGATTTTATATATCTCAGGTCCTTAGCGCTAGAGCTAACTAAATAGGTATAGGTTCTAAAAACCGATCACAAGAAAAAAAAATAAAAATGGGCAAAAAAGAGGTTGAGGTTATAAAAAAAATAACTAGGTATAGGGAAAAGATCGTTTATTATCCTCAAATGTTTAGATTTAGGGAAAGTTCGATTCGACCTAGCAACCCTTGTTGATAGAATAAAGATGTAAAATTAAAGTGGTTGGGTGTCGCACGCCAAACCGGTCTAGTTTCAATAGAGATGTAGTTTTACACTGCTATTGTTAACATTTTAATTGGCATTAACATCGTGAATTAGCATAAGGGTAAGGGTCATAGCTGTTTTAATCTCTGGCACCCTGTATTATGGTGCGTTCACGTTTGTATAATTTTGTGCGGCTTTATGAGTAGACTCCCGAGCGCTGTGTTTTCATACTAACGGTATATGGTTGTAACTTTAATATTATTAAGGAGGATATAATGTGTACTCATTTAGTTTTCTATATACAAATTATTCCATAGACATTTTACAGTTCTTCTAATTCGTCGTGTCGATGGCTGAGTCAAATTTTATTGGTCCAATAAGTGGCCACTGTTATGGCGCTCTCGTCTGCGTTCATGAGCGCCTCTCTTGTGCAGGTAGTAGTGAATTTTGGACAGTTAGTAAGGTGGTCAAGGTTTTGACTTGCCATCGTGGTGAAAGGATTAGCCAATTCGCTTTTAAGAACTCGTGAATTGCCCAGGGTGCGCGGGACGTAGGGAATTGTTGTGTACGTCACTCGGGGAGGCTCCTTTCATGCATTCTTCAAATACTTGTATTATTTACAGTCGGTTACCTCCACAGTTTAGTATTGGAGATGCTCTTTGTTAGACAAAGAGAGCATGCATTGAACTAGAGACAACTATAAGTTTGAAATGACATTATTCCAACTGCGCGAGCAAAGCAGCGCGTTCCAGATAAAATTCACGTCGAAGTTTAGAAATGCATGGGTTTTGACAGCTTTTACCCGGCCCGGGAAAAATTTTCTATGTAATTTGACAGTCCAATTGTTGCAAAAGTATAACCGTCAATTTACTTCCTGTTTTATCTTGACATTTTATCTCTGGTTAGACTAGTTCACAAATTTTCTGGTTTTTGATTAATAATAAATATTTAATAAATAATAAATAATAATTATTCACAACTCACACACAACGCCATCTAGTCCCAAACTAAGCAGAGCTTGTACTATGGGTACTAGAATAACTGATACTAATACATATATACTTTTCTTTTGTAAATACATACTTATTATACATAGAAACACCCAGACTAAGACAATGTTCATGCACACAAAGATTTGTCTTAAGCGGGAATCGAACCCACGACCTCGGCGTCGCAGGCAGGTACACTACCCACTCCGCTATGCGGTCGTCAATGACTATCCGTAACGATTGTCATAGATTTTGAATAGTTGAATGAGCTTTTCTAAGTCACTTAAGTAAACTCGTATTACTCGCATTGTAAAAGTTGACACGTTGAAACTGTTGATAAAATGATGTCGCGACAGAACAATTGCATTAATTTTATGCCACTAGTTTCGTAATGAAAAAAAGGTTTAAGCCATAAACGCTTATCAACCGGTCTTCTTATTAACAACAAAATAACGGCTTATCAAAATAAAACAACAAATCGTAGCTGCTAAAACAAATCTGCTCATCAATTGTACGCCTCCGTCAGACCATTCTCATACAAGATAAGATCGATAGAAATTGGAAACAACAAAAATGTCGCAATCAACTGAGATTATTAACAATAAATATGTAAAGCTAGACTAATAATCAATTTCAATGATCATCTGAAATTGGGAAGGTATCAGAATCGGCTTATCTTCCCGCGCAACTTGTACTAGTGAGGAAAACTGGTTGCTTTATAGAGTTAATAGCATTCGTAGGCGATATGGGAATTTGTTCCCGACTGAATTGTATGCCTGTTCTGGACAAATCGATTGCTTCTATGTATTTTATTAATGGTGAATATCTTGAAAGAAATAGAGCTGAGAAACGAAATAAGATGGATCATTGTTTTCTTTATTGTATTGATAAACATTCAGAACATTTGATACAAATGTAATCAAATACTTGTATTATTTTAAAGCAAATTATAGCTTTGCTGTACATTTTTGTTTTTTGTACAGTATTCAGATTTTAATATTAAGGAAAGGGTTGAAAAAATTCAAATCTAGCAGCACACGAATCCATAGCTGAATTGGCAAAGCACCTAGGGCGTTTACCCAGGGGGTGCAGGTTCGGCTCCTGCTTGATTCTTAATTTTCCCCTTAGGTATATTTTACTAAATGTAATCAATCCCAAGAAATATCACCATCATTCGCAAAAAATAAAAATTACTTTTTTTACAGCCTCAAAAATAGTCTTGGCCCTGGATTTAATTTTTATCGTTTAGAAAAAAAATTCCAGACAAAAATAGAGCGATAGACAAAAATAGTCTTAACCACAGACAGAAGAATAAAGAATAGAGCTAAAACAATAAGCTTACTGCCTTCACCTACTATATTTTTCCGTGGGTATTATTTAACTGTTGTAATGCGAGTGTTTATGCTCGGAAGCCCAACTATTAACCGCCTTCGTAAGTCGGATAAGATTAACTTAATTCTTTGATTTTTCACGCAACTTTTCATCCGCATACATTTGCGCTCCATCTGTTTTTATTACATTTTTATATCTAACGGGACCCTGATTTACTTCAAATCTATCGGAATCTTTTGATATCGAAGTATCTTATAACCGAAGTCACGGTAGCTAATGCGATAAGTTGCATAAACAAATCTCGGTCGATGTTTTCACTGACAGCAATTCATTATGCAAAATACAATAAAATCTTGTCTAATCAGTCTTTAATTTCATATTCAACAAAATCAAATTAGTAAAACGAAGTATCGTGAGATATAAAGTTTTAACGCAACGCAATAAAATGAATGATATAGCGTATTAGAGGCGGGGCAATAAATAAATATTTATAGCATATTAAACATCAGTAAAAACTCAATAAACGGTGAGGTGTATCTCTACAGGGGTATTGTGAAACGTCACGTGATTAACAATAGTCGAACTTCCTTACGTAACCATCGATAATCTGAAACGCTTTTTAGCTGAACGATAAATGTTGCCTGATCATAAAAATAATATTGGGTTGAACTACTGTACGTTTTATAGTCTGTGAGTTTGGGTAATGAACACCGTACAATGAGGCTCGGTTACTCGGTAACATATTTTTATAAGCTTACAAATTACCTATAAATAAACTAGTATTGTATGTGTATCTGGTATACCAGATACGGAATATGGAAGCCAAATTTTAAGTAACGTTCTTAAAAGAAAGTGATTTATTTATAAGGACCACCTGCGGCCAAAAATAGACAGCATTTTCAGAAAACGGAATATATTTTTATCATTTGTGTAACGAAAACCTAGCCTTTATCAAAGCTTCCAGGTGTTATGTCTCATTCAATGAACGTACTATCAGATCACAGCCTGATGGAGTGATACCGATATGGTTTAAGTAAATATTAAATTGACGAAAAAAAAGCGTAAGAGACTATAGCATAGCCAATATAGAACATCATTATATTCCGGTAGACAAAAGATAAAAACAAATTTGCAAAACTGGCAACTAGCCATGGCGAGGCACCGTAAGAAGGAGATATGTAAAGCATGATTATGTTACATTATACAGTCTCTCTCTAAAAAATAAAATTAAATATAATCAATAAAAATAATAAATTATTTACAAGTGAGCACTAAAAAGGCCACAACTGCTTACAGCAAAGTTCTTTTCAATAAGAGAAACACCTGAAGATATACAGTTAAGCACTTTCAATTTCATCTAAAACCATTACATATATTTAAAATTCCCGTTGTACAACACAACAACCAAACAAATTATAATTTTAAACAACACTTTCATCTGTTCAACAATTCCGAAAACATCTTAAATAATGTTCATATTATCTTTTGTGTATTTATTGTATTATTAGCAGTCCCATGACATGCACATACACCATTACCACTAAAAACAACACTTAGTACATTCCCATGGGACATAAAACACCATGTTTCGTCATAAGACGCCATAGAAAGGCAATACAGAACTCACGGGCTTTCATACCAATAAAACAATATAAAACTTATGGACAATAATTTATTCTATGTTGTTTCGGCACCATGGAGCTAAGACTTTCTCATAGTTCTTTTATCTTTGAAAAGAAAATACGGTATGGCATCTATTATGATAAGGCTGCAGCCGGATGCTTTAAAATATAACGATTGATAGAGGAAATCAGCATCAGCTTCAGCTCTTTACTTAGTCAAATTTTATTTGAGGAATTTTTAACATAAAAATCGCACTGTTTTCGTCTCGCTATGCATGTTACATATACGTGTGTAGTCGCGGCAGTTTAAGGCAAAATAATTGTACCAATTACGTTTACTGTACCAACGTAAAAGCAAAATGCCATTTCAATAAGTAGTAACAGTCGGTGCTAATTTTAATTATCTTAGTATAAATCAAATATATGAGATAATTAAGCGATTGCCTACAAATTTATTTTCCCAAACATACTATATCTAAAATTAAAAATACTTGATCAGCTTAGCAAAATCACTGTTTATCCGTTCTGGCATTCGAAATGACTTGATTTGACTGGTTTCCCACCATATCAATAAATTATATAACTCAAAATAGATTCATAATCCAGTGGATTAAAGTTTTGACACAGTAAGCTTAAGCATTTAGTGGATAAAAGCTCGCCGACTAATCTACATGTTATCAAGTGTTTTACCGTCTGACACATACCGACACGACATTCACATATAAAACTATAAATTCGTACATTAACGTCTTCGTATCTCTTAAGGGGCATACACCATAGCCTTCTCTATGGGAAGCCAAGTGGGCGGCCCTAATCTACTGATTACAAGAGTATTATCACCGCCGAACCAAAGATGCGCACATAACTTTTCCATAAATACGTAATTTGCTTGAAACATATTCTATTCATACACTTTGTGAAGTCTTTTTAAAGGTGGAACTCTGATAATTACAGCAGTGGCTCTTGCAGTCGTTGCACTGACGTCGATATTAAACTGCGTGCAGATAAAATAACGTCACTCTTATTACCACTGTCATGGCAAGGGGGTCTACTGTTTTGTTAAGAACTTCATCCTTTTTTGGAAACAGTGATTAAGCAGCAGATACGGTGAATTGGGTAAATAAACGACGTTATATAAACTGAGTACTTGTCAAAGTGTTTATAACTGGGCACTTGACCAAGTGCACTGACTCGCGACTGTGTATTTAACATTTATAAATGCTAATGCAACTTAACAACAACTCTTACGTATCCCATGCGTGACGTCACCAACTCTAAGTACCAAGCTGTTGGTATCGGAATAGTACCTTTATCGAGTACGTAACATGTATACGATACATCCCGATGCATAATCTGGGATTATATCAATCCATCCGGTGTGCTCAAAGGCATATCTATTGAAATTAATTTATCTTCGGCTCGTAAAATTTTCAGATTCACAAAACGAATTCTTTAGATAACATTACACTGACAATATTTAATACTTACAGCTTGTAATATTTATTGTTGTAGACGCAGTGACAAGGCGGTACTATAACTTAGAATTATGTGATAAGAAGTGTAGATAAAACTGTGTAGAATCTACTATAGGAAAGTAAACAGATGTTTGACGTAAAATATCAGACAATTGAACGTTGAACTGACAGATAACTATAAGTAATATAGTAAGTACTAGGTGTTTCAAAAACAAATTAGCTATTAAAAAAAAGACAGCTTGGTACGGGAGCAACATATTAATTTGCGAAATTTCAGTTTTTTTTATTATTATTTTTTTTACGCCCACAGCGAACGAACGTGTAGTCCACCTGAAGGTAAGTGGAGTACAGCCCATGGACATCAACAATCCACAACAGTAGATTATAGATGCGTCGCTACAGCTGAGGACTATGGTGTTATGCCTCATGTGCCAGTAATTTCATGGCCTGATCTCACCACCAAACCAAAAGGAACACAGTAATGGAAGCACTACTATTTGGCGGCAGGTTAAAGGTGAGACGGTGGTGCTGCCGCCCTCGAGCTTATTCACAAGAGCTCTACCACCATTTTATTTTTATAAATAGATAATTTAAATCCAACAATAATTATAACTTCAATAGAGGGTTGCCAATCAAAAAGGATATCTTACTTTATCGGAGTTCTCATTTAAGATGAAAAAAAAACAGCCTAAGATCGACGCTTAAAATTTTCCAACTGATCGTCAAATTCTGAGACTTGCAATATCGTTTCATACTCCAAGTCTTCGTCGAAAGAGGTCCTTCAATAATTATAAACATCGACTGCAAAAAGTTAACATAACTTTTCAAAAGTAGTGAATAACAAAATAGTTTTTCCTTATAAATATCACGATATGGTAGATAGTTTGCCCAGTGGTCAGTCGCACACATCGTGTCTGCTCGCCGGCGCGGGCGACTCGGCGAGTCATCGCTCCGTCGAGTGTTGACTTCCATTGTTTATTCGCCTCGACAGCACATAACAGTTGCACACACTAATTACATACCAATATATCATATTTATGTTGTACTTTCCATATTAAATTGAGGTGTATTGAAAAATTAAATGAACTATAGGGCCGAAAAGATTGCACAAAATTTCCGAAAGATATATTTTGTAAACGTTTATGCAGAAAATGTCATTTATAATCAAACGGCACCCAAGCTCCGCTCATTCGCAAATTAATATTGCCATTATTACAGTACAATACTCATATAGTTTTCGTAAAAACTAATTTCCAAAAACAAAAAACAGCTCGAATACCCATCTCATTTTGCCACGACAATGTTTTGTATAAATATAGTTGTTTAGATTACATTACTTCAAAACCTTTCAGTGGTTATTTTCAGGTAACAAACACTCAGTACAGTTAAAGTTTAACCTAAGTTTTACGGTACCTTTCTGCTAACTCAATTAGAGTTCGCGTGCAAATTCGACCTCTAACAAACAAAAACTTTCTATACAACAAATCTCATTACATAAAACCGATATTTGTTTGTTTGTTATAAGTTCAAACAAAATTGGTCAAATTAGCTCGAGACCTTATGTTAGTGTTCAAATTGTCACATTTCAAGGTATTGCTTAAGTAAACTGCACCTCGGGGGAAGTCCTTCGTAAAATTCCTTTGCAGATATTTTTTATTTGCGACCCTTACCTTGACCTCCACAAATCTTAATAATATTTGCACGATTCCATTGCGCGAATTCTTGTCGCAAACTTTTTGCTCAATGTCATCAAAATTAAACAACGTTTATTATAGTCTGTTAAGTTCCTGTATTGACACCTCGCTTTAATCTGCTCAGTGGCTCTTTGAAAAACAAAAATTAAAGGTTACTTGTACTCTCAAAATTGGATCACCACTATTGCGAAAATTTGTCAGTAAATTAGTTAGTAAAAAGCCAGTAGCAAAAAGTTGGTCTAACAGGAACACATCCTTAGATTGGAACGACAATAAACGAAGGCGAATCTCCATTGTGTATTTATTTTGTTCATTATTATATGTGAAATATTAAGCATACAAGATCTGTCACACCAAGGTCAGGGAGCAGACAATCTTCTATATTATATTAACAGATGGTATAACACTTAAGTGCTAACCTTATATAAACAACAATATATGTAATATTATGTATGAAAGGTTAGGCTTAAATTGTTCTATATCACAAAAGAAAGCATTGATATTCGAAATTAGTTATGCCTATAATTTTGAATAAATGATAGATATTCAGAAAGTAAAGCCCAATTTGCATTAAATATTTCCATTATTTTGATCTGCAATGTCACGTGTAAACATCGACCTATACAATGCATGCATTAATTTCATGCAACTAGCTACGTAATGTAAATTGGGCTTTAAATTGTAGGAGCTGTTCAATGGGACTCACACTTCTAGTTAGCGGGCTAGTAAGAAGACCCGAATAGCAACCACATCGGAACAGAGTAGGACAAGAGCTAAGAACTACTAATATTAGACAGATTAGTTTAGTGTTCCATCCCTAGTGCTAGATCACAAAAGCTGTTTAAGTCTATTCAAACCTGAGTGGTACCTGCATACATATAAAATGCCGCGACTAAAGTAAAATATATAATAACAGAGAATTCAGGTCTGAATAGGTCTTTAGACATAGCGACGGCCCCTACGTATATAAAGACATGTCAAAAATGGCAATTTTTTTTATTGCTTAATTGACTTTAGATTTTCTATATACATAGTCCTGGATATAAATATTTTTTTAATATTACCTATTTAACGTCTTTTGCAAATCGTATAAGAGAACAAGTAATATATTTACAGCGAATAAGTGTCGTAGATACGGATATCTATACATGTCGTCTTCTACATTGTTTTTTTAATGCGCGCTACTCGCTGCGAAGACGGTCATGTCTGACATAACGTCATTTACGGCGGCGCTTGAGTTCCCCAATAAGTCGTGTCGATACTTGTCCGCGTCGTGAAATACATTTGTTTTGATACAATATTGCAGAATTAGTAGTCTGTTTTTAGTTATAATTATTCATAATATTAACTGCAACGTTTTAAAAATAAACCAAATTCCACGTGTTCATAAAACATTTTATTTATTTTCTATTTTATAAACCTTTCCAGCGTATAAAAAGCTATCATTGACATGTCTGACATGTTTCATATTTTAATATCGGCGTATAAACAGTCATCTATCAGTTTTTCCAAGAAAATATAAAAAAAGAAAATATGTATTGATACCACTATAAAGTTTCTAAAACTAAAAAATCATTTTAGAAAAAAAACATATACATTGTCCATACAAATTATTTCTAGAGCAGTTTGAACATTAAAAACGCTCTCCTGAAAACCTCGTTTTTAACATGTCTTTATATACGTAGGGACCGTCGATTTGTTTCCTCGATAAAAGGCTCAGTAATAAACGTTATACAATGTTATATTTACTTTACCAGCAACCTGAAAACTGTTTGTACAGAATCGGTAGTCGGTAACCAAAACAATTTCACTAGTTTTTACGAGAAAATACGAAAAAAAAACACATTTTTCAGATTAGGAATGTTCAATTTATATGTAAAACTATCTTTTTTGTGGATTGACTAATGTTACTGATTTAAAAAAAATACTTTCTTAGTGTCTCAGTGTTGGTAAAGTAAAAATATTGGTGTATAAACCAAGCATGTATATAATTTTTTGGGCATTAGTTTTCTTTTATACGAAAAGAAACCTATTTAGAAACAAATTTCATTAATGCTGTATTTGTAATATCATCATAACGTCTATTATTTCTCAAAATACTTTATAAACATGTAAAACAATAACTTTATCTTTGACCTATCACATACCTATGACAATTTACACCCACGCATTGCCATTTCCTTACGAATGATTACCGGGAATGGCGTCAACTGAAGTTGTTTCTCTGGAAAATCCTTATCTTGCAATGAAGGTATAACAATGCCAAGTACATTCGTCCTGTTCACACAGACAACTCATCCTTTGAATTGACAACCTGTAGTAATATAATAAAGCTAAAAATTTGTCTGTATGAACGGGCTAATCTCCAAAACTAATGGTCGGATTTTAATGTCTATTTTAACATTTAAAGGCTTGAATTTTAGAAAAGGCTATTAAGTATTTTACAAAACGCTATTCTTTACTGGAACCGAGCAGTAACGGTTAACGCGGGTGAAACTACAAGAAACAGTTAGTGCATTTTGCGCAGAACTCATTTTAATCGAGTGTTTAATTGATGGTAAACGGAAGTGTTTATCAGTGTCTTCCTTTATTCAAGTACCAAGTTAATAAATTTGGTATTTGAAGAATTTATTAATAGTTAAGTTATATGATAATACTGATTAGATTAATTAATTTGTAGGAAATGCGTGTTTGTCTGGGCTACAATCATTTTCAACTATGTAGGGCTAAATGTGAAGGCCATAATTTGATTTTATTAAAATATTTTTTCTTTCGTAGCATAGTTGAGGTTCCAAGACATTTAAACTTTTGCTTATTGTGTACTTTAGAGTATTAATATTATAGGTGTACAGGCATAGAAATCTTAATAACAAGGCAATAGAAATGTCAAAGACGCGTGACCTTGTCGCCGCGCATGTGTCTAGTCGAACACAAGTGCGAGTTGAGGAATTGTCGTCTTAATGTCATCGCAAAAAGAATAATTTTGGCGTGACCTTGTCGCCGCGCATGTGTCTAGTCGAACACAAGTGCGAGTTGAGGAATTGTCGTCTTAATGTCATCGCAAAAAGAATAATTTTGTTTGCAGGAATACAAAATGTATGTGTAAGTGGTATTTGAAAAACGGCGACATGCGTCCCAGTGTTAAAAGATAGTCGATAGCATTTCTATTGACTAGTTATTAAGATTTCTATGTGTACAGGAGTCGCAGTGGTGGACTTAAATAAGATTGTCAAAATTAAACTATCATAAGAATAGATATATAGCAGCGGTAAGTTTCTAAACTAAATAATTGATGACAGGCTTTTATTACATCACTAATTCATTCATCTCACTTCTTACACAATACTTTAATACGAATATAATAGCACAATAACCACGAATAAAGTCCTTGGCGTCACCTATATGGTGTCATACAGTCGCCTCATTTGGACAGACAATTACCACGGCACCGCGAAATCATGTCATCCATAAACCTTAATAACCAATAAACTGTAATTTGGGGAAAGCCACGTCTAAATTGTAGGCTTTAAGCCTCTAATTGGTTTCGAGTTACTTAATTATTGTAGAAGAAAAATAAGTGTTTTGTTTTATGTAGGTACCATTATCGCTATAAAATCAAATTCAACTTTGACCCAATAATATTAATAGATACTATCATCATGCCAAGATGACAAGAAAAGTCCAAAACAGTAGGAGCGGTACAGTTTAGTTTAGTTTATTTTTCCAGGGCGGTGTCCGCACTTAGTCCTCCTATGGGACCGTTGTGCGTGATAGGTTTCCCGTTTACTCCAGCCAGCCTATATCGGTCCAGAAAAAAAGCAGCGGGGAGCGGTAAAATTTGGAACTCCTTACCACTAACGACTGCTAAGAACTAAGAACCCTCAGATATTACACCGTTTAAACCAAAACGTAACAACACTTGTAAACTATCCAGAATACAGAATACGTGACAAAATCTATGTCTGTTATATATTAATCTGAACTGATAGAAAGTAAGACAGGTGGAATTAACATCGTTCAAGACTCACATAAGGGAAATTTACAAAAGCCTGAATCAGTAGTCATTAATTTTGCTCATTAATACATTTCAATAATTTAACAGGAAACCCATCTTCACTCTCATCCAATCAAAACAAACAGTAGGTAGGTTAATCGCGCTCTCATCGCAAATAGTCATAACAAACACACGATTCTTATTCAGTGTATTCCGAGTTGTAAGAGCACTTGAGATTCGCCAGTCACACACTCGCAATTCTATAATGCCTCAGGATATTTATAGATGAATCTACAGGCTTCTACGGAAGTTTATTTAACTGTTATTACGTTGTCGGCTTCCGTCTCTCGCTTGTAGGTTAAAAGTCTTGTCAAAGGTGAAAAACCCTTTATGTACTTTTTAGCTTTAGCAAATTCTAGTTATAGAAAATCGTAAATTATACTCCATGATAAAATAAAAATGATCGTTCAGATCTGTTTTTAGATCCAAGGCCGTTTTATTCTGCGCTTCTAATAAATAACCCTAGGTATCCCAAACTCTTATAAGGATTGTCCTGACTATTTTTAAGTAAGGCATTCTAATAATAACCCAGGATTTCCAATTTCCTACAAGCAGCCGTAAGGTAAAAGGGATGCTCAGTGAACTATCAGTTGGATGATCTTCTAAAAATATAATCCTGATCGATACTTGTTTCACATAAGAATTGCGTCTGACCAGAAAGATGGCCATATAAATTGGTATGGGGGCAATAATCTCAACTTATCTTTAAAAGTAGGCTAAGCTCAGAATGATTACAGAGTATTAAGCTAAAGATTTATTTATATCACACTGGAAAAAATATCACTCGTAATGACACTATTTTTTTCTATCACTAAGAACTTTTTGTCTGCTAAAAAGTTTTTATAATACTTCTATGAAAAGATTACTTTGTTTTTTTGTGATCACGTCCTATAGGCGCAATTGTTTAACAATGAGTTTTATCGAAACCCCGGCGGCGATAGGAAAAAACATCGTAAGGATATCCGGATACCTAACTATGATGTTTTTGGAAGTTAAATTAGACTATAAGCGTCTTCAAATTAAGTCATATATTTGCTAAAGTTACAACTAGGCCAAGGAATTCGTTGGTGATTAGTAAACATTTGAGTTGTAAGAGTAGAACTAATGATCGAAATAAATATTGTTGACACAAAAAGTATGGGTAGCTCCTGTATTTTATCGGAAATTTTGTTACTTTAACAACAGCAAACTACAACTATTATATTTAAGGGAAATGCTTTGCATGCAATAAAGGATTTTTTAATCATTACGAGACAAAGTCGTTCAAATCGGCATTGGAGTTTCATATAACTCGTTGACTATTATATTATTCAGTCACAACATTAAAATAAAAAATATATAAAATAAATTAGTTTAATGAAAATAAACATGCTGTAGTTCTTATATGCTATAGATAAAATTAAATCGGCGCCGGTAATTTTATGTCTGTATTTTAGTTCAAGTGGCGCTTGAGTGACCTAATTAGAGACAATTATTATTAAAGGTGATCCCCCTTATTGCTTACATTAAGCACTATTATCATACATTATCAATAGGCAAATCTTCCTTTTGAATTATCGATAGAAGCACCTATTTTATTTGAAGTGCCAAGTTTAATTGATTTCATTATCTTTGTATATTTACGTTTCTAAGAACGGAGGTGTGTCAATTAAATACAATTGGGTAATTGTGTCATAACTATTCAAGTGGCGTATTTGTGATTTTGCTATTTATTAATTGAAGAATGCAGTCTGTGAATTGATCAAACATTAAACCTTTATATTCAGATAGTAAGAGAATGCACGTACGTATCATTTGTCAGATCACAGTAAAAAGCATAACGTATTTGCGTGCCACATGACAACTGTTTCTCTATCATAAAAATGGATGCTGGCTCAAACATAAAGATCTAATAATAGCACAGTAATTTAAAGAATACAACTCAATTAAAAATATATTATATGAACCAGACAGTACCAGTAATCTGTGAAAACCATTATCATATGTCCAATAGACGTTGTTGTCAAAAATATTGTTAATATTTGCAGATGTTACGTCGAGACGTCGCCTCACATTTGTTACTTGTCTAATTTTGCTCGTTGCTAAGCAAAAATGGACATGATGACCCACATATTTATATTTAATAGGTTTATTGTACAACTGTCTTGTTTAAGAGAAATTTGGATAAGCAATTCTTTTAGTAAATCTGCTAACGGTAATTTTTTTTATAAATATTATTTATTTCGGCAATAGGGTTAGTAAGTAAATGTCGTTACCGCAATTCATGCTTCATCTGAGAAAAATGCCCATAATACTATGAAAATATTCATAACGTAATAAAAATAAATACATGAAAAGTAAAACAAATATACCAGTACCTACCCTAATAAGTACTTTTTTTTATTTAGTGTTCAGTTATAAATTTACTAAGTACCGCAATAAATTTAATAAAAGCAGCTTTAAGTTTAATCAAGTTGGCCTTACAAAAACACTAGACTGTTAAAAGTAGGTAATAAATACCTGACCTAGAAACGCTATCGAATCAATCCATCATGGTGGTATAAGTGCCATAAAACTGTACGTGTTGACGCAAAAAACTCTATTAATATTAATAATATAATTAGTTACCAAGTCGCACGCGCTGATACTATTAAAAACTATCATTATTCATTGAAATACTAACTGCTACCCGCTGTTTTACACCTGTTAAACTTAAAGACTGCTTTTTTTCCATGGATCTTATTATATCTTATGTTTAATAATAGTGAATAACCTCACTTGAAAGTTAGGCTATCGTATTAAAGAAGAATTATCGAAATCTAATTTACAGTTTCGGAGATAAGCGCGTTCAAACAAACTATTTCGCTTTATAATTTTAGCATAGATTTGTTACAAACTCTCACGCGACAATCAGTCATGATTTCAGATGGAAGACATTTAGCTTCGCTGCCTCTCGAAATCAGGATGGCAACAACACGGTACTGTTTTAATATTAAAGTGCGCAAACTGTTAACTGCCCAATTGGCAGAATTATCATAATGTATCTTATTTATCTTGTATAATTATCATCTCCTCTTGTAAGACTAACCTGTATATGTATTTATTATTTTTATTTTATTTATAAATGTATGTATTTATACATCTTATAAAATATTATATTTTTTGTTCAATATTATGTATTTTGGTATATATTGACACATACTCGTATTTTATATAATATGTACTTCTTCTATTTACATATCAGTCATTACTACTACCTACCTTTACCTCCCCTTTGCACCACCCTAGGTTGACTGTAAAAGAATGACATCAGGCATTAATTCCGCCTATGTACTATTTTTGTGTATCAAAAGTTAAAAATAAAAATAAATGAATTTAGCGAAGTAAGTGCGTGCTTCAAGAATGTATCATCATTCATCGGTTTTTTCATCTAATCCTTATTTGGCATAGCCAGGTTATTGAATACCGTTGATCATTAATGCAAAAATCGTGAGGTCGGCAGACGATTGCGACGATCCACGTGTATGCAAATCTATGAGCCAGATTGCAGAATTAATGTTAGCTTATGTTCAAAATTATCAGATACCACGCAGTCTGATGGGTAACAGTTATTCATGAAGTGCCGATATTAGAATAGCACGCCTTGACACTCTTGACATTTTGATTTTGGTAAACATGTAATGTTACATGTTCTAGGTAATAACAAAATTGTATGTTAATATTCTGGTTTTAAAACAGATATAGAGCTTAGAGCGACTACAGCGCTAGAAAAGGACAACCTAGAGTATTTTGACTCCAACTACGTCATAGAATAAAAATAGTTTAGGGTGTCCCACAAAATTGCCGAATTACATACCAATATAACACAATAATACTCACAACAATAACAAAATTGAATGTCATTATTCTGAGATAGATATAGAATCAAAGAACAACTGTATTCCACCAAAGTTACAATCAAATACTAGAAGAAATAAAGAAAGAATTTAGAAACTTTCCATATTTTTAAAAATAAGCTAAATACGTATCACTTATAGTCTGTACAATGAGTTGTCAGCACGTCTAACTGAGGCAACACGTTCTCGAAATGCTGGATTATATTTCAGACATCGACGAAGTATCGCAATACAACGCGGTAATGCTGCCAGCATTTGGGGAACGAGGCCTTCTGACAGTGACTTATTAAGTTTAGATTAAGTTATTAGGCTAATTTAATTTAAGATACTATGTGTTTATTTCTCTGTAAACAAAGATTAATACGTATATTAAACAAAAAAAAAATATTATACTCCGCAAGAGTATTTTAAGAACAAAACTAAATATAAGGATGAATAGTTTGTATTCTTATAGTATCTAAATAATTTATGATTAACAAATATCTATTACCAAGGTAAGCTGAAAATTATCCGAAAAGGAGTAAATAAATTCGACTGAGGGATGTGTAATAATTCAATTTAAATAGGTATGCTTCAAAGCTTATTATTTTATAAATATGCTATGAGGTATGCGATTTTTAGTGGTCTTAGAGAAAACTTAGTATTCTAGGTTTTGTCTGAGACCACCACCATTATTGCAAATGAATGACGTTTAATTTCATCTTTTTGCCTATAAACACCTCAAACTTAGCATACTGAAAACGTATCATATAAATTATAAGAATAATGTGCCAAATTCATCACCTTTCAAAGTTACGTTTAAATAACCAGCAAACGTCAGATCTCCCACGTTAGCCAATCCCGCTCTATATTCGTATAGCGGCTGGACATAAAATGATAATGTTCAAGTATTTAACGCACGTACCAATACAGAGTGTGGTCTGTTTTATGGCCGAGTTTCAACAGATGATGATATGACTTTGAATATTAAACAGTGGAATTGAACGTTATAATCAAGGCGATTTGATGATCATAGAGTAACGTGCAGAAACGCGACTAAATACATTATGTAGATATAGATATCTATTAATTATTTAATCTCACAGTAAATATGTCAGTTTAAATAAAATAATCAAAGAACAACTGTATTCCATTTCATTATTTCCTTATAACATAATTACAGATGCCTAATTTGTTATCTTCAGATTAAACATTTGATATTTAATTAAATAATATTTAGACACTAAACAATGTCTCGTACAAAATTACATATCTAACCGTCAAGAAGATATAGCCAAATTTATACACGAACGGATTATAAAATCTATTATAATATTGCGTTATTATATTATAAAATTATTTCACTAATTATTATAAGAACAGCTGAACCACAAAATTTACCCTAATTCGGTCATCTGCCACAATTAATTTAACGAACGACAATTAGAGATAATATATTAGTGAAGGGGATCTAAATCGATTACTAATCGATTTACCTACATCATCGATTGCATTCATCACACCCCTAACTCAACTGAAATGACCAAATACCACCCCGAATAACATAAATAGGAAACTTATAATTCACGGGCAAATTGCTCTATTTCCGTGCGAGATCAACGACTCAATTCGTCACGGAGTGGACAATAGCCCTCCCCCACAATCGAACAAAATACGTCTCTGTCTAGATACAAATAAAGTCTATATTTGAGTGGGTACGTCATAAAATGTTGGTAAAATAGAGACTCCTAAAACAAGAATGATTAAATGCTCTGCTAACATATTTCATTTCGCACATTAGGTAATTCTATTACCCAAAGTGACCCAAACTAAGTTGAGATTTATAATCACGCATAACACAATAAACGTAAATCATAATTTTACAATTAATCTTATACTATTTCATAAACACCCATTTATAACATTATATTTTAAAAGGTTAATTACTACATAATTTATAGTTGTCAAGAAAGGGAGTCTACTAATGATTGTACCTTTGGCCGTGACAAATTAAAAGAATACAATAGTACAATAATTCGTGTGCCGACAGCTTTCACCATCTGCTCGGTGTGCAAAGAAATATTACTGCCACGTGTCCTCTATCAAACAAAAGTATTGTATTGTATAAATCTTATTATTATTGCCACAATACGTGTCAAATTGGCGATAATTCTTCGTATTGTGGTCAATCGAATTGTCCATTCCGAATTTTCGAATAACTGTATTCTATTTTGATGTAGGGTTGCACCCAAAAGGATAATGTAATTTAAATTAGTATTCGAATGTTGTCAAAATATTTTACGTGCTTAAACTTTATTTGGCTTAATCCCTCTATACATGGAAGCATAAGTTCGACACATTCGAGAATCATCCGCAGGCATTTATGATAATATTTGTGATGAGATCCACAAATATCTAAATGCGTTCCATTATATTCAGCGAAATACAGTCAAGAGAAGCACTTGCTGTTATGTAAATAAAATAATATAAAGGCTATTCAGGAGTACCTACCGACGTAATATCGTTAAAGTCAAAATACAATAGTGGCTAATGTAATTGTAAACACTTGGATATCTCGTATTTTTTGCGCCTCTCATTCGATTTGACGCCCACGGTTTGATCGTCTACTAATTATGTGACGTTAGTTGAGTACTTTTGACCTATGCTGTCCTATTTGACACCTTTTGACATTGCCTTAAACAGTCCTACGTAATCTTTGACATTTGGTTAATCTGATCAAGATTAAGATTCAAGATCAAGATTTAAGCTTTCACGGTCGAGGTTATCCTAATATGAGACTCAAACAAATTAATAATATTGCTAACAGTCACAAAACTTGTAGTAATAAAAAGCTACTGGAAAATATTCTTTCAGAATTTGTCACAACCACAATACATATTTTTTCAGTTGAACTCATCAGCTGCATTTATTTTAAATGTTGTTTGAGTTGTTATTTATTTTGCAGGAGATCTTGATTATTTATAAGTACTACTTAAAACAAATAAAAGAGAAAAAAGGAAATGACAGCCTTGGCTGTCATTTCCGTTTTTCTGGTGATTTCATAATATTATGATTTATGAGAGTATTTTGAATTTAATATATTGAATACCTAGACATAGCCATAATAACATGTCCTATTTGATGACGCATCACACAGTCATCTATGACCTTGCATGAATCAAAAATCAAAAGATCTTTCAAACCTCAGCCATCATGTAAGGTAATATTTTTTGCTCCCATAATAAAACACAAATGAGTAATTACATACGATTAGCAAAACAATCAAATTAAGCGATACAAAAACTGTAGCACATAATACACAATTTGATGCCAGGTGAGACGATTTTTTGCGTCATTTTCTTAAATATTTATAAGAAATTTGCGCAAAAACTTTTCCTGGCTATTATGAGTATGAAAACAGTCTCGCCGCATCAATTAACAGTTTTATTTGGGTCTTAGTCACGTAGTGGCCTTTGTGACATTATGTAGTGGCTTTGTATGGCGCAAAAAGAGTGGCATATAAAGGCTTGGCAATCAATTCGGCAGACAGCGCGCCGCTTGCGTTACTAACTAATCTAGGTGACGTAGAGCTACGAACGTGAGGACGACGGATTTTGTTTAGATTGTGTTTTAGATACTAGATTTATCTAGGTCTTATGTTTATGTCATATGAGAAAGTCGTAGGTATGCTCGAAGAAATATGATGAGATTTTTTGTCAACCTCTTCCATGTTTTCATTTTTTGTTCGCATGTCAAATATTAAATCTGAAGCTTTTATGAATAAGCTTGAGAGAACCTGTTTATGAAAATAAGACTTTTGAGTATTATAATATCGTATTTATTTTATACTAGCTGACCCGGCGAACTTCGTACCGCCTAACAGTCTATGAATGTCGTGTTACCTTTTAGCTGAACTAATTTAGGCTTTGATGAACGTAATACAATGATACAAAATAATATTAATATAGATAGAAACATAAATGTATTTTATTATGATGAATGATGATGAAAACATACAGAATGAGAATAAAAATTAAAAAAATAATAATAATTAAGTACTTCAAACTCATGTCAGAAAAAAATGATTGAAAACTATGTTGTGCAGATTGGCATACACTCGGACTCGGATTAATTCATTAATGGGATTTTCATTCAAGCACCTTGTGGTAAACGACATTCTTTGTTTTTTGGTCAGGCGCAAGAACAAAATAGAGCGGATGGTTTGCCGACACGTGAGCATGCCACGTACAATTGACCATGAGAAAAACATGCATTTTCTAGATTGAGGCCACAAATAGTCAAGGATTGGCCCTGTGATTTGTTGATCGTCATGGCGAAGGCAAGACGAAACGGGAATTGAATTCGTTTGAACTCAAAAGGCATATCCGTTAGGATCATCGGAAACTAAACGCGTTCCATTGCACAGTTTTGGTTGGTTTAAATTTCTAAGCATGATGACTACCGAGCCAACCTTAAGTTTTAAATTGTGCGGTGGTAAACCAGGCACATCCAAGGAGTTTTAAAATTCACTTGGATAATTAGTGGCTTCTTCTTCGTTTGTTACACAGTCGATAGATTTGAATGAATATAGAGTACCTACGATTTGATTTTGTACTATAAAATTGAGGTCATCTACATCTTTATTTTTAGCGGCCAAAATTGCTCGCTCACTTAACAATTTAGTATTTTTGTGGTTAGCAATGATATCCGGGAATACTTTGTTGATAAGCTCGTCTTTTGATGATACGAAATTGAAAACATTTGGAGAAAAGGAAATCAAACCGCTCGATTTGTCAACAGGAACACGGCCATTACCGATAGTCAGCAATTGCTTCGAGAAATCATAAGCAGATAGATCGTTCAACAATGCAACTCTCATATTTACAGACAGTTGAAGTTTCTTTACATATTGCCACAGATTTGATGCTTTGAGGCAAGCGTTTTTTTCGTCGGCAGCAGTAGATCTTGCAATGACTGGTAGTGTTTGTCGGAAATCGCCAGATAATAAAATCATTGCACCACCAAAACATCTCGAGGTCTAGTGCTTCCAATGCGCGTTTGTGTGTCATTGTGCGCCATTGTCCATTCGTCCCATATGATGATTTTTGATGCTACTAAAACTTTGGCCCTTGCGGAGTGTTTCGAAATGCTACATGTCGGTTGTTCAGTAGTTTGAAGGTTTAATGGCAATTTTAACGCTTAGTGAGCCGTACGACATCCGTCTAACAATGTGGCCGCTATTGCAGAAGAAGCAATTGCTACCGCAATTTCGGATCTCGCACGTACAGTGGCCAAAATCAATGACATGAGGAATGTCTGCCCAGTTCCACCGGGGAGATAAAAAAAAAAATAAGTCACCATAATGGAAATTTCACTTTTCCACTAAGGCAGCACAAACCAGGCGTTTCACCAGCAAACTTCAATGTTCCACAGTGCTGGCAAACAACGTCCATTGGACCAATGCAAACTAAACGATGCAAGCTGTAGTCGATGGTGCAATCATATAGAAACGCTGCTCGATTCAAATCCATACTGGAACCATTTCTTCTTGCACTTTGAAGATTATTCCTCTGTTCATCTGTACGATAAGCTCGACGATTTCTCGTTTCTAACCTAGCTGTTTCACGGGCTGCCTCTCTTTGCTCTTGTGTTTGAAAAGCACGAATTAATTTAACGCATTGCAATATCGGCATATAGTCATCATTGGTCCAATATCAAAATTTTCATCATCACTGTAGTTCGCAGTGGGATCATATTGGAATGCCAAGCGATTGTATGATGCCAATGATCTTCGTGTGCTCACGCGTTGTCTCAATCGGGTTTCCAATTGTAATCTTAGGAAACGAATAACTTATTTTTTTTACTTTTTTTTTCACAATTTCACAGTAAACAGAATACCGGTTTGTCACATGAATTTAACTGAGCAGAAAACAATGAGTGGCTGTCAAACAATGTATCACGCACCGGCGCCATCTACTTAAAATATTGGTTTGTAGCACAGATATAGATCTACATAGATAACGCAAGTATCACGATTTGTATTGAAACCAAGCGTGCCAACTTTTTAATACCTTTTGTGACGTCACAGCCGAAATTTAGTGACGGGAAATCCAAACTGTTCAAAGACACCGATGCCGCCGATGCCAATCCGCCCAGTACGTTCAACTGGAGCCGTCCGCTATGGTTTTCTCTGACAAAAGACGCGCGTGGACTGAAGTTAGAGGCGACCACCCTCGACGCTTGGTCGGGGTTGAGACACGCGAAGTACATGCATCTGCGTTATCTATGTAGATCTATATCTGTGGTTTGTAGTGCATGCTATGTATCAGAGATGGCGCTGTATGTAAAAAAAGATTTTCCCGCTTTTCTGTTGAAATTTTTATTGTTTTCCTAAATTTTCTTTGCTATAAACCTTACGGAGCCCGAGATCTTTCCAACGAATGCAAAACCGTGGAAATCGGTTCGTGCGTTCTGGAGTTATAGCGTCAGGAAGGAAAACCCGACTTATTTTTATATAGTAGATTTATCTAGGTCTTATGTTTATGTCATATGAGAAAGTCGTAGGTATGCTCGAAGAAATATGATGAGATTTTTTGTCAACCTCTTCCATGTTTTCATTTTTTGTTCGCATGTCAAATATTAAATCTGAAGCTTTTATGAATAAGCTTGAGAGAACCTGTTTATGAAAATAAGACTTTTGAGTATTATAATATCGTATTTATTTTATACTAGCTGACCCGGCGAACTTCGTACCGCCTAACAGTCTATGAATGTCGTGTTACCTTTTAGCTGAACTAATTTAGGCTTTGATGAACGTAATACAATGATACAAAATAATATTAATATAGATAGAAACATAAATGTATTTTATTATGATGAATGATGATGAAAACATACAGAATGAGAATAAAAATTAAAAAAATAATAATAATTAAGTACTTCAAACTCATGTCAGAAAAAAATGATTGAAAACTATGTTGTGCAGATTGGCATACACTCGGACTCGGATTAATTCATTAATGGGATTTTCATTCAAGCACCTTGTGGTAAACGACATTCTTTGTTTTTTGGTCAGGCGCAAGAACAAAATAGAGCGGATGGTTTGCCGACACGTGAGCATGCCACGTACAATTGACCATGAGAAAAACATGCATTTTCTAGATTGAGGCCACAAATAGTCAAGGATTGGCCCTGTGATTTGTTGATCGTCATGGCGAAGGCAAGACGAAACGGGAATTGAATTCGTTTGAACTCAAAAGGCATATCCGTTAGGATCATCGGAAACTAAACGCGTTCCATTGCACAGTTTTGGTTGGTTTAAATTTCTAAGCATGATGACTACCGAGCCAACCTTAAGTTTTAAATTGTGCGGTGGTAAACCAGGCACATCCAAGGAGTTTTAAAATTCACTTGGATAATTAGTGGCTTCTTCTTCGTTTGTTACACAGTCGATAGATTTGAATGAATATAGAGTACCTACGATTTGATTTTGTACTATAAAATTGAGGTCATCTACATCTTTATTTTTAGCGGCCAAAATTGCTCGCTCACTTAACAATTTAGTATTTTTGTGGTTAGCAATGATATCCGGGAATACTTTGTTGATAAGCTCGTCTTTTGATGATACGAAATTGAAAACATTTGGAGAAAAGGAAATCAAACCGCTCGATTTGTCAACAGGAACACGGCCATTACCGATAGTCAGCAATTGCTTCGAGAAATCATAAGCAGATAGATCGTTCAACAATGCAACTCTCATATTTACAGACAGTTGAAGTTTCTTTACATATTGCCACAGATTTGATGCTTTGAGGCAAGCGTTTTTTTCGTCGGCAGCAGTAGATCTTGCAATGACTGGTAGTGTTTGTCGGAAATCGCCAGATAATAAAATCATTGCACCACCAAAACATCTCGAGGTCTAGTGCTTCCAATGCGCGTTTGTGTGTCATTGTGCGCCATTGTCCATTCGTCCCATATGATGATTTTTGATGCTACTAAAACTTTGGCCCTTGCGGAGTGTTTCGAAATGCTACATGTCGGTTGTTCAGTAGTTTGAAGGTTTAATGGCAATTTTAACGCTTAGTGAGCCGTACGACATCCGTCTAACAATGTGGCCGCTATTGCAGAAGAAGCAATTGCTACCGCAATTTCGGATCTCGCACGTACAGTGGCCAAAATCAATGACATGAGGAATGTCTGCCCAGTTCCACCGGGGAGATAAAAAAAAAAATAAGTCACCATAATGGAAATTTCACTTTTCCACTAAGGCAGCACAAACCAGGCGTTTCACCAGCAAACTTCAATGTTCCACAGTGCTGGCAAACAACGTCCATTGGACCAATGCAAACTAAACGATGCAAGCTGTAGTCGATGGTGCAATCATATAGAAACGCTGCTCGATTCAAATCCATACTGGAACCATTTCTTCTTGCACTTTGAAGATTATTCCTCTGTTCATCTGTACGATAAGCTCGACGATTTCTCGTTTCTAACCTAGCTGTTTCACGGGCTGCCTCTCTTTGCTCTTGTGTTTGAAAAGCACGAATTAATTTAACGCATTGCAATATCGGCATATAGTCATCATTGGTCCAATATCAAAATTTTCATCATCACTGTAGTTCGCAGTGGGATCATATTGGAATGCCAAGCGATTGTATGATGCCAATGATCTTCGTGTGCTCACGCGTTGTCTCAATCGGGTTTCCAATTGTAATCTTAGGAAACGAATAACTTATTTTTTTTACTTTTTTTTTCACAATTTCACAGTAAACAGAATACCGGTTTGTCACATGAATTTAACTGAGCAGAAAACAATGAGTGGCTGTCAAACAATGTATCACGCACCGGCGCCATCTACTTAAAATATTGGTTTGTAGCACAGATATAGATCTACATAGATAACGCAAGTATCACGATTTGTATTGAAACCAAGCGTGCCAACTTTTTAATACCTTTTGTGACGTCACAGCCGAAATTTAGTGACGGGAAATCCAAACTGTTCAAAGACACCGATGCCGCCGATGCCAATCCGCCCAGTACGTTCAACTGGAGCCGTCCGCTATGGTTTTCTCTGACAAAAGACGCGCGTGGACTGAAGTTAGAGGCGACCACCCTCGACGCTTGGTCGGGGTTGAGACACGCGAAGTACATGCATCTGCGTTATCTATGTAGATCTATATCTGTGGTTTGTAGTGCATGCTATGTATCAGAGATGGCGCTGTATGTAAAAAAAGATTTTCCCGCTTTTCTGTTGAAATTTTTATTGTTTTCCTAAATTTTCTTTGCTATAAACCTTACGGAGCCCGAGATCTTTCCAACGAATGCAAAACCGTGGAAATCGGTTCGTGCGTTCTGGAGTTATAGCGTCAGGAAGGAAAACCCGACTTATTTTTATATAGTAGATTAGGTACAATCAAAATTACTAATCATTAATAAATGCTAAAAGCAAATAGGTCAATTTGTTATTGCATTGCTATTTTGCCAGTTCATACACCTATACTACACTTACTGCATACCAAATAGACATATCTGAATCAGATTAATTGCAAGGAAATAAATCCTTGGCTAACTAAACATAACCTCCATAGTATATATTTCCTAGTAGGCGATTTGAAATTTAAATCCACTCCATACTAATTATTTCTTAGCTCCTTGTGACCGTACATCTGGCAGACTCAAGGTCTGGGAATTGAGGAAACCGATCCAAAGACCTTATTAAATATAGTACACTATTATTTCGATATCATTAAATATCATCGTGACGAAAAAATTATATACAAATATCGTTACAAAAAGTGATCGACAAAAAGTAATGAGTAGTCAAACTAGATCAACTTCCTGACAACGTACAGTTATTTTGTGAGATTTATTACTTGTTTACTTAACAAAAACAGTACATGATTAGGACTCGAGCATGTATAATTATCTCATTGCTGACAGAAGTGATTGGTATTATAAAACACGGTCAGTTGTACCACTGCCCGTTAGTAACCTGGTTATTGAAATCGTATTTTTTCAAATTAGTAAGTGGGTACTTTGTACGAAGGAGTTCATAATATATATATCTGTGACGGCGAATGCGATAAATTAAAAATTATCAATAATTACCAAACAACGAGGAAAATGTGATTACCTAGTTATTTGTAGTGAATTACTAGTAAGAGTTTAAAAAATAAATGTTACAACAAACTGACTGAATGAATGAATTATCAATTTAATTATTCTCCGAGCCCTTTCTAATAACATTGGGGTCGGTTTCTAGTAGAATTAGTAGGTAAAAAATTTCACGATATTATTTATGTCTCCTACAGCAATGGATTCAGAATCTGAAGAAGATTCAATATTTGTCAATATAACAAGAGTGTTAACCCTAAAATAAATAAATTATGGAAAGCTACAAGCAAACAGAACAACCCTAAAGGAAACTTACACACAGGAATGCAACCGATGGCAGTCTAATTCCATTTATGTCGATGTTGACCTCCAAAGACGGCATGTCACCATAAAAATGATAGCGATTCGGAATTCTATGAGTGAAGACGTTGATTAACTATTCCGGAGATGAATTTTCACAAATTATAACTCTATAAACCCGCCTAAACTATAAATAACGTAACCGACGTCTGTATTCTCAAAGTTTAACGTAAATCACACTTTCTTATCGGCCGCCGTCATAAATATTGAATCATAAATAAACGACTGTTATGCAAATGCCTTTATAGCACCTTTAAAAATGTATTTTATTGAATACACCAGTATATTGCGGTATAATAATCTATAATGCAAAATATGCACTTACATGTTTGTTAATTTCTTTCATATTCAATTCGGGTGCTCGTAATATTACATTAATAATCAGCTATTTGTATTTTCTATTGTGTAATGCATTTCAAACAGTTCTAAACGATGGTTTAATAGTCCAATACCAATGCATTTAACCTGAATACAAAATACAAAGACTGTACACCAGAAATAGGCAATAAAATTTCAATGAGATCGAAAAAATATTCATCAAGCTTTTACAATTTCGCCTCAAGTGTTATTATGCCACCTACGTTCCAAAATCAAGGTGAAACTTAAATAAATTATTTTGATATAGAAAAAACGTCAGAAATCAAAGAGAATAGCTGATGTGAAAATCAATAAAGATATAATAATGATATTATTATACTTTAATAAACAAACATGAATTCTATCTTTCTCAAATAAATCAAAACTACGCTTTCTTTATCTGTCGAGAAAATTGACAAGTCACTCTATGAAAAGTTTGGCGACTATATTTTATGGCCCATTCATACTTATCGATACAAGTTAAATAAGATAAACTGTGATTCAGCAATGGAGCAGTGAACTGTGGGTGCCAAAAGTTATAAAGTTACAATAAAACAGAACATTGAACCTTAGTTTTAAAAGAAAACTTACAAACTGCTTATGACTGTTAAATCTAGTACCAGAGTCAGCTATCGGGCTGAATTAATCGGTGTTGGATTCCTCAAACTAAATTTATTAACACATTCACAACAAAACGAAACCTCTAAATTCGAAGTTCACAATCAATCCGCCGATCCTTTTCCCAATTACAATGGAGTCGGCTTCTAGTCTAATGGATTTTGCTGAATATCAGTATTTTAGGTGAAGCGACTGCCGGACCTTTATAATCCAGAACAAGGTAATACGATACGATACACTTTGATAGACTAGTTGCCAGATTTTTTGGCTTTTGTCTACCCGTAACGACTGCCATAGATGTTCAAATGGCATCCGGGACCGACGCGACGGCTAAACGTGTTCTTCGCGGCACGGACAAAAACTCGTTAAGTTAAAGATGGTTACCCATCCACGGCCGACCGCGGTTACATTGCTAAGACTGCAAGATCGATTGGTCACAAGCTCCTCCTTAAACACTACCTTAAAAAAACATTACTTATACTCTGTCCATTCCTTTATTTTCTTGATCTTCACGTTACTGATTCGATTTGAAATCATAATCGATGTTGTCTAAGAAGAACTTTCAATCGATTAATTACATCGAAATGGTTTTATTTCATTATTAATTATTCGTGTATTAGTAGTTTTTATTAGATGAAATAAATATACAAAATAATAATATAATAATAATGTCACATACTTAGTCTATGACGGTTTCCTAGTTACCTTTGTTTACAGTTTGATATGTCATTCCAAGATTTCGACTTAATTTCTTGCAAATAATTATTCATGGAATCATGATACTATTATTATTTTCTTTTTTATATAAAAAAATACAGACAATACACAAAAAAAAAAACAAATTATTATTTTTCATAATGATCGATTTATTTCATTTCTCGATTTGATTTATAGTCTGTGGTTGTTTGTTACAAACAGTGAACTGCCCTAAAAAGTGTCGCTGTCAATAAAGTACATTATTATTGTAGTACATCAATCTGACAAAAAAAACGGTAATTCATAGGCGTGATCTGTCAAAAAGAAAAAGGAATGGTCAAAGTATAGTTCACAAAATCATAGTAAATCTTCTAATACATGATATATTGTCCAACATATACAAAGGTTAACTGAGTCTTCACCGTTACATCAAAAGTATTCAAGACACTTTGTACCCGACCTATAAAAACCTCTGCCTATTAGAGCCACCCATTTCATTAGCCCCCAAAGAATTAAGTTGATTGATTGGTGACATAAAATTTTAACGTCTTTTAACTGGTATCAATCACTTGTCGTAAGCCATCTACCATTTGATAGAAACCATCAGCTGTTTGATAGGAGTAGCTTGCGGGACCTTTAATGTTCAAGACACCTTTTCTGACTCAAATTAATGATGACGTTTTTATTAGAACATGGTTGGGTGGGGTAGCCAACGGTAGTAATGATTTTGATACTTATTGTAGATTTCTAAAGCTTCTAAGTAGAAGCCTACTGACGACTGGATGGTGGAGTGGGCAGTGCATCTGCTTGCGACGTCGAAGCCGCAAGTTCGATTCCCGCTCAAGACAAATCTTTGTGTGCATGAACATGGAGGTTTGTCTGGGTCTGGGTGTTTCTATGTATAATAAGTATTTATTTACAAAAGAAAAGTATACATGTATTAGTTATTCTAGTACCCATAGTACAAGCTCTGCTTAGTTTAAGACTAGATGGCGTTGTGTATGTAGTGTGATATCTTTTTATTTATAAAGTAATGACGGTACATAATTGACATTACAATACATCGTGCAAAATGTGACTGCGGCCATCAACATTTTTAATAAAGCAATATTATTAAAAGTTCAGCAGTTTTCAAATGCAACGGTTTTCGTTCTAGTGAAACGTCACATGAACGAAGATTGTTACATTTGCAATGTTGCTATTTTGCTACACTAAAATGTTACGTTAATCACCATCAGTTAGATAATATATTGATGTCCACAACGCAAGAATTACGAGTACAAGTGGTCAAACAAATTTTCCCACAAAAAAGAAATCAGTAATAGAATTACTTAATAATAAAATGGAAAGTTTGATCGAAACAGAAAATATTTTAAGTACAAATAAGCCTATTATGAAAGCACGTATAAACATTTTCCCAAGCCGTGTATCGGTTAATAAACCAATCGTTAATCTAATAGTGTTTCAATGATTTGAATAACAATGAATACATAATAAGATCCAATGAACATTTTAATTGATGAGCTGTTAATCCCTTAACCTCTTTATTATTTCATGAATATATTATAAATATTGAATAAATGTTCACAGCAATCCGAGCTCAAAAATATAGGTTATGGAAAATTTGTGCCATTCAGGGTGTAAACATCGTGATAAAGTCACTTGCTAGTGATTCAGTACATGATTCTAGGACCTTGGGTGCAAATTTAATGATGTCCTTAACACCCTGTATTAATATGACCATGGCTTTAAAAATATTTGTTTTACGATTAATTTTTAAGCAAATTACGAGAGCAAGGACTGAAATAGACATATTAAAATGATTTAATAGCTAACAAAATGTTTGTTGATGAGGTTTTTGCGTCATAAATTCCATGTTATATGTATGAACCATGAACTCGAATTGCAAATACGACAATTAATTAGAAATATCTGTTGACTGTTATTTTATTCCTTTCGTCATAAGTCTTCGATTTTCCGTCCCTTGCTAGTAGAGAAAAGAAAATAATAGTATGAGTTGAAAAGCATTACTTCTCACCATTAATTTCTTTTGGGCAAATCGGTAAAAACTGACTTTTACGCTTTAAGGGCCCAAAGGGCGTGTTAAATTTGTTAAGAAAAACTAAAAAAACTTAATAATATTAAATTTATATAAATATTACTTTTAAAAGGAAAACAGGCAAGCAAATGTTCCCTCTAAAGGGTCATAATGTTAACTTTAGACGATACATTTTCGTAACTCAGATAAGAATAAAACATATAAACAATGTCCTATTTTGCAGTAATAAAAATAAATCTCTATTGCTAAGAATGACCATTACTCTGGTTCAAAAAGATTCACAGCGTCTTTGACAAACACAATCAGAGCATGAACTAAATATAATCTCTAATATATCGTAAAAGTTTATCCCGTACATTCACCTAACGTAGTAGCAAGGGGCAACGCAGCTTAAACTTACTATTACAGCCGGTGATAAAACCACACGAGCTGCTGGAAACAGAAAACATGGCGATCATAATTCACGTGCAAATATTCTAGTGACGTCAGCACAAAAATACATTCAGCGATTCTAGAGCACTGAAATAATCTGTAAAGGAGTTCGCACATCGACAACTTTGACTCACATATCGCACAACGTAGTGTAGGCCAATTTCTACTCCTGAAGAGATTTGATGGCATACTTTTTCGCATGACACTGACGATAAAAAATCGTCGCCATTGCACATAGATTTTATATTGAAAACTAGTAACAAAATCTCGGGCATCTAAATGTAAACAGAGGACAAAGGCACTAATTCAACTAATTCGTTTCCTCATAATGTCGAAATATGACGTTAGACTTACTAACAGTTTGCTGGATCAAATTATAAGTATAATATCACAAATAACTTAGTTCAAAAATTATGTTATATTAATTGGTAGATCATATAACTATCTATAAACAACGTTTACAATCTTTTTTCCTGAAATGCACAGTTTCTGAGATAAAATGATTTATGAATATTATGATAGTTTCATTACTATTTTAAGAGATTTTTAGAGTGGAAAGATTGAATTCAAATGTTGGATACATAATAATATCATCACACTATTACATGTAAGTTCTTGTGAACCGAGAATCGCTCGAACAAACCGTTGAAAAAATATTTAAATTACACCCACTGCATTGATAACAATGTCTAAGAGTCGCAAAAAATAAGTACATTAATTGCTCCCAAAGTCACTCTGCATGCAAGGGCCGTTACTACACTGGGAAACGTTTGAACAGCAAGTTTGGTCAGGTGTCGATAAATAAAAAGTTCCAACTTACACTGTAACTCTGTACACTGAACCCTGTAAACAATGTGCCTTGTTTTTCGCGTTAACCAATACTTTTCCACTTTGTCTAATGCTGTTTGAAATGTGATCGTGTTGCTTTTGCAATCTGTAAGCGGTTTAAGAGATATTCATTCATGTTTTTTTATGGTAGTATTTTGTCAATAGGGTTAGTAAATAAATAAATATACACACAAAGTCATTTAGTCCCAAACTAAGCAGAGCTTGTACTATTGGTACTAGAATAACTGATACTAATGCATATATACTTTTCTTTTGTAAATACATTTTTATTATACAAAGAAACACCCAGACCAAGACAAACCTCTACATTCATGCACACATAAATTTGTCTTGAGCGGAAATAAAACGAAACGAAAATGAAGAAAATGTATAGCTTCTCTATTTTAGAAGCTATCTTCAGTTAATTATTATATATGTGAGCCTCTACGAAATATACCGCTAAAGATTACAAAACTTTTGCCCAACTTACAACTTTACTTAGTATATGATTCTGTGATCCTGATTTTTATGATAATTATCGGATATGAAGCTTGCAGCTCGCTTGCTTACATTTATAAAATTAATATTATTAAAACCGAGGATTAATCGCTCAGTTGGTGATTCTACGTAATAGATTCGAAACTAGTGGGCATATCCCGGCTAAAATAACGAGAATATTCTCAATAATAATAATGTATAAAATTACTAATTCCACTAATACGCACTAAACGTTTCGCTTCTACATTTCTTATGCGAACTGCCAAAGAATGGAACGCCCTGCCCGAGTCTGTGTTTCCGCATGAGTACAATCTGGATCTCTTCAAAGCAAGAGTTAATAGGTATCTTATAGGTAAGCGTGCTCCACCGTAGACCGCATCTTCACTTACCATCAGGTGAGATCGTGGTCAAACGCGTGCCTATCCACCATAAAAAAAAAAAAAAAAAAAAAAAAAAAACTATCACACAATAAAGATACGCCAAATTGTAAGCTTATTCGCTATTTCAATTACCTGAAGTTTATGTCTTTCACAGTACAATGCTATACTTGCTACAGTTTATGTCTTTTTTCATTTTTACAGGTGCCAGACAAATCATCTTATGGGGCGTGTGATTCAATTTTACAAAATTGTCACCATCCTCGCTTTTGTTCTATTTTTATACGTCGCCAGTGTCAAATTTCCTGTTTTCCAGACAACCTTCGCATAAAGAATCTAGGAAGATTCCCCAGCATTGTTTTCCAACTATTTTTTTTATGTCTCTCTGTGGGAGTGTAATAATCGAAGTTTCCGAGAGACGGTGTACAAACAGGTCTTGTTTTTTAAGAACGCTGCTTCTGAATTGGTTATCTTATTTTGAAATTGATATAAAGAATAATTTCGGCGTGCGAATAAATTGGTATTAAAATGAGACCTAACGGGTATACTGTGTTAAAGTCTAGACTACAAGGTCTAAAAGTTTTGCCGCCTATTGTTTTATATCGTCATAATTATAAATAAAATTAAGTAGAAACACTAAATATCGGAGTGGGGTGAAGATAGTTGTTGTTGTCTTAAAGGGTCTGAAACAAGTAAAATAGCAAATAGCAAAGTTAATTGAATAATATCCCTTGTTCATAAATTGAGACATTTTTACTCGATTGGTCCTACATTTATAATGTTTTTTTTTTGATTCATCCCTAAATCTGTATAGCTCCGACCAGTTTGAAAACTAAAAAAGTAGATATAATAGATAAAATGCCCTGTAAACCGATGGCCATTGGTATAGTCCGGGCAGTAGTCATAATTACTTTCTAAGTACAGTTAAATCTAGTAAAATACCTATTGTTTAGCATAATGGTACTTCTAAAGGAACTTAAACAAATGTGTAACTGATACTTGTGTACAGTAAATTAATCATTTTCCATTCACCCATTCATTCAGTAGATTTGTAGTCAGTAAACTTTGTGTATCATTGCTTATACAGTAGACATGGTGTCTAAGACGACCTCTTCGGTTTTAGCATTAAGTAGACCGCGGCTCTGCCCGCCGTGAACATTGCTAACGTGACCAAATTATATCTAAACCTTCTTCATAAATAACTCTATCTATGATGAAAACCACATGATAATCCGTTTAGTAGTTTTTAAGTGTACGGCGCACATAAAAGTGAGATTATTTCATCAGTCTCTAGAGAAAATGAAATGAAAAATGACAAAAAAAAACTTTTACATTCAATGCTTTGTGCATTGAATGCAAAAGTTATTTCCATAAAAATATATCGCAACGAATAAATGGAACAAAACAAAAACAGCATCGTCAGCATTTTCGTAAAACAGCGAGAGTTTCCAATAAACGTCCTCGATACAATTCTGGCATAAATTGGATTCTCACCCGGCGCCGATGCCGCAAACGATTCATTTACTAACTAGGGCTTTTACAATTCTACTGCCTTAATTCAATGGGTTTACGTTAAACAACCTCGCATTTGTTCATTGAATTGCCAATCTTTTAATTAAATCTTGGCTGCTTATAGAATTTGGTGTCACCGAGCGAAAATGGGATTTCTAAGTGTGTTCTTACGTAATGTTTATGTTGATGTAACTTACAAAGCTGAAAGAAATTAATAAAATATGCTAAACACTTATTTCTGATCATTTTAAGTTAAAATGATAGTTGGATTTACATAGAATTAGTTGCAATATAAGGTCAATTTATGCCGTTATATTATGTACTGTCAGAAAAGTTTCACATTTTAAAATATTCCCTTGAAGCGTATCTTTGCGACTAGAGAAATTATACACCGCGCTATTAGAGCAGTCCTACACGATTAGCACCTTAAGGTGGACATGCAAAAATATCCTGATCGTACGAAGTCTGACTTGAATTATTGTTATTCAAGTTTTTCTGACTAGCTGATAAAAGACCGTGGTTTCATTTTCGAAAACATTTTTTAGTAATGTTGGTCTCGCCATCATTACCATTACACAAACTGTCTAAGTCTAAGAAAGTATAGTATCGTCCTATTTAACCCTAGAGATACAGATATAATCCTACTGTCTAGTCTATTCTTCAAAGAACAGTATAGACACTTAAATTAAGCCGAGTAATGAGCTAGCCGCAGAACCAGCCAAAAGTAAACTATGAATGAGTAGTCAAAGACATGCCTACGTCAAGCAGCTGGCGAGGTGCCAACATTTAAATACGTGCTCAGAAAAATACACCCAAATGTTAAAGGTCAAATTAAACGTCGGATGACCTCCCGATAGCGACTTTTCTAGAACCTATTTGCAGTTAAAGTGATTAAATAGATGGTTTCATAGAAATAGCAAAAGAACTGGGTTAAAACTGTGATTTTACTTTTTAAATTCACGTTCAATTTTCAACTGACACTGCAGAAAAGTAAAGTTAATTTGTTTTTTAACATACGGCTGTCAACTGTTGTGAAAGACTCACCTGCATCGACATTTATATAGCAAAATCAGTTCAGAGGGAACAATTGGTTGGCTGTTTTCTAAGCAAAAGTAATTTGGGTTTAACTTTAATATTATAAAGTTTTTCTATTTCTTTTAGACTAATAATGTCTAAAACACTAAAATGTATTTTTTTTAAATTTTTTACAAAATGGCCACGAACAAACTTGCAATTAAGTATCTTAAATATGATTTGTCTATAAATTTAGATTATAACTTAATAACATCTAAGTTAAAAAATGCATGTTGTAATAGCATGTTGTAATATTAAATTATAGTAAGGTTAGTTTTGTAAATATTTAAATAAAAGATATATAGATAGAACTTAGAGATATGAATTAAAATCAATCCAAGTACCAGCTATTATAAGTTAAAATAGTTAAACCCATATTAGGTTTTTTTTTAAAAGAAGGATGTTCTATATTCGATGCGTATAAGTGATTTAATAATAATATTTAAGTAACATGTTTAATTATATTATTGAAATACCTAACTATGTACAAAAGAAATGTAAAAAATAATTAAGGCATCAAAAAATCTGTCAGCCGCGGTTAACGTGCCCAGAAGGCTGGCAGCATTGCCTCGTTGGATGGCAATGCTGATCCTTTGATTGATATTAATAATGTTAAATAACAAATAAAATATCGCAAAAAGACTGAAATATAAATACTTATAAAAACATAAACCGAACGGTACTGGAATAAGATAGTGTAACAATTGCAGGTTTCTAAGTAGCATTCATCTGATAACAACTAAAAAGCTGTACAGGAAGCCCAAAATATTGTTATGTAGTAATCGCACTGGCTGGCAGCCAAATATTCCAGCGGCTTGGCTACGTCTGCTTGAGGTTAGGGGTAATGGTCTAAGCAAGTTTACCTACTCGAAAGTTTTTGAATACCTTTTTCTAGAAGCGAGCAGGCTCGTAGTCTAACTGATGTCATGTGCCCATGAATTTCCACAATTCGCAAAAGAAAATTATAGAATTTTAAGATGCATGGGATCTAAGGACTGTAGCGTTACCTATCCTTATTCCCCACATATTTCTGCTTACCTTTATAAAACTTCAGCGCCAGAATATGTCATAATTACAAACAGTTTTGCCGTTTATCCAGCAGTAGAAAGTAAAACCTCAAGTAAAAAGTAGCACAAAGAATTTTTCTTTGCATTTTCTGTGTTGATAGTTCCGTATCAATATAATTCAACCCTAAAACCAGCGACAATTTGAGACTCAAAGGTTAAAGGGTGACAAAAATAATATAAACTCCTACTTCTTGGAAGAAGAACACGTAATAACAACCGCCTACATATCGTTTGATGGCAGAACATTATGCGCGATGAGCCATCGAGACTATTGGCAGTTCTACGCGATTTAATGTTCTGGGGTCGTTGCGGAAACTTATGAAGTGTTTTGTTAGGAAGTAGATTGTTAGGTACGATATTCTGGTTTTATTGTATGGTGCTTCTTTGCCAAGGCATAGATAATACTACTAATAAAGACGATGTTTGAGGGATTTGGTAGCTTTATAATTATGTATGCTGTAAACATTTAAATGAGGTTTTATTTGTTCATTTCATATACTGTGTGAAATGCTTCAGCTGAGAATACATAAGTAGACAGTTTTTTTTAAATAAATATTAATGAAATGTATCAACCCTATTAATTAAATTTTTTTAAAGTAAAAAGTAAAAAAATTGTATGGATACATTTGTTTAATTTAGATTAGTTGTAAAATAAGGAGGTAAGAATACGGATTTTATATTTTTAATAGATGCCTATATCTAAGGGCTTATAAGGAGGTTCTTTGATGAAATGTCAAGTATTTTTTTCTAAATGAAACATTTGACCTAAAAAACCTCACGTACTTCTAAAACAAGCAACTACATTTTTAGTACGACACTATCTAAGTCTTCTCTTTCCTAATTTGTTCTGAGAAATTGGAGTCTTGCATAACATTGTAATATAGATATTATATCTTACTCCATTAAATATTACGAGCAGCCAATTACTTAAACAAACCAGTGTAGATTTTCCTCACACAAATTAGTACATAAATCCACATCTCGGTTCTGATTCTGTGACAGTCCTAAACGTAACACGCTAAGTACTTTTAAAAGTTTTATTTAACTTGCAATGTGGTTATGTATGGGTACTGGGTAACAAATCTTGCAAAGCATTTTTCGATCACTTCTAGTTGCCTGATCGAGCTGAAAATTGGCATACTTATTTGACTTTTGTCACAGAAATGTGACAATTCAATAATATGACAGAAATGGTGTGATAATGCAGCCAAGAGTGTCTTATCATGAGGGAACTCCTTAACGCTTTAGAGCAGATATGCGAAACTTTGCTTAAAGATTTTGTATAAATATTCAAACTTTTAGTACGAAGCTAGTTTTAGCACTTACTGCGGTAATGGACTGCAGAAATATTTAATACTTTAAAGTACCGCACCCGAATTCTAATAAATTCATTTATCGCGGGGGTTAAATAAACAACACCTGACACATAGCATATCTAGAGTCACAACGAATCTTTGCGAAAGACAACTATTTAATCTATATTTTATTTTTACAAATCTGGAACCTTTTTCTAATAAAACAGCGTTCTTTCTTTCTTTCTTTCTTTGTCGTGTCGATGGCTGAGTCAAATTTGTTTTTGACTTGCCATCGTGGTGAAAGGATTAGCCAATTCGGAACAGTATTTTCTTAACAAGTCGGAGGATGTCCCATACGTCCGGCAATATCACTCAGAATAAGGCTACACAGTTTACGGTTTTATTAAGTAACAAATACGCACGCAACACGCGAAAACAGACAGTAAAATGTTTATTGTACAATAAAATGAGCGAGATGATTTCATTACTAATGTACAAATGTTTACGACGTATGGGTACCACCAATCACGATAAATCACTCCAGTCCACAATATCATGTTGGAAATTATTGGGGCATATTTTGATTTAGTCAGCGTAAAAGTAATCTTGCCCCAAAAACCATTTTTGTAGCGTCAAATCTAAAGGTAATTCACCACCTACATGATAATCGTTCTATATGATCTACCTATATAATCGTTCTCAATCGTTTTATTAGATAAGAGATACATGTATAAAGGCTGGGCAAGTAGATGCAGAATTATCAATAAAGCTATATACGACACTGTTAATTCAATTAATGTACTTATTTCCTATTACTTTTACCACAGAATCACTGTTACCACCATCTTCAATGAATAATTTTCGAAAGAGAGAACTTTTGTTTTGTTGAGAGATTTATAAGACAAGTAATTTGAATAAAATAAATGGCGCTGAACACGTTAATGATTTGTAATTAGCACGTAGGCACTGTTAATAGGACTGGAAGCTTGCTTAGTATGGGTATACTACTACTACTGCCCGGTGATTTGCTGCAACGAAACTCGCGTTCATTAAATAACAATCATATTTTTTTATATTTATACAGATCATTTTGAAAAGCAATCTAACATTTGAAGACCCATAAGTCAAACTTAACAGCAAAACACCAGGCTAGACCTATAAATAGCAATTACTACGTAAACAGATAGTCGCCGTAACTTGTTCAGGGTGTCCTACGTTTGTCCTGCTGATGTAACATGGTGAAATCGTGACGTCACAAGGACGGTTGGCGCCTCTCTGCTTTTAGAAAAATAATATAATAAGGATAAGAAGGCTCACTCCCTACTGAGTGATCAATTTCATACGAGCTGCAGATTGCAGAATGAAACCCGATTACCGTTATGACGTATCATGAGTGGCTACGCTAAAACCACGACTACTAAAATAGTAACGCGATTAATTTTGACCTTTCGGTGCTTGACGTTTCGACAAGGTTGCACTCTGTCATGGTCGCAAGCAGACTGATTCAGCAGCCCCGGCTCCGTTCGTGAGGTTGATGATTTTTTGAAAACCACCCTCACTTTTGTTGGTTTTTTATTTTTCAATGAACCGCCGCCACACAATACACTAATCGAGTCCGGTTTATCGTTCGTTGATCGCAGGAACAGGCGAGCTTTTGTGATGTTCAAATCATATCAGTAAATATGCAACGCGAAAGTTTAAAAGTTATTATACTAAAATAGTACTATATCAAAAGTTGTAACTAGTGTAATTTTACTAAGAGGATTACCTGGGCACATTAACATGAACTTCATAAACCTTAGTATTAGTTACTAAGGTTTATGAAGTTCATGTTAATGTTCTTCTGTTCAAAATTCCAATCAGTCGATTGGAATTGTGAAGTTTGCGGAACACGCCTTGTGTGCGTGTGATGTATAATTTATTACACGGAAAAACACAAAAAAACCTTCTGTACCGATTTTTTTCAGGAATTTTCATGACGGACGAACCACCATTGATATACTGCGAATGTATTTGCCCCGGCTTCGCCTACGCGCTGAAGACCGCGTGGGAGTATCTGAAACTTATCTACATCGTGTTTGTTTTCTTCAGCGGACAATGCTGTATTTATTGACTTAACTGTCTAACTTCGGTTTCCAATCCTTAAGTTATGGAACGAAATAGAGTCGCAGTTTTCTTTTAAATTCGATGTTACTCGAGTTATTCGACGTTGACATACTAAAATACGCCACCCCCATTAGAACAGAGAAAAAGTTTGGTCTTATTTCTTTTAGAATATCTTTTGTAGTTCGAAACATTCATGGATTAAAATTAAATTCATATTTTGCATGTCTAAAGCTCGGCGCTGTAAACTCTTTACATCTGCCTCATAATTTTCACAAGGCACCAAAAAGGAGACGAAAAACTCCTTCAAAGAATAAAGTCTCCACGTCTTACAGAATTCTAAGCAACGTAGTAAGGCAGTAAAACCAAAACGTTTCTCTTAAAACACCCTGTATAGAAGAGGACGCGCGTTGCATGGCGACGCCCTGACTGCGAACGCCGACACACTTTCCATTGACGGCGAGAACCCCCTCCCTTTAAGCTATTTTCGACCAAATTTATACTAATGACACGTGTATTAAGAAAACAACGGTTCCGACTATTTTAGGGTAATATACTGATTTCATTTTCATTCATGTTCACCGTATGTGGGTTAGTCTTGCTTGTAATGGGTGGGAGGACGAGTGCTTTTCTTTTAAGAAAATGAAGATACTCATGTCATTCTTAGTTATGGGGTTTCTAAATATAAAACGTCGCGTGTGGGAATGTTACGTAATATTTCTTACCAAAACGAAAACAACAAGATTTCAAAAGCGATTATACTATTTACCACCGCAGACTGAATTGCCACTTGCCACTAGAATATATAATATTATATATATTCTTTTCAAGACTCTATTCTAGACCCGAGCCTTTCTACTGTGAAAAATCAATAAGCACAAAGAAATAATTTTACACTTAATTTTAATTTATTTTTAAGGCATTTCAAGTATCAATTTTTGAAGTTCCAAATGACCGGTCACCGACAAAGATATCAGTAACACTCGTAACAGATTATTTAAATTGAATTAATACCTTTTTGAATAATATGAATAACACTCGGACAGGGTTCATTTCAGTTGTTTAGATCAAAAGAACCGCCATTTTAGTTAATATGAACTAAACGCTAAAACTGATTTGTTAGTCACGGCCGGACGCGTCGCCGCTGTACGAATAAAATATTGATGAGCCAATAAAAAGTTTACGATATTACCATTCAATGTCAAAACTTTGAAATGGGAGTACAGTTATGATTGAGTTTTTTATATCATGTCACTGTTCGACACGCTTTAGCGTAGTTGAGTGCGTGAGTTTGTGCTTGACTCTGAATTATCTTAGGTATAAATTACGATCCATATATTTTTGTTCTAGCATCCTCTATACAAATAACAAAATTCTAAATTTTCCATGTCGTTACATTGAAGATATTTAAGAAAAAATATACGAAGTTTCTTTATAACAGCTGTAAAAGCCAAAACATATTTTTATAGAATTTTTGTCTGTCTGTCTGCCTTTTTGCCTGTATGTTCGTACGCGACGCGAACCACGCAAAAACTACAGCATGGAATTGGACTCGACTGTCATAGTTGTGTGTGTAGAGATGTTACTTAAAAACTGGTATATGTTTTATCGTTGTATTTTAACACTAAGAAGGTAAATAAGGGGGTGTAAGTTTATATAGAAGGTTGGTTAATTTTAAAGGAAAATGCATATATTTCTGCTCATAGGTTTCTTTCATAACGTAAATGAAATGAAAAATATTTTTTTTGGGAATATTACTGCTCACTTTAGGGATTGTAAGTGTATGTGTTACTCAAATTTAAAGGAAATTGCACAGGTTCTTTACATGACCTTAATTAACAATACAATATTTGGGGTTATTAATATTTGGGGCTAAAAGTGTTTGAAAGAAATTCTTAAATTTTTGTTGGTAATAGCATGGAAATCGAAATGATAATCGAATTCCACGCGGACGATGTCGCGGGCAAAAGCTAGTTAATAATTACATAAGCAGTTACACTTAGTTAATAACGTTGATCAATAACTTGCCAACAATTAACTTTTACAAACAGTGCAGGAAAAAAAGACATAATTATATTCGAACGACCACACTGAATAACAAGAATTAACAAAGCTTTTCTTGTTATTTATCAATGCAAAAAATAGACCAGGATTGAATATGCATTTTTATGCATTAATATACATTAATACGCATTTTTGGAAGGTTTAGCAAAAATTTTATAAATACCTATTATTTACTTAATACGCCGGCGTTTTCGCAAAAAGCCAGTTTTCCATTGTTCTTGCTGCAGTTAAGTCGTAAAACTTAACGACAGTAAATATTTACTTAAATAATTAACAACTGAGAGGTACTAAATAACATTCTGAATGCTAAATTATTTTTTGGACTAGTCACTGTATCCCTTTCCTAAATATTCACAAGAGCTACGAAATTACGAACTGTACATTACACAATACATAAAAAAAACACCCAAAACATTTGACAGCCCATTCAAGCCCGTCTTCAATAATGCCACATCTACCGTTAAGTCTTTTCGCACATCACGTACAAATCCTTTGGGGAGCTTTGTTAGTTGCGAACGTGTCCACTTGCAAAGGATTAGCGTCAATGACGTCATGCAACTGTCAAAAAAAAGCCCCAATACACGTCCCGATCTTACTCCCAAACTTTGAAACAATTACCACCAGGGTACAATTTGCCGGTATGAGATGTTCGCTCAATGTCGGTGATCCTGCGACAAAACACCAAACACTCAATAAAATTCTGATAATAAATAGACGATTAGCTTGATAGTTCGGATTCATTGACTATTTTAATGATGTAGAAAATTTCTGAAGTAGCTCAAGGTACGAAACATCACTACTACGTCCCTGACAACCTGCCTTCCTATAAATATAAGTGTTGCCCTACTATAAAATGTTAATTTAAAGAAGATAACCTACAAAAACTACACTTTTCAGAACCACATAAAATAGTGCAGTAACTAGAATTTCCGATTCTGTCCAAATGTTAGGTAAGGCTAGTAGAATTATTAAGTAGAATATTTGATGCGGTGCCACCGAGCAGTCAGGACTTTATCTCTCTCCCTGCGGCAATATAAACCCTGCCAATCATCCGGACTGATCGCCAGTAAGTTAACAGAGGTGAGAAAGGGCTTTACAGCTTAACATCCAATGAATGGGGACCGGAACAACAAAAACGTCCATTGACGATTTGTTTGCGAATTAAAATTGAAAGGGTGGTCAATTCTCACTGAATAACTTATAGCGTGCCGATTTTGTAAGGTGGTGTTAATAATGGAGTACGAAATGGACTGGAATAATGGACCTTGGACAATTTTATTGTATAGAAGAATAGGAATAGAGAAAGCGACGGTTTTGTTTGTTTCTGGTGTTTTATGGGTTTTTTGCTGACTAACAGAAAGTGTAGGTACTGGCGAACTTTTGTCAAGGGTTCAACCAAAATCGGTGTTGGGAAGATTCAGTAGAAATTATATAATTTATACAAAATATCGCTTATCCGGTGCATCATAGCACAATTGAAAATTTGTTAAAATTTACGAACTACTGACTACATAACTGAAAATGAATGAAATATTTAATATTATATAAAATAAGGAATTTGATCTCATTAGCAGGCGTCTTTGAAACTTATAAATATAGCGTTTTGAGCTTTGGAATAATGAAGTCAGTATCACATGATTCCCGCAAGCAACGGATGAAGGCAATGTATAATGTGTGTGTTCAGCAAAATAGATTATTTACTTTGAACATTCGCCAATGAAACGTAAAATCCACTTTCATGCTAGTTGATCCAAGACATTCCAAGATTGGAACGGACCTAAAACGCATTTGGACATTTGGAGATCAAGTTCCGATAAAGATTATTAAAATCCCATATTATGGGCACTAAAATGCCTCGAGTTTGAACGTTAATCTGAGTGATAAACATATAGTACATATACGTAGGAGCTCCCGCTTTCTACTTTCAATGTATCTATAAAATACAAGTGTAATGTACTAAGTAGGAGCAATTTAAAGTGATAAATAGAAATAATACAATATTGAGCCTGCGTCGGCGCATAGAACAAGCTCGCTTATTTGACTTTACAATTTTACATTCTCGGAAGGTGCCCTGAGTGCAGGTAGTTTTTTTTTCTTTACACTGACCGCCTCTTTACATACGAGGTGCGTTTAGTTTCAATATTGTGTTTGTGTTACTGTATTCTAGTAAGTATTACTATTTATTCTTGTGTGAATTGTTTGCTAATTAATATTCACGGTTTATTCTGAATTGGCGGTGTTAGCTTTTGAGGCTCTATGGCTCTGCAGTTTGTTGCAATAGGTGGGTGAATGAAATTTATAGTGTCAAAGCAGGTGACAATTGAAAGTAAGGCCTACTGTCTACGTAGACCGCCAATTGTCAATTTTATTGACGATTGTGACGCGTTGATGTCGCTCCGCTATCTTCAATTGACAAAAGCATGCGTATGTCGTGCGGTCTACGTCGAAGAGTAAAGAATGTATGTCTATGTGGACATTAGGCCTAAATGTAATAACTGCACATTTGCTCTTAGGTCTTTGTAATAACGTTATTAATCTTGCCTAAATCACAAGTAAATTGACTTTTTAATCCTGGAAGTTCGTCAGCTATTTATTTAGACAAATGGACCTATATCTTATGAATAATGTATAAATAGTCGAATGCTACGAATTTTTTTAACGAAGCAATAGTAAAATAATGTCTACTTTAGATACATTAAGATAACAAAGACAGGTGTGACAAATGAAACTCGTCAAAATCCAGACCTGTCATCGTGATTGATTTAAAATGACAGTTATTAGAAGATTATCGCACTACGCCGCAACCGTTGATATATCAATCTCATAAACATAGTATTTTATTCGATTTATTACTATTCGAGTAATCGAGTTTAATAAATAGAATAAGTTATTTAAAATAAGCACGTGATAACGCGTCACACTTTTTTTATATACGTGCTGGTCCAAAAACAGCCTACAAAGAATCATAATTTATGTTTAATTATACTAAGTGTATGACTGACAAAAATTATGTATAACAGGCGTCAAGTTTCTATCTATTACAAAAATGCGTTATCTCAGTCGCTTGAAGTACGTAAAGCGTGAGAGCGACTGAAACAGAACATTTTGTCAGCTCACTCCAGAAGCATAAAATAATAAAAATGTTTTCAGAAAAGCATAGAAGAGGAAAGAAATAAATCACACTTACATGGACATCGCTTGTTGCTGAGTGTTCGTGGATGTTCTCGCTTATATGATTGAAATATAAATATATAAATAAAGATAAATTTGGATTTTTTTACATTAGATAGAACGCCAGAAGCAATTACACTATCCAATGGTCCCAATGACAAGGTCATTCACTCACTCAAGCACACCCAGTCTCAGAACAAATCTTTGCGAATTACACAAAGATTTGTCCTATGTGGGGATCGAACCCACAACACCAGTGCAGTGGAGAGCGGCGAGGCGACCGCTTAAACCACTACACCACATGTGCAGACATATCACGTCTATTAATACTAGTACTTGTATAAGTGTTAGAAGTCCCTACATAATATTTAAGTACTAAAGTTCCCAAGACCACTAATTCGCTGTATAGTCCATAACTAGCAAGTAGTATTTAATTTGAGGCATATTTATGCAAAGTGAAACCTCGTAAAGCAGCCGTCGACGTGTTTTATGTTAGAAGATAATAAATGAAGGCTTCATCGCGTCAGCGCGGATGTTAGAGGCTCTATATCATGGGCAGAGTTGGAAAATATGATTTGATTCATCAGTGCATAGTATTATATTGTTTCTATTTATTTAATCAATTAATATGTTACGAAATGTATTAAATTTAAGTATTGTTGTACACAGTGCGTCCTTTTTGTTCAGTTCTTTTTTGTAAATTTCGGCAAAAATTAAAACAATTTTCGTTCCTACCTTCATTTGGTGTAAATAATAAATAGCCTGTGATGGTGACAGACATAGGTATTTTTTGTATATCTGACAATACTTCTTTATACTACTTACTTATAATATTTAAGATGTTAGCCTTAAATAGAGTTATTTAAGGTTTTTACGGAAAAACCATTTATCATCGGACGCATTTAGCATCGTTTTCAACAATCCACTACTAATAAATAAATTAATCTGAAAAATCAAATGAAAATTCCTACTAAAATTATAATTTCGAAAGTAACAGATCAGTCTGTCTGTCTATTTGCCTGTCTGTTACGCATCCACAGGTAAACCACTGAATTAATCAGTAGTTCAAGTCTGTCATAGGCTGCCTTCTATAGGCTAACCATGAAGGCGTTAAAAGCATCATGTAGCAGAGAAACTAAGCAACCTTCAATACCAACAAGGTAGCATATTGTTCAGAGATTTCTTCAAGAACGACGCGTCCTTACATTCCTACAGTTATGAAGTGTGTGAGTTCAGACATGTTGCTAATCGCGTTCTATATGCGCCAACACGCAGGCTCCAATAGAGACGATAAACTTGCGCTTCGGAATCAGGTTTCTGGAGGTAGCTTTTGTAAAAAAACGTGAACACTAAACGTGATGATTAATAAATCCAATCTAGGATTAGCATGGACACATGGATTAAAAGTGAGATAGAGAATATGCTAAGTCTACCAACCCGCACTTGGCCAGCGTGGCTTGACCCTTCCCATCATAAGAAGAGGCCAGCGATGAGGCATGTACTCACACACACAAGGGCTACAATGATTTATTATATGGTGACATGAAATATGTTTATGTATTAAGTATCTTACTGCACTGATCTAAGACGTTGGACCCCGAGGAATTAAGGAGTTAAAGAGAAGTAGGAGAAGATCCATCTTCTTCTTGACTAAGAAGTTGGAAAAATAAAGAAGACATGTCAAATACGGTTCATGTGATTCCCTGAGTTTTTCAGCTGCTGAGCGTCATTTTAGACGTCTGCAGAGCTTTGCGGCCATTCCCAGAGAGGGTATGCGAGATGAATATGTAGAGAATCACTCCCCGTGTCATTTGCATACACACAATTTTATTACCAGTCGTAAATAATCGTCATAATGCTTGTCGTATGCGAAAACGATGTTTTTCAAACGAATGCTTAATGTGTACGTCTGTGTTTGAGGTTGATTAACTGTTTGTGAAGACGCGAACAAAAACTTGGTGTATTGATTCATTGTTTCGGTAAGTACTGTCGAAGGTAAGTGCTACTTTAGTCTGTTTTGAGTGTTTATTATCTGCGCAATGTAACTACCATAAATAAAAGTAGGATTTGCAAGAAACAAATATCTCAACAACTCTATTCGCAAAGCCAATCAATTTTTTTGAGTCCTAACAGCTGTTTAAAGGACATCAATTGTTTTATAATACAAATATTCATGCATCAAATTAAAAAAACAGCATATTTTAGTCCCTTCTTAGAAGGACTAAATAGTTTGCCTCCTTTGATGTAGAAAATAATTGTTGACACAATTTTCATAATTGCAGCATATCTTTAACTCCAACTGATAGAATAATATAAATATTCTGGCATCAAATTAATATAATATAAATTAAAAAAAAAAGTCCCTTCTTAGAAGGACTAAATAGTTTGCCTCCTTTGATGAAGAAAATAAATGTTGACACAATTTTCATAATTGCAACATAATATCTTTATCCTGATAGAAACTATAAATACAGTCCAAGAATTGTTATTTAATTTTTTCATTCTTAGTTAACTTAGACATACCATAAGGCAGAATGGTAGGAACGCAACGGCAATGACGATGAGTTACTCAACTCGGTACATGGTGGATCCTGAAGAATAGACACATTAATTTTGACAATGGCAGCACAAACTTGATATGGGCTATAAAATTCGCGAATTACGTTGTATGTGAAATAAACAAAAACGTTGCAGTCACTAAACAATATCGTGGTTTTTAATCAATTGGCAACATGGAGAACATTATCAAGAACAAACATGTTAACAAGTTTCGAATTATCATGTCACACAAAGTACATCGTGTCCAATGTGACATGTCGCATAACACTCGAACTTGTCGTAACAGCATCGTATTATTTACGACTACGGCTCTCTGACTGAAGTCACAATCGTACACACATCGGTGAAACTAAAACCAGGCATCGTATTAACTAGTATTCTGAATATACAATTATAAACAATACGCTATGTCTATTACAGACAATCCACCTAATAATCGTATGGTTTCACCGGCTATAACCTGAGTCATAGAGGCTTATATTAGTTATAAGCGTACTGGTCTTAAGAACTTAAGTTTCATATTAAAACACAAAATGTTCTAACAAACTAATACTAGTAACATTATCGTCTTTATTTATTTATTTATTTATTTATTTTAGGGAAACAAACAGCTTTTAAGAACAATCGATAAAATAACTTATTGAAATAACAACGTAAGCCAATTGACAGTTTCCACTTATATGAAAAAATCTTATATAAATAATATATATAAATAATTATAGCAATGTTGATCGTATTTATCAAGAAGATATAACTGGCAGTTTAATCCGATAAAACTATCTATCTTACACATCAATATACAGCTGTATAACTAATTAGAAGTCTTTGCAGTGAAAAAGAAATAGTGTATTCTCACAACTTATTCACAATTTTGCCAATAGTAAACAGCTACGCTACGTAGCATCTACGTAGCTGTGGTTTACGATCTGCTCCGTAAATCAAAACTTTTTGATACCGTGTCAGTAAATTTGACTGCACGAACTAATCCCATCACATTTTCATTCACACGAGAATAAACTTCTGAACTAGCACATTCCCCTGTTTTAATACGTAGCTGCGACATATACGACGTTTCACGAAATGTTGTAACCGTCATATGAGTTACGATGGTCGGAGTGTCTTCGTGAGCAATTTGGGGTTCCGTCGGCAGGCGGCGTGCATGTGCAATTTGTTTGCAGTTCGAAGCTGTGCCAAAATTGCCATCTTTCCGCCAGCTCACGAAATGAGCCGGCGACACCGCTTCCCGTTAGTAATCTCGGATTTGATCCGGCATTTAAATTTTAATAAGAAAGGATTAGATAAAGTTGTTTGGTAAACTGTTTCATTGTATAATCTGTCTGAATGATGTATTTATTTAAATACTGATTTAAAGTATTTGAATAATGTAAAGCGGCTTTGGAAAAAAAATATGACATGGACTATGCATGTAGGCGACTTAATTCCGTTCCAAATTGGTGCATATTTTAGTGAACCAAGACAAAACCAATTGAAATTTAAATACTGATAAAATATTATTAAATCTAGAGCTGTATTAACAAACTACAGGTTCATCACATTCACACACCACATTACTATGTTCAACTATCAGGCCTCACAAATTAAAATTGAAGGTATAATTTAGTAGATTTTTTTCTTTACAGCAGTCAGTTATTACCAATTAAAATAGATACATTAATAAAAAATAAATTTAAATTGAAAATACAGTGTAACCAGGCCTATTATAAAATAGACTTCGACAATACAGCAAACCTCATAGGCTTGATGGAGCTAATTTCAAATAACAAAGTTAAATAAATATATCCTTTCATGTCAAGGCAACTTGATCCTTACTAAAAAAGGATTAAGTTTCATTTTCATTTCAAGAACCTGTTAACTGCCGTATAACTGACTTAGTATGGCTTCCATCCAAATGTGATGCCATAACCTTTGATAGCAGCAAGAAGTTACATTTCGCACACTATTGCACGCTCGATTTAATACGAATTGTCTTAATCCGTGTCTCCTGCCACCCGAACATGTTGCAAAACGAACGATATTTGAACGAAATCGTTCAATTCTAACCGATGTGAGATTTAACCTCAGCGCAGCTCGAATAGCAAAACTCGATTTTGTATCGAGTCACTTTCCTCACAATCGACGCAAAATCGAGTTTTGCTCAATCTTTTTGCCTCTTTGAGCTGCTGAGGACACAAATAACTAATGTACTATAGCTCAATGGAGAAAACCTTGACTTATGTTTGAAAAATGTATTGAAGCAGGTGGAATCATAATAAAGTGGTTGAAAAAAAGGCAGGTAACTTCTAATGAAAAGTTTCAGCATCCTATGTTATGAAAAGTTTTAATAACATACTAAGAAACAGTTGAAAAAGATATGGGACCGGCAGGATTGCTTAGTATAATTTGCGAAGCATAACTAAATGCTATAAAAATAATCAATTAGAAGTTTTAGTAACGTTGTCATTATACACCCAATATAATTGACAATAAAATGCAATACTAGTTCGGTTATGGCATAACATTGCGGGATATAATATTTTATTGATTGTAAAACTCTATCCGATGACAATCGTATTGTATTTTCTAGTAAAACGGATACATAACCCGCAAGTGGGTCATGTAGGAACCTATTGCATAATGGTCCTGCGCATGTTAGGTAACGTACCGGTATTGTTTAGCAAAACACATCGTAGGACTTATTTTCTTACGTATTTTACTTATTTTGTTGCTGTGTCATAAACTTTGTTTTTTTTTTTCAGAAATAAGGGTATAGACTTTTTTTTTATAGACAAGTTGCTACTGCGTTCATGTCTCAGACATGCTATGCTATAATGGTGCCTAAAAGGCCACAATTTTAGCATAAAGTTGCCAGAAAATTAGACAACGTTGATTTTCATATTTAAACCTGAAAAATAACATTAATAAACCCTGTTAACCCTTAATTATCTCTTGACGTGCCTGAAACGAATAAAAAGTATAATAATTTAGTCTGGCTCAACGTTGAAATGTAATTTGGGCGTTGTTAACTACGGACAATACGTACATTAATACTTTAATTAAACACACCTGCCAACAGCGTAATCACTAGAAAACACTAGAACTTTTCATAATATACTTTTCAACGGCTATTTATTTAATCTGAAAATAAGACATACGTGCTATGTTAGATAGAGATAGCACCTTCGTAAAACAAAGAAGGTATCTCCAAATGAACTATGTATTTTTTTAATAAAACCTTAGAAGATCGATCGTTCACTTTTGATGAGGTTTCTTCATCAGAGGACTTTATATTTCCATGACTTAGTAGACCACCTCGACGGGTCTGAAGCTAGCTTCCATGGCAAGTTCATGCAGCGACACTTCGAGGTTATACATTTCCAGTATAACCTTGGTCTCACATTGCACGGGAAGCCCATGCAATGCGAGACCATCTTATATTGGATATTCTTAATATGTAGCCGTGTGTACATTATTATTTCAGTATTAGTATACCTACGAAATATACGCGGCACTATTCACCCCTCCACATAGAAATCTTAATAACTAGTCAATAGAAATGCTATCGACTATCTTTTAACACTGGGACGCATGTCGCCGTTTTTCAAATACCACTTTTTGTATTCCTGCAAACAAAATTATTCTTTTTGGCGATGACATTAAGACGACAATTCCTCAACTCGCACTTCTGTTCGATTAGACAGATGCGCTTGTATTCCTGCAAACAAAATTATTCTTTTTGCGATGACATTAAGACGACAATTCCTCAACTCGCACTTGTGTTTGACTTGACAGATGCGCGGCGACAAGGTCACGCGTCTTTGACATTTCTATTGCCTTATTATTAAGATTTCTATGCCCCTCCACCATCCACTAGTGCCATCTAACTATCGGCAGAATATCTTTGTCCGGAGAGCTAGTAAGACCCTTAATGATGCAAGCAAATTACATGATGTTGATATATTTAATGCAAACCTGGAGTCGATGAGACGGGTGCTAAGCCGGGATTTCTTTTTTCAATATCAAAAGTGTGCTTATTATTATTGAAGCAATCGATTTGTATAAGGCTCTGTTATAATTTGTTGCAGTACATTCGTAATTCCTAATTTTATAATATATTGTAACTTATTCGTGAGGACCTGTAATTGGCTGAATGTTGCATAATATTTTTGTTAATATTAATTGTTACTGCTGTTGGTCTTCCAATAAATAAATAAATAAATAAATTAAGTCTCATAAGGCGAAACCCATCCATCAAAAAGGAGACGATACCTCCTAACACGAAGACTTTCATTACATCAGTGTTATGAGCTGAAACCAGTGTAGGTTCCTAGCATGTGAGTTACGGCGCCACAGTCCCCGACTCCCACGGCGGGTGTTCATGTCCAACAATCTGTTTGTGATGTTCCGCCATCCAATTCGCACTCGATCGTAAAGCTGCGGTCGACTCACGCGCATAACACGTGAGGCTTTGAAAATAGCGGTCCTTTGAAAAAAGAAGATCTACCCGCACTTCAATAATTAAGCACGGAAAAACGAACTATTGAACTCTGCTTGTCAACCTACTTAGCTCGCCTTGCTACTGTTACTTGCCACCTTAGCGCGATTTGTCACTTATTTAAATTCGACTATGAGTTTAGTAGTTGAGAGTTGTTATCAACATTGAAAAAATGAATTAAAGTATAGAAACCGTATTAAAAATGTCAAGTGTTCCAAACGGGAGCTGAGCTGAATTAACAAAAAAAAAACCGACTTCAAAAGTAGGTAAACTAAAAAGCAAAAAATAAATTGACTTCGCACAAAATAATACGTTTTTTCATTTAGTTAAATAGAAATTATTAAATAATTATTTTATAATTCTGAAGTCGGTGCCAAGTAAATCGGATAATTAAGAACTAATATTCAGTCAGAAAATAGTTGTTAGAAAGATTGATATTATCTATACAGAGTTATTGTTTACTTGGCACCGACTTCAGAATTATAAAATAATTATTTAATAATATCTATTTAACTAAATGAAAAAACGTATTATTTTGTGCGAAGTCAATTTATTTTTTGCTTTTTAGTTTACCTACTTTTTGAAGTCGGTTTTTTTTTTGTTTAAAATTATTTTATTTTACGATTTTAAGTGATGGGTAGACCGAGCAAGAATGTTTCTCGAATGAGGAGACGACGGTTACTTGAGATGGAAAACTTATTAATAATAATCCCCGTACTCCTAACCATTGAGGAGTTGTACCTTCCAGCATCAGCTCAGCAACTTAAAATGCAAATATCCAAGTAGTTTTAGGTAATATACGAAAAACAATATAGAAGCCTTTGAAATTTGAGGGTTACCCATGATTTCTCTAGGATTCCATCATCAAATCATGACCTCATATAATGAATATACAGATAATATTCAACGTCTCGCCTCATCTGTGTATAACTTGAAAGAATACAGTAAACGGCCTCAAGGAGCCTATATTTCAATAAAGAATTATCCCCGTACTCCTAACCGTTGAGGAGTTGTACCTTCCAGCATCAGCTCAGCAACATAAAATGCTGACTACTAGATGCAAATATCCGAGTAGCTTTAGATAATATACAAAAAACAATATAGAATCCTTTTAAATTTGAGGGTTGCCCTCGATTTCTCTAGGATCCCATCATCAGAACGTGACTTGAAAAAAATGGGACCACATGACAAGTATATCCTTTCAAACAAAAAAAGAATTTCTCAAATCGGTCCAGGCGTCTTTGAGTAATCGGCGAACAAACATAAAAAAAAAAAAAAAAAAAAAAAAAACATACAACCGAATTGAGAACCTCCACCTTTTTTGAAGGCGGTTAAAAAGCCACTTCATTGTCACATTTTTCGAACAATATTAAAAAGTTCATATTGTCAAAAGCGCTAAGGTTACTAAAATGGCTATTAAAAAGTAGGAGTTGGTGATAAAATTGTACAAATTTAGGGTTGTATGTTTTTTTTTTAATGCCATATTATAGAAAAATAAAAACAAAAATTTTTGTCCTAAAATTTAAAAAATATGTTAAGGGTGAACAACCCTTATCACTTATGGGTATGAAAAATAGATAGTAGCCGATTCTCAGACCTACTGAATATGCATATAAATAAAAATCAGTAAAACCGTTTCGGAGCAGGAAGGTAACTAACATGGTTACACAAGAATTTTATATAATTATAATAATTTATGACAACTGCAAAATGCGTAGATGACAACTACGCGCAACCTTCGAAATTTCCAAACGTCTGAATACAGAGCTATCCCATTTTGTCACATTCAAATATCCATAAGTTAGAAAGAAGCAGCTATATTGGGTTGACTTGCATTTGTAACGCGGTTTTTAAGTCCTTATTTTTTAGTTATCTTGGCGTTTAATTATAAACGCCAAGAGATGAAAGAAACGGACGTTTCTATTTTCATGTCTACGCCATACTCGAATCTATATTAACTGAATCGTGTTTTCACGTGCTCACGAAAATACAAAGAGCTTCAGTTTCGTCCAATAGTTTAAAACCGTCAGGAGCGATAAGAAATGGCATTAAATTTCAAACATTTTGAACTAGGCTTTACTACTAGCTAAATGTACCTATACAAATAACACCTTGTAGAAACTAAATTCTACATGGAGCTATTTACATGTACTGAACTGTCAGACATAATTAGGTTTGACTCCCGAGAAGAGGCGCAATTACGCCAACTACTATGGCACTCATGCAATTATCTAGACATTTTTAAGTTACATAGATCACTAAAAATACTTGAGTAAAATCGCTTGCCACCTACTAAAATGATATAACTAACTTAGCCGTGCATTTAAGCGACAACTGTCAATTAGCTTATTGGTTGTATTTTTATTCTATTGTTTTTTTTTAAGATTTCCCAAAGAATAAATAAATAACGTATTATAAACGCAAACAACGAAATTGTAACAACCATTTGCTTATCTATTTTCATGGCCACAACCTGTAAGATCCACCGCTTTGCGCTTTGATTTGAAAACACCGCAAGTTTAATACGCTGTAATCTATCCGTGCGCCTGTAAAAATGAAATCCAAAGAAAAGTATGTTTTAACGCATATAAAATAAGGACTATTGTTCAGTTTTTGAATTGGAAGAATAATATTTTGGGGCAGTGAAAGGTGTCGTGGGATACTTCAATGAAAGTACGTAATAATTTATCTGAAGTACTGTAAATATGCGAAATAGCATAAGTGTAGTTCCTTATCGGTTTAAAGATATTTATTTCTCATAAGAACATCAGTCCACTTAAAATGAGATACAAAGTAATTATAAAGTAATAATACAGTACATTATCTCTGGAGTTATACAACATTAAAAGTTACATTACAGTGTAAGTACATATTTCTTAAGCTTAGATTTGAATGATTGAATGTTATCGCATTCTTTAATATCGGCCGGCAATCTATTGAACAGCTGTGCTCCTTCAAACAATACGGTTTTTTTACCGTAATTAGTACGTGCGCTGATAAGCTCGAGTTTGTTGTTGTTTCTCAAATTATGTGTCATTGTTTTCTTCTTTATTTGTAGGTTAGTTTGAATTGAATTTGTTGTGATATTTTTGACAAGAATGCAAGTATTGTAAATATATAGTTGCCTAATATTTAGTAGTTTAGTTTTTTCGTATAAAGTTTTCGTTGGTGTCAGGTAATGATAATGGAATAGAATTTTGATTATTTTGTTTTGGACTCTTTGAAGTGAATTTAAGTTAGTTGCCGCTGCTGAACCCCATATCTCAATGAGATATTCTAAATGCGATTTGACTAACGAGTTATAGATAAGAGTGCGTACTTTGCCTGGAATACAATTTGTTACTTTTCGTAATGAAACCAATAATGACGTTTGTTTATTTCTGAGATGTTCGATGTGTAATTTCCAAGTTAATTTGTCGTCTATCCTAAGCCCGAGATATTTTTCATTAGTAGAACGTTTTATTATTTCGTTATTTATTTTTAGAGGTGAGAATTCTGGTATGTTTTTATTTTTGGTAGTAAAAATCATGAAAGAGGTTTTTGATGTGTTTATTGTTAGAAGGTTGTATTTTAACCATTCGTTAAGTAGGTCAAGGTCACGCTGAGCGTCTGTAATGATGTTATCAAGTGTTTTGTCGAAATAGAAAAAGACGCTGTCATCTGCATATAATTGTAGATATCCTGTTAACCCTATCTTGTTTATATTGTTTACGTAAATTAAGAAAAGTAATGGGCTTATTATGGAGCCTTGAGGACAGCCGTAACAAACGTTTTGAACGGAGCTACTGTAGGTATCACCTATTCTAACAATCTGACGTCTGTTTTCCAAATACGATTTGAACATAGTGTAAGCTGTGCCTGTAATACCTATGTTGTCTAGTTTTTGTAACAGTTTTTTATGACTCACGGTATCGAACGCTTTTTTTAGATCGACAAATATACCTAAAGCATAGCCGCCTTGATCAATGTAGGTTTTAATTTTGGTAACTATGTCCGTTGCTGCTGAAAGAGTACTTGATTTAGGCCGAAAGCCGTATTGATTATCAATAAGGAATTTTTTTTTAGTTAAGTAGTTGGTAAGGCGACTGTACAATACGCGCTCAAATATCTTGGACATTACGGGTAACACTGACACTGGCCTGTAGTTACTTGGGTCAGTTCTACTCCCGGATTTGTAAATAGGGCTGACTTTAGCTAATTTTAGCGAATCGGGAAAAGCACCATTAATTAAACAGTTGTTTATACAGTTAGTTAAAGGGTCTATGATTATATTTTTTAGACATTTTATTGCCTTAGTGCTGATACCATCTGGTCCAGTGCTAGTGTTACTATCGAGATCGTCAATTATTTTTGTTATCTCTTCTGTAGTGCAGGGCATTAGTTCGCTAAGTGTTAAGTCGTGAGTGTAGTTTTTGTTATACATTAATATGTTACCTGTGTTTATGTGATATGTGTCAGGAATTTGTTTTGCTAGCTCTGCGCCAATAGACGAGAAGAAAGAATTAAACAAGTCACATATTGAGTTACCTTCTGTTAAGAGACCAGAATTTGACATTAATTTAGGAGGAGCAGGGCTGTCCTTGAATTTGTTTAGTCCTAAGTTATTAATCAGGTCCCACATTTTCTTCGGCTCGTTGCTGCAGTTTTGAAATAGGTTGTAATAGTAAGTCTTTTTATGAGTGTTAGTAAGCATCTTCACTTTTTGTTGTTCTTTCTGAAAATTTATTCGTATATTGTCATTCTCGGGGTCAAGCTTTCTTTGTTGCCAGTAATCGTTGCGTTTATTGATGGAACTTATAATGTCTTGATTAATCCAATCGTTTTGGGGAGGGTTCAAATATTTGATTTTTGCTATTTTACTCTTTTCTATTTGTTGTGTAATAAATGTTTCGAGGTGGCAGTAGTCGTGGTTGTTATTGTTATATTCTGTTTCTAGTGCATTGTTGTACAGTTGTTCATAGTCCAGTGCCTTATAATGTTTCTTCTTGTTAATTTGAGGTGGTAGCTGACCCACTTGAAGATATAGTTGCTTATGATCAGAGAGACTTGATTCTATTATAGAGAGGCTGAGGGAATGGTTGTTTATATTAGTACAGACATGGTCTAAAATCGTGTTTGTTGTGGCCGTATCGCGAGTGCTGTATGCCTTGTCTATTTTATTTACTATTCTATAGCCGGCTTCGCGAATTTCATATTGGTATTTTGATACGTTGCTGTTTTCACTAAGTAAATCTATATTGAAGTCTCCAAAAACAATTGCTCTTCTACGTCGTTCCAATTGCGATGAATATATATCTAGAAAATTATCTATGTTTGTATCGCCAGGTTTATAAATCGCTCCAATATTTAACGATAATTTCTGTATATGTAGCCATAAATAGTGATTTCCATTTTCGCATATTTCATCTGTTATGTCATATTTGATACTCTCGTGCACGTAAATTGAAATACCTCCACCTTTGCAGTTTTGTCTGTAGTTGTAGATATGATTATAGTTAGGTAGTTGGTATAATTTCGCGTCGGCATCTGAGTTAATCCACGTCTCGGTAAATATTAGCAAATGAGTAGTCATTTTAATGGCTTTTAAAATACATTTTATTTCATCGAACTTACCAGCTTTGCGAATACTGCGTAGGTTTGCGTAGAAAAATCGAAGTGAAGATGCATGCGATGGGATGTCCTCGTATTTACTTACTATTTGGTGATATAATATGCTAGTGCTATCAGTCGGTTTGGCTTTTTGTGATGGGGTGCTTAATGGTTTTTTTGGTTCGCGACAACTATTTTTGGTGTTCCTTTCACGTATTTGATAGCCAGATTTTGTTCGCCATCCAGGGTACGTTTATTTATCTGGTCCTTCAGAGAACTAAGATATTGTTTTTGTTTCGGGGTTTGATCGTAGAAAATCTGTATGTTCTCGGGTAGTTTTGTTCTATTTTTTAGCAGATAGTTGGCAGTTTTAGGACTTTCAAAATGAGCTTTCAAGGGCCGATTCTTGTTTTGCATATATTTTCCTAGTCTCATACATTTGATGGTCTTAGGGCAGTCAGGAAAAATCATTGTAATTACCTTCAAAACTTCCTCATCATCGTGTTGTTGTCTTGATTTATAATTTTTGTCGTTTATCTCCGGTATACCCACAATCACAATGTTTTTTTCGCGCTCACAACGGTCTCTGAGTTCCAGGATGAGATCTTCGTGACATTCAACGGGCGATTTCAAAGTCGAAGATTCTGCACTTTGTTGAATTTGAATCACGGATATTTGGGTTTCTATTTGTTTAATTTTCATCTCCGTAGCAGTTGTTTTAGTTTTGATATTTTTAATTTCCGTATTCGCATGCTCGAGTTGATGAGAAAATTTTTCTGTAGATATTTTTACTGATTTTATTTCATTCTTAATATCCGTTATTTGTTCTTTGATCTGGTTCAGGTCTTCGGTTTGCGTTTTGCCAAAATTGTTTAAGAAATTCATCATTTCTACGCGAAAGTCCATGAAGTCTTTTTTATAATCATTTTCTTCCGCACGCTGTTTTCGCTTTCTCGAGTTAATGTTGGCGTATACGTCCTCGTCACTGAAGATCGATAAGTTCGGAGCAGACCCGCCACCGCTCTCGCTGGCGCTTGTTAATGTATCTTTAGGCGGTGATCTTTGCACACTCATGTTGTTGACGTTGAAATTCCGAGCGCGTGGGGAGAAGCGAGAACAAAATATCGAGCGCTCTCTTTCCCCGCGGTAGTGAGTGGGGCTGCGTCCGCGCCGGGTTAGAAACGCAAGGTCTTGAGTGCTTAAGCAACGACAATGTTAATTTAACTTTAAACACTGCACTGTAGGGATGATATTAGTTTACTTGAACTTTATAGACATTAAAATAAAAGTGACACACGTCTGCTTCCAATGAGCTCCAGAGAATTTATCACAACATTATGCCTGAACAACCATTGTTACTTACCAGTTATCATTACATTTTCTGGTTTTGATAACTAATAATCCTATTAACGGATAGATTACTTGTTCTTGATTTATCCACAGATAAACTGGCAGTAAGAGCATAGAACGTTTTTATTATGGCTGAAGACGAAATCTTCGGTGAAATCAACTCTCTCACAAGCACTTTTCAACACTAGGTTCTTTAAACTTATTTATTTAAGAAATCCTCTTATCAAAACACTTAACACGTTAACTGTACGTTTAAGTCAGATAACTTAAACTTATCGTAATTATTCAATACTTATGATGGGTATATGATACTTATAAACAATTTATTACAAACCAGCTATCATCTACGTTTTTATTTTGACGTAAGCATTTATATTTTCATATGCAAATGCTAATATGCCAATAAATTGTAAATCTCTAGATATGATCGCTGGTATTTGACACAATTTTATATTATAATAGTTGAAGATTAGCACTTATTTCACAACTTAGCAACAAAATAAGAAATTAATTATACCTACAATCTTTATCTTTCTTTATAACATAACACTTTCATAATAAATAGTGTATAAATAATCTAAAATCCGTAAAGTAAGAATCATGGCGTATTAATGAAGGTATACATCGAAGTTCAATATATTATATTGAAATGGTAGTTTTATCAATATATTATACTTATCGTATGGTTCGGGACAAACGCGAGAGAAATGCTTTTATTTGACCTGTTGAAAAGATGCCGGTATTTACCAGGTATTAATGAGATTTAAGGAGGTTTTAGTACCGGTTGTTTAGGAAGAATAATATGCGTGACAGTGCCTTGAAAGGATTTTTGGAGTGGAAAATTGTATTTACAGCTCTATGGATCGTAAATTGGTTAAGAGTCAACAGGTTGATTTGTGAATTCGATGTCGGATGTCGGGTTACAATTAAATTATAATCATAGCAAGATTAAAATTTGTTAATATTATACACACATACGTTTAATATCATTATTTTAAAAGTTAAAGATAACGATTGTTCTCGTCACGTTTAATCTCATTATTTAGTTAAAACAATTCAAAAACGTCATCGGTAACTAACTGATTAATAAAATATTTTCATTAGTAGAGCCATTATCAGCAATCAGATAAGGAATAAATTATGAATAATGATGATAACACTCATTTGTTATTGTTACTACAATTGTAGACTATTTTCTACATTGCCTAACGGAATAAACATTGTTTTCTTTTCTCTGTCTAGTCTATGGTTCTACACGTAACTAATAGTCGCTTTGGCTTTTTTTTTACTTTGATATTGTTAACGGTATTAGCATACGCATTCACGATAACGAAAATAAATGCTATAAACGTACCTAATGACGTAATAGAACGCAAATTGATGCCTAAACTGTTGTATTTGATGCTGTTGGTAATTTTGAGCATTTGAAGCAGAACTTGTTTATACAGTTGCAAAACAGAAAGTAAGAAACCTGTTGTGAACATCTTTATTCGCTGATATATCAAGCGGCTCGTTGGTCTAGGGGTATGATTCTCGCTTTGGGAGCGAGAGGTCCCGGGTTCAAATCCCGGACGAGCCCTGTTTTTATTAATTGAATTTTCTTGGTTTGGAAAAAATGTCGTATCGTACTAAAAATATTGGCCAAGTATTATGGTTTATTTGAACAAATTAATTCAAAATTATACTTTATTTTTTCCTTCCTACGTTTTCAGTAGCTCTCAAATTGACGAAATTTGATTATTAAATTCTCCAATAAAGTATTTTAGCATCAAACTCGTGCAGCTAAGATCTAATATAAATCCCACTACTATATATTTTTACTAATGATTCCAACTTTCCGTCAGGAAATTCACAATAGCCTGGGTAGTATAGGCGTGATGTTATGTTAAGTTGAATGATTTTTTTGCCACTTTCTTTAAAAAAAGAAGATATTGCCGAAACCCGGGATTGAACCGGTGGGCTTATTCGCTATTTGAGATTTTGGTTTCTTAACAAATAGTTTCTGTCAATTAGTAATTCTTTCACTCAAAACATGCATTTTTGACATAACGAAACCACGGATTACTCTCCTGGTTACTTGCCTGATATTAATACTTACGCTTAAAAACTCATTTCGAAATAGCAAAAAATCAGAGTGCGTGTTATTAATAATGGCTAACGACAATAGGCAAAACTGAATGGAAATGACCAATTTGTAAATCATCAACTGATATTAAATTATTTCTTATTTAATAGGACGAGGAATATACAAATTTATCCACTTTTATTGTTGTGTTATAGTTTTAATAGAAGTAAAAATTATTTTGTTTTACAGTTTTTTACTGAGTTGTGGCGCGCACTCTATTAGTTAATGATGTTTTATCTGTGGTTGAAATCACTTGAGTCGTAATAAAAAGTTTAATGGTTTTATTAATAATAGCCAATCCATAGATATAATAAAATTTAAAATTATAAATGCCTGTCGAACACATTTAAGAAAAATCAATAAGAGGAGACTAGAACAGCAGTAGAAGCCGAAACATATTTTTTGGATTTTGTCTGCCTGTATAATTATGTTAATAATTATGCTCCTTACAAGTAAATAAAATAAATTTTGTAGATGAATTTGGGATAGATTTTTTCGAAATGTAACTCCCAAAGGGGGTAAATTAGGCAGGTTTTTCAATTTTGAAAGATATAATAACTCAGAAATATCGAAATTAACGGGGACGAAGCCACGGGCAGAAGCTATTTAACAATAAAATAATACTTTTTAAACTACATTTGAAATTGATGTAAAGAGTGAAATATGACTTCTACATTTTTAAAAATATATTTTTGCAGAAAAATATGAAATTGCTGACTGCCACTTAAAAAAAAAAAAAAATATATTTTTAGTATTAAAACAGAGGTGAAATTTGCGGCCGCTTACCGTGAGGTTTCGCCAGCTATAAAGAGTATAAACACAAAATCATAAAAATTTAGTTTTTGGGCTTTCAATATTTAACTTGAACATCCTAACTACTTTTCCCGCCACCTCGTTTGCGTGGAATTCATTATATTAGTAATAGCTACGCCCACGTTTTGACCCGCATTAAACCTTACAGCTCCACTCCCGTGACGTTTAGCGTAATCTCAAATATCAGTTCAATATTCAGTAGATCGCGAGAATAAAATAATAAAATTAACGAACTGACTTTCGCTCGCGGATTTGTCTGCGTGGTAGCTAAATAAATTAAAACTGTATTTTATAAATAAGTATCGTTCAAATAACTATAAATATTTTTGCATTAAAATAAAAACAGACAATTCAATTTTATTTATTTGTATTGATAAAACCTTCTTGTTGACACCTACTAAAATGCATTTTTACTCTGTGGCAACTAATGTCTTTGACTGAAGAAAATTGGAACGTTTCATTACAACAAAAAGCATATAAATAGCTTTAAACTGAATAAAGAAAGTAACAAATTCAAACAATAAAACTCAAATTATTTAACTGATTATATCAAAAGAAAATTGTACATATTATAACAACAAACACAATATAAGTCATTATGGTAAGAGGTATTTTCGGAGAGATTTTCTCTTTAGTGTAAAACGAGTGCATAAAATTAAATAAAATAAGAATGGAACGCGATGTGATGGAAAAAAAAGTTATCCTCAATACAAAACAAAATATATCAAAGTTCAAGATAATCTTTTAAGACAACTATAAAAACGATATATAAATGTGATTTTAACTCTTTGCTACTGCTATGTACTAGAAACAGTGAGTATGCGTTATAATTTCTACTTAGTCCTCCGTGACACGATGAAATTACATAAAATATTTCTCACTTGTGTTGTAATGTTTTTTGTCTTTCAGGTACAATACACGAATATAGCAGACCTATATTATAATAGTATTATGATAAAGATGATAGCGGCGGGTGATTTCAGAGCTAAACATTTTTTTAGACTTAAGTTTCATAAGTGCAAGAACAGCGAACATTAGAAGAAATGTTCCTGAAATTCTGTGAAATAATAAAAATTTTCAAAACTTCTGATTTTTCTTTATTATATTCTTATTTCTCTCACATAATTATCATAGACATAGACACTACGTTACGTACATAAGAAATTATAAATGTAAACTCCAAATAAATTAATAATCGTGAATACAGAATGTAAGTAGTTACATTATCTGGTGCATAACCTGTATTGTCCCATTGTTGGGCAAAGGTCTCCACCATACATGAAATGGAATGAATCAGGTTTTCATTTTTTATTAAAGTATGTAACTAGATTTGAACTACGTCGATAAAAAGCACTTACCCGTGTGCCAGAATTCATTAAAATTTGTTTTGTTTGGCGAGAAAGAGGAAGCCTACAACCTAGCTACATAATATTAATGTTTCAATATTTTGAAGATACATTATTTTCATTTAGTGCTTTTTATATCCCAGACTGGCATAATTCGTGCTACTTGTCATATTTATAAGTTTTCGTATGAAAAATTTCGAGATCTATGACTGAAAATAATATGACCTAAATTCTATTGCATTACGTATTTAATTAGTATTTTATGATATACATTAGTATTAAACAGTTATTGATTTGTTGTATAACGTTAATCTGAAGTAAAAAAACCTTTTAAATATCATTATTTTATCTCGCCAAAGTACAAGAAATCACTGAGAAACTGCTCCATGACCAGTTTCCGATTTTGACATAAGAAATTGCGTTACTTGCCTGTAAAGCTGTCAAATCTGCAAGAGGATAGTAACTGGCAAGCTGTCAATTTTTTTGCCAAGCAGTTATCAACCGTATATGTATGGAAATAAGGATGCACTAAATCCGAGATGAACCGGTTTCAAACGAAATTATTAATTGCTTTCGAAATCGACTGGAAATTAGTCACCTTTACGGAATAGCCATACGGGGACCTTTAGATCTTCAGTCTAACGCTCTCCCAACTGAGCTATTTCGGCCGATGAACATGTTGAGTAAAACTGTGTACACAATGTTAATAAAGTGAAATTATTTATTAATTCAAAAAAGATTTTCATGAATAATATTAAAGTAAACTGTGCTTCAAAAATTGCCGTGTCATGTAAAAATATGTTTGAAGTTAGGTATACTGCTCGCAGTGATGTACAGTAAGAAACAAAAGTTGCTGAACGCTATACATTTGTAAACTGCCATTCTACTACGAAAGATAGATACAGTTATTTACAGAAAAATATATATGTCGAATCTTAAATAAGAGTAGACTAATAGCTTAAACTACAACGAAATAATTTACGAATTTGAGAAATAAGAATAAGGAATTTTAAAAATTTGTTTATGTGTAGCTACTTCTGTTGCTCACTATGGGTGTACCTACAAATTGGAATAAGCCCTGTAAACTAAGTTTAGCCGGCTAAAGATGAATGTTTAATACAAAAATAGCATTATTCGTATATAGACAAATAAAATTAGGATCAGCCGGCGAATCCTAGTTTTAGTCACACATAGCAAGCAATAGTAATAAATCGATTCCTACAATTGAATGCGTCGGATACACTTCAATAAAATAAGTAAAAAAAAACTCACTACTAATGTCACCTGGCGCAGATAACATACACTCTCGATTTTAAAAAAGAAAAGTAAAATTATAACAAGGGTCCAAAGTTATAAAATCGATGTTACTTTTTATATCCGACTATGATCGGACAAACTTTAATAAATCGCTTCCTGTAAGAGTACCAACATTTTATATTTATTGATTTTAGGCATCTGTTATCGAATTTCCAGAGGAATACGATATTGGAATAAAAAAAACCAATCTAAAGCAAAGTTTACTTTCAATTGATAAATTCAAGAGATAAAACGAAAATAACAAGGCCTTGTCGGTGAAAGTGCAAAAAAAAATGTAGTTTAATCAAAGTTTTTTTGTGGTAAGTTTTATTGAAGAATTAACCCTCAGGCAATATTATTCAGCAAGCAATCCCTATGTGTGTGTGATTTCTACATAATGTTTTAATAAACTCCTAACATGTTCTGTCGAAGTCTCATTACACCAACCCGTTGTATAAAATTAAATAACATGAGTCAAACGTACTTATGATTAGTCACCGGAAATGGTTGCTACTAAGGATTCAGTCCTTAAACGGTAAATCGAACCCTTATGATGTCACCCTATTGCCTGATGTACCTACTGCTTAAGTACGTATATTTAGAATTTGATAATTTCATTGAAATTTAGTTACCTGCGTAGATTATTGAGTCATAGGAAGCTCAAATCAAATCATTTATTTCCATGGGCCCCAAGGGGCGTTTGAACACGTTAAAACAAACATAAAAATACAAAAAAATATAAAATTAAAATAAAACTTAGCTAACTAAATATTATAGTACTTATTGTAATAAAATGATTTGACACCGGAACATAGATTGACCCTAATACAACTTAGAGAATTGAATTAAAATCATCATGAGCAGAGCTGGTGAGAAACTCATGTGCACCATCTTTTCAAATAATTCATAAAATATTTGTTTGCTTTTTTGACAATAATTCAATTTGTAAGTTATAGCAACCAAAACAACATTATGACTAAAGATGGTAATAAAGAGAAAATAAACTTAAATATAGCAATGGAATTAAACTAATACTTATAAATAAATCCATAGTATATAAGGCTGCAATATCTTACACTTCAAGCAGAAAATAAAGGAGAAAAGCAATGTGTGTATACTACTGTATACATAAGGGTTCCAGAACAGACAAAGGAATTTTTTATATAAGCTGATAACAAAAACTATTTATACTCCAAAAAAAATTTAAAAAATGTACACACAGCTAACTATACTCTCTTGGTTAAGTTTTCAAGCCTGAACTGAAAATCCAAAGACCACAGTGTCAATATCACAAAAATACTAATCGTGCAACATAATATGTTAATTCAGGCTATATGCTACATGTGTGAGAGTTTTAATCAAAATTGATCCGGCCGTTTTGTCAGAAAAAGTAACAAACATCCATTCCATAACTCACAAACTTATTGGTAAGGATAATAAGGTTGTTTTATAATAATAATAATAATAAATATACTTTATTGTACACCAGATATACAAAACTTAAAACTAAATGACTAAAACTATACGCTGTACAATCGGCGCTCTTATCGCTATCCGCGATCTCTTCCAGACAACCTGGATGAAAGGAAGTAGATGGAGACCAAAGTTGTGGCGGTAGGAGGTGCACGAATGAACAATTAAATTACGAATACAAAGTACTATTTAAACAATTAAAATAACTTAATATGATTTAAAAATTATAATTTAGATAACTATATATAAAGATAGATATATTTCACGATAAATACATAAATATAATAATATAAATAAAAATAATTTTATTTAAGTTTTTTTACAATTATGAGGTTGTTATGAACCTCTTTAATACCTAATATTAATCCGCCAAGTAGGCAACATCATATTCCGTAGGGTAGTTAAGCTAAGCAATACGGTGCGAGCATTTACCTGAGAGCCACGTAAGCTAAGAGGGACCTATTAGCAAAGACAAGTGGGAATAGCGGTTACCTATTTAGAGCAATTGCCAGGTGTCCCGCGCCACCTGGCTAAACGTGGCTTAGCACTATGAAGGTGTAATGTGGCTATTTACTGTTATAGAACTTGCTTTTGACTCAGTTCATGTCAAAATATTACCTAACAGATACAGTAGATTCAACCTGAAATCTGTGTATCTTTTTCAACTTTTCAGTAGCTACGAATAACACCTACGATGATAATTGTAAATAGATTAATGACAAATCTCTCGTCAGCATTTATTCATTGCAAAATAATGTTGCAAAGCGTGACAAAAATATAAATTTAATGTTCCGTCTTCATTCGTGTGTACCTTAAGCAAGACTCCGTATAAACAGGAAAATTGCCGTCATCAACAGAATCTGTAGGAATTTCCATGTTTCAAACACCTTTGTTCTTTACAACTGCCAAGAATTAGTCCTCAGCCCTTGACTGATGCAAGGCCGTACATATTGTCTCGTCAAAGTAACCAATTAATAAAATATAATTCCACAACCACAAATTCTAAACGTGCTTATTGTAATTACCACCGGTATTTTTCTATTATCCAAAAAAGATTAGTTTAAGTTAATAATAAAAGTTCAATTTGTTTGAAAGCGTGATTTTTTGCCGTTGAAAACTGTTTACCGCTGGGAAATAACACTGAACACTCTGACAATGTCTAGAATCCATATAGTAGTAACACGTACTAGCTTAGCTGCTTGCCTCGCTTACACTCGAGTTTACTTTACTACGTTAACGGGATCAAAGGCTCCCATGAGCAAGCATGAAGTTAAACAACCGTAATCAAACCGCCAAATGCAAAAATACATTATTATCTTTGATTATTTATTTATTTATTTATTTAACTTTTGCACAAATAAATAGTACATAGGCGGACTTAATGCCTTATGGCATTCTCTTACAGTCAACCTAGGGTGGTGCAGAGATAAGCATAGGTAGGTGCAGATAAGACAAATGAATAATTATTGATATGTAAATAGACGAAGTACATATTATATAAAATACGTAATAAATATACATAGTACTGAAAAAAAAATAAAAAATATATAATAATTTATAACATATTAAATACATACATGTATAAATAAAATAATAATAATATAAACATAATTATACAGGTTAGCCTTACAGGAGAAGTTGATAATTATATAGGATAAATAAGAAATATTATGATGATTCTGCCAATTGCTCAGTCAAGAGTTTACGCACATTAATCATAAAACTGTAACGAGTTGTTGCCATCCTGATTTCCAGAGGTAGGGCATTCCACAGAAGAACGATTATATTATTATTATATTCGACCGATAGTGACAGAGATTACAGCAACAGATTTATAAATATATTTAAATATATTGAAATATATTTAAAGTATTAATGAACAAACCACTATCAAGTAGTAGGTATACTGATTAGCACATACTCGTTGAATTCACTGAGCTTCCAAGCCAGGCTTTAATTAGCAATCGAGTTGTAGGTCACACAAACCTAGCTATTCTGAAATGAAGTAGCGTTGTACGTGCTAATTAAATTATAAGATAAGTTTATTAGGCTATAAGTGTAAATCAAAACGTTAGAATAACGGAATCGTCAGACAACTTAAATGATTATAATTATATAATTTCTCAAATCATGCATCACCGAGGAGTGTATTTTCAATTCAGAGAACTTTGCTATAGACTATATAATTATATATTCTTTCGCAGCATTTTAGTCTTAATCGTAAGCTGAATTGACCTTCATAATACCTATCTTCTCCCTTTCGAAGATTAACGTACCATTTTGGTATTACCCTATAAATGAATAGGCTAAAATTTTAAATGGTCTTCTTCGTGAGGTCAATATACATCACTTATTAAATATCTATCAGATAAGTAAATGAAACCAACCATTAAAAAATCCTTCGTAACAGAACCAACAATTTCTAGGTAATTTATTACGAAAGGAAGTTTCTAAAATACGAAGTTAGTAATTAAAACATGACCCAGTGTCACAATTCCAGGGTTCGATATCCGTGGCGGCACAACCCTTTAATTGTCTTCATTCGATACCTAATGTTATGCCTTCGTTCATTTTATCGATAGATTTTATTAATCGCTTTATTTGCCAAAGACTAATTTAATGAGATAGGCAATTATTATGATCATACCTACTTTCACTTGTTTGAGGTGTACCTACTTGTATTTTACATTATTTAATACATACATACAGGTAAATTATTTTTCCAGTCTATCGCAACCTAAAATACAAGCGGTATTGTCAATTTTCAGCTCTCATAGCGTAGGTACAGTCAGCAACAGAAGTAGCTACACGCAAATAATTTTCAAAGCCACTTTTTTCTTAAAATCGTTATTCTTTAATGATTTGATGAATAAAAACTGATAGTAATCGATAATGAGTGCATTATTTTATTTAAGGGATGTTTTTGATGTGAAAGTGTTTAGCTATTTTTGTTGTTTACATACCTCGTATCCACCTTCACTTCCTGTTATAGTCAGAAAGTGTATTATCTTCAAGCGCACTACACATACTTAAAATATACATAACTACATTCAATTCCGTTCACGCAACATACTCTTACTGGTGGTAGAGCTCTTGGTAATGAGCTCGAGGGCGGTAGCACCACCGTCTCACCTTTAACCTGCCGCCAAATAGTAGTGCTTCCATTACTGTGTTCCGGTTTGGTGGTGAGATCAGGCCCTGAAATTACTGGCACATGAGGCATAACACCGTAGTCCTCAGCTGCAGCGACGCATCTATAATCTGCTTTTGTGTATTGTTGATGTCCATGGGCTGTACTCCACTTATCATCAGGTGGACTACACGTTCGTTCGCTGTGGGCTTTGATAAATAAGCTGTGGGCGTAGAATAAAAAATAAAAAAACTCTTTACCTTATAGACATGAAGTGGGTTTCCTCCCTCCTCCTATACACCTAAATTAAAACTAACTTTGTCCGCTCGACTAAATTTTCGTTCAGCCACCTTAATGTTCTGTAACCTAATAACTGTCCTCACAGAGGAAGCCATTTTGTATCTACAATACTTTCAACCCACCTGTCTAGCTATAGAATATCAGGACAACAGAAGCGCCACAGCGGCGTCGGGCCCCGAGGCATAGACAATATCGCCACAGATTGAATTATCGATCCGATAATAGGATCGCGAGAGTAATGCCCCTATATATTGTTCCAGCTACTTTCATTATAGGAGCTATTGATCCTACTTCTTTATTAACTACTTTTTGTATTTAATCTGATAGCTAAAGGAAAATTTATTGTTTGTTTTAATCCAGATGTGCTATGGATTGTAACTTATGAGTTTTATAACGAATTTAGTTCGACACATCGTAAGTTTTTCTCTTTATTGGTTTAAATTTAATTTAGCTTGCTTGATATGGGACTTCTGAGCAGAGAATTTTCCTGTGCGTTTTATATTTCAAACTTATAAAAAACATTTCAACAGTAGTTCACAGAAACTGTCGATTTGATTAAACTAAAAAAAAAAAGTGACCTACAGGCACCAGCACCGACTGTAGCGTTCAACAGATAACAATCAACATGGCGCCCGAAGCGTCACCGACTGTCACCCAAACGAACGAGCACATTAAAATGAAACGCTCAAAGTAATGGACATAAATTAAATAGTGGTCCACGTCACTCAAGCCGCAGGACCTGTAGATATACGCCTTGACGGAAGCCAGGTAGTTAAGATTCCAAACAAAAATATGCGATTACATTAGTTAAGATGTTACATTTTAATAGTAGCTAACAAAGCGACGCTAATTTACGTCCTTTTTGGGTCGTAAGATAAGTATTCACTTTTTACGATTTCAATCTCGAGTCGTGAGAATTCCCAGTAGTTATCAAGCACTCACGTGTGTAAGAGAACGTTTCTAGGCGCAAACAGATCATAAAATTTCTTCACAGCAATCTTTCACTTCAAATTATTGCTATGGGTCATACCGCACGTGGATGTCTGCAATTTATTACAACACAAGGTTTAGAAACCGATAGTCATAGTACACAGTGGTTACAAGTAAATTACTTGAAGTGCTAGTAATCTACGCCCAGGAGGCAAACAATAGAGCAATAAAGGCAACATCCGACGACACGAGAAAGCAAGGAACGTATCGACAAAAGATAAATCAGAGACTACCTCGAGCATTACTACTACTGTTGCACAGCAAATATATCAGACAGACACTAACTCTTGGACGTAACTCAGTTTTCGGTAGAGAACATAAATGTTATGTTTTATAGAAATCGATCGCTGTCATCGTAGCGAACTATACCCATTTGCTGTCTCATCTACTCGATGATTTATTTCTTTAGCTCGACTAAGTATCGCCATCTTAATTTTCTGCTCGTGTGAAGTCGGAGCAATTTATATCGTCTTCCTTATCTTGATAACGACGTTTTATAAATGGCCGTAATGATTTGGTTTCAAAAAGCAATTTTGTTTGTCAACACTTCTTTTTTCGGACGTAAATGAGCAGATTCAACTGATGTATGAATTGTTTTGTTTCAAGTACTGCAATAAAATGTAAGTCTGACTCTGCATATCTGCGTTTACTGTCGGAGATGTCACATAAACAGCAATAAAATTTGGGTACAATTATCCAAATTTGAGTAGCGGGAATTCTTCCACGGATGGTTTCGTAAACTAAAGTAATCTTAAGGGCATCAGGACAGGTGGAGGGAAATAAGCTTTGTGCATTGCTTCACTGCCATTAATAATATTATTATTAAAACTTTTAAGATATTGTCGGTTTACCTTTCTATTCTGTTTTATTTAAAGAGATGACATATTACGAAAGCATGTCATTACTGCATTATATAAAACTAGATGAAAATATATACTTTATACAATAACAGTTTTACGAATAATAAACCTTTATGTATATTTAGGTAAAGTAATTTGAAAATAAAGGATATAACTAAAACGATTCTATCACAACATTCATACACTTAAACAAAATTGCGATATTTTTTTTTTTTAGAATTAGCTAATGAATACTATATTCAGCACCAAAAGATTAAAAAATTGCACTATTATTGACTGGATCACTAAAAACTTAATAATTAGCCTTTTGCAGACCTAAAGCTGCAGCTACCACTATAAAATGGACCAGTAGCTACTTCAATATCAACACAAACATAATACCTTACCCATTCACTGTTTCCCAGCCAAAAAATACCTGTACAAACGAGTCTTAAAATATTTCATTGATACGGTCAAATTCCGTGTCCATTCATGGGCCGTGTCAGCCACTTGTCATAAGTACCCGATCTCGACGATACCATCGGACACGCGCGTCTCATACGTGATCTCACCAATTTCACCATAACAAGAGCCGTTCTCATGGGTATCTTGATGCCTCGGACCTATATTATAATGAACTGCTTCGATAAATCGACATCTTTATTGCAGCTAGTCTTAAGAATTAGTCCAATTAGTGAAAAAAAATAGCTTAGTATTATAAGGCTTAAGGCGAAAGTTACTTCAGTTAAAAATTGATTCATTATTATTTATTATTATCTACTTTTGTGGATTGTTGATGTCCATGGGCTGTACTCCACTAACCATCAGGTGGACTACACGTTCGTTCGCTGTAGGCGTAGAGTAAAATTAGAATTTTTCGATTCTGCCGGCCCTTATTATTAAGAAATATCCAACCATGAACATTTAAGTAGCATCCAGTAGGAAAAAAAAATGTCGTTTTTTACTATATTTTAGTCTAAAAATAACGAAATCGAATTGAAAGGATATAAGTATTTAATCAAACGGAAAATTAACTTAGATCTACCCTCAAATTTCCTGACGTCACGTCGTTACATTTTTTTATGCATAGTGAATTATATTTTATGCCGGACCCTGTGACTTGTCCATAACTTTTACTTTTAATTATCTTGCAGACAGTTCAAAACGACGACTTCGACTTCTCAAAAGCAATAGGAGCAGTAATCGTTCGTCTGTAATAGAATAATTACTTTTTTGTTACATTATACATGGTGGTAGAACTCTTGTGAATGAGCTCGAGGGCGGCAGCACCACCGTCTCACCTTTAACCTGCCGCCAAATAGTAGTGCTTGCACTACTGTGTTCCGGTTTGGTGGTGAGATCAGGCCCTGAAATTACTGGCACATGAGGCATAACAGTCCTCAGCTGCAGTGACGCATCTATAATCTGCTTCTTGGATTGTTGATGTCCATGGGCTGTACTCCACTTACCATCAGGTGGACTACACGTTCGTTCGCTGTGGGCGTAAAATTAAAAAAAATATATATATCTTTATGAATATAGAAGGGAAGTAGGTAAAATAGGTGTCAAATAAAAACATTTAATGCAAATTATTACATTATTTATTATATTAAGATCATAGACATACGACAAGTAGAAATATCACATTGTACTTAGTTAATTAAATATTAAAGTACATACTGTGAATGAGAATTTTAACAAAATCGTTCCTTGCACACAGGTTTTGGGTATATGTTACAACTAGCTTTGTATAACTACAGTGAAGTCGAGCTCAATATTGATTAAAAATGCGGCAAATACATGCAGTACTGATGTCATGTAATAAAAGAAACATTGAAACATTCGCATTAATCAAACCAATAATATTTTAGCTGCAGATGTCAAAAGGTAAGTACAAATCATACAAAAAGTATAAAATGATTGTTGGAAGTACAGCAAATGATTTTATAACACACGAACTCACTAAAATATTTTTTCAATGATGTGCAACGTAAACCAAATTTACGAATAGTTATCTATAGCTTCATTTGCTATAATTATAGCTAGACAAATTCGTGGACGACACTCCCGTGGATCCACGTGCGCGCGGGACGGGGAGGTCATAAGACAGGAGCGTCAGTCGCTCTCGCTCGCCGGCAGCTTGTGTTTACGGATGCAGCCGCTTAAGACAAAACACACACGATATAATTTTCCAAAAAAAGCCGACTACAATTACAGAATAGGCACTAAAAAGTAAGAAATACTTAAGTAATATTCAACTTTTCACTAAAGAATACGATAAACGGCCTAAGCCTAAACGGTTAAGGTGCCTGTAGTAACACCTTCTAGCACCTGCTAGATGCAAATAGCCGAGTAGTTTTAGGTAATATACGAAAAACAATATAAAACCCCTATTAATTTTGAGGGCTGCCCTCGATTTTTGTAGGATCCTATCATCAGATCGTGACCTGATGAAAATGGGACCACTTGACAAGTATATTCTTAGATGTACAAATAATATTTTCTCAAATCGGTACAGGCGTCTTCCAGTAATCGGGTAAAAAACATTAACCAAAAAGAAATTAGAAAAAATACAATCCAATTGACAATCTCCTTCTTTTTTTAAAGTCGTTTAATTACTATAGAAATATATAAATAAATTATAATTTATTTGGCTTGGGTGCCAAAACTTTCCTTATATAAATTGTTGAATTTGTTAGGTAAACATAATTATTTTTTATCGTAAGAATTACTGAATTTTGAACCAGACCCCTTGATTCTGGAAAAGAAAAATTTTGGTGTAGAATAATTTTTCTGGATATTACTGCCTTGTTAATATTTACTCTGATATCAAAATAAATTATTATTGCTCTATTTTTTGTAAATAAATACATTACACCGCAATATTTACTTAGAAATATCTTCAAACTAATTCGTAAAGAATTTCGAATCACGTGTAGCTCTGTACAAACCGTTATCGGCTAAATTACGTTACGGGTTTGCCAAGCTATAGACGACACACATGTATTAATTGTGCTGCATCCGTTTTTTCCAACGATTGTTATCAGTAGTGTCTGTTTTTTAATGTCAAAATAACAGTGTTTTTTTAATTGATGTTAATTTGCGCGAAATATTATTATAAACATAAGTACCGCCATTTTAAATAGGGTAATGTCAAAGAATTTAGTCAGGAGGTTAATAAAAACCCCCTGCGAGACAGGCAAAGCCTAGTGCAGGAGATTTTTTGTTAATTGCAATAGTAATTTTATGTATAGTACCTAATAAAGCAAATAAATGTAAGGAATATATACTTATTATTCAAATGAATAAAATTTATTATTTATTAAAAAAACAGTTTAGTCAGTCTGTTTGTTTGATGATTCTGATTGATGAGATCTGATTTTGTAAAAAATGTATAAAAAAAAATGCAGGTAGCAGGCAACAAGGCGCGTAACATGGATTACATTTATTGATGTAACTACCACGCAGACGCTAATCTCAAAACTACTAAGCAGATTTTAATTCTTTTTGTGTTTGATAGCCTGACTATCAATAAAAGTTTTTTTGATATTTAACATTACGCTAAACTTTAGGGGATCGGAGCAGTAAGGTTTAACGCAGGTCAAAGCGCGGAAGCAGCTACTACTTGAAATAACAAATTCCACGTGAACGAAGTCGCGAGCTAAAGCTAGTGTTATTATAAAATTAAACCGTATAGTATGCATATTATAAAACCATAGGCTATAATAACCAAACACGTGGATGAGTGAATAAATAAATTATTCACCTTTTGCTTTGTCTTCTTCATCCAATGCTGGCCCCAAACTTTATTTAAAAATAAAAAATACAATTAATATCTATACATATACCTGCTTCACTAAAACACATTTTATTATGAATAAGTTATAATATTTACTGCTTTCATTTTTTATTTATTTCTATTTGTTAATAGTCGTATCGGAAATCGTAGGAGGAGCTACTGCTTTCTGAGCTGGTCTTAGCTCTTCCACCGTCTTGTCTACTTCTATCGCTCCTGCTGCTATCTCCCCTGTCTCTCCAATTAGATTGATTAGAATCTCTGCTTCGCCAATCAGTTCTGCTATCATTGCCCTGACATCTGTCATTGTACCCATTGTTGTATCTGCCGTCATACCTACCATACCGGTTATTGCTTCTGTTGTATCGGTCTCTCTGTTGGTCTTTGTCGTATTCTTCTTGAGCGAGGGATGATCTGGCATTAGGCATGTATTGATTACTTACAGGCTTTATATCTGTTCTTTTTCCAACATCGGGTGGAGGTGGCGCAGTTCCTAATAAGTCAGCTATGTAATTCGCGCGTTCTATCTGGTACCCGCGAGCGTTTTCGAATTCTGTAACAATTGATACTGTTTTAAAACCGTACTAAAACGTTATTCCTAGATCGGTTTTTAGACTTAATTCAATAATATTGTTAGTTGTCATTGGCTAAACTGCAAAATTATACGCTTTTTATAAAATACCTTAGGAGATATAACACATAAGATTGTACATTGAAATCCATTCAAATTAACAAACATAAATCTGGTGAAATTAAGTGGTTGGTGGACTCATCACTCAACCGGAAAAAATATAAATTCAAGAGAGCTATTTTTGAAACTGAAAACCTATTTCCCATCTCATGGTGAAGTAATAATTTCTACCAGTAGTAAAGTATATTTATAGACAATAAGTTACTTTTAATGGCGTCCTTGGGTGGGACCCCGAGGCGATCGCGCATATAGCGGCACACCATGTACCCGGTTCGATTCAGCCCGTGTGTGCAGTGAATTCCGATCAAGAAATCTGAAACAATATTTTGATATAAGTTTACACATATAAAACTATACTAAATAAATTTGAAATGTATTACAGATTAAACAGGAGAACACAGGAGTAGACATGGTGCGGAAGGAAGACAGAGTAATATTATTAAAACCGACGTGAGGTGAAGACATTATTATTGAGAATACGGGTTACTCACGTTACTTTAGCCGGGATATGCCGAAACTAGTCGGCATATTCCGGCTAAAGTAACGTGAGTAACCCGTATTCTCAATAATAAGGAAGACAGAGTGTTGGGCGCAAATTAGGATAAGTCTATGTCCAGCAATGGATTTCGAGGCTAAAGGGTGATAGATTGTATTTAACATAATTTATTTTAATTATAATTTTATTTCATATTTACATCCATAGATTGTTAGTAAAAAATATAGTATGATCTATGTTAGTAATTATTATTAATTTAATTATAATGTATTATTTCCATTTTTATCCTACATTAAATATAATTATTTTGCCGTCAACATGTATGCTGTTACAGTGACGCACAACTGGACAGTCTACCCTGTTCAGTATGGAGTTTAGAAGGCTGTTGGAACTATTCTGCTAACGATAAGGAAATAATACACTAAAGAGATGCTTATTATTTAGATATAGCATGTAAAATTGTGCCGACACATCTGAATTTGATGTCATGAACATAGAAAAGTATCTCACATAGAAGGATGCAAAACACCAGTTTGGTATACTCTAGTTTATCGCAGTTTATCTCAAAGGGTAAATAACTGCCTGCTCTTGATAAATGCGACCTAATACATAGTTTAGGAACAATGTAAAATAACAACTAAACAAATCTTACGAAAATATGTTAAGATATATCTCTGTAATTAGAGTAAAAACGTGGCTGTGGACTAAATCATTCAATCTATCTATTCATTAAAAGTAGGTTCTCAAAAACAACACAATAATTCAAATCGAAATACTAATCTGCTTGTAATCTAATCTATATAAAAACTAAAAAGCAAAAAATGCACTCATCATAATTATTGAAAAATAAAACTTTATAAAAGTTAAATAAAAAAAAATACTAGTAATTATTAAACTAATACCAATAAAACACAAACACTCAACCGCGATCGATATCCACCGCTAAAGCAAACCGCGGAAAATAAACGAAAACCTCATGTTTGTGTCTTCAAAATCGCACCGCAAACATCGGCGTGGGTCGTTGACCCGCCCCCATGCACCCCATCGCGGCATCGCTAGGGGGCGGCAGCGTCGGGGAGAAAGGAAGTCGTGGCCGCGGTTTGACACTTCCTCAGGAAGACCTTTGAAGTAGCTACCAAGATACTATAGAACGTACAATACGATGCTGTTGAATTTTGTAATGACGACTTTTTATCATTTTTAATGTTGTCTGGAAGGGGATGCATTTGTAAGAACTTAAATTTTATTCTAAAGTGAATAGAGGTCGTTCAGAGGTATTTTATTTCATTATAAAAATATGATTGCTAAAATAGACAAAATTAACGTAATATGCTTATTGTTATTATACCTGTGACTTTAAGCGATCACATTTTTTTTTAAAAATATGGTTACCTATCCTTGTTAGCGTGACAAAGGAGAAAAATGCGTCTAAAGGAATACTCGACACACGACTCTGAACACAATCGACATGAACGTATTCATTATCCTTACTTCCTTATTCAAATTTTTTTCCCGGACAGTTGAAAAAAGACCTTAAAATAAAACATCGTTAAAAATCCTAAACTTACATTTGTTGTAATTATTCCTCAACACCGTCGTACGAGGCCATAAAGCCACACGCGTGCGTCTACAACACAGACGTTACGACCTGACTTTGTCTGTGTATACTAGTGATGCAATCAATACGATTACGAATATTGTTACTTAGCGAATGTCAAAAGTACTACGAATATCAGACAATATTCGTATTCGCCGAAGAGCATAACGATATACCTATTGTATTCGTACAAATATATTGAAGCGGTTAAACTGAGATGGTTTAGTGATTAACTATCTTAGTTTAGGCTAAGCGAAAATTTTGATTATGTATGAGGTACTCATTTTGACAAATGAGGTGGGACAATGTACCACCTCATTTGAGGTGGACAGCAGAACAAAATAATTCGTATGTAACGCGCGTTCACTAATTCATTTAGTTACTCTTTCTTGCACACGTTTTCTCCTTAAGAGTAGTAGTGGGCTACAAGTATACCACTACTCTATAACCTCAACGAGTTTAAAGCGGTAAAAAATGAGCGTGTGAGGTGATGAGCCAATTTATTCCTTTGTATGAGACATTTGAGGTGCGAATATTTTTTCATTTACAACAATATATCCTATCGAAATTAAATTCGCATGTAGTCTGATTTATTTTGTAATTTGCATACAAAAACTTATTTACATCGAATAAGCGCATCGAATAAGTATACAATTATTCTAATTGGCGAATAAAAAATATACGATTCGTATTAATATTCGTAAATTTTAGAGTGTAATTCGTCACAACACTAGCGTACACCATACCTCTTATTCCTTAGCACGAGACAAAAAACGAGCAAAAGCATTGTCGATGCAAAATTCCCACGCAGCGGCCAAGGGGTAATGCATTTGAGGCATTACACATGCAAATTCATGCCAAGTCGGGACAGATAAAAAAACAATTTAATTTAAAACAATCCATCAAGCTTTACCAGCGTCTTAATTACGTGTACATGTTTTCAATTACAGAAACAAACAATGCAATGATAATTACGAGACGGACTGTACCTTTGAGATAATATCTATGAGTAAGAGCTTTTCGGATTAGCTTTCTTGTACCAATAAGTTGATTGTTTATGGTGTGGCTAGACAAGACTTTGTTTGATCTGTTTTTTTTTTCTTAGTAGATATATTTCTTCTGCGTTAATTTAATCTCCTGAATAGACGCTTCTTAGAATACAGCTATTAGCTAGAATATGTACTTAGTTATATCAAGATTTATGTTATCGCAAAGTTTATTTAGTTGTAAATTAACGTTTGTGGAAGAGTGTCTATATGAAAATCTAATGAAAACCAAACTTAACCACAGATCAGCCGACAATATCAAGCTTTGAATAAAGTTTTTTAAACCTCAGCAGCTCTAAAAGGCGTTTATTGCTGTGTGAAAAATGTGAGCAAAACTCTATTTTGCTTCGAGCGTGAGGGAAAATTACTTCGAAATTTGGAAGTCATTAAATTGACAAACTCTGAAGTGGATGTCAATTCCCTCACAACGCTCAAGATTCTAACCTAGAATCTCGCTACACGCTCGTGATTCAACTATAGAATCTTTCGCTTATTCGGCCAAAATTATCACTCGCAGCAAATACGATCTTTGCTCTCTTGTTGCACGAATAACTATTGTTTGATGTCTACCATACACAAGGAAAAATAACATTTCAAATCTTTATTTACTTGTCTTTATAAGTGTGCCTAAACTGTTGCTAATAATTTTATGGAGGACGGATAAATTCTGTGAAGTGAATAAGTGTCTTATTTTCCTAAAGAACCTTATTCCGCTTAATCGTTGAGTGGCTCTGTGAAATCTTGCATCATACGGACACCTTCGTAATGTGACATTGTGGGTATATTCATACAGTTAAAGTGTTTTAATAAAACAAATGCTAGGAATATCCCCACAGTCATTCACATTAGTTAGAGGTAACTTAGGACTTAACATCTACAACTATTTGTAAATGTGTGTAAAAACCAAGACTACACGTGCCTATAGATCAACATATTTTATAGTTAAGATACCGGGATACTGTAGAACCACACAAGTGACTGGTTTAAGCTACTTGTTTACAAATATATATTAATAAAGATATCCTAAATACTCTATACAGCTATACATGTATTAGCGGAACAAACCATATGAGATTGTACTTCGGAAATATCTGTATCAATAGCCAAGTAATGTTGTCATCTACGACAATGGCTACGAAACTTGCAATCATAATTTGACAAGCTTACAAGATAATAGCTGCCGTTTCAGGTTTCACAGGTAGCGTTCAAAGACATTTCGAATACCGATCAAGTATTACGTCACTAAATCGATTCAAATGCAAATCGAGTACAACACAATACAGTGCTCGATACATGTTACCATTCGTAACTCACTTAGCATAGAGAGCGAGCCTCTAATGTTATAAAGTTAATAGAAAATAAACAAACATTATCAAAAGAAGGCGGTATATTATTATAATCACGATGCATTGATGAAACTATTGCATAAGAGTGAATCTATAGTAACTTTACAATTTCAAATCGATCTCGAACAATCTAGGTCTGATAATGTAACAAGAACGATCTACAATTTCATTGATGATTACAACTTGATGATTACATCGTGCTAAAATGTTGTGTATGCAAACTTGTGTTTTAACAATTATATCATTTAGCATCAAACACTTTGACGTCAAACCTTAAATAAACAAATATTGCTTTTAGTAAACTCTAGCAAAGTTTACACAAACACACAAACTAATGCTGGCTCATGTAAGTTAAAATTGATTTTAAAAAATCGGTCGTAAGACTTATAATTGCCATGTTATTCATGATATCACAACTTAAGTATCTACTTGTCCGACATGATACAAGTTTCCATGCTGTTTTTAAACTTCGGAGCTGGTTCTACGACAAAAGTTATAGACATAATGTACGCTTATAGAAGAGTGTGCATTTGTCGCAGATCGATTGTCAACAATCGATGCATTGTGATTGTAAACGAATCGATATCGATAAGGATAGGCCCACGTACCGCGACCCCCTTCCATCGTAATCGGCTTATTAGGATTTTACCACACGCGTTCGTGTGACTGCGGTTCTTAACGATGTTACTGTGTCGACTTAGGTATCACTTAGTTCTTATGATTACATCAACGCACGTATAAGTAATTGTCACCTTTTAACAGTGGAAAAGTATACACTTTCGAGAGAAAATATAATATATATAGATAATAACATCAACTTTTACAATACATGCATTAATTTTATGCAACTAGTTTCGTTATGTAAACTAGGCTTTACTTCAAATAAGAAGTAAAAAAAATGAATTCGTTCATCCTTCTTAATGTAAGGTCAAGGCAAGAAGAAACCGTAGTGGTTAAAGCGGCTGCCCGGTGAGCAAAGGCGACCTTTGATTTTTGCCGTTCTCGTAATTTGTTCAACTGTTTATTTGTATAGACTTTACTTATCAAACAAATATTATCACGTTCTACACATTCAAAGATCAGAATCAGTCATAGCAAAGCCAATAGATACGCGGACTAAATAAAGAAAGACTAAGTAAAGAGTAGTTTTTGTATGAGCCATATTTGTATAACACATGAAATGTGGTGGCTATATTGCCATACCAATTTCGTTCCAGCATCTGTTTACAGCATTTCGTTATTAAAAACTTCCTCGGACTATCCTATTACACGGCACAAGAATAGCGCTTAGATTATCTACAAACTAGCTAATAAATGCTCACTTAAAAATGTTTATAAGCAAATAAACTTATATTAAAGTACACCATTACTGTAATGAGTAGTAAAACAAACCGAATCGCACCGCGGGACGCTATTAAAACTGCTTTGGTTCAAGACGATTTTGACACAAACAACATTTTTGGAAGTAAAATGGCTTATTAAGTATTAATACATTGATACTTTTTATGATAAAGGTTGAGTAAGATGCGTTTATAACTAGCCGAGCGGAAGAAATATCGTGAACTAGAAAGAAGTGATCTACGCCTAAAGTTAGGAAAATGTAAATTTCAATTTACATTTTCTTGAGTACAAAGTCAAATTTGCAACTTACATTTTCACTTCAGTCTAAAGTCAACTAATAAAATTATTGGTTTGCCTTTATAGTAAACTCAGAACATGAAACACATACCTCGATTGTGGATGTTCATAAACTGTTTTCACTTTTAAGTAGAGTATAGTAGCAGGTATAGATACCTATACCTACTGCCAGGTGCTCGTTAGAACTCTTTTCATACTACATGTACGGGACATCTATAAATGATACGATGATAAAAGTGATATTAGTTTATTGATATAATGTTATTGATAGAATGATACAATTATGATATGAGTACACGCGGCGCTGACCTAACGCGAACTGAGTAAAATGCGCACGCGGTACAAATCTGCTTAGTTTACATTAAACATGTAATGCATTGTACGGGTGGACCGTACACTACAAAACAAAAAAGTCATGATTTAGCACAAGTAGCATACATTCTTTCATCTGATAAAGCTAAATCAATTTCTTCAATCAAAAATAGTTTGTTCAAAATTGGAAGTAAATGACAGTTTTCATTGGTATTTCAGTTATTTCTATGAGAGTGTTAAGTAGTTGTTCTGTTTATAAATCCGTTCGTATCGTAGCCTCATCTCGAGAACCGTATCTTAAGAACTTGTTGCGTGTTGCCACATAGCGGCGCCACGCGTGGGCGGCGTGTGATGATCACATGACTGATTACCTATTTAACAATATTAATTGTTGCAATCACTACACATTCTTTCACTTCGAGATTTTACTCAACATTGCCGACAAATCCCAGAATTCTTCATCGATGATTTAGTACTCCGTCTAGATAACTAATAAACAAGTAGTCAATAAATCCTGTCTAGCCTTTTAGTGTATAGTCCATAAAATAACCACGACAAAACTTTTGACAATTAAAATAAAGGTGATAATAAGTCGGAACAAACCTAAATAAATAAGGTTGTATAACTGTTTTTATGCAGAACTATAAAAAAAGTGATAAAACTGTATGCTTTCAGATACTAAAATTTAGTATTTGCAAATGTTAATGGTGCGTAAACAGTCGGCAGAAAATAGATAGACAATAAATAATCAAGTACTCATACATCAAATTCTTCAAAGAAAACATTAATTACATTCCTACAAGAGACCGACACACGCACATAAACCAGAACAATGGATACTAACGAAATAGGGATATTTTTACTATTTCTTAGATAATGCAAAACTATTGTAAATAAATTACTTGCGTAAAAGAAAACCACAAAGACAAAGCGGCGAGTTCAACGAAACAATGAATCGTAGAAGATACGAAAGAAATGTTAAAAGTAGCCATCATTTATGGAATAACTAACGCCATATATTATGAGAAACTGTTAAAGTACGTTATCACTTCGCAAGTAGATGGACAAACAGATTCGTCAGCAACATTTGTCACTGTTACTGGTTCGATTCCAAAAGTGCAACTTTGTCTGCGACTGTCTTGCAGGGAGTAAGTAAACTGCTTCAAACGCAGCGATATATCCAGCTCCATATCAACTTTGCGAACTATGTTTTAGACAAACTCATTTTTACGTGACGCTATCTTGATAATATTAAAGGAAATAAGTTTATTACTGCGAGTTCTTTATGATGACTTCAAGTCGATTCAGAAAATAACATACCCACGATAGTCGAGAAATTTATCAGTACAGAGTAATATTTTTTTTAATGACTTATACATCAATAAATAAACGTTTCGATATGTTTTGAATAACAAGAAACAATCCTATAGATTCAAAAAAACCTTTGTGATGGATATTTTACCTCTCCCTGTCGGAATTAAAGGTAGCCCAAGGTCATTAAACCCAAAACAGTACCAGACTAAAACCGAAAGTAGCAAGTCATTTCACGGTATCAGCAAACCAAATCTATCCATCACATTGCAATCATGGGACATCGACGAGACACGTCAAATAACTTCTACTCGGACATTTATAATAGCGATAACCAATTTTATATTCATTTCAGAGATACTATATCTATTCAAGACATCGATAGTACAACTCACAATGATGATAAAATTGACTTTTAATTCGAACCGAACACGATAAACTATGCATAATGATGTGAATGTGACATACGAAATGATAATAAAATGTCTAACATACTAAAAACAAATAACACAAATGATAAATGTGAAGCATAAAATACGAAAACCGATTAACCTGAATGGAGAGCCAAGTAAAACAGTAACTGTAAGAGCTAAAGCGGTTATAGCAATTTGCTGAACTCAGTCGTCGAAATTGAAAACGAATTAAGCAATCAAATTAGATACTTCTATAACTATCAACTTAAAATACAAACTTATTATAAAATCTAAATTTAGAAACTAATAAATTGAGGTGAAATAAGTTTAAAAGAAAATTGAAACATCAAACGGCTTCTGCAACAGCAAACTCTTTCCGACCATCCTAGGGGGCATAAACGGTAGCAAGTGTAACAACATTCCCCGCATGCGATATCGTGTAAATCAGGACGCGAACGTGATCCCACCTCTGATAGCGGGTGAAATATGAATATCGTCGCATTACCACGCACGGCAGTACTACACAACCTTGTCGTAATACGCACCACGCTGCGAACACCCATATTTTTACCCACAACAAACTCCCTCGCAAAATTAAACATTGTTTTGCTTTGGAAACAGTTATTGCTAAACCAGATCAAACCACACGGATCAAGTTACATTCTTCAAGAATCTGGCGCCAGCTACAGAGCAAACCAGTAATATACATCTCACTCAATCTACTTAGCGACACCGATAACCGGCCATTACCAATGAAAACGCCGACAGATACTAGCATGCTCACAATTAATTGAAACTACCCACGTAATCTAATAAAAGCTAGTTTTTGTGATCAAGACAAACAAGGGCGCCCATTCGTAATTAGATCTTAATGAACATTCGGAATACACACCGTGAGAAGTCTGACGATAACTACGATTTGTGTCACCGTAATTAAAAGCGTAGCTGGCGATAAACTTGAACGTGAATTAAACCCACTAGTTTTGACTGCTTTGAGTTATTGATAAACCAATTTTCTTGGAGCTCTCTCGTTGCTTTCTTTCCATACTCTCAAATAGGATTGAAAAAAGAGAATGAGTTCTTCGAAAAATGAACGCGTACTGCATTCGAAGCGGTTTTTAATTGAAATCGTATGTTGTGTCGAACGTCACCGATAAGGTTCTGTTGGTTTGTGACGTAACGAACCGACTGATGCAAATTGAGATGCAATGAACATTTAAATTACGCTGTCCAATAAATATTTAAGTAAAGCTCGTTTATTCAGATAAATATTTTTAAGCTTTTAGCAGAGCTTTTAGTTAATTGAAAAGATTTCAGCAACAATTTATTAATATGACAGGCTGTTGATAAGTAGTGACCATGTACGAAATACATTAATTTTTAATAAATAAGGATCTAATGGAGCACCTCAAGTAATGCAAAAAAAAAACAGTTAGAATATTCTCCAAGTTCTAGGTTGCCTTAGATAAATACATAAAAATAAAGTAAAGGAAGTTCGTTCTAAAACCATATCAATCATCTTATTTCTATCCAACGTTATATAAATAAATTGATATTCTCTTTATCATTCTATCGTAAAGTTTGATAGAAACACAAATATATCTATAAAGTTATCTGAAGACATCTCGATATTGTAGATAGTAACAATACAATGGCCATTACTGAATACGATACGAGTGATACAACGTCCCTTTATGGTGGACTGGCAAGGCAATACAATTAGGCAATGGGCGTGCATTAACACCTCACTTCACCCACGCTAACCGACTGTACTTACAACTCATGACATTAAGATAGCTTTTCTATACTGACTGCAGCTACATATACTAAGGCAGACATTAAACCTTGCTTCTGCAATCGATGTTGGATTGACACTTTGACACCTTAAGCCACATTTTTATACGACGTATATGTACCAAACTTGCTGATTGATTATCTAACGAAACATGTTAATTACAATCCTTAATTATCCTCAAAAATGCATATATGGAAGGGCTAGAATATACTACCGTTGCTAGTAAGTTTAAAGCTTATCACACATCATCCAACCGAAAAACAACAGTGAAAGCAAAGTTTAAACCAGGAAGCACCAGGAAGTTAGAAGTGAAAAAGTGGTGGATTCTACCTAGAGCTTGTTCACAAGAGTTCTTTTATTTTAAGAGGTCAAGCAGGTTTAGCATCAATACGGGGGTACTCATGCAAACTAACAAGTACAACACACCCAATGTGAACGTCTTCTGTTTAGACACGGAAATTTCGATTTCACTGCGGTTGACACACCGAAGTTTCCATTACTTGAATGAGGATTAGGCACTAAACAGACCAACACCTAACTTTGACATTTTGTTTATATTGCATCGTTTTGATATTATTTCAATAGCTGAAAATAACGAATGTAGCTGATCATTCTTCACTGAAAATAATATTTCAACATCTATTCTATGATCTGTCAAAATCAGGCTACAATTAGCCGCAACAGTTTGTATATTTCTGCTGTTTGAAGCAGTTAGTCAACCAATCCCCTAAAGAAGAGAAACCGCAACACCAATATAAGTCAGCACACAACCACGTCATTAACCGCGACCCGAAAAATAATCAAATATGTTAACAAATCGTGCAAACAAAATTTTGACTCACCGCCACCTTTTCCCAGAAATTCGTCAATGGCGTCCATGAATCTGAAAGCAAACAAAACTTGGTCAGTTACGAGAACAAAAGGACGAATGTGAATTGTTTGTGACCATATTTATGTAAAATATGGTCACATTATAGTACAATTCATTTAACTTCATTTGACATGAAAAGAAAGTTAAGATATTTTAATAAAATCAGTTCGTGAAATGCCCCGTAAATTTTCTAGACTCCCAAACTTTATTAGTTCGTAACACAATAAACTATCTATAAAATGTTAAAGACGATGTAAAGTGATACGTAGCAACAGTTATTCTGCCATAAAACATTTAATTGAATTTCACAAAATTTCTGAATCTACGGCACCCGTCAAGAACGAGATGAAATATTATCATGTATCGATCGCAGCGTGTCGCCTTACTTTAATCGACTTTTTTACACCTAAAACCGCACGATCAGTGGGCGTTGGAGAATTACAAGGCGTTTCTGCCGACCGTCAGTTAGAACTGTTTGGTGAAATATGTTTGTTTTCATCATAACTAATGTCTTTTAATATTTGCTACGAGGGGCCGCCGACAAACCCCAGTATTATTGGAATGTTTTCCTAAATAACTTGCAAGGGTGGTCCACCGATGAAGAGTGTTGATATTTCTACTCGGATTTTTCTTTTCTTCACAAAAGTACACGTCACATAAAATGTTTGGATATTCTTGAAGAAAAGCTGAGGGTGGCGGTGATTAAGACTTGTCATGCAAAATTGCAACCGTTTAGACGCAATCATTTTCTAATTATTGTGTGGAGTCCCCTCGAGCGACACGGCAGGCAGCGGCGCGGCGCCGCAACTAGTTGCATTCATACAAAATTTAAAATTCAGTTTATCATTATCGTCAATATTACCATCTAAAACGGTGCAAACGAGCTCTTTATTTAGAAGTAAGATGAGTTATTAGGCTGTCGGCTCCTAACAAAATATTTTATGGCAAGAAACGGGGGTTGAAACGAGTGTTTAATATCGATGTCGTCATAATCGTAAAAACCAGTACCGGATTGGGGAAAACAGCAATCGTAGTCGTGTTAACATAAAACGCAGAGCAAATTCATAATTGCCCATGAAACAGTAATTAAAAACACAGCCAGTTATGTGAAGTGACAAATAGAGTTATGTAAATAAGCGGATTCCATGGAATGTAATCTTTGGTACAATAAGTTTACAAATGAAACGAGGCGCGACGTGTGGCGCCGGAGAGTCAACAATTTAATTATGCATTTGGTCACGATTCAACAAATACATAGTTTTCCCAAGGTCGCTATTGACGTTTCACTTATGGTTTTCTATAAGCTTGACTCAATTTGAATAGTAACTAGTAATATAAAAAGATGCAAATAAAAAAATACCCAGTAAATGGATTTACCTGTGAGGAAATCTTCATCCATGCGGATAGTTTGTGTTTTTAATCTAATTTTATCACCATACATAGAATTACTTCGTGTCTTCATTTAACTTTAAGGTTATGTTAAAACGATCATTCTTTAATTTTTCTTATGATTTAGAAGGTATGATTTCTGACATTAAATAACTGACATTAATTCTCTATGACAGATCGATTAAAATAGTTATTTAATTCATTTAAAATAAAGCAGGACTAAAATATATTATACTTTCTAAAGAAAATTGCTTTTTAAACACATTACGTGTTGTCACGTAATGTGAAAGTAGGAAGTTACTAAGCTTGTTTATCAAAAATATCCTCTACATCATGAATATACACGTACTCGTAGATAAGAAACTTGTTCTATAGATCTAAAATGTAGTTATCAAATTATCGCAAAAATCGTCATTATTAGTTACTATTTACGATACCATGCCATATTTTTGTGTGACAATTAGATTCATCACGTCAATTTTCAGAAAGGACTTGTATTTTTTCAAATAATTCAAACACGTAACTGTTAGGCTTCAGTGCCAATTGGCCCATCCAAAATCTGGTGCTAGATGAAAACTTGAGTGCCATCTGGTCCACATCGAATCTAGTCCATGAGCGAGTTGGTGACTCGCAGATGTTGACTGTCATCAACAGGCGCCAAGGTTACCGTGGTATGCTGAAGTGAAAAATTGATATCGATACTTCGATTAGATATAATTAAAATCACGCCTTAATCAATGTCAGAGTCAATGGAACGCCTGGATTTTAAAATAATTGCAGAAATTTTGGTTTAAATATATAGCCACACCAACAATATAGACAGATGTTTAGACTGTTACTAAATAGATAACAATAAAGCTGATGGTCACTCGATTGAATATAATGGTCTATGAAATGTCAAGTTTACAAATATAGACATTTTTAATTTAGCACTAATCCTTAGTAATCCTATAATGGCATGTCATCTTGTTATTTATGTCGAATTCTATCAGAACAAGCTTAATGTTAACAAGAAAACACGAAATGTTGTACAAATGGCCACAATTAATCATGTGCAAGGTCGGCATGATCATGAGCGACTTTACAGAACATTGTACAACATAAACTTTCTAAGCGTTTCCTGACCAAACGCGGACGTCATTATTTAAAAACTGTCAAAATTGTGTATTTTATTGGTCGGGCGGCATATCGAAGCACGTGAATTACATGCTTTCTTATTTAATATTAGTAGCGTCTTGCGTTTGTGAGATAATTTATATCTAGCGGTCTTATCTGTTGGGGCGATCGCTCCCGAGTTATAATCCGGGTATTTTTCATGCGGCGGCTGTGGTGCCATTGCCGTGGCCTACGTTGTTGGAAAATTTATGTAACCACTAGGAGGCATCGGTGCAATTATTACTCCTACTTCAAATGCTTTGAATAATGTCTGACCGCCACTTCTGGTTTCGGTTTCAATACTTTCAATCCAAAATTTGAGTTTATGAGTGAAAATTATGACTACAACTGCAAGTCAGCAAAAAAATTTGTACAATTGCAACCCGTCTTAACCGAATACGAGTATGTTCTATGAGTAGAAAATATTACACAAGTGTTATAATATTTGCCAATGACACGTAACTCACTAATTAAAATTAAAATGCATTAACTTTAATAGATAAGTTGACATAAATATGCTAAGCTTACGGATTACATTGATTAATCTCATGTCGATATCTGAGTGCCCGGAGCAAAAATAAACTCGAACAGAATCAACAGTAGCAGTTTTAATGGTAAAGATCATAAGCTTTAAAATTTTGTAGTCCATAAAATGTCAAATTTACAAGACCATTACACGAGTTTGACGACATACGACCATAAAATATGCGTATAAACTGTGTGATAATTTTATTGCGAATTAATAACGACATTTATTATAATTCAACATTTCCAAACTTGTTCCTGGTTTACTGTCATTGTTGGCAATTGGTACGTAAGCTCGAAAATTTCTTCCGGACATGATTTTATTGCCGTCAATAAAACTGGTATATTATATAACAGTTTAATTTATAGTAAATTCCATCAGGTAATCAAGTGACTGCATAGGCCAGTAGATGACAAACACGGTTTCACAAGCGAGCGGACCTCACATACGCGACGCGCCCGCATCCATCATGGTAGGCGTACATGTCGTTACGTGTCGGTACCCAACAAGCGCCGAAAGTGCCCCAAACAGAGATAATAGGCGACATTTTGATACACCGCGAGATAAGGACCAAGGAGGTTCCCATGCGATCCAGGGCGTCCTCGTAATGTAAGAACAGCGTTGAAAAACTACGGGCCAAAGGTCAGACGTGGATTAAATACAAGCAGAAAATATGCATCCGGTGACAAAGGTATAAGCAGAGATATCCTTTTTAGTTGTTTTTGCTTTAAATAAGAAAGTATTTGAGAGTTGCAGGTTCATTATGTACGGTGGGGTCTTGTTAACTATTAATATAACAAGTTATAAACGTGCAATGAAGATGTGAAGGACTGCGAGGCTATCAAAGCTATTTTAATGATTTAATATAAAGTTAATGAGGCTTTAGTGTTGTGTGTTAGAATATAATTTATGCGATAGTATCGTTTGCGGGTGGTGTTTACAACGCCGCGGCCGTCAGACTGCAAACGTTCGGTGGCAAACTGCCGTCATACAATAATTACCTATTGATACATTGCCTTGATTAAAGTTGCGCATGCGATCCAATAAATCAGAAACCAATGAAACTGAGGAACGATTTTGTATCTAAATACAGTTGGTACAGTAAAATAATTCTACACACAAAACATTAAGTAAGATTTACACGTCTAACTTAACTCCCAAGAAGGATACTTTTGTTTCTGAAGTATGAAGAAAAGCTTTTCTATCATAATTTAAGCACTATTATCATAATTCATGTGACAATCCTACGTGGGCTCTACGAAAAATATATGGGACTCATATCTAACTTCAAGTAGAGACATAATTCAATCGTCCTAATAAACAAAATATCCGTATTTTCACATATTCCCACATAAAAACATTATCGTTAGTAAAAGTTACTTACTATGAAATTGTTTAATGGCTATGAATATCAAAGTACCTTAAAAGACTATAAAAATGTTTCCCAGAAGTTAAAAGCAAAGTTTATAAAGAGATTGGAATATAATTTAAAGTCGCTTATATCGACAGTTTAATGTTAAATGCATCGAAAATGTAAGTACAAAACTATGTAGCTAAATGCGGTAGAAAATTGATAAAATAAAAAGGAATTCCTAATGACCCAATAAATGACTCATAATTAAATAAAAACACAGAAGCGGACTCCAACCAGATATAAATTTGAATAAATACATTATTTAGCGAAATCATCAGCATTAAAACTAATACAAATAATGGCAAAGGTTAATCATAAAATCGTAAATTCACTCAAAGTGTTATAGAGACTTAATTTAATAGCATTTTTCGCACCAGAAACTAACCGATTATTTGATACATATAATATTAATACTTATTTTATGAGCGTCTTGAAATAACACTAATAACAGCAGCTTTTTAGTGGTGACAGCACTTTAAAGAAATCATTTTATTAGGAATGCGCAGGAGCAAATATTACTTCGTTGTTTTTTGATTACAAATGACAGCCGATGTAAATATCGTTATTCATGACCAATTATGATTATTGTTAAATTTATTTGCATACAAAAATTATCGCCATGCAAATAAAAGTCTCACAATATGTAATTTTGTAAGTGCCTAAATCTTGAAGGCAGCCAAAAAGGAATATAACGCTCTTGGACTTTTTGTTAGCTGTAAAAGTAATGCTTTTATTTAGTTAGGATTAAGCTATGATGTTTTATTGTTATGGTGAATTCGCGTTCATATTTATAGTAAAACTGTCTGAAAATTTTACGACCACAAGTGGAGCTATAACACCAAAACATTAGTCTTACTATTGTCCGGAGTCCTGAATGTAGGGTTGTCATCTATCTTCAAAAATCTGGATGCCGTCCAACCTATGCTCAGGGCTTTTACAGAACTCTCATCAAAAAAATATTTTGGGGTAAATCCAAATCTGTTTACAGTAATAGAATATCTCATGCAAGAACTCAGCATATTGGATATGAACAGGTGTTTAACAACAAAACAATGATACTATGTTATGCCTAAAGGATAATTTATAGAGCACCAAAATTTAGTCATACTGTTGTTATACCACAAAATAAAGATGAACTACTAACTACTACAAATGAGCTCAATATTCAAAACGAGATGAAGATTACCGAGACTGGAAATCTGTAGGACACAGTTTATTAGATTACTTAATAAAATGATATGGCAAAAAATATAATAGGTACGTATACATCTGTCTTACACAGTAAAGGTATAGGATACAATTGCATTATTTAATTCTAAAGAAGAAAACCTAACATTGATCAAATATTAGTATTTTGGCCTTAAGAGTCAACCCTAGAGCAAATGTACGGATCACCCGGGAGTTATTGTCAAAAGTAGCGCCATTCAATCAGCACAAAAGTGACACTTGGTTATTCCAAATGTTTACGTCGGTAAACTTCCAGAATATACTGGAGTAACCTTGGTGGTATCCAAAGTACAAGAGCTAAAGGCATGAGCTCAAACGCAACTGCGTTTTACGTTTACATAATAATAAGTAAGTTAATAAAAAATGTTCAGCTATTTCCTCATATATAGCTAAGGTTAATTTTGAGCAGATATTCTAAAAAAATACTAATGGGTGAGAACATTGTTTTTTTTATGCTGATGGACGTTGAGCATAATGTCACCTGTTATTATTATGGCAAGATGGTAATCTTAAACCTATTTTATTTATTCTTTATAACACTTAAATTATTATTATTATTTTGTTGAAACGATAAAAAAACTAAATACTTTATTTATCATAGAAATCCAAAGAGGTAGGTTTAATATTTCATCACAAAAAATATTATTCCGAATTGATTTCCATCTAACATAGTCCTTATATTCAGAACTCCATTATGTACATACTTTGATATTTTCAAAGAAAGAATACAAAGATTTTCACAAATAAAATCTTATTGCGACGACAATATCTACAACTAACAATTGATCAGACGGTATATAAAAAATATACCTACTTAAGCACATTTTATTATTTGCTTTGAAGTTATGAAAATAACCGGCTAAGTTTATTACAGCGTGTCGAACACAATAATGTATCTATCTTATGATGAGGCGAATGGAACAAACTTTGTGAGTTATGTTATTAGCCAAGGTTTTCGGTATCCACTTAAGTCATATTCTAATGCGATATCTAATACTTTGGGATCTTGAACATCATTATTACTTTGGGCAAAAAATAAACATTCACTAATCACGGCGAAATTATTATAAAACTTACGTGAGCATTGCGCTAGTTTATGATTATTTAGACCAAATAGACCAAGATGTTTAAGATGCGTATCTACTATATACACCAATGTCAAAAACATGGTAAGTTATTTTTTTATCTTGGCATATTTAACATGTACAAAAAGTGTTTAAAAAACTTACACTTACAACAAGCATAAGCATATTATTTGATAAAACGTCACACAATAAAGTTCACAATATCGAGTCTACAGAGTTATCTTAAAGTTTCAATAATATGCAAATTTTTAACGTAGCGATAATAATATGATAAGGATCAAAAACGCGTCATCTATTTTTAAACAAGTGACGTAATCGACAATATTCGGCACCAGCCAGAAAGAAAGGATGTCCCAAAATACACCAGACAGTTTCACGTCTCGGGGGACAGCCAACGGTCCGGAAATTATCATCGTAACAAACACAGGGTGGTTACCCTAACCAACCGCCAATAAATTTAATTTTATCATAGAAAGGAGGATTCTTCTAACATAGACAATATTTGGGATTATTATAGACGTTATTAGTTTTTTTGAGTTTATTAAGGCCTTTTAACGTAAGGGTGGAACGAAGCTACGATTGGATAAGAAAATTTATTATCGATTTCACTTGACTGGTCACTTTTTGAAGCGAAGATATACGGGATTTAGATTTCATTTTCAAGAATTACGAGCTCTAATTGTTCAATTGAAAAATACCATTATGATTTTACCGACTGCATGAATCATCAGCATTAAAAAATTCAGAGTACGCCATTAAAATATTAACATAATCTCAAATAACAGCATGTGCCTTCGACAGTCATTGCGTACTCCATAACGAGTATGAGTCAGGCATAACGTGTGGTACACGGCTCCTGGACCTATACATTTCTAGTTTATGCTGGTCTCGCATTGCACGGGAAGAATATACAACGCGATACCATCTTATACTGGAATTGTATAAGTTGATGTGTTTCCATTTGTACCCACTAGTAAATACTCTCCCAATTATGCATAGTGAATCAGTTTGTTTAACGTCCCTAACTCGACAATTGTTGCGATTATCTACCAGTTCTAAGAACGGGGATTACACACGGTATTATAGGACGTTTATTCTGTATGGTTTGTTTAAACATAACATGACGTGGAATGGACTTTCTGAAAAGGCTGGCATGCAATGCATACAATAATAGTACTTCGATGTAGCGGCACAAGACTATGTAGATGCCCATGCCACTTACATCAGGTTTTTGTTTCACAATATTATGCATATGTGAACAACTAACCGGTATATAACTAAACAGTGTAAACACACCAGACCAATTTATTCAATACTACATGAGTATGGCGATTAGCTAACGATTAATATTATATTAATAACCTTAATATTATTAATTGTTAAGAGTCCGGTGGACGGACCGCATTTTTGCCATTTAAATCAGCTGCAAAAATCAGACGGAGTAGTGTATCTCATTTTGGCGCACGCGCGCTAACATTTATTTCCGCGAGACAACACTTCTGGCCGTTCAAAATTTACATTTATCTTGGCTTGCAAAATATATAAATGAAATCTTAACATTTTTCCTTTTCTTTTTGCTAGCCCAAATTAGAAAATATAAACTATGTTTTTAGTAAAAAAACATTACAATACAGAACAAATATGATGGAAATGTGACATGTACGCTGCTTAAACTTTGATTAATGTAGAAATTTATAATGTTTTTATCAACAAATATAGTTGACGTTATACGAGTAACTCGCCACGTTACGTTGGACGCAGTAAAACAAAATCAGATCCCAGCCTCCTTTGTGGTCTAGCCGAAGTGCCGCTGGCAGTAATACAATGATTAAATTGGACCATTGGAACTAACTGGTCATTATTATTTTAATGTCCATGATATTGAGCCGTTTCTGTTCCGACGACGATTGTCTTAACCACAGTTGTTATTATGACTTAATCTTTGGTTAACTTTGACAAACAAGTTTAAAGGCGTTTTGTTTAGTTTGGTGTAGGTGTATGTTTAAACAATGATATTGCATTTGAACTACTTTTGATGCTTTCGTAAGATATAAATAATAAAAGATATTGCAAGCTAGGTCTTTGATAACGTTTCTTTATTGGTGATGTCAGACAATAAATCGCTAATAACTTTAGTAGGATGTTTTCGACCGCCTAGTAATAAATATAATAAACGAGCGATTAGTCACAGACAAATAGATCTACTACGAGTATCTATGCTTTTATCATCACAAATTTGACAACCCAAATCAGTACAAATGCACCTTCTATTTTTACAGCAGGACCAATTTACAAAGCATTATTTTTTAGGAATAACTCCTGTTTCGCAGAGGTGTTCACAAAGCAGAGAACACAAAGAGCTTTACATAAATAACATGTATCTTAAAATTGTAATTATGTATAAGTTTTAAATTTTAAAGTAACATGTGCTTGAATAAATAATAAATAATTTTATTTTTATCGTATAGCGATGATCTCCCATGAGCCATCAGATTATAATAAAATAATGATAACAAATGATTTGAAACCTTGACACATAGATTCCAAAAAATCGCAATAAAAAAACCATCTCAAAATTACCTAACGCCAAAATATTTAGAGGACAAATGTTACAAACAGTCGTACAATAACATCCTTTTATGTTAATCAGTACAAATAACTATAAAACCACAACAATGACTATTCGTCATCAACAACTGAAGATGTGGGATGTGCTAATTAATTAGCGAGATCATTAATGATGGCGCCGATGACACATAAAGCTGACCGCACACTGACGACTTCACCCTCGCGATCGCGACTAAGCGGAAATATCTGAGGATTTCATAGGAATGACTGGTATCGGTAAAAACAATATGTTTATAATTAAACTATAACTCATACCTCGGTAGGTATGCAGACACGTCTTAAAGAACGTCAAAAATGTTGATTTTGTGGCACAGACTCCCGTGTAGACATTTGGGTTGATTCATCTAAGAAACATCTGCAAGACAGCGCGTGGTAAACCACAAGATATAAATGTTATACCTAATTGACACGATGAATTACAGTTTATTTTAAGGTTTTGTACGACAAGCATGAATATAAATTAATTATACGAATCTTAAATTATGGAAATAAAATTGTTATTTAATTATTTTTGTGCGGACACTGAACAATGTCTTCATAACACATACAATCGATATATGCTGATAAATGTCTTCACACGCATTTATTTGTAATTTAATGGTTTTATTTATTGCTAATTGCATATGAACAAACAATTTTATTAATATTGAAATAGTTATAGCTGCATTGATAAAATATAAATGTCGATTTATGTCATTGATGACGGCCACAAATCATAGAAATGTTTAAGACACAGAGAATAAAAGGCAAGAATGGGGGTTTGGGGCAGAATTCCAGCACTTAGCGCTGTCTTGCAGCAATGCAAGCGCTGTAAAGCATAACGCTGAGCGATATCCGGATTCCTGTACAGATACTCGTGACGTATGTAACTTTTGACTGTGTTATTTACATTATTGTTTATTTTCACTTTTTATTCGGCATTTAATTTCTGTTTTTTTTTTTTTTTTTGTTTGTTTTTTTTTTTCTGTGCTGGAATTAAAATTATTTTCTTTCTTTCTTCTTTGTTTCTAAGAATAAAATTGTTGCATAAAAAAATATATTTAAATAGTGTCAATGTGGAGCCAGCCTAAAACTACCGTATTAAGTTCGTATTACTTTTAGCTTTAATCATACGTATATGAGTAATCCAAACGTTAATTAATATTACAATTAGCACTCCCGTCCTAGAAAGTGATGTATTCATCTAAATTAATTGTTCTGTGAATTTTGCCGTTAATTCTGTACTGTGAATATTATGACACAGATATCATGAACAGTATTAATTGCGAAAATTAATTCGTGGTGAGTAATATGACAATAATAGATGTACATACCTTCATGTCTAGTGTGTTGATCATATATTTGATGTAATTAAAACACTAGACAAATCAACATCCATGCTCTTCTAAAATTATTTTAAGCAATATATTAAAACAAGCGAATACCTGTCTGCTGCAGTTGCACGGGACCTTGTATGCCTATCTGGTAGTGATGAAGCGCAAAATAGTAAAAATGTTTCGGTTCAATCTGATTATTGAATAAAAAAATATGCTAATAAGTCTTTGCTATACCTACCTACATGTTAAACTAACCTTTTTACCAAGTCAATAATGTTTAATGTAATTAATTAAAAGTATTCTATTCTGTTTGTGGCCATTTCATACGATGCAAAACCCCTTCTTCTCCTTTGCGTGTCAATGGAAAAACAACTAGTTTAAATTGTTTCCATTGTGGTGGAAGGATTGGCCAGTCGCGTTGATGTGACTGCCCAGGGTGCGCCGGACGTCAGGGGTTTGGGATTAACATCACACGGGGAGGCTCCTTCCATGCACATGCAAAACCCCTAAAAAGCAGGAACTCAAATTTAAAAAAAATATGTTCACGCGTTGAAGTCTTTTACACTGCCTTACTCAATGACTACCATACATAGCCCTTTAAAATAACAGAAGCGTTATTAAACCAAGTTGATTATCCAACTCATTACATAAAATTATCCACCAGCACTTTACACCGTATTTATTTGTTCGGCATCGTATAATGAACATTTTAATCTACAAAATGTCGCTCAAATTCATCAAACTTGTCATCATTACTTGCCGAGACCAGAAAATAATTACTTATAATAAAACAAGGGCACGTTCTAATCAAATCATGTACCAAGTTTCGTAAGCATTTAATTAACTCTGGAGTACGATGCAACTAGCTTTCGTAACAACTATATACAGACAAAAGTACGTATATATAATAACAGGACTATATAATAATACATACAATGTCTCAATTATACCGTGCTGTGTGGTCCAAATTATTATACGCTGTAATAAAGAATAATATAAAATTGACGATATTTAGATCAGCTATTACTCTCAAGCAACTTGTAATAACCAAGTTATTAGTATTATTATGGACATTATAGAAAATCGACAATTCGTTTCATCATCCGATAATATATAGGATGTTACCACTTACGGATATTCGTGAATTGGTCTTCTAAACATTTAGATATTAAAACCGTGGGTTCTAGAGTTGTTCTAGGGTTGTTATATTTATATATTTTTTTAATTTATTTATTTAACTTAATAATTATTAATTTATAAAAAAAAAAAAGGTGATGCAAAAAAACAAAGTAATAGTACATATACTAATAGTATATGCTATCAATCCTTTTAGCAGTATTGCCAATAAACGGATATTTGTATATTAAATCTTATCGAAAGCTTTCCGCTTGTCAGTAATCGTTAGTAGAGTTTAATTGAATGAATTTATTAATGCTAAGTTACTGATAAAATATTTCAAGTTAATTTTTCGCCTAAAAAATGTTATCAACGATTAAACAATTTTTTATTAGATATTATCCAAATGTTATTTAATTCACCTAACAATTAGAGAGCGATCCAAACCCGATAAATTTTTCGAAATGGTAGCTTCAGTTGCGAGCGTCGACACTTAAGTTTATTCAGATATATCCGCATCTAATATACAACACCTTGTATATCCAAGGTATTATAATCAAGTAAGTACTGTAAGTTATAAATATGAAAGTTAATATTGATATAAGGCGAAAATATTGTCTGTTTGTATGTCAGGTGTAATTGGCGTGACTGGATAACTACGATAGACGTTATCAGGTTCATTAGTAGTATGTCTGAATTAACATAACCAGCTAAAGATATAAATAAACAGTTAACTAATAAGTTGTTTAGGTAAACGTTTGCCTTTAACTAAGCCGAAACTCAAAGGTAAAGTGAAGTTGTCCGTTGAATTAAATTAGTGCTGTCCGCGAAATTTTAATTTTAAAATTTTGCTGTTTAAACTTTTTTTTTTAGAAATGTTGTGCAGCCTGCGTTACTTTATTTATATGCCTAGTATCCAACTTAGTGTTATACGACTATTTAAAACTATAACAAAAAACCATATCATTTAAGTATACATTGAATGTCTATGGTTTTGTGCACTAACTTTGCTAGTCGAGTCAATGCCAGCCTTTTTTTCTTAGGCTTCTAATAAAATACTAAGACGCAGCCACAGTTTAACAATAGTATAAAAATCGAGTAGTAATGAGGTTGTCGCCGTTGATCAAAACACCAATTATTCTCCTGGTTCACATTATCCCGGACGGTTACAGAAAAATAACCGTTCAGTGTTAGTAGAATGGGTTAGTGACAGTAAATTTGGACAATGGCTGGCGGTCTCTATATTTATGTGTTTGTTATCACGCTCGGAAGTCTCCTATCTTACTCTGATTTACACTGGCCGCTTGCTAGACAAACAGTCAACAACGTGACAATTTAACACACCTTTAGCGAGAAATGAGTTCACAGATCGTAACATAATTATGTGGACAACGCTTCATTGTGGAATCGGTGAAAGAGCACCTATTGTCTATCAGAATTATAGCATTGTAAAAATAACTTAGCACGTTACAATCCGACGATAGTAATCTAAACACACAACTTTACGATTTCAGGATGAAGCTTGCAGATTCAGTCAGATATTTCAGGTCAGACAACAATAGGCTGTCGCAGTTCGTCAGAGTAGCTATATATCCACTATTTATGATATTGGAAGGTGGGCACAAAGTAGCATTAAAAACCGGCCAAGCGCGTGTCGAGCCACGCGCTGTGTAGGGTTTTCGTAGTCAGCCGTTGCAGCATACGGACTTACAAGGCGTCTTCTGCCAGTATTGAATACGAAATAACATCATACCAGTAATTATTTTCAAAGGTTTTTGTACTTTGTAAGATATATTCCTAGTAACTGCATGCATTTTGGTATAGGAATGAAATTCTGCCCTTTATTTGAAGGTTCGTGTGGTGAGAAATCGTACATTCGTTATATTTCTAGTTTGGTGGTTTACATTGGTGGTGAGAGAGAGAAATGTTTGGAAAATCCCGAGTATCGTTTTGATTAATAAATAAATAGATGTCAAAAATCTATCACATCAAACGGCAGGTCCAAAGTCGAAAGTAACATTATTTCGGTATTCCCGACCATGACCGAGCTAACTAAAAATAAAAAATGACTAAATACATTGTTTAAATCTCGTTATAAGTATCAATCATGCGCTAATATAATCACAAATAAGAAACAAAGAAAAAAGCTCGCAAGCGGATTTCACAAGTGTACAGATGGCTACACATCAACCTATTCATTTCTAGTATATGATGATGATCTCGCGTTGTTTAGGCTCCCCGTGCAATGCGAGACCAGTTTATACTGGCAATGTATAGGTTAATGTGTAGCCGTGTGTACAGTAAACGCTCAAAAGTCCATAGCCATGCTAAGGACTACATTGCTATGAACGGTACGAGCCCGATACACACACTAACGAAGTCGCGTGCGTGTTTAGCAGTTTATAAGATAACACACACTAATGAAATGTTGTCGCATTCGTACTAAACGCGTCACAGTGGCGACCGGTTCTTTGAATTCGCATCTCTCTATCATGAGCAGGTCTGGTAGCTATATCGGGTAAACATTGGGATCACGATCAACTAAATCTGAGTTTGAAGCTTAGTTGATTTGTGGTTGTCTTTTGTTTTTACGAAATCATAATAATATTTGTAACATTTTAAGCACAAACTTGTTAGGTATTCATGCTTAAATTGCGATACAATACATAAATAGTTACATATTGATATAATAACTAATAAGTTAAATATATAACATATTTAACTTATTAGTTATTACATCAATATGTTTATTATTTAATTATTTACGTAATTTTTTATTTTTATTTTCATTGTTGTAAGGTAGAAATAAAAAAAGTCACGCTGAATGATGATAACAATGTTTATTTGTTTTATTTATTTATTCAATTAATAAACTTTTAAGAGCATTGTGACGTCACATTCCTACCTAAATAAAAAAAAGTTCTCTTGTAACCGTTTATAAGATTTTTGATTAATATAATAACTAATAAATGAAATATGTTATTATTATTAAACTACTTACGTATTTTTTTATTGTTATTGTTGTAAGGTAGAAATAAAAAAGTCATGTTGAATGATGGTAAAAATGATTATTCGTTTCATTTATTTATACAATTAATACATTTTAAAGATAATTGTGACGGCACATTCCTACCTAAATAAAAAAGTTCCCTTGTAACCGTTTATAAGGTTTTTTTTGTAACCCACTTAGTTAATTCATAACATTGATAATACAAATATTACTAAATTGATTCACAATGACAACAAGGACAGGAGGTTCTAATAACAAAAATAAAATTGTTGATACCCACTTAAAGGTAATAGGTATTGGTATACAGCAGCGTTTATTGAAGACTAATATTATGATTTACTCTTTATGAAGATGTTTTTTTTTAATGTAACGTCACAATAAATGTATTGAGGTTACAGCTTGTCTTGACGAAAAGAAGAAGGAAACTAAACCTCCATTGAAGATCATTAAATATTTACAGAAGTGCTAATATTCAGTTACAGCGTCTTATTAGTAAAACCAAAACATCTTAAATTATAAATAATTATAACATTATTAATATTTCGTATAACCCCCATTATTTTCGATGCAGTCAAGTAGACGTTTGCGCATGGACCCTACAATATTATCACATATACTGGTTCCTCTTAAGTTTTCCCACACTTCCATGCAATGGGTTTTTAACTGTTGTATACACCTTTCATCCCGTGACTCCCACCTTTGCACCATCAAACCCCATACATTTTCTATATATTTACAAATGTGTGAACAAAGTGAACAAGATAAAGAATACTATATTTCTGTCCCATTCCTCCTAATCAAGTAAAAACTTCAAAAAGTATAAAAGTAACCAAGTGAGATTTGAACCTGCGGTGAATTGATATACGCATCTAACTGCATGCCTTAACCGCTCGGCCATCTTGTCACTTACCATGTGGTTGAAATTATAAACTACAATTATTTGTTAACAACATGTGTCTATTTCTTGGAAATAGAAGGTCGTAAGTCAAACTACGCTTCAAACTATTGCCTTTTGAGATTGCTTATGGACTTTTGGTCGCGACTGTACATGACATAGAATCTAATGTATCAATATTGGATCAAGCGATTACTTATACTTGGGCTTGGTATCAAATCTCATGGCTTGCATTAAGGCGTCATCATTTTGTTGTACGACTGTATTAAGAAAGAAGCTTAGAAGCTGACACCGACACTGACATCCTAATAAGTTATTTAATAATTTTTTAAAATGAAAAAACAACGTGCAAACTGCATAGATCTATGCTTTGAAGAAGCCTTATTTTGATACACTTTTAGTTTTTAAAACCGTGTAAACTCGATGGTAATAGTTTTTAAGCTGCGCTTAGAGAAATTATTTTATGTATCTAAGCGAATCTTTTATATGGTAAATATTTTCAAAAAATGAATTTCGTACGCTCGCCTCAAGAGAACCAAAAATCTAAAACGGTGATACGTCTAAGTACTGTCGACAGAGACATTAACTTTATCGACAACTTCCCAGAAAATAGGGCTGTAATAAAAGTAGGTTAAAAAGGAATCGGTAAAAGCGAATAAATCGTCAAAACAATAAAAGGCCCTTAAAAGGCTAGCAGTAAAAATCTATTAAGCGGACGAATGTACCACCGGCAGTGTTTACAATTTATAGACGGGGTGATATGTTCACGGGCGGGTCCGTAATGTCGACATGATTGTCGACAGAGGACATGGAAACAAGTAAAAATACTAGTGTGATAAATGAAACGAGCGGGGTTACGATCGGCTGACTCTGATCATCATCTGTGAGCAAGGGTAGAAATGAGTCTAGTTACATTATATTTGTTCTCTGTCTTAAAAACAGAATAATATCGCCAATTTATTGGGTACTTGTTTGTTCTTAGAGTTACCTGTCTAGACAGCGAGGGTGGTGGTGACATTTTTATCAACAAAAATCTAAAATAACTTCTAAACTAATCTTTAAAGAGATGGATGATCTTGGCGTCGCCAGATAAATAATTTTATGTTAAATAACATTATTATAATAATATATATAATACTAGCTGTCGCCCGCGACTTCGTCCGCGTGGCATTCGATATTGTCAATCTTCCTTCTTGCTTGCTGCTTCCAAAATCCAATTCCATCAGTAGTTTTTGCTAGATGCGCGTACGAACATACAAGCAGACAAACAGACAGACTGACAAAAAATAAAAAAAAACTTTTTATCTTCTATTGCTGTTATAAAGACCCCTAGTACTATTTTTCTTAAATATCTTCAATGTACAGACATGGCAAATTTACAATTTTATTATAATATATGTATGAATAATTCAAAACTTAACATTAACAAGTCATTAGAGAATTTTAAAGAAAAAAAAAACGGTTTCAAGGTAAAGTCACCAAAAGTACCCTATTCTCAAGACATATAGATGATATAGACCTATCATTAAGTCGACGTGCCTTTTAGTTAAGATTCGAAGTAGCTGTACGGGTGGCGCATTTGTCTAACGTTAACTGACAAACAGATGCGAGTCCCATAGCGCGATAACAGGGGCGAACTATCTCAGAAATGCCGATGGTTATTTATGTCGATGACGGCCAGCGATGGGCGCAGGCGACTAACAAAAGACCAGACAAATGATCGAGATAATCTCTGAGTTAAAGACGAGCAAATCATTTTATAAATTGATATGTAATGCGATATACCGACGATGGCATATTTTTCTTTCGACTTTTATCTGCCTGCGTAATATGAAGATTTATAGATTATTTTTCTGTTATTCCTCGAATAAAACTAATATTGATAGCTTTAGTTTATGTGCATAAAATAGTACGTATTACCCAATATCAAGCCTTTACACACGTATTATAAATAAAGATATTAATTAAAAACTGTAATATGACTACTTAGATAGTGTCAAAGTTTACGACACAATAAAACGTGGTGTGTTCTAGTCTTGGGGACAAGTGCTACACGTGACACACGCATCGTAGCGTAGCAGCGACAAATGCCTTTCAAATTCCAAAAGGCATCGGATCCCGCGTGGGAGGCAGACGCCGGCCGTCGCTCGTCGCCATCGACACAAGCGCTAGATGTGACCAAGTTCAATTGAATACGAGAATAGGTACCTCTGGTGGCGCACTGGCACCGGTCGGGTCGAGTGCGGCCCTAAGGCGCGCGCCGCTGCCCGCCCACGCTCCCGTAGATTTATAACATTAACCATATTCGGTCTACGAATGGCGCCAATTCGACGCTTCAAATTAAAATCCACCGCGAATGCAAAACGATGATTCGAGCTTGATAGATAGCTGTTCTGTTTTTGATTTACGCGGCCCCGTACAAGGGATGTAAACTTGTTAAGGCGTTTATCCTAAGGCGAAATACGACGCGTGAACGCCGGCATCAATCACTGTGTTTAGTGTTAAGTAAACACTTGTTGCTCAATGATTTAGTGCTATAAAAGTAAAAATGTTCGTCGAATTAAACTTTAAGGAATTTATTGAGGTTTATATTAGTCTTAACCACTCTTTAATCATGCATGTTATTATGAAACTTAAACGTTAAATCGACATAAATCCAAAGTGAATTACAATCAAAGCTGTAAAGTGATTTAACATGTAACACTTGTATGGCCTTAATAATATAATATAAATGCTCCTAGCGAACAATTATAATAAATGTGACCATAAATAAAAACGCAAAAATAACGAGGGTTTCAATTGATATTGGAACGTGAAAGTAGTGCAATATTATACACCAAATACGGTCGATGGCGTTTAGGTTATACAATAAAGATGGCAGATGTGTGAGATACGGCTTCAACTTTCCGAGGTAAAAAGGCTAAGCGTCTGAAGACGTCTCGCATAAGAGCGCGATTAGTCGCACGCAAACCGCGCCAGAAAAGATGGACTTACTCTATCACTTTGTTCTCCGGAGGTATTATACGACCCGGCATTAAAATCTTCTTGTGTTGTACACCCGCCGCTTGTAATTCCTACAACAAAGAAAGCAATCATTATTTACATAGTAGTACACTGCTACGACCATTAAAAATATCTAAAGTACTTATTATTGCTTATTTCAGATACACAAGACTGTTTCCGACGGCAATAAAATAAACTTTACGCGTAACAAATCGTAAAATAAATTATCACTGGAGTCCAAATCGAAATATAATATGGAAACAGAAATATTTACCAAAACGAGTTAATTAATTTTGTTGCATTTTCGAAATCAATAAACCCAAATTAAATTGTTGAAGTCGCGATTCCGCTCAAAGAAGCCGAAATAAGCAGGTTCAAATATTTAACGTTAAGTGCTCAGTGAGTAAGCCGGTTGGAATGATCATGTTATCAAAGATATGCATTTTATTAATAAGATTATAAAATGTAAGTAGAGCGTGCAGTGACGGAACATTATAATGAAGTGTCTAACCACTACCAAGAGTCTCTCTAGCTGTCACTTGATGACAATTACCAATCAGATTAGAGAGGTGTCGAAATATGAATCATGCAGTCGACTTATTTCGTTTGTTAAGCTTAATTAACCATTTGTAGTCGATTAAAGAGATAATAGACAAGTAAACAGATTCGATTCCAGGCAATTAATGTATTAACTGTCGGACTATTTGCAGCCTAACACAAAGCTGACGTAGCATAACAATAAAGCGTATTTTTTCAGTGATTAAAAGTATTTTTTTGTGAAGAAATTTGATAATAGCATTTAATAAACTAGCTGAACTAACTAAAGCATACTAGATTCGTTAAAATGCTGAAGAGAATTGTAAATATTTAGCACAAACTATCTATAAATCGGTCAAATCATAAACAAAACAACCGTTCGTGCAAATGAAGTACAAAGCATGACAAGCTTAGCACTCAACGCTTTAACTCAAGTAACGGGGTGTATGGCACTTCATACATATTAGTAAAAGGTCCCAGTGGACATCACAATAGACAAGTACTAAAAATAAAGGTAAATAGGGATGGTGACATTATCGTATCGATACATAATAGAACAAAAATTCTTATACACGATAAAAAAAAAGTTTATTTACGAATAGACATTTAAATTTCTTAATTTGTATGTTGGTTGAGTCATCCTAATTTTTCAATTATTTCAATGATAATAAATTTGTGAGTAAATGTTTGCTGAAATACTGTGCAGCTATTTGTTTTACTGTAATACTACTTATTGCTAAAGCTAGTATTAAATACTAGTACCCTCTACATTCATCGATATTCACAAATATCAATACCCCGACTGTAGCAGAGGCCTGTATTTGTAACTCTAATCGCAACGTAATAATAATAATGTATAAGCCATTTTGGCTGCACAGACCTCTGTAGCAGCCGGGATGGTTTACAGATACCTAAACACATTAATTTAATATTTGTATGTTTTAGTTATACTATGGGACTGACATAGTCGTTGAACGACTCAAAGTCCCAAAAAAAAAAATAGAATAAAAAAAAAAAAAAAAAACTAATCCAAACGTAATAATAATAATGTGTAAGACAACAGTGTCACTACAATCACTTGAAAACAATGCACCATGCTGTTTTTTGATTTTTCGCGGAAACATCTGCTCAAATTCAGTGTCACTTCAATGCAAGTTTGTACCTTCCAGAAAATTATGTTAGAAACAAACTAATCATCTACTTTCTGAAACAGATACATCGACAATGTGTCTGTGGCCTGTACTAACGTCACTAATCGTAACGTACATTTTAGTATGTGCGTGAATAATGTGTGAGACAACAATGTCACTACAACCAGTTGTGAAGAATGCCGCCACGCTGATTTGTGACGTTTTGCTGAAACAACTGCTCAAATTTAGTGTCACCTTAATGCAAGATTTTTTCTGTAAGGAAATCTTATTTAAAAAAAACTAAATGTCATATTGCACCATGTAAAGAAGATGCCTAATGGTTATTGCTTTCATCCGCTTCAGTAAACTATACCTACCTATTGTGAATAATGCAGATTAAAAATAGAATGTTTTTCGTAAATACCTATACCCATGAGGCAGTGGCATGATTTCATTTCTATCAAGAATATAGGACATATCACATTAGTTATTTGATGTTAACACTATTAGCTGTAAACGCCGGTCAATTCATTATCTTAATCATTTTATTTGGATGCATTCTATGGCTCTTAAAATTTAACTTTGTTTGTTGTTTAAAAGCAACAAAACAAACACGCCATAAGCTACGTCTGCAAGTTCACGAAACAAAGGCCCAGAAACGCCTCGTTTCATTGACAAGTCGATCACTCGTACTGCACTCTAAGTCAACTCCATGAAAACCATGTTTAACGATCGGATTATGCTACAAGATGAATGCCAGGCAATCAGATGTAAGTACGAACAAAGCATCGTACTGGAAAATGTGACTTTGAATCGTAAAACTGAACATAATTTTATTGCTTCCCGGTATTCTAACACATAGCGGGCGGGCTAAGATTCCTGCAGGCGCTATCCGTGTAAAGTAAAAGTCGTAACTTGGCCTACACCTTGTCTTACATGTGTAAGCACAGAGTGGTTGTTACCTTTCATTATTATTAAGAGCCAACCGAGAAATGTTTATGGAACTGAGATGTCCGTTTCTGTAAGCTTGCAGGCACGAGGGCTTGACATTCTTGCTCAGTCGAGGTTCTGCTAGAGTGCTACATTGTCAAATTTAACAACCGCTGAGCAAGTCATATTATTGTCATTGCTTATTAAAAATGTAGATACTATGTTTTTAGCAAAACTTGCCTCAAGGAACTTAAAACCGAAATGTAATGCGTCAACATTTCACTCTTTTACATGAAACTGGAGTAAGACGGTAATTTGGTGGCGGCACTATAGGTACATCTTTCGTCACAAAAATAGTGTAACTTTTTAATTTTCTGGGCATGAGATAAGGAATGAGACTTAATAATAAATACAATTTTTAAGTACGTATACAATACTTACCGCTGGATTGTAGTACCGCGCCGTGTTCGTCAAGTCAACGACAGCTCCTAAATTGGGTATTTTCTGCACGAGAGCCGGGACATCCCATCTGCGAACAAAGTATTGGTGAATTATTTGACATGTAAGAGTGCCTCCGGTGTGCGCAATTATGACAGATCGATACGTAGGAGTGAACCCAAATAGTGTCCAATTACAGAAAAGTGTGTACCCGTTGGCGTTAAATAAATAACTTGAAGAAATTCGTTCAACGCAACAGTTTAAATATAAAAATAACTTTCTAAATTAGTTGCGGCGCCAGCCTACCTACTGCACGTCGGCAAACATTTGCATAATTGGAGCTTTTTAACAAGTTTTTTTAAATACTGAACTATTAACCTTCAATTGTAATAAATCGTAATACGATACTACATTTTAAATTAGTATCTAATAGAAATAATTAACATCCAATTTTGTAAATCAAGCATTGACGTTCATAATTTGTACGCTTAATGTACTACATTTACATTTTGTTTGGTTGATAGGTATGGTAACACTGCGTGAGACGATACAGTACCTACGGGAATTGAATTATCTCAACATAATTACATTACAGTGAAAGGGTCACGGATCACGTCGACAATAGCACAGTGACAGTTTTTTAATTTACAAAATGTCTGCCCGAATACAGTTGGCGCCAAACATTTACAGAATTGATGATCCAATCCTTTGATTTTGAATCTTAATTAAAAGGATTAAGGACTGCATAAAAATGAAATTTTGGAACGTTAAATGATATGCGTGCAATTGATCTCAACAGTATGGTACCGATGCTAATTTTCGATATTTATTTCAATGTCTACACTCTCACTAGGAAATAAATTATCCTTGTTATTGAAGCTTTAAGTGGAAAGAAATAAAAACTGTCTTACATTTCTTTTATATCTCGGACACCAGTCTGAACACTCTGAAACAATGAAAAAACAAAAATAAAATGTGTAAGTTAGGGGACAGGATTGATTGGATTTCGGGTAAAGTTGTAGTGCTATTAGCGCACGCTTCTCTGCTCGGAGACAATGTGTCTTTGAGCGAGCCGCACGTAGGCGACGCGGTGATAAGGGAGCAGATCAATCATCTACTGGCCCTACCTGACCGGTGTCAATGAACTGTGGCCAATGAGGGCCACCTGACTCGATCCACTTGGAGCATTTTCGACACGCGACACAGGTTAAAATTAAAAATTTGTATGCTAATTACATAAAAACGCCGATGTTTAACTATATCGAACCAAATAGCCAAACGCTTAACCATTCCGAGAAATCGATAAGATTTTATATCGACAGTATAAACAAAGAATTAGAATTTTATACACTCGAAAATCGTCGGACATAAATCTCAAAAACCCATTCCTGTTGCACCGCAGGCCAAAAATTTTGGGTGAAAATTTTCAATTTTAGGCAAAAATACCATAAATAAAATGTCAGGGTCCATAATAATAGCTTGTTAGAGTGGTAATAATTTATCGACCGTGTTGACATGGTGAAAAAAGATTATGAAAAAACGTGAGCGCCAGGAGGTGTGTCTAAATGGGGTTAATTTTCAATTTGGATTCGCCGGTGGCCTTTATAAATTAACAGACGGCAATTTAAATAAATCCATGTAGTTATAATACCGAGAAATATTCATGAATATCAAATATAGTAACTCTTGAGTAATAAGGTTGTAGGTAATCGATAACAATTAATCACCGATATGAGAAAGTTGGCGAAACAATTCGGCGACATCTTCATGAGGCTGTACCGAGAACCAATCGAACAATTAATTAATTACTCAACAAGACTCATAAGGCTTGATATATTTACAATAAATTATGCATATAGGGGATGTTTTATGAGTTAATAAAATCAATCGCCGAAAATAATTTATATCTTAAACAAACTTATTAAAGTAAGCTTTCTTTTTCGTTTCGGTTAGATAGTAAGGATGTTTAGTAAGACTGCTGACTAATTTCTACGGACTACAAACTCGTCTAATCTGTCCATAGTGAAAATATTTTATCCCGCAGCAAACATGCGTATACGCACAGAATCTGTAGAGTCGATGTACACAAACGTGCGGCTACTTTAAACAATCTCGACCTCATCGGCTGCATTTACCACGATTTTCAATTAACAGCAAAGCACCGGAACAAATAAAACGCAGCCTGGACAAAGGAGTTTATTGAAACCGCGAATATCAATGTAAAAAATGCGGTGGCACACCAAATTAAACCCTGACTCAATATATGTCGAAAAATAAGGCAGTTTTGACTTTACTGCCCTGTGGCGAGGACTTATAATGAGGACCTTAAAAGGCGACGAAGAAATCTTATATTTATTTCTTCGTTATCGAGTAAAAGAAAGAGCGATGGTCCTAAAAAAATTAGAACGATCGGTTGAGAAACCGCCAAATATTTTGCAGAAATATGAAATTCGTCTTGCGAAAATTTTACAATCAAAGTTAGAGTTTTGCACTTAATTTAAAAAAAAAGTTTTAATGTTTTTTTTTCTTTTTTTAATTTAATGTCATGTTTTATGAATTGATTTTTTTATATATCTTTATCATACCTAATTTAACTAACTCAGTACCTTACCCAAAATAGTGTAACACTTCTAAACCCATCGCGAACGTAACATAGAAAATTAATATTCTCTAACGACACCTTCAAGTACCTTGAAGATATATTTAGAATTGAATACTGTATACAACTCGAATCGACTTGTAAAATCGATGCGATGATACTCGATCATAAATCGCGAGCATTACGATATTAATGACAACCGTAACTCTCAATCACAAGTTGGATCTGCACGCTACGTTATTGCGACTACCTTCGATTAACGTCTACAAATAAAATTTTATTTTAGTTTATTGTTTTTGATTTCAATAACTGGTTAATGTTTACCAATAATCATAAGCATGAAATTAAATAGAATAAATTTGAGATTTTTAAATTATGGATATCAACGACTTGAAGTTTGAAGACATCATTCAGTGTCTAAAATACCTAACCAGTCAATACTGAATATTTACAGCATTTTTTAACCTTAGTACTATTCTTGTTCTATATGTATATTTTTATTTTATTGATGTAAATTTTAAAGATTTAATTATTAATGTTTCTACTGACTCTACCCATTAGTTAATACAAGCTTAATAAATGATCAATTAATATCTCATACGACAGCGGCTAGGACTAATTTTCAAAGTTTTTTATAGGATACATTAAATCATTAGTCATGTAGATGGCGTACAAAGAGAAGAAAAGAACAGTACATGTTTACAATTTGCTGTAAAGCCTGCATTCGTCGAGGCTTTCATCGTAACAAGATGCGACAAGGCGAAGGCTGTGCCTCGCGTGACGCTCACGCAATCGAAACTCGTTAATAAAATAATCAACAATGCAATCCAATAAATCGCCGATTGCCCGCTGACAAAAACCATACGACACGACACTACATTACTTACATATGTCGTACATGGCAATAAATGTAAGTTTGTCATTTTTACGACACTCCACATGTATGAACATTTGCAAACACCGATGGGCCAGCCTCACCACCTGCGGAGATCTGACGGTATTAAGATGTATTCCTTTGAAGATAAGCAAATCTTAAAGTGAAATGTACAAGATTTTTATCGCGTTATATTGTGTCATAATGATATAAAAGGTATCAGATGTCTTTAAATTTGTGACCAGTTTCTTCATAACACTTAAAATGACAATCGTAATTCTAGAAGAGAATATATATGATTAAGAATAAATTCTGAAATATTCTCAATGTTTTATAAACGTTAAATTAACAAGCATGCAATTAATTTGAACGCAGCTTCTGCTTAGCAATAGTCTGTGTAATCTGTAGGTTAAATCAACCATCTTCTTAATAATTGTAACGACATATTTTTAAACGCCACGTAGGTCGACAAACATTCAACACGCTCGATTATATACAAAATAAAACAGTAAAAACAAACTGTATGACTTATACAACAAAAAATAAATGTTAAAGCTCGAGGACCTCCCATCAAATTACAAGTGGCAAGCTTTGGACTTATCTCATGATCGCGTGTCGACAAAACGAATAACACCTTCGCACGCTTCGATCATATTTGACAAATGCGAGGATCAAATAATCGCAAATACGTTTCGGATACCAAGCAATAAAGATTCAACCTACATCTTACAACAATAAGAACTCGTTCTGTTTGGCAGCGACCAATACAATCATACGATAGTGATCAGAATATGTTAAATAATGATGTAGACTCACTAGTAAATAGCAGGCAGTAAATTTATCAAGTCAAGGAAGGGAGCTAAGTATCGAGATCTGAATAAAATGAATTATAGTACAAATTGAACAACGACAATGCAAAGTACACAAAAGCATGTAGACGTTTCGCAAAATTGAAACGTTTTGGGTGAGTCAACGTTATGTTCGAGTATTATATTTCAATGAAAATGTTCAGGGAACAAATCTAGCCGATACGGTATAGAATTTACGAGGTTACAAGAGTGAGCTTGTAGCCGCTTATCACGATTCAAACACCAAATAACTTTTGTAACTTTCTCTCGACGTTCCACGGTAGTATCCCCGATTCCCCGGCTACTTGAAATTCACGTGCCACTAGCGCAACATGCAGATGAAACAACATAATCACATACGGATATGATACCTGGTTTGATGCAGATGGCATAACTTTAACTGGTAGGTAACATAATAAGCCGGTGGAACAGGCTCAACCGGACCATCTTTCTAATTTCATAATCTTTTAATTACAATCACAACGAAACTTATTAACCGGCGTGTGACACTAATTATTCAGATTCATTGTACATTGTTAAGTGACAAAAATTAAGACGGCGCCGCATTCTATAAATCATTTATAGGGTAACTGTTTCGACATGTTGAATATGCAAGATCACGTTACTAGTTAGCGTTGTATTCAACATTTTATTTATTAGCTATTAAGAATTATTTTTGTTCGTAGACGTCTCGATATGCAGTCTTGGCCGCATTGCGTTGTCATCATGTTGTTTTTTGACAATCATCTGATCCGTTACGTCGTTTATTCCAATGGTAATGATGGCATAATTGACAGAGGGCAACTATTGTTCCCATTGTGTTCTATTGATATTACAGTTTTGTCGCCTTGTAATGGTTGAGCTTTTTGTATTGTTTTATAGATCGTTACTGGCTTGTTGTCTCTTGACACCGAGTCAACTGCTGCGGTAGATTTAAAAAGGGTGGAGTTGACTCATTCAAATTTGTGACCTGTCTAAAAGTGATTTGTGCCTATCGTAATTATATTGCATGATACACTTGCATGGTAAACGCTTATTAATAATCTACATATACTTCCACACCAATGTATATTTATAAACCAATGTACAAATAACATTGATGTCACAGATATGACCCTCGTTATGATCGAATATTGAAAGTAAGACATAAAATTTAACAGTGTAATTGAGTAATGATCAAAAAAACATTCGCTGTCAAAATAATTGATATGTGGCTTACTTGTAAGTATGCGGGTTGTGTCACCACAAAGAAACACAAGTAGTTAGATGTTTAACTAATTTTAATAGCCAACCACGTTAAAGAACATAGGGGTATCAATAAGAAGAATTGATATTATGTTTTCCACTTGCGTACAACTCAATGCTCGTTCTAAATAGCCTAATCTGTTACCATCGTCAATCGTCTCTTGAGAATCTTTTCCACCTTTATTATCTTTCGTCCATTGACTACATAAAAAAAGGCAGGACTCCGTCTCTTGAGACACTTACTGAAGCACCCATAGTAAGTCACACGTACACACAGAACACACACATTGACACAATAGTAAGTCAATCGCCCGCCATTACGCTTTGGACTGTGCTATTGCTCGGATGTTCAAGTAAAATAATTAAAAATGCCGTCTTGTGTTGTGAAAAGCTGCCGAAACCATAGCGCCTCGATAAAAAAAAACCAGAGGATCACTTTTCATAGGTAAGCAAGTAATATATTCAGCTTATTGCCGAAATTATATTGTTTTCGTAAAAAAATATACCAAAACTATCAGTGTTGACAGTCAATAAATATTTTCATTTACCCTGAATTTAGGTAAATATTTTTTAGTAGTATAATACATTTAGTATAAATTATTATTCTATGTTTTATAGATTTCCTGCTGCAAACGACGCATGGAAAAATTATTGGATAAAAATAATTAGAAACTGCAGAAATGATAACAGTTGGTATCCATCAAAATATAGTGTAGTCTGCAGTATACACTTCGAGGAAATTGATTTATGTATATAAAACAAAAGGTGGACTTATTCGCATTGTCAGCTTTGCCGTACCAAAAAAGGTAAAACAATAGTATATTGTTTTAAATAAAGTATTAAATTAATAAATACCAGTACTTTAATCTAAAACTTTTTATTTCTTAGTTTAGTTTATTATTTTTTTTTTTTCTTTATTTTTTATTTGCCAATATTATTTAAAATATTGAAAAATCGCATGTAAGTGAATCTAAGCTTCGTGATTGTTGGTTTAGTTTAACTTAGATATTTTATTTGGTTTGTACATTTTGTTGACGTTTTCGAGCACTTTCTGATAGTTTATGTAATGAAGAATTTTTGTTTTTTATTTTTTTGATAACTGCCATAACTTACCCTACTATCCAATTTCGGCTCCAGGTCCTAAACTGGGACACCCTGTATATCACTAAAGCATCTTCACCATCTAAGAATCAGGAAGCGCCGTAGGAGTCGTAATTTTAAAATATTTTCCAAAAACTGGGTAGCTGCACTAAAGCATCTTCGCTGCCTTGCGTCAGGAGTGCCCAGAGCAACGAATTTTGTACATATTCCCTTAATAAAAACAAACAACTTCCAGCTGCAGGCCCGCATCGACTGCTAGAAATATAAAATCAACTTTGTTTCGAAATTCAATCATAAAGTTGTTTTATATTGTTTGGTTTTTGGCCACGGTAGTATAAAACTACCTATATCATGTTTGATGGTAAAAAGCAGCAAATAAAAAAATATAAGAACTAAACCTCTAAAATATTTATTTAAATTATTGTAAAAATGTGGGTAATATTTCTCATGGCTGGTAACCCCTAACACACGCACACATAAACAGACCGCCGCCATTTTGGTGCTTCCATCATTTTATAAGTGACATTCTCTCCTGCTTTTTTTATGTACTCATAGAAATATATACTATAGAAATGGCTTGTCCGAACAAATTGCCCCTCAAATTTGACATTATGAATAGCAGGATCAGTAACGCCATCTGCATTGAACTACCATGTGACAATTCATAACAAATACTTTTTTAAATTACCAAAAATATTCCCTTGAACGCCCGCGGCATAGTTCAACTAAGCGCAGTAAGTCATGTCACGCGGATATTCACGATTAAGGAATATGGCGTCGGAACGAAAAATTTTAGCAAATAAAATTGATAAAATAATGTAAAGAGGTGGATATAATAAGATATTTGTGACTTACCGGTGATATGTAATACCATAATCTTTTTTGTTATGTTTAATTTGGTAGTTCGTACAACTTTTCAGTGCACAATTAGGCATTTTGTCGTGTTTGACCGCTCACGGAGGCAGCCAACCACAGACAATTTCACTACGCGCTTTTTGTAGTCTGATTGACTCCAAAAAGGTTCAGTTCATTTATCGCGCGTTAGCCGTGTCCTTACTTTATACGTCAATGTATGTACTCTATGCTTTCGTCTAGCTATAGTAATAAATACATCTACCTAAACGAGTCGCTTAACACCTACTCAATCTTAATACTTCCTCACAACGTTGAGTAGAGGTCGTTTAACAAAATAAATTGCAATCGTAATTCAAACCAACTGAGTATGAACGTCCGAGAGTTAAACCTGTGGATGGTACGAGAAGATAAGTATCGAAATATCGCACGAGGTGCTACATAAAAAAGCAAAAGGTACGACCTGTTAAAATCGGATTCCGTATTCGTTTCAACCGATTAATCGAATGAAAAGCCGATGTATCGTATGTCGGGGGCATTTATCGCGCCTAATTGCGACCACCGCGCCGAATTTCAGTTCGAGAACGTGCTGGGTGGCGTGATGGGTTCCGATGATACTCCTTGAATGTAACACTACGTTTAGAAAAATATGGGATATTTAAAACAATTTTCAGACACCTAAAATTTGAGTATAATGGCGCTTGTGTCGTAAAGATGTGACGTTATGAAACGATTGGAAAGAGGCTCAAAGGATGTTACAGAAATTGGATTGCCTTTTTATGCATATTATGAAATTTTGTGTACATATATTGTCGAGCTATAAGATGAGAAGTACCTACTAATTTATATCAATTTATTGGTAATTTAATTTGTATATGATTACGGTAAGTAAGCAATAAACGATTTGTAATTATCATAATAAGCTTAAAAGATAATGCATCCAACGTAAAACTATTGTGAACTCCAATTTGCAAAAATATAAACGTCACCTTGCAGGTCTGCAATAATTTGTCACTCTTTTTTAAAGCAAGATTATGTTATAATTAAAACGTAAGTAATTATGTTTCAACGCTTACTTCACACCAGGCAGTCATTTTTCACTCAATTTGTGAGTATTCTTAAATCGTATTATTGACGAAGACAAATATGGACAGCACAATACTGAAATTAAGATCAAAACAATCAATCATACATAACAACAGCAAAATATAATCCATATAAAGAACGTGAAATTCCGTTTACATGAAGTCGCATTCAATTTATCCTGATCATTTATTACATCAATTTCTGCGCAAACTGCTGAAAGGGTTCTCGTAATCGTACCTCAAGATAAGTGTTAATGGTCACCCTACAAGATATCGCTTTTCGGGTGTTGCGAAATTAAGGAGTTAATTGTTTTCTTTTTAGTCGGCGCACACTTAAATCTCCACAAGATTGTATTTTATGACAATTAAGGAGAATGTGCCTCCGGAATCGAACCGGATAACGGTCTATAAACAGAAATGGTATTAAACGTTTGGTCCAACCGGAAGACGACAAAATAAAAAACCTACGTATTGAGTATGCTTTATTTTAAGCACTTCCGAATTGGACCTAATATATGACATTCCTGCTAGTAATAAAGTTTGATAAATGTATCAAGTAACTACCGAAAAAAGGTTTAATAAAACGTAAAATTATCTCTACCATGATCCTTTCGTGGATAAAACATTAAGAGCCGCCTCGTTTGAGATGATTTGCTGTATGTTCCACACATTTTTATTGGAAGGTGTGTCGGCTTAGTTGAGAAATTACACCCGTTGTGCAGCAAACACGGTGCAATCATAAGAATCCACAGGACCTTTGCTCGACGTTCAATTTCAACTTAAATCATTTACCACATGTTACTGCCGTAATAACAGGTGATGATGCTCTGTATGGTGATTTAAAACAAGTTATTTGAATATACTACCGACAGCGATACTAGCGTTTATACCTTTAGCGAAGAACTAATAAACACCTTTCCGTGGCCTACGACAGAATGGCCATTAGATTGCAGAAGTCAGCTGCAAAACATTTGAAGCTTCTTTATACTAACTGGTATAACAAATCATTGCAGTGTTAGGTACTTGGGATTTTCAGTCAAAAGGTAAGTTACGTCTGACTTTGTATTTAAAATCGTAGACTGTCAGTGATGGAGTCTGCAATTTTGTTTACTTAATTCACTTTATAAATCTAGAACTTCTGTATAGTACATACAAACGAGAATGCTAATACAATTAACGATGTCATTTTATTTTATTTTATTTTTATTTTATTTTATTTAAAAGGTACAGAAACAGATGACAGATTAAACACTTCATACATTATTATGTTTTACATGAAAAACAAATACAAATCTGACGCCCAATTATATCTGTACACAGCACTTCAATTAGATAGCTTCAACAAGAAAGGTAGTACGTTATACATAGAACAAAAGGAATTTAACAACTAAATTACAAGATAAAATTTAAATTAAATTAAATTAGGTAGCTAAAGTAAACTAGTTTATAACTATAAAGATTCTAAATTAAACAATGACGTTTTGAATTTATTGAGTACATCCTGAAAAATATCTGTTAGATAGCATACTAAATTATACTTTTTACACATTCTTATTAGTGGACTGTTATCTGCGAGACATTATTATTACAAGATGGAACACTAAATAGTTGTGGAGTACGCACAGATCGTGTTGGAATCTTAAAATATAACTTATTAACAAGGTCACAATCTAGTGAGCCGTTCACAATTTTATGTAGAGTGCACATGTCATCAGTGTCATCACCATTTGTGTTATCCTTAAACACAGTAAAATAAAATATTCTTGACAATTACTTAATGGACAAGAAAGTACACTTAATTGTCACTTGATCAACATTTAAATTCAAGAATCTGCATAATAATATATTACGGTAACTATCAGAGGCGGCGATCTCTGTTAATAACCACCAAAATATTTATCTGACATGACAGCCGGACGACGACGTGTAAACGAAACCAAGCGAAAACTCTCCGCCCTTCAACGCGTTCCTTTATTATGTAGCGCATACGCAACATACAAGGAAATAAACATTCTAGAATGGTTCAAAATATCAACGTTTCATTACAATTTTCAACGATTCGGTTGCTTGTAAGTTGCCACTACTTTTCGCCATATTTTAATGGCACATTTTGGACGCCGAAATTCGTTGACCAAAAATAATTCTACGCAGGAAGACGTCAATAATATCGTAGCAAAATAGCGGAAAAAAACCAAAATTAATAGATGGTTATGACTGATGGTGATTTCTATCATATCCGTTTAACAATATTTCCATGGTTTCAGATCAAAACAAGACAGTCAAGAAAGCTGATTACACGGTGCTCCCACGATCTCATGCCCTGGCGGCTTGTGAAGTACGAAACTTGGCGCGTACGTGTCAAAAGATGTAATTATGAAGAAATCCAATCAGCGGCGGCGCGAACTTGCGCATGCGACGACGTTGATTGAGCGATAAATTTATTGAAGATAAATCACTCGGTCGCGACAAATCGGTAGCAACAACGCACCTTTGTTAATTTTAGGAGGTGACCTGATGCCTACGCAGGCATTATACGTGACGTAGGTGTTCGAAATCATTAATCACAAGTACGCATATCTAACACAAACAAATATTGTGGCTGTTCTCGGTTGACAGTTCTCAAAGTATCCTCTTTAATTCAGCCCAGTCTTCTCTCACAACTCACTCAAAGCTTAACGATAATATGTTAGTCATCTGCACAGGCTCTTACTTTTCAACTGGCACAAAGGCTATAAAATATATTGGACCCACTTAGCAGGGAAAGCTCTCATTACAAAGAGTACTATATTTACAATGCTGCTCTCATTACTACCAATAATCATTTTTTACATTCGAAGTTGCAGATACACGATTCAGATTAATTTCATCGCTGGCGCCATGGCGCAGTCGGCGCATTTCAGCTCATATTTCTGATTCAGGACCTCACGCGAGACAACAAGTATGGTGTAATAAGTTCAATTGTTTCACTTATATAGGACTTAACAACAGTTTCTCTAAGAGACAATACATTCAATATCGAGCCAATATCAGCTCGAAGAGCAAACACGAACCGAGACTCCGTACAAGGCTACAAGGGGTACAGAGTTAAAAGACTGTTTGAGGAAAAATATATCGCACTATACAAGCGAGCTATTCAACGCAGATACTGCGGGCGAGTGCAATAAATTCAACGAAATATACCCTTTGATATCCGTCGACAACGAGCCTGAACAAAACATCATACAAGGAGTTTTAATGTCACTTGTGAATATTCTTATGAATAAGCACTGGCAGATGAATCTGTACACGACTGTTGAAATATGACGTCCCCAGCGGCCAGACGTTTAATGTAAAGCAAACATATTATCGTATTGTTGTAGGCGTATTGATGGCGCCTTAACTCACTACTATGAATTCATATTTATGGCAGATGACATTTTAACTTCGAAAAATACTAGAATATGTCTTAAATTTTGGTTGGAACGACTTTTGGATCGTATACTGTTTCAATTTGCTTTGCTAAAAAAAGGTTCAAGTTGCTTTGCTAAATATGTATCTCTTTAATTTATTATATGCCATCATATTTGCCAGACTTTGGAAAGATTAAGCTAAATCCAATACAAATATTTTGAAACTAAAAAACCTGATGCAAGAAACACTTTCCGTCAAAATAGAAGGCTTTACTTATCAATAAATCACACAATTTCACACTGCCTATAGCAATAGCTTGGAGGTACAGCACTAAACAGACTGACTAATTAGACGCACTAGGCAACAAAGGGCCGTCATGTGTTCATACGAGTTTCTATTTTCGTGCCAGGAGAAATTGAACCTTATTTAACAGACTAGTGGTATACAGGTGTAGTGGCAAGTGTGATGGCGGCGTACGATAGGCCGCCCACGCGAAGGCGCCGCGAAATTCGTGAGAAGGCTGCGCCGGCGCCGACTCAAACATAATGCGACGGCTACGGTTTAGAGGTAAAATGTCTTAACATTTTATATCTCGCGGTTACAATAAGACCAGTTCGTATTATTAATGCACCACTTGGTATATTTATTGTTACAAATATCTTGTTAGTTTTAATCTCGTAGTTTCTCAAAATGTCCTAGGTGTGGTCTGAATTTAAATCTGTAGATGGTGGATAGAGATATCGGCATTCTAAAATAAGTCTCAGTAAATAAAAACAATTTCAAATAAAAAACATGCTGCATCACCAATTTAGTTCATGCCCATATATAGATTTTTTAATAAGCTTCTTATAATCTATGATTCATCTAGCTTATATTCTGTAAAAAAAGTATTCTTTGTCATAGCGCCTACAAATCTTCAGAGATACCATTTGCAGTCAAGTCGCGTACATAAATGACTAAAACCCCATAATCGTACATTGCATCACGAAGCCTACAAGTCCTCAAAAAGCAGGTCATCCTGATTCACGTCCATGCATTTACAACAGTAACGTAGATACAATACTTGGAATTCGCAATCATATGCTTAAATCACACTTCGTAAAGAAACAATATTGATGTTCTCAGACCACACGGACCATGTAAGGAGTTGTCGCTACAATAAAATGCTGTAAGAGCAATATGGTTATTACTGTAAATGTTGACTAATCAGAATATTATGCAAGTTTACACAATACGTCTGGGGCAACAGTCTTGATTTGTCACATACTCTTTTGAATTAAGATGTTACCAAAACAAAACGCTTTTTTTTATTTCAAATTGAAAATATTTTGCCAAAAAAGATGGTAACTAATTCTGGGACGTTGTGCTATAACGGATACCAGAACGACTTATAAAATAATAAAAGAGCAACAAACTATTGACTTCAGATTAAATATCTCTAAACAAACAAGAAAATATATTTTCAGACCTTAGACCACTAAAGAGGCATTGAAAACCAAAGTCAACAAGGATGTTAAAATCGATAATATTAAGGTGTGAAAGATGTGAATTAGGTAGAAAGAAACATCAGTTAATAAAACCAATGCTATCGCCATCTATCGCCATCAACGACGTTACTGTTGTTTCTAAACTAAATCTAAAATCTTGATCTCGGCAGGAACTTTGCATAATTCTCAATATACAATTATCGCTTAATAATACGGCAGCGGTGGAACAAAATCAACAACGTGGCGGAGTTGCGAGGCTTGTCGTCGGCACATCACCGCAGGGGCGGGCCGACACACCTCTCTATTACTGTTTAGTGTTTAGTATCTACGGCCAGCTACAAGTGCCCTACACTCAGGCTCAGGACTAGCACTTCATTAAAATTGTTTACCTTGTATTATGGTGTGTATATATTGTGTTAGGACTGATGATTTATCTTTTTAATGGAAATTGACACCGGACTGACTGACAGACACGTCTAGAGTAAGAAACAATCCAGGAGGAGCTCATCAGGAAGGTAACCACAATAGGTCAATTTAGCTTGAGTATTATTAATAAAAATAAATATGAGGGCGTAGATACAATCTTGTAGCCAGGATTATCCACCCGCAGCTTGCTGTGCGTACAAACTTGTGGACTTCAAATATGTGCCTAAGCCAGTTCTTGAAAATGGTCATGCCACATTGTACTGGGACCGAACTATCATCACTGACAGGTCGCTTATCAACCTGACATTGGGGTAATAAACCGGTCAGAGCGCCGTGCTGTGATTGTTGATATCACCACCCACATGATATTTGGATAATTAACATGATGAAGATAGTGCTATACCGACAAAATCATAAGCGATATCTCAACGAATAATTTGAAAGAACATTCCAAAAAAGATATCTAACAAGTAAACAATAAATAAGACAACCTAACATTAATTTAAGACAAACGGCCGAACTAAGACGATATTGCAGTGAAAGATAAAGAAATTAAGATTGTTGGCGATAAGTACCGTATTACAAACGATAAATTACTGATCAACAAGGTTTGTACGCGTGTAAATTGAATTAAAAGATAAGTGGCGTGTACCTTTCGCGATTAATACTGTTTGACCTGAACTTCGAAAGAGTCAAGTCAACATTACTTTTCATACAAAAGAAACAGTCCTTCCTAACATCACCTTTTATTGAAGGTATAATCATATTAATAAATAACCAGAAATTTCTTATCACCTTATTTATTATCTTATAATAGCAATTTCTTGCTTTAATAATTTTAAAATATTAATTACTTTAATTACCCAATCTTAACCGATTTTTGGCGAGTGTAAGTATCACTATGTTTTAAGTTAATAAGATATATACACACGCAAGCATTATAAACTATTATTATGATACCGATAACATTCATAAATGCATAATATTTGAGTATCTCCATACATCTTGTTAATGAAAACATAATATATTTATCATCAAACCACTATCCGACAACAGGCAATGCTTCATTAGCCTTATTTAAATTATTAAGCAATAACAAGTCACTCGCTACATATCTTATACCAATAGATATGATTTACGTGTCTAACATTATTTCCTAACCGACAGAATATACAAGTTTAAATAAAGTAATAAAATGAGAAAGCATTAAAAGATAAATTAATGGCGCAATTATGTATACGTTAATTAATTAATTATGTGACAACGGTGTTCAATCAACACGAAGTTAAAAATTATCTGACAAACCCAATAATGAATATGTATAAAAAAATCTAAGCCGAAAATAATAAGCAAGACAGTGTTTACGATGTGGCGGCAGTTAAAACTTGAACAGTTTATAAATTATGGAGATAATAAAATATGGTAAGAGAACGAAATGATAGAATTACTAAAATCTGCAGAGTGATGTAATTTAAGACGAAGCAGCTAGAGATTATAATCTGTCGCCACTAAATTTCGATTTCATGGTAAGTCTAGGTGCAATATGTCATTTCATTCCAGATTCGTTCGTGGGCTGCACTTACCATTTAATGGAATCCAAGCTTTTTAGCTAAAACAGAAGTATACAAAAACCGTGTTTGCATAGTTCAATTGATATACGCATACCAGCACGCTGGACTTGTATCAACAAGACAAGTGATGACATCAGTGTATCATCTCTATCAAGGTATCCTAGCTGGAATTATCCATTGGAAACCAAATTCTTGGGAAATAACAACGGAAATAACAATAAATTCTCAGTATCATCATTGTTTGCTAAATAAATGGAACGGAAAGAAGTTTAAAATCTATCTGATAAATAGTAGCAATTTAGCCAAAAAACGAAACATGATAAAACAATTCCTTATATTGATGAAATACTTGCCATAAATGTCATCAATCGAACAGGATTTCAGACCAATCACAATTTATTATGTTACTAATTTTCACTGGGCACAACTCACCCAGTTCTCATTACAACAAAAAACACTACAATTTAACCATCCCGTTACATAACATACAATTTACTTTTCAAAAACGAAAAACCTGATTACCTATAGCGGCATAATTGCATTGAACTTGCTCGAGTTTCGCACATGCTCCGAGCAAAAACAAACATCTCAAAAAACCACTGATATCATCAATTACCTTTAATTCAACAAAAACAATTCACCTTATTCGAACTTCGTTGAGGAAGTACCTGCATCGTGGTTTATAAGGTCATAAATCAAAAGCAAATTCCGACAGAACATCTTAATTTGCATCGCTGCAAGCCAACCGGTGACACTAACGATCCCCTAACGAAAACAACGGAATGGAACCATCAATTTGTGTCTCCCAAAAAGAGTCATTTCAAAAATAACCTCACCCAAGACATTAATATGGTGGCTAATGCCATACTCATTAATTCTCAATCTGAGTATTTAGAAGTAATTAAAGAGCCAACCGATACTAAGTGAATATTAAATTCATATATTTATAACATAAGCGACTTTCTCCGAACACTTAATAGTTTCGCGATTGTACGCTAATTAAGAAATCTACCGTTAAACATTTATGTTGAAAATAATTAGGAGATAACCGTTGACAATCCCGTAATATAGGTAAATCATCGATAGATTGTTTATTGACGTCGGAATGCAATAAAAAAATCACCAGCGGTGGTACTTAATCACCGGATGATATCTTATTTAGAGGGAGCTAATGAGAGACGTAGATCACATTCGGGTAATGACGACATGTGTATATTTATCAAACACTTTCGATCCACAACTTATGCGCGGTGATTAGGGTCTTCTTGTTGACATAATCTTCGGGCAAACGGAGTCAATTGAGACTATCGTTCATTGACTAACAATTTAATTGAAGACATCAACCATATTTAACTTGAATTACGTAATGCTGATATCACAAATCTAAATTTAGCTCAAATGTAGAAAATAGACATAAATTAGCACTAGACGATCCTTATTTGTAAGTGTGAAGATGAGAAACGAAGCCAACAGTGATGAGACTGAGTGGCGAACTCATGAATAAAGTCAGTCATCAAACAACCGCAGCAATAATGAATACAGAGTTATTCATGGCGTGGTAGCGGACAATGACGAAACGCAAAGAAAGCAAGCTGCAAACCGTAGTTCACACAACGTTATCAACATGAGGAGATGCCTATTCAAAATCAAGAAAATACTAAAAATTTTAGACAAATCAAATTTAAAAAATTATATACGATATTATGTGACTACTGAAGAGTGATGTTGAAATAAATATAAAACCGTTCGTGAAGGTTTGCTGCTTTAACAGAACGATAAAAGTTGTAAAGAGAGTATTTCCTATATTGGCCAGTATAATTGGAGCAATCCAGATTTTACAAACAATTTAAATTAAAATACGTGCCTAAATGCCGTGCCTTCAGATCATTACCAGAGCAGACAAGTCACATCCACGACAGACTAGCACGCGAAACCAACCACTGCACATTGTATGGTAAATTGTACACCATTAAAGGAAACGGCGCTTAATAAACACATTACACTGCAATATTAGGCGCGAGCGCACAGCCGACGTGATTAAGCGACAAGATCGTGGGAACAGACAGAGAAAGAAAACGATGAAAGGGAATAGACATAGCAACAACTAAACGACACTACAAATTACAATGACATGTATGCACCAGCAGACACTGGTAAATTAAAACATAAGAAGCTTTTGATTCAATTATCATATCACCAGCACGACTCAAAAGATGCATAGCCAACTGCCGTAACGTACGCGCTATAAAATATCAAACACCATAACGAAAACGCACTAAAACTAGACATGTATGAACGTCACAGTCCCCACACAATGGATGCACGCTTTTATGAAAATATCAATAATAGTATTCAACGTAGTTTAGTGCGCTATTAATGCACGAAGCCCTTGCAGACAAATTCAATTGACAGGAGCCTCCGTCGGAGCCCCAGGGTGTCCCTCGTTTACATCTACCCGCCTATCTATTTACGCTGCTATTGGAAATAAAATTGAGCGGCGAGATTGCATAGGAACTCTCAAAGGATGCGATCGAAACTTTATGATCCGATTTTATTGTTGTCATCGACACTGTAGTCTTTACAAAAGCCGCTACATTGCGGTAGAATCCTATAAATGGACCAGAAAATTGAACGTTTAACAGCATTGCTCGATCGGCAGTAAATTTGCCTAGAGACATAAACCGCATCGTTGATAACGTTATTGACACGTGCTTACATGGATATTATTGTAATTCGATTTACGGTTACTCAGCGTGAAATGGCATTGTACCGTTGCATACGACTATTGTCGCATAGCTTAGCTTCAAACCAGATCGTCTCAATACGTTTACGAGATGCGTCCTAGTGGCGTTATCACAAAATATGATAGATCGTCGAGCGTGCGACGACGCTCTCCCACGCGGCACACCGTGATTAATTATAATTCGAATTTTATTCAAAGTGAACAGCGGACAAACTACGATACCAATCAATAAACGGTTCCATACCGACGACGGTACCGACACGATACCACAATTTACTGTTGCCGGTACCACGTATGAAGACGTCAAAGCTCGAGTGAAGAACGCGCTTAGATAGAAAGCCCGGAACAATGGTAGCTGCATTTTCACTGTGATACTCTTGTAATAATATAATGTAACGTGTCACGATCTATCAAATCAATCACTTGGTTTACCTACACTAACGGCAGAGAGAAAAATATCATTACAATAGATTAGGCTGCTTATACACTATCACACCTACAGCAAATTAGGATTAAAGACCTTTAAATAGAGCTAGAGAGTCTAGTGAAAGTAAATATTCAGTTTTTTTATTGCGCGTTAATGACAATATTTTTTCGAAAATACATACCAAAAAAAAAGCAACTTTAATTATAGTATCAAACTACTGTTGAATTTAAAAGAAGACATTAATGAGTAACGCGGGAGGTAAACCTAAAGTGACGTCATAAAATACAACTAAATGCCATAATAATAACCTTTTAAATTGCGCAACAGGCTAATTATTCAATAAACACATTTGTATTACAAATTCCTGTGAGCCGTGTGTTTTGATCATTGGCTTTAGATATTAGACCCCCAAGAGTACAGACTCACACTGCGTGAGAAATAGACAGTCATTTGACAATATCGTCGTAGAAATATATTCCACATTACCGGCCAATATTCCATCGCATTATATTACCAGGACTTCATTATCTCGCCGCGGCGGATCTCATCTCAATACAAACCACGAGTATTTGTGAATGGACAGATAATGTTTGCTTCTTGTATAGATTTGAAATAAAACTCTAGGATTAGGTACATACACGTAAACCGAATCACCTCTGGGTACTTTGCATACTGTCTTCTTATTACATCTCTTCTCATAAAATATAATTTTAAAAAGTAATTATATGATTAATATGGAAAACAGATTTCTCTATTAGCCGTATTTTAAATGTTGGATGCGACAAGCCGCAGCCGATTCGTGTGGCCGTAATTACGTCCTTGTAAGACCAATAAATCATAAAGACGAACTCACAAGCGCCACAAAGATAGAAGCGACACGCATCCCCGTCTCAGGATAATAAATAACATCCAGTTCTCGCTTTCAAAGTGAGACCGGGGAGCAATAAGACGCGGACGGGTCAGAGGTGAAGTGAATAAAAAACGGCCGACAATTAAATAGCGTTCTTGAAGGTTAATGAGCACAATAAATATGTTGTCGGCACCGCAGCTGCGGACAAACAAATGCATAGTGCCGTCACACGTGAGGAGGGTTCACTTTATAGTAAAGTCTCGTTCGTGTGAGAGGGTATTGGGCCGCTAGCGCCTGACTGGCAAGTTCATTGTCGAGCCGGGACACTTCCACGATCTATTACGAACGTGACACATTTATTATAGAGAGAAACAAGGTTAAACAAACACTGGACCCAACACAAAAAAATACCTTGGAAACGTAAATATATGCGTGGAATCGAGTTTATTGAAATACCCGATTCTATTCGTCCGTGTAAAATGATCATTCATCCGTATTATTCGTAGCATTAATCCAATAATTTATTGAGGTTGGTGTTAAAAACCACCCAAATTTTTATTACTTGTTTATGAAAACAAACTTTAGAAAATCGGTCACAGCACATTACGTCAAAGAAAATGAAATCTTTATTAGTATAATCTCGTAATTTATTGGTCAAATAGCATTACAAAGGTCGTTTTTCAAAATTATCGAGGAAGTAAGAATGTGGCTTACAATTTAATACATAAAACCAAAAATGACTTCGTAGGGGCCGTTTGTTCCTAATATACATACAAAACACATTTGGTAAAGCCGCTTAATTAAAACATCCCCAAAACAAGAGTATAATAACAAGCGTCGTTGCAGAATCGCCCCCGCAAGGGTTTGCAGCATTCCACACGACTGCCCCAGACGGAATCATACCTGCGTTTGATTTATAACGAGGAGGGGACACGGGAACTGCGGGTGTGAATTCAATCGACGAGCTTCTATGTCCCGGGGCAAACCACACCAGTTTGTAAGATCCCCAGTGAACCCACTAATGTTCCTTCTTTACTCATTTACGAACGAGCCAAGGGCGAGGGGAAGTGTCAGGTTCCTTTGGCAGGGGAAAGGTATCGCAGCGGGTAGCATCAACTGCTGGCGCCTCGGACAATACCGAGCACCTTCGTGACCACTGACTATTATGAGTTGCGGCTTTTATAGATTTTTCCCAATATTCTTTATATGGAACGTGACTGTACTGTTTAACGGACACCGCAGACAGCTCAATGCATAATCGATATATTTTAAAACGTCTACGTATATCCTTAATAATTCCATTTATAAAACCATACTAAATATGTATAAAAATACTTTTAAATAAAAACTTATCTTGTATTTAAAATTAACATGTTATGTTAGGGTGACATTCTCAGCCTGTAGAATGAAAGATAAACCTGTTTTAAATAATAACACGGAAGTCCGCATTGGTAATTTGATTAGCATCTGCATTGCGACGGTCTTTAAGTACACGAAAAAATGCATTACCACAGCCATCATTACATCTCTGTTGTGTTTCACAAAGTTCAGCTAAATACATAGTGTGAATTAGGCATGGGTCTCGCACCGCAAACCATTTTAGCTTAGAAGAGTTCTTATTATATTTAAGTTAAGATTCATTATAGCATCACGCAGCTGTTAAACAAATTTGGTGGAAGTACAAAATCAACAGGGACGTATTAACACTAGCCGGAAGGTGGAAATCCGTGGGTGTTCTTAACCAGTCGTATTTTTGTAAACACTAACTACCGCAAGCATATCTTGTAATAGATGTGAATGTGAATGAGGCACGTTAATGTTCTTTGCTTCCTGATGAAGCTATCGATGAGCATATTGAGCATCAATAGATGAGAATGATCGATCGAACATTAATGATACAAAACACCGACACGAACAATAATGAAGGGATTAATTACACATCTTTCTTTACAATCAGAACTGGTTCAACATACGCATCCTGGGATGATAATTTCACACCTGTGTCGTCCGCCTAACGGTATTCATTTGATCTTCTTTTTGTATTTACACTTACTTTAACTGTTGTGTCTACTAACAAAAGCAATACAGATGGACACAGTATTTGAAGAAGATCTGTGTAAACAGAATTTAAAAAGCCGTCGAGTATTTTAGATTAAGATTTGGATGCAGATGACAAAAATTGACAAACAGAACTTTGCGTTGATAATGAACAAAATCAATACAAGGTAATTTGAGGCCACAAAGACAGAAGCGACAAACTCAAATTCAACATAACCCGAAACCGCGTTGCACTTAAAAATGCCTTAAACACAGCGGTGGCTGGCCGAAAGTTACCGAAGCCGCCCTGTGTTCTAGAGTCGAAAGCAAACAATACCAAGATAGTCGACAAACAAATGTAAATGACCGAAATGTGAACGTCATGTTTGGCATTCCCATAAAGCAACGTTAACACGTCATTAGAGGTAATGATGGCGTGATTACAGACTCGGAGCGGAGCGGGGTGAGCCTGCTCTGCTCAGGTGATTGCCTGCTTACTGTGTGGTCTGGGCACCTTTACAAACACGCGGACTGGCGCTGGACACTGGCCACGAGAATCACTACCATGTGGCACGGACGATTCACTTTAATAGGTCAGGTTGGGTTCCTTTCATTTAGTACGGAACGCTTTGATTATTGTTTGTTCAGATGTGATTTGGAGAAAGTTTCTTTTATGGAGCTGGAGAAAAGGATGCCACATTGTCAGCCCAAGGATTCAATGGAATTGATTAGGTACATTAAAATTACTTTATAGATTTAGGCAGTAGCACTCATGTTTATGTTAAAGTCCCATGTTTAGGTTTATGTTGACGATACTAAGAACTAGCGGAAAAAAAGGGACATGTCCCGTATTTCGACAATCCATATATTATCTAAGCAGTAGTATTTGTAACCCCTTTATTAAATCATGGACAATGAAGAAAAATTTAAAGATGGCGCGGCACCCGATCGTTGAGATGTTATCGTATGGCCACAGATAATTTATCGACGGTTTATCATTCGATCTGCGTAATTGATACGGGTAAATCGTAGCCTCACGGGACTAGAACCAAGGCAATAAATAATATTCAGTTTACCTTGGAGACTAATTGATAATGTCGTAGAGCGTTTATTCATGAGAACTAGAATTTTTAACTTAACAATTCATATTTAGTATTGTTTATCCCGATTTTGGATGCTCTTTGAAGCATCCAGTTTATTTAATGAATTTTGGGTGATGACCCAATAAAAAACATCTACTTGATTTTCCTCTTCCTATTTCAACACTTCAATTTCAACCTTTAAACTGAGCAGTAAACCAACAATTGAAATATCGCATAAAATGAAAAATAGGATACAACGCATTTTTAGAACGCATAAAGATCCTTGGTGGTCCATTACAAATGCAGCTATAATAGAAATGCCACCGGGGCGTATATTGCGACAAATAGCGTCAATAATAATTCGTGGTATAATTCGTGGCGGCGCGTGCGCTGAACAGCCGTCCCTGATTGAAGATCGCATAAACTGCGCCACCCACCAGCTGTCATTTGCATTGTACGATTGTTCATAAAGAGGATATCTTCCCAGCCTGACCACGGTGGTCTTTATAAGGCCAGTGTAATGAAAACACGCACTTTCTCCTCAGTTCCACATAGTAGTAGGCACATAAATTCCCTACTGGGAAATAAATCAATAAACAAAACTGTGTCAATTATAATGCAGACCGTAGAGATGAGTCCAATTCGTAATTCACTAGTAAAATACAATAAATTTTAATTAACGCTAATTGGAGGACGTCACAGTGTCCAAACAATTAGAATAACTTGATTTAGCTTACCTAGAAAATAATAGAAGTGTAGTTTAGTTACGAAGTATGTTTCGTGAAAGACATTTCGTGGAAAACTATAGAATAGTAACGTTTAGAAGCAACGTTTGTATAGCAATACACGTTGAACAATAAGCGAGCAACCCTCAGCTACATGCTAGACAATTAAACGCAGCGATCAGCGATATATCACGGCGCAAATTGGCAATCAACGAGAATTGATTAGCAGCCGAGGCGCACTGCCTTCGCATTGGTGAGGGTTACTCAACACACCGCGGACATCCCTAACCATCTGAAGTGCAGCCAGGCGCCACATAACACACATATATTAATGAATTGCCAACCTCAATAATCATATTTCAATTTCCCACAGACCGTTTAATGTCAACCCCTCCTTAACAATGACTAAGAATATAATCAAAAAATTAAACTGCTTAAACAAATGAGCTCATAACTTAACATGGTTATAGCAGACAGGGCGTTACCATCACGATTATCGTGTCCAGAAACCGTCGGTGACATCACCGTTATCGTTCTGTATGAGAAAAAATACTATATCACAACCAGCAAAAATTAAACGATGACAACACTACATCAATAATACTAATATTTGACGCAATCGCGCACATAGCCTATGTACGTAGGTAATGTTTAACTTAAACATTATCATACCAAAAAATGCATATTTCACAAAAACAAAGTGTGCCCGGCTATTTTGAGATCAAACAGATCGCTAAATAAGAGGCCATTAACACTGCCCACCGCTATCGGCAACGCAATCAATACAATGCTAATCGACTTCGCGGCGGACTTGATTTTAGCACATCGATACTAATTACCAATTACCACGCGCCACGATCAAGACATTTGCCTAAGTATCTGTAAATGAATACATTATATAGATGTCGGACGAAGTAAAGAGATCTAATAAAAATAAAACACACGTAACATGAAATTCTGTTCATTGATTTGAAGATATATATACCCGTCCAAAATTAGACAAATTTATTATTTTCACCACAAAAAAACACGATTTTACGAGTCTTGCAAATATTTCGGCATTGCACATTGAATTAATAAATGAGTTGCCTATCAGATAGAATTCACCTTATTTTATGTTAGAAAAGGCAGATGGCGAAAAGAAGAAAGTTAATGTCTTGAATACAAAGCCTTCTCCACACTCAATCGAAAATTGGGCTCTTAAAGAGCTACTAGTAGAGTCTATTCAACCATATTTATTTTGCAGCAACTGAAAATAATTACCACTTCACTTCGTTTTTCGCCGTTTTTTCCTTTCCTACCTTAGTAGGAAAAAACGGCAAAAACATATTAATTCAATAATCCTTGATTTAGCAAAAACAAGTACGAACGAAGAAGAAAACAGATGGGTTCCGTAACTAGCCCCCCAGCCCACCGTTTGACGCCAGCCGGAAACCAGACTGAGAATAAATAATTGCCCTCCCTTTGCCTAAATACAAAGAAGTCTCCGGTTTTTCGGCGCTTCTAGCTCCTACGTATAATTGGGGTGTAATTTCGCGGACAATGCCAAACAATTGGGCGATCGAAACGTACCGGTGCAACGCGATGGACGGACAAAAGAGCTAACGCCGATTTAGAAAGTGCTATTGTCCAGATGTCTTCTGGTGATCATGATTTACGTCAATCTAAGCACGAGATCCTTCTGAACATAAATTAAGAAATAACTAAATAGATGAAGCGTTTAGACAATTTAAGAAAGAGACTTTTTGAAAGAATTTTTATTCGAGCAGAATAGAATAATCCTTAGAAGAAAAGTTTCGGGATATCGTTGTTGGACGTTGGATTAAACGCAGTAAAAAGATTGAAGACCGCTTTTAACACCTACGTTACTGACGGTCGATCGGTTTCTTTACTCATTACAAAATCCTTTACACCCTGATGAATATTAAACACGAAGAACTAATTCAACCCGACCTTAATACGGCGGCGGTCGGACTAGTTTTTAGTTTATTTTACGAGCGTGTAACGCTATATCATTACATGACGATAAACGATAAGTGCAACATATTGGGGCTTTCGCTGTTGTCGGCTCAATAAAATAAACGGCTGATATCGACCTACATTACTACCCCGCGTTCCCAAGCCTGTCATCGTTTTATGACTTTTTTATTTGGCCTGATGGCCAGAGAAATGCAACACCATTCCCGATTCAGATTTCCACATCGATACTGAAGTGATGTGTGCTATAAAATGTGTAAATGAATCGTTATAGGACTATTACCGCGCAAGAGTCGGTCGTGGAGGACGTGGCCGATTTAACTGAAAGAGTAGTACACAGAATTGAAACGTTGCCCATAAAATGTAAGAAAACAAATAAAAATAGTAAAAGGTTACCATCCACGTAGATCATAAAAGGACAAAAATTGAAATCCGATGCTGTAACTGATACATTGTAATAATAATGTCTTGTTATGGCGTGCTGTCATAATAGAGATTGGAAAACAAAACCAGACGCATATTTCGAAGAGAACACACCAGTTCTCATAGCTCTTTCTGACTCAGATACTTTTGTAAGACCCGCGTCCATATAATTCTGTTAAGAGGTTCTGAAGACCACACATTACACTTTAAATCGGAGACGAATCGATACCGATACCGATTTAGTTTCGTAGCAATAACAACCGCATAGCAATTACCTATTAAATCGATTAATGCTAAGAGATATCGATCCATAGCATTAAACTGTGTAATGTATTGTCGATTCACACCTTCACAGTAAAATCGAAATAATCGTATCTGTCTAATTGCCAGAGATATCATTCTGAGTTTTGGGAGGTCTGGAGCTGCACCATAATATTATGAACCGCAACATAAATATCATCTTACCCACCACATAAACTGTATAAAAATAATAGATAAAGAATGGCAGTGTTGTTTTGTGGTGGCTGAGTTCTTACCGTTCAAAACGAAGTTATTGCAAGACCAATACGAAATGGTTATCATTTTAAAGCTTCGTCTCCATGTGTGCATAATAAAAACATAAGCATAAAGTCATGGACCAATTGTGTCCGCCTGGCTTATAGGCGATATCGTAAAAATATATTGCGAAAACAAATTATTGTTATGGCTTCAATGTTGAAATATTTGACCGATTGATACAATGTGTTACGTCTGGCATCTGCTCAATCCATCGCACTTACTGATGAAAGTCAAAACACGTCTTAAGATCAAGATAAATACTAATCATAATATCAAATATTAAACGTTTATGCTTTCATCATACTCATAATATCTTACCCGATTTTCTATTCGAATAGAAAAAACAAACTGTAAAGGTGCCATCTGCCACCTGGATGAATAGCGATGCCCTTGTATATGTCATCATTCGTCATAATTACAACAAAAACGAAAAAAATGTGACTAAACGATCCACAAAGGCGGGACAATTTGCAAAAATGACTCATAGTAGCGAAGAAAATCCAAAACTACAAAATTACATTTTTATAGCGTTCTCTGAACCATATTGTACCATCTGAAATCTAGTCAGGAATTTAAAGTTTAAAACGATGATAAAGTAACGTTTAACAGAGGATGACAATAAAGAAACAGTTGTGGATTCATGAATGATATCAAATTACACCTACCGATTGCCATTAACGTAATACCCTTTATAACTCAAAGAGAACAAACCTATCAGAATTTATGACAAGATACCGTTGAATAAAGAAACGGAATCAAAGCGCCACGGAAACCGTATAAAAGGCTTTATTTGAAAAAAAAATCAAAAGATGAATAGATAAAAGAATAAAGTATTCATAGAGAGTGCGGTGCGAGGCACCCGCTGCTTTATCAAATACGGGATTAGTCCTTTCGATGCCCGGACCCGTTTCCTTTGTAACAAACAAATATTATGACACACGGTTCAGCAAATAAAACCAAATGGCTGACACAGATTCGGCCAATATTATTTGAGGATTATATATAACATTTGAGTTAAATCAATTTGCTAAAAGAGTTCGTTAGAATTTAACAATTGTGGGCAAATATTGTATTATTCTATACAAAATTGAAAGCTTGAAAGTTTCTCGACATGTGAAGGAGAAATCCAAAATGTAAGTCGCAAACAAAGCCTGTAATCGTCCCACTTATCCCACTTAGTCAATATAAAGACTGAGGGTGACATCAAAAGGCGTACTGCATGACCGCATGTCTGCGAAGTCGTTTAATAAGGGCGCCTATCATTGGATCTCACTATCAAATCACTGGTAAAATCTTCCGACCCACATTACATTATGTTCTATCGTTTGTCACAGAATCTTCACTTCGATAGGTTGCATACACAGAGGTGTAAAGAAGAAAAACAGCATCAGAGACGAAAAAATATAATAAATAGCAGACAGAATTAACTACACTCTTGTGTGATAATAATTTAACAATGATACGGAATAATGGAATAAAACAAGAAAATCAAAACATTAAGCCAATTTCAAATGAAACCTATTTTAATATATATGGTTATAAACGAGATTCTAGAGTAAGGGATAACGCATACCTAAAGGCACGCGCGCAATTCTCGCATCAAGCTTTGACCGGCATAGTCGACGAGACGACTCCGCAATCCGCCCTGAATAGTAAGGGAAACGAGTATTGCTTAAGCGTGATGCTTAAGCAATACTGGGATGCTTCTAGAAATATAAAACTGTTATTTATTCATTTATTGTCAATAAATACCGTTAGCAATTATTAATTCATTAACTACCTTCTGTTACAGTTCCAAGACGGAACCGTAGGCCTAAATATTTGGAATTACCTCATTTTAACTTAATATTTTGACACCTATACGTTTTTCTGTATTACCACTGCGTCTGTATTAATTCTGGCTTTACTAAGAACCTTACGTTGACTATTGTAACAATACCCATAATTGTTATAATAGTCAACAAATGAAAAAATGAAAAAGGAAGTTTATATTTTGACGTAGGTACCTACTAATTACGAGTAATAGTCACTGTCCACGGCAGGCGTAACTGCACAGACGCGTCATTATACGCCTAGCGTCATTTGCAGCGGCGCGGCGGCGTACTGACTTATGTCCACGAGGCGTACTGTGAGCGTACGATTTGAACTTTCGAGTCTTTCGTGACAGTCGAGTTGGACGATGAAGACGATATGTTCATATACTACTAAATCCGAGGTTAACAAAGACGACAATTAAATTGGGTGATTTTATTTAAAGAAATAATTTTATATAAAAATAAAATACTTTTATTTCTATGTATATAACATTTAAGAAAACGCGCAGCCGTTCTAACCATATCTATATAAATAAAAATATGCGTTTAGGCACTGTACGACCAGGCGTATAGTTGCATGCAGCTACGCTTACGACGACTCCGTGAACACAGTTTCATAGTTTTGTATGAAATGCATCTTTCTTCCGCAGACGTAAACCAAGCGTAAAATAAAGAATACGCTACGCGTGTCATACGCTGCCATGGACAGTAGACCTAAGTAATACGAGAAACTAGTGTTTTTTACATTAGAATAGCGACCGCCCTGACTTTGCTCCGAATACTTTGTAGTAATATAATATGCATGTTTTATACATAAATACCTTCGTTATGAACATAGACCTTTAAAGTTAGAATATCATGTAAGTTTAAAGTAAGTACTAAAAATAAATTAAATAAATAAATTGTTAATTCTCTCTTTACAAAAGGTCTTATAATTAAATTAGTTAGTAGAAATTATGTTTATTTTTGGGAGAGACTGCTGCCTAATGTACGATTTGAGTAAAAACCTGTGTGACAGGTCATTAGACATTAGTGCCCTTCCTCGGGTTTATTTAAGCAGTTATCTTCGGAAAAACTATAACTAAAAATCTGGTATTATCTGGTATGAGAGGAAAATGAATACAGTACGGATTTAAAGGTCATCAATGGTCAAGAATAATTCTATCTATAAAATAAATCGAATTAAAATACGTTTCGTAGTTTAATAGATCAAAGCATACATAGGGACAAACAGCGAGAAGCTACTTTGTTTATTAATATGTAGTGATGGAAAATATTCAATTCCGATTTGAATTTGTTGCGGGTCTGAATCCACGATGGTCCAAAACGAATTTCTCTGCAACGCAACGATTATCGTGCGTTGTCGAGTGGGAAACCAAACACACTCTTGATATCGCAGCGATGCAAGCGCTATGCAGAACAAATTAACACAGATCGTCAAGAGGCGCTGTTTGCTATAACTGTGGTCGGTCAAGTGAACGCCCAGGCAGACTGACAGTTATACAAACACGCATTGTGGGCCTCGTGGACCAATAATGCGTTGCATTGTCGGCTAAGCCTTGCTAATGCAGGTGTAAATGCTACCATTTCAAGTTGAGAACTTTCGTTTTAATGGGTTCAAGGGATTGGATTGTTTTGTTAGTGTATATTAGATCAATACTATTTCAAACGCCGGACCTAAGCTGTTATCTGCGTCATCAACACGACAAATAGAGAAAAGACACAAGAAACCTATTCTATCATCAGAGTAGAATAATCTCGCATTCTTGTATTTTTTTTTGAATAAGGACCAATTCAGGTTATTTAGTTGCGCAATCTTTTGGGAATTATTATCATACATTAGGAAGACTTATCTTGCAATCATGTAGAACTGTTTCATTGGTCCTTTGATAGTCAGACCCAAGTATAAATCACTTTAGACAAAACTACTTTGAAAATACAAGTAGCGCCATCTGTGATTTACTAGATGGACTACAGGTTTACATTTACTCATCAATAGATGGCGGTTGTACACAGGTCATAAAAAATTAATAATATTAAATATTATTAAGATTTTATAGCAATATGGTTAAATAAAATATCATGCCTCGAAATTTTTTACTGGTCAGATGATACATTTCTTTGAGTAAGTACAATGTTTATTAGAACCTGAGTGAACTGAGTGGATGCCACATAGCAACATTTAATAAACCATCACCATAATTTTTATTACAAACGGAAAAATCATGTTTTCTTAAAAAAAAAAGAAAACATTATTACCCACGGAAATGAACACTAACTCCAATCAGAATCTATAGTTTCAACACGACAATGGTTTTATGGTTTCAATAAATGCCGCTATGTAGCATCCACCCAAGAAAGACAATAACGGCACATGTCAATCAACATCAACAGCTCAATTCCTAGCTTGGAGTTGTTAAATAGGCCAGCTGCAAATTAAATGTTTTGCAGGCAAAATAAACCAAATTTTTAGCAGTTTACACTATAAACAAGCAAAGAAACAGGCAAATGAAAGACTAGCTGGCAACATGATGAGAATGTTCAGAATACTTTAATTTAAAACAAGGGCTGACCGACAAGTTGGTGCTAGAATGGCCAACTAGTTGGCGGCTACATAAGTGGTCAAGTAGATCTCACATCTTTAATTTAAACGACTATAGACTACAAAGCATGTTGCAGTGGGGACTTTTTTAAATTTATTTATTTAATTAAGTTTTGCTCTGCTCAGTTACCCACTCTACATACTCATTCATTACTAATCATAACAAACAAAACTTATACACACAAGACATTACGATTGGACACAAAATAGTTAATATTATAGGATTGGTCATTAACACATTAAACATCAATGGTAAATACAACATTTTAAGTCCGAATTTTATTAGTACTTCAATGTGTTTTACCAATAATAACAGAAAGCGTACTTACTTTCTTCAGTGGTACTTTGAAGCATACAAATCTCGTGCCTTCGATAACATTTCCACAAGCTTTGTATGGTATCCATCTGCAACAAAATCTATCTGTAAACAAGTTGACTACAATCATATTATATCAAAATTTCAATGAAAACCATATTATCACCTATCAGGAATGGCAGGTGCCATAATGAGTTTGTTGTTTCAATAAAATAATGAAATAAGTATGGTAAATAGTTGTATATAATTAAATTGAAAAAATATTTATAATTTTATTATAATAAAACATAACCTCAAAAAACTACAATTTAGATTTGTTTGACAGTTTTGACAATCTTGACGCTGAATATTCTCTTGCCAAGTCTATGCTTGGCTGAGTGATTGCGTTAGGGATTATAGTCGATTTAAAAACTATTCCCAATCACAGACTAAAAACCAATATAAATATTTATTTTTTTATAAATATAATATTTCACAACTCACACACAACGCCATCTAGTCCCAAACTAAGCAGAGCTTGTAATATGGGTCCTGGAATAACTGATACTAATACATATATATATACTTTTCTTTAGTAAATACATACTTATTATACATAGAAACACCCAGACTAAGACAAACCCCCATGTTCATGCACACAAAGATTTGTCATCAGTGGGAATCGAACCCACGACCTCGGCGACGCAGGCAGGCACACTATCCACTCCGCCATCCGGTCGTCCAATATTGTCCCGCAATGAGCGTAAACATCTGCAAATGATGCGGGGAGTAGATTGCTCTTCCATATTTGGCAGCGGGAGACACCTGACAATGATTCCTCCGGTTGGCATATTGCTCTAGAGTTCCCAATGCATGTAATCCCATACAAAACGGACGTCAGAAACTTTTTGGAACGGGCTGAAAATGACAAAACACTCCAGCTCCAGCTACATAAGAATTATGTTCCAGTACGGAGATCATGCATTTAACTAGAGAAAACTATAAATTTTAAATTACATTATTCCCACAACGCCAGCAGAGCAGAGCAGGGTTTTGACAGCTTTACCCCGTAAAATCGATCTATAGGTGAAATCAAAGATCTTGGTGGGTCGTAAAATGCACCCACAGTCACTTGTGTAGGGTTCACGCTTTACGTATATCTTGCTCAACTCTCGAGAGCAGCCAAGAAGTTTGACGTTTGGCAATTTGTCAGACTGTAGTGTTCGTTCTGTGAACATTTACAACACCCAGTGTCTCCATATACACGGTAATTACGGTAGATGCACCGTAATTTAGTCTATATCTACCGTCAAGGTCGGTCAAGGTAATAATAAATTACCGTGTCCGTGCGAAAACAATTAAAGGAAATATTTTCACCCAGTATGAATGGAATGGAATGGAAAGTTCACCCAGATAGGAGTCAAAAGAAATGCAAAAAAACTGCGTTGATTTCTGTCCAAAATGAATAAAACTATATATACCAAAAAGAAATTGTCGTTCTTGGAGAGTCTGATACAGAATAAGTTAATAATTTACAGCGGTTTTTTTCGTTTATAATTAAAATTAATCATTACACTAGTTGTAAAACTTTAATATACAGATTTGATTGGATTTATAATGTTGTTTTCCTTTAAATTACTTTGAAAAATTGCAAGGTAATTTGCACGGTATTCTTTTAAGCAGGTTCACCGTAATCTTGTCTGATTCACCGTATTTTTACCCTGGCAACACGGTAACTGTTGATTGATATATGGAGACACTGACAACACCAACTTTTTGTTTTTTTTTTTTTTTTGTTTACAATTTTAAAATTTTGTCATAAAGTTACAGAACTTACAGAGCGTTTTAAGTTTTATGTTGTTTGAAAGAGTAACATAGGTACTCCTTAAGCTAACTACTAACTAGTTTATTAGAAAGTTTCTATATTAAATTACGAATTTGTAATTTTTTTTCTTGTTAATCGAAGTTCATGAAAGATATAAGCATGAGTTAGGATTAGGTTAAGTTAAGGTAGAGGCTTTAAAATGAACTCGACTTCGTTGCTAAGAAACCCGTTATAAACAGTATGAAAAGAAAATCTTGCTTGATCGAAGTAATCGAAGGTTATCAGAAAAAAGTTAAAACAAATATTGTTGTAAATTCTGAAGGTAGTAACACCAACATGTTCAGAAATCTGATTTGGTATCATGAACTGCTTGGCGCAGAAAAGTCATGTCTAAAAGACGACAAATTGAAAAAGATTCATTATAACTTTGAGGATGGGAGAGAGATGGTGGAAGAGTATAATGTGGATACTCAAGTCCTCTTGCGCAGAGCTTGGAAGGTTAAGGCAAAGTTGGGTGGTGAGGGAAAATGGGATGTAGAAATTGGTGATCCAATACCTGATGCTACTCCCCGTACTGACACTGGCGCGGATTTCATAGAGAGTAAAGATCAGGTACTCCTCTTGCAATATGGTTAATGCTTGGTTTTTTAGGTCAATAAGCCAAATCCTCTCAATGCAATTAATAAGGTTGATTATAATTAGTTAATAAGCTCTCTTTGCAAATATTCAACATAAACTTTGGTTATTACAATCCTTGAAAAGTATATCAGCTACTATTTATCAATAATATATACCGAACATCTGTTTATATTTGCAGCCTCTACTGACAAGACGCAATACCCGAATAAATTTGGAATGGAGAATACGTAATCTGCCCTACCCTATTGAAACATACTCCATAAGCGCAAACAATGAAGAAAGAGTTATTATAGTCCGCACTTCAAATAAGAAGTATTTCAAGAAGCTTAAAGTTCCTGAGCTGGACAGACTAAATTTGCCAATTGAGCAACTTAATATTTCATGTTCTCATCAATTTCACACGTTAATTATTATGGTGAGTTTCACTTGTTTGTTTTACTTTAGCACTATATGGGTATACGATAAATGGTGTTACATTAGGTTATAAGATTCACCATATTCTAGTGACATAGTGGTATGCAAATAAATTAACGCATAATTATAACTAGGATGGCATAAACACAATCAATTATTACATAATTATGATGAAAAATTGCCACTTATGTGTTATTAATAAAATTAAATAAATAGTTCCTTCATGATGTCAAATATCAATAGTAGAATAGAATAACAATTAGTGAGTATAATTTAATAGAACAAATTAAATAATGAACATATTGGGTTAAAATAATTTTCCAAAAAGAACCTGAGGTTAATTTTATTACAAAAAATGCAATTAAATTAAAATAAAATTAAATTAAAAAAGGATACAGTAAACAGCCTTAAGGTGAAAGTAAAGAATTATCCCTATACTAACTGTTGAGGAGTTGTACCTTCCAGCATCAGCTCAGCAACATGAAATGCATAATGCTGGAGCCAAATATCCAAGTAGCTGTAGGTTATATTAGCAAAACAATAGAAGCCTTTAAAATTTGAGGGTTGTCCTCGATTTCTATAGGATCACATCATCAGATTGTGACCTGATGAAATTGGGACCTTTCTGATAAAAAATAAAAAAAATTGTCAAATAGTTCCAGGCGCATAATTGAGTTTGCAATTGAAATGAGGAACCTTTTTCTATTTTTTTTATTGATTAAAAATTATAATATAGTTATATACTGGTAATAAACTTCACCTATGTATTCATTTTTTTGCTTAATACTTTATTTGATTTAGGAGAACAATATTTATTTACATTCACTTTCTGGGATATTCAATTGGTAGTTTATGGTATTTTTTACTCATTTTAAAATGTGTAATTAAAATTATTTGTTGCAGTACAAAAAACCTCAGCTAATGCTTGACATGGAGAAGGAATGGTTTCAAGAATTAAATAAAGTGAAGCCCATAAAAGATGTTCCTAGTGATTGCAAAACACAATAAAATTATATAAAAAATTGTTTTATTATTTTCTGTTTCAGCTGCAGACTTATTAATCTCAAATATTTGAATAAGTGTCTATTCACACAGACCAGATAGGAGAGCAGCATATTAATTTATTTATTGTGTTTAAAAAGGTCTTGAATGTTGACAATGAGGGTATTAGGCCAGCTCTTATTTAAATAACAAATAAGATTTATAATTCGACTTTATTCTTAACCTTTAATGAGCTAGCTACTATGTATCTGTAACAAACATGATTATATCCTATATTATATAGGAGGACCAAGTTATTTTTTTACAAGACCAGTATGTTAAAAAATATATGTATTTCATTAGACTATTGAGGCGTTTACTGTCTCAATGGTCTAATGATTAGCTTATGCGCTTCACCGCGAGGTCTCGGGTTTGATTCCCAGGTCGGGCAAAGTGTTATTTGTGAACTTTCTGTCAGGAAAATCACAATAGCAGCACAGAGTTGGAATTGTGCCCTGTGGAGGCCGATAGACTCACCACCTATCCCATGGGACCTAAACATAACAGGTGAAGTGTGGGTGTTGTACACCTCTGCCACACCCTTCTGGGTAATATAAGCGTGATGTTATATTGCGTCCAATTATCCAATATAAGATGGTCCCGCATTGTGAAGACTTTACGTGTGGAATACGACAAAATCTTATGCTGCAAGAGTTTTTATTTTCGGAACTGTTCAATATAATGATGGTAGTTCATTGTAAAGAATTTCCTTGGTTGGTATCAGTAGAATGCATTTGAAACATAATATTTTATTTCGTTTTTACATAATGCAGCTTATATGTCCGCTTAAACATGATAAAAAAAAAATAAAAAGAATTGGTCTTGCATTGTGTGGAAAGTCTATATCTATACAATACAGCTTGCCAATCAATCGGAATTCCAATTAGGAACCTGGGAATATCCATGATTAAAAAATCTTTTGTGATCTGAGCATGTCTGTGTGTGTGAATAAATGCTACTGTTTACTTACAAAAATATTATGGATATGGATTTAAGGTATACAAAAAGATAATAAATTTTGTTCTTTATTTACAGAGATTACAAAACAAAACTTACCCTAAGAGTAATATAAGACTAAACTTAAAAAACTAATCATCATCATCCATAATTAGAGCTTTTGCCTGCTTTTTTAATTCTTCATCATCTTCCTCTGTATCTAAAAGGCCTTTAGATGCTAAATATTCACCATACTGTTTTGGTATTCCCATAAATGTTTTCACTTTAGCCCGTAACTGTTTCCATGTTTCTTGATAGTAGTTTTTCTTGTCTTTAGCCATTGCTTTGTAGTCATGGCCATATTTATCTAATAGATAAGTTATGAACTCTACTTGTGGCTTAGGTAACCTGAAATAATACAAAGATGTGATTTTTGTTATTCAAATAATTTCAAAGACTGCCACAGCCCAGTAGTAGTTTATAACAATGCTCTATATTAGACTAGTAGTCAGACTTTCTTCAGAGAGTATTTCGACGGTCCCTACGTACATAAAGACATGTCAACAGTGGCATATTTTTTTATTGCTCAATTAGCTTTAGATTTTCCATTTACATAGTCCTGGATATAAATACTTTTTAATATTACCTATTTCATGTCTTTTACAAATCATATAAGAGAACAAGTATTATTTTACAGCTAATAAGTGTCACTCTCCTGTAAACCTCGGTTTTGACATTACTTTATGTATATAAGGACCGTCGATTTCTGTTAGACATTGTTGAGTTATACCACTGGCTCAATATTGTAAGAAATTTTAAGGCGACTAGCTTCCATGCCTATTTCTGGCCACATAGTAAATCAATAAAAAGTGCCATTTTTATTTTCTAAGGTCTAGGTCTTGAACTATCTCCACACAAATTGACAAGATTGGACCTGTGGATTCAAATAACTTTCCTCTTAATAATATTCACTTAGATAGTACCAAGCTGAGTATAGAATAAAAACTATATTTCATTGACAACCTCTTTTGTGTGGACAAAAGTTAAATAGTTATAGCTACTAATAAAGTAATAAACTTACATGAATTTCCTTGGTCTAGGCGCCCTAGCTTCTTTTTCCAATATTTCAACGACTTCTTTCTTAGTCACAATTTGTTCTACTTCCTCTTCTTCACTATCTTCGTTTATATCTTCTTGGTTAACTATTCTCTTAGCTATCTTTACCTTTTCTTGCTTAAAATTTGGAATCTTTATTACTTTATTGGGATCACTGGCAAGACCCATGTCTTTCAAGTTACGCAGCGTTGATTTCTTAAAGTCCCACGCGTCTTTGATAGGTTTACTGAAAATTTAATGTTACATTAGAATTTATGCATTGGTTTCCTGCATTTTTTTTTTTTTATAGCAGCCCATTTATTGAGGAAGGCTTTACAACATCACGTCACTCTTACTACCTATAGAGGCGGAGCAGCAATGAAAAATAATACGAAAACTAGTTAAAATTTAATAAAGCATGCAACCTAACCAATCTACATCGCCTTTACTCTGTTGTTTAATATGCATTCTTTTCCGATTGAGTTTGTGAAGAAATTTCTTCTTGCGGTGTTGCTTCTTAATCTTCATTTTTACTTATTTAATAATGATAACTATATACTATAATGTATAAAATAAATCAAAATAATATTTTACGAGAATCTGTTGTTGTAACACGTGAGAATCAAAGTGTCAACTAACTGACAGTTGACATATCTAGGGATGCCTAACACTGATGACTGTATTCAATCATCGATGTTAGAACTCTCAACGTCGATGTCAAAGTATATAAATACTTTATAATTTATGATTTGATTTAATATGGAACCATAGAGTACATAAAAAAAAGCTATGTAGTCAATGTATGGAACTCAATTAAAAGAGTTATGCGTTGTCTTACATTATATAAATATACACGGTAACTTGAAAACTTCCTTCATTTTTCTCTTCTTTTTCTACGTGTCACCCAATGAAGAAAGTTAACTAATTTTGATTATTAGCACTCCATATTCTCTGTCAAAAATAAAAAATACTAGTGAAAGAATTACTTCAATACGTCAATTAGTTTCCGATTTAGAAGTAAATCAAGTTGTAACCGTACGACGCGGGCCGCCGGTTACGGTGTGACGTCATCGCACAACACGGTCAGTCACTCAGTCCGCTCGCCGCCGTCAATATTATACGCAAATACTTTTAAAAATGTCCAATCCAAATACTAGGAAATCATATTGTGTTGTGCCGAAATGTAAAAATACTACCAATTTGCCGGAAAAGTTGTTTTTTAAAGTTCCAAAAGACGTTAAAATGTGAAAAAATGGATAAAAGCTATGAATGTTTAGATCCATTTGGAGATAAAAGTACAGTTTATTGTTGTGAAGACCATTTTGACGAAAGTATAGTGATCATATTTTATGTAGTATTTCATCTTATATTGAAACAATTTCTAACCGGATTAATTGCGTGTTTATAAATTCAACATTGGCAGGAAAAATGTAAAATCAATAAGTACGCGATTAATCCGGTTCAAAATAGTTTCATTATAAAATACAGTGATCGTGAATACCTAAGACATTACTATTATAATCTTTTGTAGTTTTAATTTTTTTAATACCTATAAATATAAAATCTAGTTAGATTTGCAAAACCTTTGGTGTCAGAACTTTCCGTTACGTTTTTACATAGTATTACAAATTAAAATATCTTGAGAACGATATGGCTGTTTTGCGTTATCCTTTGTTTTCTATACAAGTTTTAATCTATACTAGATTGAGCGTACTGCTCTGCTCGCGTCGGCTAGGTGTAAGATTTTTTTGTTTTAGATTGAAATGATATGGAGAACTATACCAAATATAAGTTGGTCGGGGAAAAAATTAAACTAAAACAGGGTATAGTTCCACACAAATTCAAATGTCAACAGGAAAAGGAAGATAAACCTCAGAGATCTACAGTGCAAAAACGTAATCGTATAGAATATTTTGAGAAACTATTAAATAAAGATGAAACTTCGACGTTGGAAAAACCTGAAGAGATATTTATTGTTAGCTGTGAAGACGAAATAGTAATAGAAGATCCATTAAGTTTCCAGTAATCCTTCATCCATTTTATTAATCGAATAATATTTGCTATTATTAGACTATTAACTTAATACGCGCATATTACAAAGAAACCAATCAGCAAAACCAATCTAATTGAAAAATCCACGAAATGGCGTTGATATTGTGAACTTAGCTTTAATAATACGTTGAACACTGTGTAATGTTACCAGCAAACATTAATTAGTTTCTGTTTCCTACTATTTTGCCAAGCTTTACACATCGATTTAATTACATCGATATTCCTTTTTCGTGAGCGATTACATCCCTGAACATGTCATAGTACTGAGCTGTTTCACTCGCTTGTTATTTTGATGACTTATTTTTTTTGGATCACAGATCTATACTAACTGACGTTTATCAACATTTTTATAATAATTCAATGTAAATTGACCGAAACAAACACATTGAACATTTGAAGCAATTTGAGGTTATTATTATTATATGATTGTCTTCAAACTAGTTGAAACTAATCATAGTCTGTGAAACTAATAAGTTCGCTCGCTCCGCTCTCGATTACAGAAGCAAAAAATATTATACAAAATGCCTCAAACAGGGGCAACTCGGTATCAAAAGTTTCTTAAATCAGAGAAATCTAAGACAAAACTTAAAGCAAAAAAAGATTTGCCGAAAGGCACTAATGTAACGAAAACGAATTTTAAAATAAAGAAGATTGTTATTAAGGAACAGCTCAAAAAGCATGGTGAAAAGGAAGCTTTGTCGACAAGGAAATTAAACGTGAAAGAGTTATTATCTCGCTTGAATCATTTTAACACGCACTCCAGAACCGATGCTCTCAATGGACTCAAAGAACTCATCACAATTCATCCTGCGGTGTTGGAGCACAATCTTGGAGAACTCATAGATGGAATTACTCCGCTAACGTTAAATATAGAGAAAATTGTGAGTTTACTGACTACTATTGTTCAAATTAAAATATGGTCTTGTTATGATAATATCTTACTTACTCACTCAGTGACAATTCTTTGAAAGTCAGGCGATATATTGAATTTGCTTCTTTTCTAGCTTCAGTGTGGTGTATGTATGCTTCAGTGTGGTGTATGTACTTATAATTAAATGTTTCTGTTATCTTTTTACAGGTTCGTCAAGAGTCCTTAAAGGTGCTACATCTCATACTATTGAATGCAAACCAGGGTAGAATAGATCCATTTTTTGATATAATGTGCACATATTTAAGAAGTGCAATGACTCACATTGATGGCAGGATACAAGAGGATTCAATTATTTTCTTGGATACATTACTTATTTGTACACCTGAGAAAGTTGCCCAAGATTTCCACAAAATTATTCCCAACTTCTTGGACATGATTTCCAAATTAAGGGTTGATTCAAAGCCTGGAAGAACACTTACAGTTAATCTTGGCAGTCAAATTACAAGTGTGAAATGGAGAGTGAAGGTATTACACCGTTTGCAGGATTATTTGAATAAGTATGTTGCATACAACAATATTAATGATAGCAAAGAGAAGATTACAGATACTACCAAAATATTTGATAGTACCAAATTGAATTACTATTCCTTGTTCAATCCAATTTATACTCAAGTTTGTCATGTATCCTGCTTCTCTTCCAAGAATTCACAAGATACATCACCTTTGGATGAGGTAGAAAAATTTAAAGAATATGTTGATACCCTGATGCCTTTACTGTTTGAAACTTGGCTGGAAGTTTGCCCCAACATCAATTCTGATAAGAATATTGAAACAGTCATCAGTGAAGATGCAGCATCCCTCCTGAAACATACTCTGGAAGTTATTTCACTGATATGGAGGCTTATCAAACATTTTAATGCCAAGAGTCCAAGCTCCAACATTCAAAATGTTTTTTCTCAGAAATACCGCCAGCCATACTTCCAACATTTTGTTAATTCTTTTCCATATGTTACAAATATTCGATCTAAACAAAGAAGTGCTGGTACTTCACCATTTGAAGACACTATAACTGACCCTAAATTAGTTGAACAAAACTTAGAAATATGTCATTTATTCATCATGCTAAATCCTCACATTAATGTGAAGCACCAAAATAAAGATATTAAGTCAGTATTGAATTACATAGAAAAGACTTTTAACCAAAACACTCATGACAGTATCAATGATGTTATAGTGAAAATTTTGATCACTATCTTCTCAAGTGATGTCAATCACTGGTCTAGAACTTTATCTATAATGGATGCTTTGTTCAAAAAGGTCATATGGGCATATTTTAATAAGAGCATGTCTAGTTCCTTCAGGCAGAAAATCTTTAGCTTATTATGTAAGATTGCTCTCAATGATAAACTTAGTCATTTTCATAGTTGTGATGCATATAATACATGGCTCAAGAACCTGCCTGACATTTTGTTGGAGGAAGAAGTCACTGTACAGACAATTGATATAATCCATAAGTTTGCAGTTAGAAGCAATCCTATTTTCAATTCAGTAATTAAACCTAAATTGATTAAAATCTTGGACAATCTACCTAAAATTCAAGTATCTGATGCTGATAATAATACTACTGGCTATTATAAATTATTTTCATTGTTATACTATATCAAAGTTTGGAATGATGAATCATTGAATGTATTGGAAAAACAGTTATTAGATAGTGTGTACAAAAGTGATTTTGGAAATTATATTTATGAGACACTTAAGCTAAGGACTTCTGAAAACTAATGAAATGTACAGTATGAAATTGTTTTAAATAAAATAAACAAATATGATATTATATTCATTTATTTCAATAAACTCAAACACAAATCATAATGCAAAATTGTGACAGTCAACTAGTTAAAATCAATATACACTTCCATGTAACAAGGTAACAAAATAAGGGTAACATAACACAAAATGCAGAAACAATCCATAAAAAAAAGACTGCACACTGCATTCCAAACACTTCTAGCTTTTCACACTAAACATAGTACATAATTTAAAATTACCTAAGACATGTTTACTCAAAATATTTATTATCATAAAAGGAACATTGATAATGGTAGACAGAAAGGTTATACATAACTCTAGATCTTACAATATTTCATTAATTAGCATATTGTGCTAAAACTGTAGAAATTATCTTTATGTCCATTAATGAGCTCAAATTCATTATCACAATGACCTAGGCTGTATCAACAATACAACCGCATAAAAGTAAGCCAATAGAGTAACATTAATCGCTGACATATCATCAAACTGACTTTGAGATGGTCAAGTCATTACTATACTTCCCTTCCTCATAATCTCCCTACTCATACAATTTCGATATGAAAGCCTCATTGAAGCTATTTATTACTTATCAATTCATTATTAACGACTAGTTTTTGCTATTTACTAATTCTATAATAAATATGACTAATACAAAATAACTTCTGCTAATATTGTTGAGTCATTTAGTGTCAATTTGGCAATTTTTGGCTAAATTATAAATGACCAATGTTATAAAATTCTTTGTGGCAAGGCAATATTGCTTTCTTGTACATAATAAGTTTTATATGACACATACATGACATAAACCCATTATACGATGACGTGGAATTCAACAGTGTAGAATGCCTCAATACATACTAATTAATTTTCAAAGTCTTTAAAATATTTTAAAATACAGCCATGCATTAATTTATAAACAAATACTGGCGACGAGTATAGAATTATTGAGAATTAAGTTCTCATAAAGAGTATCAATACGAATGTAATTTAATTGACTTATAGCCGAAACGTTTTCGTGTAATAATAAAATCATTAAAAGAAGCAACGCCAGCGCGCCTTTGATGCAAAATAAAAATGAGACTTAATTTTTTTTTAAATTTGGTTTTGTGTTTCGGCTAGAATCAATTAAATTATACGAAATCGAAATAATATCACGCATTTTATGCAATTAAGAATGGATATTCATTTCATGTTTTTATAAAGAGCTTCTTGGTATTTGATCAGCATGAATTTAAGTGAATGAATGAATTTAAAAAAAAAACTTCTTTAGCATTTTATATAATATAATATGAGTAATATTGGCTGATACTAGCAGCATGTGCAGTACGTTGGAAAGAACTTAGGTCCTTCTCTGGTTTTGGATCAAACCATGGAGAAAATTAAGTAATTTTCACTATCAAAATTTACGTACTTTAAAGGGCCAATTTATTACAGGTATAAAATTATTTTTGTTCGCGATTTTAAAAGACTATTTAATAATAATATATCCTAATGAATGGATATCTATGTAATTCAGCATGCAAATATCTACGCCAATGTAATAAATAAATATAAAATTGAAAGGGCTTTCTATAAAGCATGGAAGATCTGAATCACTTAAGCTGACTTAAATAGCTGCAAAAAATCTTTGATAGATAGCTTAAACAATGGCGGCAAATTATGCATGCTTCCAAAATGATTAGTAAGCATAAATTCGCCCTGGTACGAAGCCCACTTGAAAAGTAAAATATATAATACTTATTTGTATACAACTATTGGGTTTTCCTTTTATTGGATTTTTTTGCGCGAGGAATGGTAGCAGAGGCCGACAGCATTGCCTGTAAAAAAAGAGTAAATTGAAAACTAACTCAAAAAAGCATAAGCACACTACTCAGCCATTGCATGGTGGCAGTTTAGTACAAATATAATATTTTCGTTTGAAGTACTGTTTTTGTGGTAAGTGCAACCGTATTTACAAATTTGGATTAGTTGTCAGTGAATACAAACAAGTGTATTATTGGATGAAAAAATAAACACTCAAAATAGAATAAGTAAATAAATCAAACAACCTAATGCACAAAAATATAACACAGTAACGACATCTTGAGCAAAGCAAATAAAGGTGTTTTTTGCTTAAAAATCTAAAAAATATAAATAATAAACATGTTTATTAAAGTTTCAAACAAGTTGATGTTATTGTTGTTAATTTGCACACTAAAACATAATACAAGTACATGCACATAAGAAAACACTGCAAATATTACTAAAATAAACATACTGTTCTGCCTAACTTCAGCTGCAACTAAAAGCGGGCTCGGGAGTTTAGGAAAGCCTTCTACACGTCTGTACTTTTTGACAGAGATGGCGTTTCGTCGTGTAATGAAATAAATTTATATTCTGGATGACTTTCTATTTTTGCTTCAATGAGCTTTAGCAAAGCATCACTTTTATCGATAATATCTTGCGATATTACTTCGCTATCTACATCAACTGCATCACTAAAGCTAATTTGGTCATCTGCTTTTTCCGCCTGAGGTACTTCAGTTGTATCGATGGATAACTTTCTTTCTTCCAGGACAAGAGTGTTCAGTTCACCACAACTCTGAAATTCATCAACAATGCGATCACCCATAGACGACCTTCTACTGTGATCACCGGAAGAGGTCGATGTATCATCTGTTTTAGTTTTATCATCACCTTTATGCCAAAATGCTAACTTACTTGGCAGTTGCAAAAGTTTGCCCAATCCAGAACTGCTGCTTTTAGGAGTTCGTCCAGGTGATTTAGATTTGTGTCGTCTCTTATTTTCGGCAATTGGATTAACTACTTGAAGACTCTTTAACCCAGTTGCCGATAAATTAGTATTGGGTAATTTATTTACAAGATCAACCAAGCTCTCTTGAGACGTTGTACTATCAAAAGTAAGATCACCACCTGCTTCATTAGTTATTTCTACATTATCACCATCAGATTTATTTGTAACTTTGATTTTATCAGCATCTGATTTATTTATAACTTCTATGTTATCACCTTGTATAATATCACTAGTATTGAGTATAGGTGGTAATGGTGCCTTACTTTTACCATATTTGCCTTTGGGTGATTTTCTCTTACTTTTGGGCGAATTTTCAGGTGTTCCGAATGATGCTTCATCATCGCTTTCGGCTGAATCGTTTTCGTATTGCGAGGTATCGAGACTGGTAGTATCTGCTTTTTCATCTAATACTATAGTGACTACGTCTTTGTCGTCTTGAATGGCAGTATCAACTGGTTTTTTATCTGCGTCAGCCACTTCAGGCTCCACAATATTTTCATTATTTGTACTAGTTTGGTCATTATTATTGTCTTTATGTTCACTTGAAACAGGAATGTCAGATAAAAGTTCACTTTCTTTAGTAGTCGTTTCAGGTTTATTGGTAGAAACTTGTGTTAGGTTTTCATTTTCTTTATCTTTAGAGCTATTTAGTGAAGTTTCTTCAGAAGTGATTTCTTTTTGGTCCCAGTTATCTGTATTGTTATCAGTTTGATTAATAGTATTTGCATTAGGGTCAAAGTTACCTAGCACTTGGAGGATTTTTACTTGATCTCCAATCATTTGGTATATAAAAGGTGGTTGTGTGTTGGAGAGGAAGATTTGGGACGGGAAGTTAACAAGAGGAGGCATATTTGCATATTCAAAACTATCGTCGTCCTGTAGCTCCTCGATGATTACTTCACTTTCCTTTAAATAAAAAGTTCTTAAGTCTATATCAAACGGAAGAAAATAAATACAAAATAATACAAGCTAATAAATGCAATAAACAGACTTTAAATATATAGATTTATGGTAACTCATGCAATAAAACGATCCTATCACTAAAATACCTAATATGCAATCAATTTTAATATCATTCGAAGATTGAGAAATATTCCTTATTCAAAGCCAATTTATTAAACTCACAATACTATTATTTCTTCTCTCTATCTAACAACAAATACTTTTAGTATTAATACTTTCAAGTGATATAGCATTCAATTTGAGGTTCATTTAAACACCTTAGCTTTTACCTAACTGTCAAATAGTCATAATCTTTAAGATTATGATTTGTTCAGTCGATTCGTTTTATGATAGTCTTACAAATTGTTTCATAGATTATGTTTTAGCTACAACCAACCCAGCACCATCCATACCCTGACACACCAAAACTCTGTTGTTTCAATATTGACAAATATATCCGTCTCAATTTTTTGTGTTGTTATATAGAGAAAACATGATAAAATATTCGTCAATATCGAAACCAGCTAGCCGTCATTTATGTAGGGTAGTTTTACAATTCTTAATTACGGATCTAACATGACATTAAAAGCTCCACAATTACACACATTTTAAACATTTTTATAATATATTTGGAGCGTAAAGCAATAATTGCAAAATCCCTACATACATGACATTTCCATTACCTCTCGTAATACAGTATTGAATTAAAAATACAATAAAATGTAAAAGTGTGATAAATGCATAAAATTATTGTTGTTATTATTCCGAATACTTTACAAATAACAATATAGTAATTTATAGTTTAGAAAGAATTAAAAGTATTACATTGGAATAATTACAACAGAATAAAAAGTAGATTTAAAATTAGAGTTGCGTATAGCCTCAGTTCATATTTTACAAAATTGGTTGTACATTTTCAGCTATAAATTGTGCATCTTTCTTGGTACGGGAGATAGATATCTCCCGTAAAAGAACGTCTATGAACTCTACTCTCTAATAAAAGTTGAAACTGGTATTTATTATCAGTAATTTTAGATTTACTGTTGCACACAATAATACCGTTTTATACATGATAGTTTCATCACCACAACTTATATTATACCTTTATAATTTAAAAAGAAATATTAACAAACATCTACATTGAGATAGTTTGTACATTAAAACCTTAAAATTAACTTAGATAAGACAACACTTTTTGTACATACTTTAATGAAGAATATTAAAATTGTTACAGAAAACAACCAATTCGTAAAAACTTATTTAAGAACAGGTTTAAAAAATAAGTTTTCTACAATTTTAAACTATCATGTATTCAGCATTCGAAGTAGATGAACTAAGGCTTTGGCAACATAGAGTATATTGCCATGGAACTGGTAGATATCTCACATAAAATCTTTTCATAATTATTAATTCTGAATATCCTATTTAAGAAAATAAACTATGTCCTGAAAAACAGGATTGCCCTAAGTGTTAATAACTCCAACAGTCAAATGTGAAGGTCCATAATCAAAATATAAAATCGTCCAGTTTCATAGCAATTTCTAGTCCAATTAATGTTGGTTCACATGATATAATTTGGTAAATAGATAGCGAGGTGGCAGTTAGTCCTTTGACCGAATCTAGTAAAGTTAAAAATAAAACCCGTATCTTACGTCGTATGCCAGTTTCTTCGTTGAAAAATAGGCTCGCTGTTAATTTACTTATGACCTGATATCATGTAAGCCATATATAAAGCTCAATCCACTCGTCATCAACATTGAGTCTGTCCAATCTGTCCATTGTTTATAAGTGTCACATGTAACACATTACTTGATGTGCAGTGGGTTTTTTGCATAGTGTAAATATTTGATAGAGAAAGAAGGAAACATTGTCATGAGTTTTAATTGATAAACAAAAACAACGTTTCCTTTATTATTCAAATTATAAAATACGGGTGTTACTCACGTAATGTTGGGCTATTTAGTCGCACGCACGACAACAATGACGGTGATGACAGTGAAAACATCACAAAAACGCTACTAACAGATACCAGTGTAGCACCGCCCCTTTCTATGACGTCACAGAGCTAGAGATGGTCATTATCGCAACAGCAAATTACGCAATGAAATATAAAAACGTAATGGATAATTCATTGTCCAAGATATCATTATTTGACTGTTTCATTATTCATTATTGATAGATTATTCGTTTTTTACCTCCGCGATTTAGTCGCGTAAGCGATTCTCGAGCTCGGTCCGGCACGGCAGCTGGACTCGCGATGCGTGTGAAGAAAACAGCTTTATACCAACCAATAAGTATAAGAAAGAGATAGAGCGCTGAGCGGTGTGGTCAAGTACGTCAGTAATGTTGATTACGATTTTGGTCTTTAACGAGCGTGAAAAAGTGGAGTTTTATAAAAACAGTACCGATCGACAACAGTTGTTTTGGTTCGAAATTTCGGTAACATTATTTACTATAATTTTTGCATTTTATTGCAGTTTTGGGTTGTTTCCATAGAAATCTTAATTATTAAGATTTCTATGGTTGTTTCTTAGCGGCACGGTCATTATCGCGATCGCGAATGCAATTTTGCGGTGTTTATTTACGTGTAAATAATAGAGTATTTTTGTGTTTTAACTTGTATAGTGTCCTTCACTATCACTACATAGTATAAAACAAAGTCGCCTTTACTGTCCCTATGTGCGCTTAAATCTTTAAAACTACGCAACGGATTTTGATGCGGTTTTTCCAATAGATAGAGTGATTCAAGAGGAAGGTTTTTATGTATAATACATGCATAGAAAGGGGGAATTGTTTTACTCCAAATTTAACGCGTGCGGGCCACGGGCAGTAATGAATAAATCAAACTACTGGATTGATTTTAATCATTTTTTCAGTGAGTGACATAGGCTATATATTATATACCCGTGCGAATCCGGAGCGGGCCGCTGTGTTTTTATATACAACGTTCACAGTTTTTCTGTAGTGTATTTAGTATCAGCATTGTACCCGTGCGAAGCCGGGGCGGGTCGCTAGTGTTGTAATAAAACTGTAAAAATATTGTTGTAAAAATAGTAGTTTAGGTATTTTAACTTTTGACAATATTTTATATTTGTTTTTTTTTACCAGTCAAAGAAAGGTTTTTTTATTATAATATTCATTCTTATTCTGACAGTCCTAAGCCTGTAACAAAGTATGAAGGGAAGTTTATTGATTATTGCTACTTGTTTCCTTAAAAATGTTACACATTATTATAATATTTCTCATTTTTGTCTAGTTCTCATCGTGACATTCATTACTAAAAACTGTTGTTTTGCAGTCTGCAGATTTCAATAACGGAAAACGAACAGCTGTTTTCAGTAATGAATATTCAGTAATAATATTACGCGGCATTGATTACTCGAATTGAGTCGTTATTGCCATCTCTACACAGAGCGCGGCGCGCGTCGCTGCCAGCAGTGCAAGACTGGCTGCGACTCAGGCGCGACGTATCGCACTCTCTTGATAATGCCTAGACGTATTAGGCGAAACCGCGGTCGACTAAATAGACCAACATTACGTGAGTAACCGTATTTCATAATTTGAATAATGTTACAAACTCACGTCAGTTTTAATAAAAATGTTTCCTTTATTGTATCAAATTGACAGACTCAAGTGACAGCGCGTGGACAGTGCGAGGAAGTCGTAGTACAGAAGCTACCAGACCTCGGCCGCCTGCGGACGCTTGATGCTGGTGACGGCGGTGCGCGAGCGCCCGGCCCGCGCGCGCGCCGCCGCGCCCAGCGACGCGGCGCGCGTGAGCGACGCGCTGTTGTCGGCGCTGGAGTACCCCGAGCTGATGTCCTCCGATGACTTTATGTGACTGTGGATTGTACAAATGTCAGGTTACTTACAAACCTTACTTGCATCATATCATTTCTTAATACAAATGCGAAAGTTTGTGAGTATGGATATTTGTTACTCTTGCACGCAAAAACTACTGGGTCGATATTGATGAACAAAAGGTACACATGTAAATTAAAGCCTGGACTATATACAGGCTACTTTTTATCGACAAACCATGCGGGCGGAAGCTAGTTATTTGCATATTAGTTTAATAAAATAATCTCTCGAACAGAATTACGCTTTACTTCAACATACGCAATCATCAATTTTATGTATATTTATACTATAGCTTGTCCGTAACCGCTGTACCGTCCCCCGCCTCGCCGCACGTTCCTAGGGCGCAGTACAGCGGTTGAGGACAAGCTATAGTAATTTGTATTTGCAAATTCTATTCTTATTAACTCTCTCCAGTTAAGCTTTATTAGCTTGTATTAGGAGGAAATTAACGTCTGTGGTGCAATGACGAGGATTCGAACCCACGACCTCTCGATTGCAAGCCTTATCCATTACGCTACGGCCGCTAGTTCTCCAAGAGGTAGCTGCCCCTTTTTCTTATAAAGCAGTTGAAATCTCTCCTCTTAAATTTTGCTGCCTGAGATAAATGCCCGCTTCCACGGTCTAATTTTGTCATGCCTCTTCGTAATCTTACTAATGGAAAACCAACCTGAAATCGGGTTCATCACTCCTGGGTCTAGGTCTGACATCCACGTCGACCTCTGGGAAGTACATCGGCGAGCGGCTGTTCGACTCGGAAGCGCTGCGACGAGTAGCGTAGGCCCTGCAAGTGTAACGAACTTTACTGTTCAACAACTGGTTCAATACTTATGGGATTATCCTGCTGGTTAATATGGGATTGTATTGCTGAATTTTTCAGGTAATACAGGTTAACCTAACTAATACATAATTATAGAGCTTACACTCACTTATTTGGAAACATATTAGGGGATAACATTTACTTAGTCAATCCAGTATCCATATTATAATCGAAACGTAAACGATGGAATGTAATAATTGAATACATTTTGTGTATACATTATGTAGAAAAAATGTTTTAATAAATTAAAACTAATTAAAAAAAATATGCATATTCATATTATAACATGACATCACGCCTATATTACTCGGATGGGTGTGACAGAGGTGTACAACACCTATATTTCACCTGTTATGTTTAGGTTTAATGGGATAGGAGGTGAGCCTATCGCCATCCTTAGGCACAATTCTAATTTCGTGCTATTGTGATTTTCCTGACGGAAATATAGAAAATAACAGTTTACCCGAGGCAAATTTATATTATATTTGTGCACAAGCTAGCTAAGTAAGGAAGCAAAGATAGCAAGATTTTATGTAAGTATTAATGTTACAAATTCATTTGTTCTTTTTGGAATGGACGTTTCCGTGTTTTAGTTCTTGTATTTACTTTAATCTGCAAATTACTGGTCAAATGTAGAGCATTGTTTATTGTTGTTGGGATTGTAAGTCTTAATTTAAACCTAGTAGAAATAATTTTAAACTCAAGAGAAAATAATCTTTTAGCGTTCTTTGTTTGATGAAACTCCGTTTTTTGCGAAAAGCTAAAGCTGTGACGATAACAATACGTATTATGTTTCATTCCATCGTCCCTGCCTAGCAAAGACAAAAGAAACATTATACGATTGCTACCAAGTTTTCTTTTTCAGTTTATGATTATGTGCTTTCCGGTTTCGAGTACTACGTCCTTATATTTTGGAGAAATAACCAGTTATAAAACAAATTACTTGCTTAGCTCGTATCGAATGCGTAAAATGAGTGCTGTGCTTCAAGTGATTGAGTTTTATGGTGGTGCTAAATAAACATTAAGCGGTTAAGCGTTCGTGATCACTATCACCTACCTGGAGTTCCCAGGACGCCCCTTTCCAATATACTAATTTGCATTAACTAAAAAGAAACGTCATGAGTCGCCACGTACTTCATCACTATCGCCAATCTACTTTCATGAAGGTTTGTCATGGTCTGGGTGTTTCTATGTATAATAAGTATTTATTTACAAAGAAAAGTGTATGTATTTATATCAGTTGTTTAAGTACCCATGGTACAACCTCTCCTTAGTTTACTAGATGGCGTTGTGTGTATGTAGTGTGATATTTATTTATTTATTTATTCTTTCTCGTGTACAAATAAGTCCCATGAGTAACTTCAAGGGACATCACTTACTGTATAGCGCCAATCTACTTACATCCACCCATGAAATAAAGTGCAAATAAGCTTTAGCGGTACAATAGTTGTCTATTCACCCCTTAACAGCTCGCCGTATCAGTCTGGGCTCGGTCATCACGTCGTCAGCTTCATCTCCGCCCCTCTCTTCGCGGGGCTCGCACTCCGTGAGATCTGACAAGCTGTAACTCTTACGCAGCTGCTGAACTAAACCGCCGCCACCCTGGGAATTGGAACAAATATTACAAAAATACTTTTCCTATCTATAGTTTAAGAGAAAAATATATTGATTAATATTTCTGACATGCCAGTGATATAATTATTTATTGTTTTAAATATCTAGAAGAATCTCTTTTGATCAGCGGAAAAATGTATACCAAGAACTTTTTGACGGATTATTGAAGTTGTAAACACTTAATCGTATCGTGTAATTAGTACCTATAATACTTATAGATAAAAATTTGATCTGTATTGCATGCCTTAGGGTAAAAAATGGTGGATTTTACTTCGTAACATCAATGTATACCCATATTTGCAATAAAAATATTTAAGTTTCAAATATAAAGCACATATTCGTTACAGATTCAGCCAGTAATAACGCAGCATAAAGAAATGTTATGACTCAGTAACATTAAGACGTAGTAAAAGTGATTAACTTACTGTGATTTGCATAAAGTTTGACTAGCTGATAAAAAAATACTAAGAATATTAATAAAAAAGTAATACTCACGTGAACAGTTGGTGTCAAACTCCCTTACAGAAGCTTTGTGAGGCAAAGCGCATGCTGACATAATTAACTATAAGCGATGATTTAAAAAAATACAAACAAACACTATATTTTTTTATTGAGAAATCATAGGATATAAAACTAAATCAGTCACACAACTAAATCTAAATAACACGACACATAGTTGGCGATTATACAACACATGCGTACTTTACAAATAAATTAAAACTAGCCTCTCTAAATGTAATCGTTGTTTAAAAATAAAATTGGTATAGCACAGCTTCTTTAAAAGGATTTTTTAACAATCAAATTCTACAAGAAAAATATAGATGTGTAAAGTGAAGAGATTTATAAATTTGTAATACTTATAATATCTGCAGAACACAGGAAAGAAAAATCTAACCACAGATATCCATGTCAAGGCATCGATAGGTAACTTTTAGTCAAACAACGAATACAAATCACGAGGTAATTATACATTTAATTACAAACGTCATGCGGTGTAAAATAATAAAAAAGATTTCGGATCATCAATGAAATTGTGCAGAAATTTAGGAACAGTAAATGAGCGTAGCAAAATAAGATTCGAAAAGACTGGACGGCTTTTGACTTCTTTGCTAGACTTAAAAAAAAATCGAGTATATCAAGAAACTTATATAATTCAATAATCAAAAAAAAATATTTGGAAAGTAAAGGTCACATAAGTAGAAGAAATGCGACACGAATTTGTTTGATACTTTGGTTTGAGTTGCATTGTAAGGTTTGATATGTAATGAATTATATAAACAGGTAAATAACAGTTGGCTCTGTCGTACATAAAGGAAAAAATACAGCCATTTTTAAGATCAAACGAAAACTGTCTAAACTTAATACAACAAAATCTCGGTAGATGGCGCCAGTAGAGGTTTGATAAATTATTTTGTGGGTCAACAGCACCAGTACTGCTCACTACCTGGACGCATCGGAATTATCAGCGATGCGGTGCTTTTAGCGCTGCAGTATTGTGCTGAGATGCGTACCATTTCTGGCATTTTGAATGGTATTTTAAATTATTTATTTTTAGACGCATTATAATGTATTTTCTTTTGCTAGAATAAATGATTTTAATTTCTTTCTTTCTTTTCTTTTACTGCTGACCCACATCTCAATAGTTCTGCAACTACATAGATCGGAAAGATTTATCGTAGTTTGGTCTAGCACCAGATCTAGAGACATTTGTAAATATCCAAAGACTGCTGAATTGAACACTGACAACTGAAATTGTTACACAACCAAAGAACCCACATTATAATCTCACTCAATTTAATTTAACACTAACCTCTGGTATACTGTGGGTTGACATTGTAAGAAAAGCCTCTAATACAGTTATTATCTTATAAAAGAACTAGAACAAAAAGGTCTTTGTCCCGCATAGACCGGTTCAGACAATAGTTTTAAGTTGCAAGAGGACTTAGGTACTTAAAGTAAATGGACATTCTAACAAGAAAGTCGTTTATGTTTCTGAGTGGCAAAGAACAAGTTTTTGTACTAATAAACATTGTGGGTATATAAGTGCTTCGTTTTCATCTTTCAAATGTCAAAGTACTGATGACAGGGAGAGAAGAATTTGTATATGTAATGGCTTCAAGGATCTTTACGCGTTCGATGAAAAGTAAGATACATTCTTTATTGTTTATCTTTATAGCAAAAGATATTTGGAGCACTAAAATACCCTTTCGAGTTCCACTACAATATTTATTAGTAAGGTCAGTTTAAACTATTTAGATAACTGAAAAGATTTAAATTATATATTTCATTAACTTATCTAATATATCCATGGGCACTTTTCATTTTTGACTGTATTTTATCAGTATTGGATGCCACAGAATTCCGTGTCTCTAATTTAATAAATAATTACTTGAGATGATTTATAAATTTGTGTTAAGGGCTTTGAGCGAACCTATAGCCAACATTTGTGCAAAATATAATAGATTCGAAGACGTTCAAGATTTTTCTTTGCAGTCCAGTATAACAAACAGTAATTTATCCAATTCCGATGGTCAATTAAATATAGCAAAGTTCTAAAGACACGATAAACAAGTTAATCGAAAAAACGTGATACACTGGATACTTTAAAAACAACGGAATAACCCTAATCGTTGTCTAAAATTATCTTAAGATCACAGTTGAGCTTCATTCGTACTGTATAGTTCATTCGACCATTATTTCTTTTTCCTGAGCTGCTTGACTCCTGGTTCGGCGACCCCTGGACTTGCTGCGAGGTCTTTTCTCTTTGGCTTGAGCAGTTTTACGTTTGCTGATGACATTGCCTCGACTACGCGCTGAGGTATCTGCTGGTTCATAATCCGGATCGTTTATATCGCCATCACCAATAAGACGCTCTTCCGGGGTATCATTATCCAGTTCGACTATCTCTACGATACCAGGCAGGTCTGAACGCTGATATTCAAGATCGTCATACGATTCCTGATAGCCGTCAGTGACGTCACGGCCTCTTATCGCTTGTCTAGCGCGCGGCTCTCCTCCTTGCTCGGGGGCCGGCAGATTGAAGTTCTGCGTGAAGCAGCAAAGGAAAGGATATTTGGAAAAGATGGGGTGGAAGGGGAGAAATTAAAAAAGCGTGTTAATAAAATTAAAAAGACGAAATTAAACAAAGCGGCTATGTGTTTAAAAATCAAACTCGATGTGAGTTGAGAAATTAAATGGTCTTGATGTGGGCATGCCCGATGACTGGTGACTACGGATGGCTTGCTTGCTTGGTGTGTGATAGGCCAATCATAAAATAAAAAAAACATGTAAAGCTATGTGCAAACTAGCACAGTGAGTGCAATCACAATTTCTAAATTATTTACATTACACTCTGTAATCAAACATGCCACACATTGTTTTGGTACATTTACTGACTCAAATGTGGTAAAAAGTTCTAGTGGTAAAACAACACTAATTAACATCAAATTTACACTGTTGTGTCTTTGTTAAGGGTTAGAGCCCGACACCCTTGTTGGCTCATATAAGATCTGGAACAGTTATCCTTTGTTTTACAGTTCTTATACGAGGGTGTTGTTATATAAAACCAAGCATGCCAATTAACGTTGTAATAGGGTTAACAAAACTTACTTTTATAGCGGTCTGCATAATAACGGTTGAGGCATAGTTGACGCCTTTCGTGCCCAAATTGAGCACGGTGTGGTAACCCTGGTCTTTGGCCTTCGCTATGTACTCATCTATTTCCTGAAATATATAAAATAAAGAATATAGTAGCGTGCAGTATATTCGCTAATAGTTTTAACTATCATGTATTAACAGGAACTAATCGCTGTTAATTAACTCGCACGGACAATTATATCTATGTTCATTGTGTTGATTGATTATGTATATATTTTCATCAAGATCATTCAGTAGTCTAGACGTGAAATCGTAAAAGGAAAACAGACAGACATATTTACTTTCTCATTTTTAATATTAGTTAGGATTTTATTTAGGAAGTATTGATAGATACCCAGTTTAGTCACCCAAGCTCAGATGGTATTTCTGTGATGGCAAAATGTGTAACCACATTAAAAATTTTTTTTTTTTTTAAATGAGTGTTCTTGACACTGCTTCTCCCATAATTAATACGCCGCCTTTGAGGATATTATAGCCGAGACTTACATCCTTAACCTGATACCGTACACCATAAGCTTCATGAAGTAGGTACAGTCAGAATCAAAAGTTGTCTACTTCCATTGTCATTTAAACTTCTAAGGCTAATTTAAGTTACTACTATAGCTACTATAGCTATAGCTACTATAGTATTTAAAACTTATAATGTCTCTCTAGTAGATGATATTATTATGTGAGAAGAACTATGTAGTTAGAAAATAAACAAGATTAACTAAAGAATTGAAAGTGTCAAAGTAGTATGTTAACCTGCTTTTAATCATGTAATCAACTGTACCTTCTAGTCAAGCAATGTACCGACCGTAATATGATACTGATAGTGATCATTATAATGCCTGTATGAACACTAAGTGCCGATTGCACCAACTTGTTAAACTGAAGTTTAACACTAAACTGAGAGAGAGAGAGAGAGAGAGATGTAAAATACGGGTTTAATAAAACCGTATATTAAGAAGTAAGGTGAAATCGGTCCTGAGTAATCTGCTATTAACACAAAAGAGCTCACAGGACATAAAAGATATGTCCAACACATGTCATGTGATGCCAAATGTTTACAAACATTAAACAAAATATTTGTAAACAAAGGAAACAAAGACAATAAATGTTCAAGAATAGTACCAACATAGCTTTGAATATTACTCATAATTTCAAGACGATTGTTACAATAATTAAAATTGTATTACTTATAAATTATAATGCAATCTATTTGAATTCTTATAAAGAGGTTGGGCTAAACGCTTTCGTAATTTTTAGAAAAAACTGTATTGAATAATTACAGTGTTCGCTCGTGGTCCACCTGCATAGTTCACCTGGTTGTACCACGGGTAATATTTTTCTCCCGTGGTCCACCGCAGTTTAACTGGGTGTACCATGGGAATTTATTTTTTTACCGCAGTCCACCTTAGTTCACCTGGTTGTACCACGGGTAATTTTTTTCTCCCGTGGTCCACCTGTATAATATAATTATACAGGGAATACAAACTTCATACAAAATAATAATTGTTTACCTCATTTTTTTTCATAATGACAATGTCATCTATAATATCATAGTATAAATTTAACATAGTTTTAAATATATTTCCTTGTAGTTTTATTAATTTACAATTAATTGTAACTAGTTAAAATGAGTACCGAGGAAGATGTAGTATTTATTAAAAGAAAGGGAGGTACTATCCTCTTGTACAAAGAGTTCCAATTTTACAAGGTAAAAGATTTTAAAAATGCTTCAAGTTTGTGGCGATGCTCTAATTACAAAAAAGATAAGTGCAGAGGAAACATAATCATAAAGGTAAGCATTTTGTACCTACAATTTAATGTCCTGCATGTATAGGATAACCTTAAGATTAAAACTAGAGAGCATTCTTGTTCACCCAATTTAGCGAAAAATATTATTGCAAAGGAGTTTGAACAATTAAAAGCCAAAGTCAAAGATAGTATTGACCCAGTACCCACACTATACAATGAAATGCTATCAAATATTCAAAGTAGCACTATGGATATGGTAGCTAATGTACCGTCATTCTCTAGCTGCCAGCATAGTCTATACACGGTCAAGAATACATCATTAGGTGTCAAAAAATCTGTTTACAAAAATTTCAAAGAAGTTAGCGTGCCGCCTAAATTTAACGATTTTATTTTAGCAGAATATAATCATGAAGAGTTACGTATAATTGTTTTTTGTTCAGGTGTCAATAGAGCAAAGCTTTGTGAAATTGATGAATATTTCGCCGATGGCACTTTCGATACGTGTCCTCCGCCGTTTTATCAGTTATTTTCAATCCACGGTGATGTTGGCAGTACTATAACTACAACTAAAACTTTGCCATTGATTTACGCCTTATTGCCAGACAAGAAACAAGAAACTTACAAAATATTATTTGAATTGATTAAGTCGCAACTACCTTGCTTTAAGCCTTCTAAACTACACTGTGACTTTGAAAAAGCCATTATTAATGCCGTACAAGAAATATTTCCTGAAAGTAAGCTTGTTGGATGTTATTATCATTGGTGTAAAGCAATCTGGCAAAGGCTAAACAAATTAGCCTTAAAAGTAAGACAGAAAAAAGGTTAACCGGGCTTGTTTCAGCGTTGCCACTTTTACCAAAAGATCACATAACAGAAGGTTTAAAATACATCAAAATAGAAAGTTTAAATAAACCAAAAATGGAAAAGTTATTAAAATATATTGACAGCTTTTGGATGACAAAAAAGTTCGTTGAAATTTTGAGCGTGTTTGGTCAGAGACACCGCACGAACAATGTAATAGAATCATACCATTCAAAGTTAAATAAAAGAATAAGAAAAACCGAAGCCACTGTAGTACGTCTACTAACGGTATTAAAAGACATGGAAAGCAAATCGTTTCTTGGGACAAGGAGAAGGATTATACATGTAGACAATGATGATGATATAATATTTGTGCAAATGCAACTAATAAATACAGAAATTTCCGTAGGATTAGCGTTAGAAAAATTGAGATAAGGAAATGTAGGGTTAATTATTGTTTACTAGCTTCCGCCCGCGGCTCCGCCCGCGTGGTATGTCAATTAAAAGTAGCCTATATGTTAATCCAGACTATAAGCTACATGTGTGCAAAATTTCATCGAAATCGACCCGGTAGTTTTGGCGTGAAAGAGTAACAAACATCCATACATCCATACATCCATACTTACAAACTTTCGCATTTATAATATTAGTAAGGATTTTATGTCAGAAGGTTAATTATTGTTTATTTTATGTTAGCTTTAATATATATTGAATTATATTGTAATACTTATGACAACTATTTTAGACTATTTTTAAAAAAAATAGGTAGTATAAATAAATATTTTACGACGGTCTTTTGTTTTCCTTATATAGGTGGACCACGGGCAATATATATTAAAAACATATAGTCTATAACAGCATAGGTGGACTGCGGTAAAAAAATAAATTCCCATGGTACACCCAGTTAAGCTGCGGTGGACCACGGGAGAAAAATATTACCCGTGGTACAACCAGGTGAACTATGCAGGTGGACCACGAGCGAACACTGAATAATTAGAATAACCGTGTTCACAGTCAAGGTTTGGCTCTCAGTCGAAGTTTCGCTTTTGCTTTGTAAAAACACGAGGCCTTGTAGCAGTCTAGGGTATTTTGAAGAAAAGTCTGTCCAACTAATACTAATACGACTTCTACTACATACAACCATATCCACCTAAATACTTTTTTTTATTTCATATAAAAACAGGATAGATGTTATGTTACGGCTAAACATCCTGGCTGTTGGCTAACCAGACTTTACTTTTTAAAAAGAATCTTGTGAAATAGGGATTCAAATAATTCTACATGTAAGAAATAATTATCTTACCTGTTCCCGTCGACATAACGCCGGGTGCACGAATTTCCTGTAGAGGATAGACGAGCCTTTGGTGGCTGGAGAGAGCAGCCACAGTACGAGGACTATCTTCACCTCGTAGTAGAACGGGAACCATGACAGGAACACGTCCGTGAATGTCTCCGTGCATGTGAATAAAGCGAACACTATCCAGTACATCATCCATTTTACCTGAAAACAATATTTGTTTTATAAGTTCGTGCAACAATAGCAGAGATGACATTAAGAAATATACAAATGTCTCGGCAAAAAAATGCAGGAAATCTGATATATAGTGAATCCTGTAGCTGAAATAAGTATAGCTCGACGTGTTCCATTTCTGTTTAATGCAGACTGAGGTAATTATGTCCCACCGTTTCGAAGCGCATTGTATTCTAAAATAGTTAGTCATTATTCCCAAACATATAAGTCTGCGCACCATGGTTTATTTAATGCAAGATTTAGCACTCAACTTAAATTGCGTGTTTTGTGGTAAGTTGAGGAAAATATGCAAAACATTGTTCAAAATGTTAACTATTTTAATACGTTTCAAAGTAACTGTATTGTATTGTACGAATTATTGACGGGTCAACACTCGCAACTTCAAACATAAATATCAATGACACCCTTAAAGTGTTCGTGTCTATACTCGGTATTGTTTATGAAACAGTACTGATATACACTACCTGCTACCGGCGCAATAGCGATACTAATTAGTCATAGGAAGCCGGGAACAAGGTAAAGGACACAGTAGGAACCGAAGCGTTTCAAACAACGTGAGCGTGCGCCCGTAGCAAGGCCATTGTTGTACTTTACTGGAGCATTTACAGCAAATTACACATTTTTCAACACGGCCAATTTGTTCTGCGAGTGGAAATTCGCCGTCTCGCAATTACTCCCTTTTGTAGTTAAGAGCTATAAACGCTAATGTCGTCCATTGTAGTGTAATAGCTCACCTACTTATGAATATAGAACACCGATATGAAATTAACCTTAATGTCAATCTGATATTGAGGTTTAATAAAATATTACTCACGTATTCCTTTAAATTCTTCGTCCGGACAGCTTTATATGAAGCATATGCCGGGTAGAGAGTCCCGAATACCAATCTGCAAAACGGATACAGCACTAGATAAGTGATCATCCTCGGTGCGAAGATTCCCGACGTTAAGGCCAGTAAACCGAAGTTCCCGAACGAGACACTGGGTATGCATTTACTAAGAGCCACTCCTAGGTTTGCAAGGAAACGATACCAGACTGGTCCTCTCGGTTGGCCGAGAGGAGAGTCATCGTAATCGCCGTAGCCCTCGTCAATGTTTGGGTCGTATTTGATGAGTTCTCCGCTCGATTTAGGCGTGTTGGACGCGGTGACACGAACGTATTCCGCCTCGAGCTTGTTGACAATGAATCGGACGCTGGACAGTCCGAGGCTCAGCGGCGGCAGGCGTGCGCTGTCGTCACGGTTACCGGTCGCGCGACCCACCGCCATGGATACGGTATACACGACATTTGTTTCTAGCAACGCATGTGCACTATCTGTTTTAGTTATTGGTGTCTGTTCGAGTACAATGTAACTGCATTAACATTTGAGACGCGCGCTTTTGATGAATTGTACAGACACATTGAATAAAAATCTATCTCGGCGTGATTGGTAGATACGCTATTAGCTACCTTGTAAATCAATACAACTGTGCTCAGTGCACAATAAGGTCGCGTAGAGCTGTTTGGTTTGAAAGTGAACAGTCAAGTTAACCAAAGGTTTACGAAGCGACCCTGAGAGCAATTGAGGGTTAGCAATTAGTTTTCACTTTTGTTTTTGCAGAGTTCATGGCTTGCGGAACTGATTCATTGGTTAAGCAATTGTTGGTTCCTACGTTAATCAGCACTTGACGTCGCGTAGGTGTTTTCAATATTATAACTTTTAAACTGCGATACTGTGCGATGCCACGGTCAAAAATAGAAGATTGTATTGACACTAAATTGATTGAGCAAGCATGTACAGTTGAACATGTCTGTTTATAATGCACATGCAAACAAATAAGAATCAATCAATGCTAGCACTACTCTTGTCAACAGCTCTGTTTTAGCTGCTGTTCTACATTGCTCTCGTATATTTTTACACATACACGTGGACTAATATACCTACATTATGATCACAATGTGCTCGTGATCACGAATGCGTAAAAATTTAACGAGTTAGTGCTAATATTGAAAGTAGGTAGAAATACGTCTGCAGCTAATCCTCGACCATTAAAACGTTTCGTACAATCGGTTAACTCTTTGAAATATAAGACGATATATTCTGAACCATAAAAGACATGAGGACGGAAGCAAGCAATGCAAGACTGGACAATTCAGATGAATAATAAATCTAGCGGACGACAGCTAGGCGACCGTATCACCAGCATACCATGATCCACCCTGACCCTCTTCAAACGCGTACGCCGATTAGATATCAAGATTCTTATTACACTGGACGACTTTAAAAATAAACACAATTGCATTGCTGGTGCATGCCGTATATGTAGATACCTGTAGGTATGTGTATCAACTCAGTCTGGAGCAATAATCAGCATTGTGTCTTATGCCATTAATAATAATGATTGGTTTGTTCCGTTTTTTAGCGCATTTTGCATTGTTCTCTTTTATCTTTAACGTTGGCTTATTACTTGTAAGGCCGATGTGTATTGACTGATGTGTTATTGCTTCTGATCGATCTAATAACTGACAAGTGTAAAATCTAAAAATATTGTTTCTAGTTCACTAATAGGTTCGTTGAAAATGGACTGATGACTAATGCATAAACGTCCGTGACCTCAAAAGCTATTGGTATTAATATTACTTCACTTACAATAATGTAAGTTTCTCAATTTCAGTACAACAATGCAGAAAACCATATAAAGAAATTGCATGATGTCACTCAGAGACTATATCCTCCGTGGGAGACAATGAGCAAGTTACCAATTAAGGATCGATCGTAAGTCATTATGTAAAAAATATATAAAAAATGCTGGTCTTTGACTCTTCTGCCTTTTTTGGTGGTCAGAGACTGAATGTCTGGTATCTAGATCAATACTTACGAGGAAAGGATTACGGAAACAACAATCCTAATGTTCGTGATGTTGATTCGAGTGAAGGTTAATGAAGAAAAAGAACAACGAAATGGAGATTATTGTTTAGTGTTCAAAAAGCACTGGGCTACTGGAATGTAATTGGTGACAAAAACAGTCACTTAATTATGTAGAAGAGTATAAAGCCTTTTCCAAATACTGGGAATAACAAATTTACTGTCAGAAATACAGAAGGAATGTATCTGTTTCATATCAAGCGAAGTGGAACACCAAACGTGAACAAAACTAGATCAGCATGCAAGCGAAACGAACGCACACGCATATGCGCGGTTTCACAACTCCCTAATAACGTCCTAAAATAAAATAGGAGAGAAACCCGACCCATTTGGTCTAATTCTGGAGCTGTTGCCAATGCATCTATATCGCCACGCTCTATTCCCTTACGCGGTATTGAATCATAACCGTAATATAAGAGCTATTGCGATATGAGCTGCAGTTCGACTTAGGATGAACATTTATGTAAGAAGGAAAAAGCATTTCCTGCTGTAAATAAAGTATTTTTTTCAAATTTAGACCAGAGTATATCAGCCTTGTGAGAAGTTATGAACTTCCCAAAACTGACTCTTTTCGGCAACTTACATTTCTTGAGTAAACGTGACATTTTAGTTTTAGTTAGTTACAGTACAGACTGTATTTTAGTTACTAACCAACTAAAAATGATAGAAGAAAGTATTTAAAAGGTTCGACAGTCTTCTTCATTTCGTGTAAATTGTTATCACATAAATTGTTGTTATGTAAAAAGCGCTGCAAGATGGGAGAGCTTAATTTGTACTAATACTATAAAGCTCAATGTTCTTATAATTGCCACATTTAGGTGCGGTACTTCTACCAATGATTACGCAAATTCAACGAACAAATGATGCGTTGAATTCAATCAGCTGTGAAAATCGTTTGTTCTATCGATTTCCTTAATGTCGAAACAGTCAAATATACTATGCTTCGATAACCAGTTAGGTGTTATTATCTCAAATTAGCAATTAACTGCAAACATTTCAATATCACAGGTGCTGACAAATGAATGTGTAAGTACGAGTTTTAGTTTAGTAGCTCTCGAAATCTGAAGCTGAACTAGTATATATATACTAGTATATAATAGTGAGGATAATAATCGGTTAAAATATAGTTTTATAAATAATCTCCGCGCGCATATGGGTCAAGAACCTCTGATACACAGCGCGGTGCATCCGATCATCACACGCGATGTTAGAAACCTTTGTTCAGACAAAAACGAGGACCAATACGTGATAAAACATTATATTTACACCAACAATACAACGCAATTGTAGTAATTTGTGATGTGTATAATAAATCACGAGTCTATGCAGAAACATCAGTATGCAGTAACTATCGCGAGATTGTAAAGCTAATTTATACACGTTGCTTCATTACGCTTTGCAAACAAATTATGCCCTGTGGGTTCTATTCGACGAGGCATCAATTATTATGAATCACGAAGCTTTATCACAGCTTTGTGTTTAACCACTTTGTTTTATTCTAAACTTGTTATACTCGATAATTGCGGATTTGCCTCTTTTATCTACACCATTTTTTTTATTTGTATACATAAAGGAAAGAAGTCGCGATCAGCCTATCGGACTATGGGTTACTTATCGGAACCACTAACCGGTTCCTGGTATCCCATATTCAAATCACGTTTTATTGGAATGCATCCTGTTATTCCGTTAATGAGTACTTGGTCCTTTCTATACAAACTTATACAGCTATTCTATAAAAGGAGTGTGCGCATCGCTTCGTTTCGCTCTTCAGGGTCGATGTAACCGGCAGTTGAGCGTGTCCGACGTGGATTATGATTGGACGTATACATACGTACTGGCTGATTTTATATTAATTCATGACCAGAATTTCTTTCTACCACTACCACTTGGTGAGTAGATACCTTTCGTGTATCAGCTATCTGCTTGTGGATTAACTTTAAGATCTATAAGTGTTGACTAGGTAGCTAGGATATAGATGATATTATTATGGCCAAAAAAGCAACTAATACATCTGGCATTATTTCTTTTTACCATAATTTCGACCGAATTTAGATTTATTTTTACCACGGGCCTCACTACAAAAAAATCTGCGCTGGGCCCTTTTCTGCTCTAAATAATAAAATTAATTTAAACGTTATTCTATGTAACATATTGGTCTCATAGAATTCATAACAGGTCTAGGCGTCTAGACACAGTTGAGAGGTTGACACAGTCTTTGTTTAATGAGAACAAGTATTATTATGAATCGCGAAGCTACCTGTCCATGAAAAAAAACTTTCCACTTGGCAATATTGGTCCAATGATATCAGCCTACGCTGCCAAACGGTCAGATGCGCAATTTACGTTTCTTTACGTCATCGATTTAACAAACTAAATAAATAACTACGTATTACATTTGCATCTCATCGGTTGATACGAAATACAAGTTTACTTGATATAATAACGTTCCTACGCGTAAACTTCCTGTGTATTGAAAGAATCGGTCAAGCGTGCAATTGGTTCATTATAATTTAAAATTACTTTGTCGTTCGTTGGAAACGGTCCACGACATAACTGATTATAACTTTTGCAGCTAGGTACCTATATCCCATCTTTCTGAGTAGATTATATTGAGTCAGTCCTTTACAAGTCTTTATAATAAGGTAATTTTAATATAAAACTACTTTATATAGGTTCGAGTTTCGTGCTTCACAACTCCATTTAGGCGAATGTCAAATCTAAATATGGTTCAAACCTTGGTTCGGTCCAATGTTAATATAATATTAGACTCGACGCGACGTTATTTAATATTTATTCAACCATGAAAAGCATTATATTAAATGTTTTGAAGAGAAAAATCAATAAGTAACTAAGGATTTTCGCATCGGAACGATAATGCAATCAATTAAATTGAAGCGATTCTGACATTTGTAAGTGAAAACGTGTAATGGATTGAAGCTTTCTACATTTGTACGAATTATATACGTTCGTTTCAATCCTTTTTAATCGTACGAATATTAAAGGTATCGGTAATTCGTTCATTCTATAAATAAGCACAAATTTATTGACATGCGCTGGTAACCGGTCAGCTAATTATGACAGTTATTTTGGTAGAGTAACCCAGTTATACAGTACCTACGCTTCATTTGTCCATTAGAGGCGGATGTTAATTTATGGTATAATTAACTTGAAGGTACTGTCCACAAGTTATAGATAAAGGGAACGGGATCCTGCTACCAAAGGATTTTGTTCTATAAAGCGTTATGCTGCAGTATTACATTTCAAGCTCACCAGGCGTTCGAAAATAAACACAGGGTAAAACTCATCACTATATTTATAAATAACATACATCAACGTTAATATAATATTTACATACCGTTAGTTATATATAAATCACAACAACATGATCTTCGTAAAAGATCGTTATTCTTATATCGACTTTCTTACGCGAAGACATTAAAATTATACAAAATATATGTCACCAGCAAACTGGGTAAAGGTACACGTAATTCAGCCGAGGCTGTACCTAAAAAGGCAAGACAAGTGGTCTTAATAAGCACATAACGTGGCGCAGTCAAGGTGTACGACCTCCTGACAGAGCGAGCAGATTGAGCGTACTCGGAACAGACACTAATAACTCTTAGCTAAAACCGAATGTCGATAAATGAATCACTGTACAGTTAAGTGTCAACGCACTTCACTTGTATTGCATAGAAATACGACGCGGACGCAAGCCGTGAACGCCACAGACTAAACCTTCTCTTCACTGCAGCACATCAGAGGCGAACGCCCGAGCTTTGCCGAAAATAGCACCCGGCAGTGCACCGGGATACCCTAGTGACGAATTCCGCAATGGAGCTCAACTTAGTTTCTTTGTTCGGCAACTCACGACGTATTTAGTCACACAGAACTCGCACTGCGTGAGGTGATTGATAGTCCATAGAAATGTTGTGCCAATCAAAAGTGAGAAAAGTACAGTTGAAACTGGATATGTATTACAAAAACGCCACTGTTCCACGAGAAAACTCGTTTACATCTGAAGGTGAAAAGAATGATAAAAGACGTACACAAGCCCATAGTGTTGCCAAATTTTGGGATGGCTAGCCAAGCTCAAAATCATGAAAGTTGGCCATTTGCCAGGAGTGGACTATACTTGTGGCTACTGTACACATTAACAATAACAAAGAATGTACAGCTATTTAATGTGGAACAGAAATTAGAATACAATAGTATACCAAATGAATTGTTTTGTCTGTATAATTTATATTTAAATAATTACTATTAATTACATGAAAATATGTTGGATTCATTACATGATATTAGTTTATTTAGAGTACATGTTGTGTATTATTATTTTTGCCTGCTTATGGTGATTTAGGTAAGCCCAAATCAGATAAGGGTTGCCAGATTTGCAGGCATTAATTCTGGGACAAATCCAGATTTGCTTGCACTTATTTTGCGCCAGCAGATCAGTGTAGTATTCAGACACAAAGCAGCCAGGCCAGCTATTGTACATGTCATTCTTTAATAGTATATTTTGTTAAAATGCCAGGTTTTGCAGCTTTACAGCACAGTCAAGTTTAGTTAATCAAAGGACACAGGACAAGATGCAAAGTTCCAGGACATTCCCAACCATCTGATAACCCTAGACCAGATACTAGGCTGAGTTATTTCAAATGGGCCCTATTTACAAGAAAATGGATAATAAAATATATTTAAAGACAAGTATTTCAACAGTTTTGATATAAGCAGTAGAGCAACTGAGCTGAGAACTGAGCAACAAAACGAAAGTGACAACTTTTATATTTAGTCAGATTATATTTTATGGGTTGGATAAGAACTATCCGGAACCTCAGAAACTGGCCCTTAATATATTTAACATACTCTCCTATTGTTCATAATTTTCATCTGGGTTATGTTCAACATATGGAGTTGGCCAGCTAAGAATATTGTCATAAAATAAATAAATAACTTGGATTTTTACATTAGTTAGAATACCAGAAGCAATTTTACTATCCAATGGTCCCAATGACAAGGCCAAATACAAACATTCACTCACACAAGCACACCCAAAATGGCATTATGCTCTTCTTGAATCCTAGATCCTCATAAGTCTCTGACTAATGTTGTTTTTGTAATGAAATGGTGTTGTGGGTTTGATCCCCACACAGGACAAATTGTTGTGTAATCCGCAACAATTTGTTCTAGCTCTGAGTGTATGTTTGTAAACATCCATGGCGCAGGAGTTAATCTTATTGCAAGTAAATTAAAAAAAATCTTTATTCAGTATTGTAGTGTTTAAAAAGAAAGGAATGTAATGACCAATACCAATTTTCAGGATAAAATGTGTCTTGTGATTCTCTAGCAAAGTCAAATCTAATTTTCATACTCTACTTAAGACCAAGTCACCATCCAGATGGTAAGATAAGTATGAATGTTTCTAATGAAACTGAATGAGATAAATTTATTTATTGTATCTGATCTCAACTGAACCCAATTTTGTACCTGTTTCTTTTTAAATGAGAGCTGCAGTCATAAGTCAGCATATCACATATTATTATGTGAAAACCTCCAATTGACATAATTTGGTTCTATGAGCAGAAGAAGATAACAATGATAACATACAAATATATTGTTATCAATAAAAGCTACTCATAGTTGAACAATTTGATGGTCATGTTTATTAACAGATTACACCATAATTATTTAGTCATACTAATATATAGGAATTTGGATACTCATTTATTATATCACTAAGGATAAGGTTGCAATATTTATTTTATTTATATTATTGTTTTATATTATACTTAAAGCTTGTATAATAAATAGAACATCTGTTACACTAAATAATCTAATTGGTTCTATGGTTGGAGGTAATATAAGAAATGGCCCTCCCAGGGTAATGAAAACAATGCCCTGGATACATTTATTTAGTAAAACCGAAGCAATAGAGACTATAAGACCCAAAATTGTATACTTGAAATTTTTGTCCTACTGGGAGAGTAACAAAACAGCTGGTGATCGATTTTCAGTTTCAATACGAATGCCCTCGACTGTATTTCCCAATTAAATTACTGGAAACAATATTTGGAGTTCTTTGATGACAAGCAATAATGAATTTGACCGTTGATGTACCTACAAGGTTTTAAAAATATATAGCATTGAAATGTGTACGTTCGACAAATATATAGTTGAATTTCGATCGGGAAATCGGTAAATCAGAAATATAGCAGTGAAGTAATTACGTGATTTTTAACTTGCAACTTCATATTTTTCATTACAGGACGCAAACAGTTTCACAAGCAGGAAATTCATTAATTAGGTTTTTTGAACAAAGGATAAGATAATAAGTTATTATTACTGTTGAGCACTGCCATATTTAAAAATAATTCGGCTTATACTTACATAACCAGTCGAGAGATTATCGACGATATCATATTAATAGTCACATGAAATATTCACTTAAATAATCACAATACAAAACATAGCAAAACACAACCGTTCTACGAAAAGTTTAATACGCCATGATGATATTGAAATGACAGTTGTTTTGATCACGTGACCCCACAAATCAATATGGCTACGACACAGTGTTCCCAATAAAAATATTAATATTTTTTGTTTAATCATTTTTTGTTTAAGCTATTAGACAACAAAATTTTAAAGTTTAATTTACGTTAATTTAATTGACGTATTTTATTCTAAACGAGTTGCTCACAAACAATTTTATTATTATATAAGTTACCGTGAAGCGCCATCTATGAGGTAGTAGATAAATTAAAATAATTCGGGACGATATTATTTTATTTTGTTGTTGTTAGTTATTTTCTGAATAAGCACCCAATTAAATTCGTAATTGGTTTTTTATCGTAGAAAAAATATATGTAAGCCTAATTAACATAAAAGTATTGTAAAACTTTGTGTTTGGTTTAATATAAAACAGCTACATAGAAAATTTATGGCACTGCCATCTATTTGTTTCGACCTAAACTAAAACGTAAAATTTACGTTCCTGTAAAATGAGCCTGTAAACCGAGCAAATTAAAAAGGTACATGGTTTCCAGCAATGTACCAACGCTTTGGTAAGCATTCTATTTTAGTTGGCATAAAACATGTTTTATTAAAACTCAACAAAGTAGAAATGCTTCTAAATACCAAGTTTCTGTGGCATCATGCTACGTTTTGAAATGAGTCGGATAATATATACGGACCGCAGAAACGTTTCTTGTGTTTTTCACGTAGTTTCCCTTCGCTCAACGAAGAGTGTGACGTGTTGTGCGTTTAAACGCTGAGTTTCTTGACGTTTGTGTAGTTTTTATTGTGAATAATGTGATAGTGTAGTTCGTTATGGCTTATAAGTACCGTGAAGATTTAGTTGGCAAACGATTTCTCGCTGTGAGTGGTGTGACAAAAATTAACGTGAATAAAGTTTCCGAATGGGGATGGAAAGCTGGTGTTATCAGAGCAGCATCGCTCAAAGATAACAAGAACAAGGAGCTTCAGGTAAACTTTTATGTATATTATTCTAATTAAATAATTTGAATATGAGTTTAAGTCATATTTTTGGCTAAATCATGCGTAATATTTAAATCTAGTTTGTACCTGGCGTCATTACCGGCGCGCGGTTTTTCTTTACTACTATTGTGGCATTCTACCTACTTTGAACAACGTATAGGTACTTATGAGTTGAGCACTTACTTCATTGGCTAGTTTCCATAATCTTATTGCTTTTTAGAGCCAACTTCTTAAGATGGTAACAATGTCATATAACACGAATCAATGCCAAGAAAAAATATTATTTTTCTGTGAGTAGGTACTGTTTGATTCAGTTTTTAGGGTTCCGTAGTTTATTACTTTCTTGTGCAATTAAAATACACAGGTAGAATAGTAAATGTATGACAGGTGATATACCTACAGTATCATACATTAGTCCTACAACCGGGGTGGTTGGGCGGTAGGGAGTATTAAGAAAGGTTTCCCTAGCTCGGGGTTGTCGGGTGGGAAGGGCTCGTGACTGCCGGACAAAACTGAGGGCTTTGGAACCTAGGGCCAGTAAAAACCCGTGATATTATGGTACTTCAACTTGATAGATAGGTAAACGTTATTTTTCTTTATTCATTACAAGACTAGCTTATGCACGCGTTTCTGCCCGCTTAGTAGGTATGTCGATAAAAAGTAGCCTTTTACCCAGGTTTTGAACTCTATACTAGAATCTCGATGCTCATTTTCATCAAGATCAGTTCAGTAGTTGAGCCGTGTTAGATTTATGCTGTAGTAACAGACGGACAGATAACTTGCTCATTAATAATATTAGTAAGACTAACCAATTCAAAGCTGCTGAGTTTTAGTCTACTACTAGGTACCTACCCATTATCTTCCTTGTTCGGACCGTCTCGCCGCGTCATTCTATGGAGTTATCATTTAGTAAATAAAATGATCTACAATGTAGATGTAGATTCTACATCATGTCTAGTTATGAAGCATAGATATCAAACTATCGGAGAAACGGCAAATAACCATTTAAGTACATAGCTACTCCATCAGCCTTCGTCAGTCCTGCTGAACGCTGAACCAATTAATGTGGAGGGCAAACAATGAAAATCACCAGATCACTATTTGTATACCAAACGTCAAACTTCTTGGCGGCTCGCGAGAACGAGTGCGAGATATAAGTAAAGCATGAACCCTACACAAGTGACTGAGACAGTGCATTTTACGACCCGCCGAGATCTTTGAATTCACCTATAATATTTAATTGTACTCGAACGACGTCACCTCATCTTGCCAGGAATATATAGGAGTACATTATTATTCCCTGCATTCTTTCTGCGATCCCACCCTTACCGGAGGTAGTGGGAAATATCTTTTACGAACCTCGCCCTTATTCTTCTAGCCAGCTAGCAAAGGAATGTCGTGTAACTATCCGCCTTAAGGACAACCGTTATTCGTGCTGAGGCTGCTTTAAAAGCTCCATTGTCCAATTTATACTTTTCTATCCTCTATGTCTCGACTGTAGTTACGTGAAATGCCATTGCTGCTTTCGAAACTGAGTTTGTCAATATCTATCTCTATATAACTTGGTGGACAATAATGGTCTTGGGGCTCCACTGGGTTTAAAGCTTCAGATTACAATACACAGCCAGACGGACATCAGACAATTTACGACCTAATAAAGTATGATATTATATCGTGATCGCCACTAAACTTGTTCATTTTAGTACTTGACTATTGCGTTAGTGAACTTTAACTTCGTGTTATTGATAGACAGATAATTACAAACTCATTGATTTATATCTTACTTGTAGAGCTGCAGTTCATCATCAAACAACTTTAATTCTTTGTCTTAATAACTCATAAGTCGTATTATAAGGAAACGCTAACTTTTTATTTTCTTGAAATAAATTATTACAAAAATAGTAGGTACTTAAAAAAATCTCAATACGATTTTTTAATCTAGATAACATTTCAGATAAGTGGGTTAACCGTGAAAACACGTCAAACAATAGGTAGAAATAGAAATACCTACAATAGAATGCAATAATTTAGGTTCAAGTCAGTTGTAGTAATCTGCAATGTTAAACAAAACAATAATTTAATAAATACTTACTATGTATAAAAAATATTTAAACTTCATATACACATTAAACAATTAAGTACCAAGCACAGTATCATAGGTCGAGTTTTAATTGTATATTTTAGAACCTGCGTATTTACTAACGATCAATAAACTGAACGATTTACACGACCTCAGTCACATGTAAATTCTGTGAGCATTGTACTATATGGAAACTATTCAGCCATTATTAGTCATTACCATTTATATTGCAATTAGGTACAAAATTGTACAAAACGAAATGCACATGGTGGGTGGTTCAATGACCTCGCTCTCACCGCGTTCGGTGCACCGACCGTACGCATCGCTTGCCGACTCGGCCCAATCAGTTTTGGACCAAGAAAAAAAACATTATTAGACGGAAAGGTTTTACGGGTTTCGGCTTTTACTTGAACGAAAGAATTCCAATTTGGATATAAATTATTCCAATTGACTTGTCCCATGTTATTTACCAAGCCTTATCCCGCCTTAGTGAATATTAAATGGGATTGTCTTAGTAGTGTCTCAATACGTATGGCGAATCCGAATGAATAGAAGTGTAAGAACACTGAAAAAACCCCCTGACCTTGTTTACTTAATCCTTACCTACCTATTTTTGTGACGGGATTAAGCAGAATCTCTTTTTATTTTCTTCCCTTCTTTACCTTCTTTCCCTAGTAGATTACTAGGTATTTGTTCCTAGAAAAACAAACCAACCGTGGCTTAATATTCTATGCTGCGAAACTGCCATTTTAGTGGACGATAGTTTCGTCATATATAAGTTATTTAAATGATTGTTTTAAAAGCTGTTTGTTTCCCAAAATAAATAAATAGGACACTTTTAATGACTGTAGTATCTCCTTCAATATTATCGGCTCTTAGTCACGCGTGCCCTCTCACTCGCACCGCTCACAGCTTACTGAGCTGTCAACGGTCGCACGCGCGCCAGAGATGACATAATGCTTCCCTCTCTTTCACTCACATACACTACATCCCTTCCTTATTTTAATTTTTTTTAAAACCAATAAATGATTAATCAATTCAACAATTAATAATTTTATTATACTCATGACTATTGATTCAAATCAACATCGATCACCTCATTCTAACTTTAATTCTGGTTTTCTGAGTAAATGTGCTAATCTCCAACATCCTCTTCTAAACTCTCTTCTACTGCAACTTCGATTTCTTCATTCATCGCTTTCCATTCACCCTCTACTTTCTTTAGATGTAGTATGTTTCGTCTTAACTGTTGTCCCGTTTCATCATTCTGTACTTCCACGTCTCCACCGGTTTTAGATTTCACAGTATGTGTAGCTGTATCAAAATTTAAACTCAATTTATTGGATTTATTGGTGTTCTTTACATACACTTTATCCCCTATCTGTAAATCTACTTCGCGTGCTCTTCGTCTCCTATCAGTATATTCTCTCCCTTTTTCTTTTTGTTCTTTGTCCTTATCCCTTACATCAAAATCCTCAAAATTTTGTTCCGCATAATCTATCATGGGGATCTTGTCCTTAAACTTCCTTTGAAAAAATAGCTCTGCCGGGGATTTTCCAGTCACACGATGTGGGGTGCTATTGTACATAGTCAAATACTCAATCAGTGCTTCTTTCCAGCTTTTTCTCTCTACTTGGCATATTTTGAGACGTTTAAGGATATCCCGGTTCTGTCTCTCCACTTCACCGTTCTGTTGTGGCCAGTAAGGTATTGAATTAAACAGTTTTATATCATTTTCATGACAATAAGTCTTGAACTCTGCGCTTATGAATTGTTTTCCGTTATCGGAAGTTATTGAAACTGGATGTCCTAGGCGGCTAAAAATCTCTTTTAGTAAGCGGATCATTTCCTTACTGCTTATGTCTCGACAAGTTTTGATTTCCTTGTACCTTGAGTAGTAATCAATTACCACTAATAGGTGATCGCCACTTGGTAATGGACCTAAAAGATCTATGGCGATATCAACCCAGGATTGGGTAGGTAATTCTCTCCTTTTGAGTGGGTGCGGTGGGTTTGGTGCCGATACTAGTGTACACCCTTTACAGGACCGTACTAAGCTTTCCACGTCCTTATCATACTTAGGCCACCACACTTTCACTCTAAGTCTCAACTTCATTGCGACTATTCCAGGATGGCCTTCGTGGGCAGCGTCCAAAACAAGTCGTCGTAATTGTTTTGGTATTACTATTCTAGTGCCTCTAAGCAATATGTCCCCAAAAAAACAAAACTCGTTCTCAAATAGTTTGTATCCCTTCACTGAATCATCCCACTTTCTGTTAAATATGCCCTGTTTTACTTTTTGTATATCAATGTCGGTCTTTGAATGTTCTTCAATATCTTTTAACGATACGGCTATTGGTCTAGCATGGTCAATTATATCCTGAACGTAATCTTTTTGCTGAGTCTCATCATGCTTAAATGTACACAATCTGGACAAGGGGTCGGCTATGTTATTTTTTCCTGGACGGTATATGACATTGTATTTATAAGATTGAAGTCTCAGTATCCAACGTTCTATCCGTGCACAGGGTTTGGACTTTGGACCAAATATGACCTCAAGAGGCTTATGGTCAGTGATTAAGTCGAATTCCTTGCCATACAGAAACATATGAAAGTGCTCCACAGCCCACACCAGTGCTAAAGCCTCTTTTTCAGTTTGGCAATACCGACGTTCGCAATCACTGAGAGTTTTGTTTCCAAACGCAATAATGCGTGGACCACTTTCATTTGTCTGTACCAGAATTGCTCCAAGTCCGACCGGACTAGCATCTGCAAATACCATGGTTTTATCGTCTACATTGTAGTACCCCAGATTTGGTGTGTCACTCAAAGCAGCCTTTAGAGCACAAAAGGCTGTTTGCTGACTTTTCCCCCAAGAATCCCTAATATCAGCGTTTCTGGCTGATCCTTGGCGAAGCAATTGCTTCAACGGTTCTGTGAGGGTAGCCATATTTGGAATCCATTTTCCAATATAGTTAATAAGCCCTAAAAAGCTTTGTAGTTCCGAAATATTAATTGGGGTTCTAAAATCTTTTATAGCCGATAAATATTTGTCTAATGGTCGAATTCCTTCCTCCGACAATTCGTGTCCTAGAAATTGGACTTTCGTTGTTGCGTAGATACATTTATCTTCCCTTAACATTATGTCATTTGCCTTTAGTGTTTCTATTACTTTTTGTAATCGTCTGTCATGTTCTTGTTTGTCCTTTCCATGTACTAAAATGTCGTCGATAAAATTAACGACCCCTTCACATTCTATTAACACTCTTTCGAGTGTTTTTTGAAACATTTCCGGCGCACAGGTTATTCCGAACATTAATCTTTTAAAACGGTATAATCCTTTGCCAGAAATGAATGTAGTAATGTGTCGTGAGTCAAGCTCCAGTTGATGAAAAGCATCCTTTATATCTAATTTGCTAAACATTTTAGCATTTTGGATCTTTGGTAGTAGCTGTTCCATCGTTGGTAAGGGGTGATTTTCCCGCTTGATTGCCAAATTTGCGCGTCTCATGTCGATACAGAGACGGACATCACCATCTGCTTTTAAAATCGGTACTACCGGAGATATCCATTCTGACGGTCCTTCCACCTTTTCTATTATATCCTTTTGAAGCAGTTCGTCTATTTTAGTATTGATTTTTTCTTCTAAAGGAATCGGTATACGTCGGTACGGTTGAACGACTGGTGTTACATCCTTATTAATTGGTATTTGTATTTGAATATTTTTGAATTTTGGAAAGGGTGTCATCTCAACCTGATTTATGTCCAATCCTAATTTTAGTACACCTAATGCAATCGCAGTTGTTTTGCCTAGTAGATTACGTGTCCCTCTCTCTATTACATAGAAGGTGGCGTTTTGTGTTTTTGTTCCAACACTGATATCCGCAGTAAAAGACGTCAATAATTTGAGAGGGACTTCACATCCATATGCTACGAATGTTTTTCCTGGATTTTTTACTTCTTTTCCTGTCTTTAAAACGTTTTCTTTTATTTCTTTCCACGTTTTATCTGTTATTAAGTTATGTTGACATCCTGAATCAATGAGCATCTCTACTTGAGTTCCACCTACATGACAAGCGAGCGTATCATTATGCAGAACATTAAACACGTAATCGATTTTATCTTCTATCGCATTCGCCTGTTTTATATCTTCGACTTTGTGATTTGACTTCTTTCTTTTCGCATCTTCGCTTCTATCTGATTTGTTCGCTTCTTCATAGCTTCGTTTTTGGCCTGTTCCTCTGCACTGAGCCTGGAAATGTCCCACCTTCTTGCATTTGTTACAAATTTTACCCTTAGCTGGACACTTCGCATCATGCGCTAGATGATTCCAGCTACCACATCGGAAACATGTCCTTTTATTGTTCTTTATAAATGTCTTTTCCTTCTCTCGTGTCTCAATTTTGCTTACAGTATGCTCCTTTCCCTTCTGGCTAAAATCACCTAGTTGTCTTTCCACTACTTCTAAAGTATTCGCTTCGGTTATCACTTCATTTAAAGTAATTTTTTCTCCCGCACGAAGTACTTTTTTCCTCAGTTCTTCCGATGAACACTTCTCAATTATCTGATCAATTAAACTATCTTCCACATCTTTAAATTGACATTTTAATGCTTGTTGCCTTAGACGAACCAAATACTTCTCAAATTTCTCATTTTCTTCTTGTTTCATTTTCTGAATAGATGTCTTTCATATCGTTTGTTTTGCTTGGGTGCGAAATATTCATCCAACTTTTTTATTGCTACTTCAAATACATCTTCGTCTTGACCACCTTCAACCGACGTGATGTAGCCACCGGGTATATTAAACAATATTTCTTGAAGTTCTTGTCCTCCCCAATGTAACAGACTTGCCCGTTTTTTAGAACTAGTATTAACATCCGCGGCTTCCAGGTAAATATTTAAACTCCTCTTCCAACGTTCCCATTTAGCGCCAACAGAACCTACTTCGCCATCGCACTCAAATTTTTCTAATGAAAGACTTGACATTATTTAATCTGTGAACAAGGAAATAAATAAAGAATGTCTCATTTTGGTTACAACATGAGCATCATCTTTTGAACACCTGACACATTCATTATTCATTCCTTACACCCTCTCTTCCAACCCTATGTGAACTGTTATTCATCTTTAGTAAACGGGCGTCACCCGTATAAATTTTGAATAGCGGGCATCACCCGTAAAAAGAACACGTCACGGGCATTACCCGGATTACGGGCATCATCCGTAAAAACAACACATCACGGGCATCACCCGCGCAAATATCACGTTAAGGGCATCACCCGTAAAAACAACACATCACAGGCATCACCCGCGCAAATATCACGTTAAGGGCATCACCCGTAAAAGCAACACATCACGGGCATCACCCGTTTGCGGACTACCAGGCATCACCTGGTAACATCACAAGGTAGTTACAAACATCATTCGTTCATTTTTGAAACTGAAAGAAACCACGTTCAAAACATGTACACCTGGCAAAGCAACAAATAATCAGACATCCGGTAGGGTAGGTGAAATAGGATTAATCATACATATCAACAGTATGAACACATTTTGAACCTGGAATCGAACCCGGCCTCTTAGTGCAAAACAAGGTTTTTATTATTTTATTCATATTATTCAATCACTCATCACATCACTATCATTATATTATTATATAACACATAATTTACCAATATTAAAAGCAAAGTTTACGTAAACGTGTGTGTGTGTGTATGTATGTTCTTTCTTGTTGCCGAACCGGCTTTACAGATTTGCATGAAATTCGGAACAAAATCGTTCAAATTTTAACTCCATATAGGTACTTCACGCGAGCAAAACCACGGTCAATAACTAACGACTACCGGGTTCTTCTTCTTTTCGTATCAACGGTACAAAAATATTTTATATTACTACCGGGTAAATACTAACCTATAAACATCTTACCAATAGTTTCTAAGATCAGTCTATACGCGCCGAGAAACATAGATTATGTAGGATTTTATAAGTAGGTACGTATAACAGTAACAAACGTTGATCGGTGCAGCTCCGATTCACTTCTCAATAAACAATACGGAATACTCGTTTAAAAGTCAACAACACAATTACTCATGATGTAGATATTCGTTCCGAATTAAGATAACTAGATGCAATAATAAAATAAATATCTACTTACAATTTGTACCAGTCTATTTAGTGTTTGTTTAATGGATTTTACATAGCACACACATTTTTTTTTTTGTTTTTTTTTTTTTCTAGTATAATATTAATTACTCACAAAAAAATGATCCTCGTCGCCAAAATGTAGTATCTCCTTCAATATTATCGGCTCTTAGTCACGCGTGCCCTCTCACTCGCACCGCTCACAGCTTACTGAGCTGTCAACGGTCGCACGCGCGCCAGAGATGACATAATGCTTCCCTCTCTTTCACTCACATACACTACAATGACCTTAGACCTGTTAACAGGCTTTCTGCCTTTACTGATTACCTAATCTGTTTTAGATTAATTGGTATGAATCGATGATTCCTGAGGGTCGATTGTAAAAATAAACATTTAGTTGGTAGGTACCTTGTTCACTGTTAGAATTTATGTTAGAAATTTTGACGACTCAGTAAATCACTTATGGATTTAGGTATTACATTTATTTTTGACGTTTCCATTTTACTTACTTTGTCTGTCAATAACCACAACCGGCATCGCGTATGCCGTAAAATATGTAATAATATTGCAACATCGACTCATAAATAAATGTTTCTAGCTTATTTATTAAACTCCATCAAATACGTGTTTTATCATATAAGTCCAACGTCTAAAACACCACAGCATCTCTAATAATAACACACCTACAAATACTTCGTTCACATGTTACGTAATCATTATAGGATTGGCAACTTTGTTCACATAACACAAACATAATTTACTAGATACCAGACCTCATTACGGCGTTTGTTTGTGAAAACTACTTCAAATCCTACCTGCTTGTTATGATAACTAGATAAAATTTTGTTCCAAAAATGCTTATTTGGACGTTTTGAAAGACGATAGTGGAACGGTGGAACTAAACTTATTTAATTTCTGCTTCGCGCGGAGTGTAGTTTAGTAGCTGCTGTGAGTAGCTCAGCTAGTATCTGGTATTCTGGCACCTACACGATACAAAACATTCAAAATCAAGAGACACGACAAAAGCAAAGTTGCGCTGTGATGCGTCCGCACGCCTGCATTACTCGTCAGATATAAATAGACGACATATCTTTATACCACTGCATCGCTATTCGCTCTCCCGCCGAGTGAGAAACGCCAGACCAACTTCCACACAACTATACACACATGAAAGATCATTTGTTTAGATTATCTACGCGTTTTCAAGATACGGCTCTGACGCAGGTGTCTTTTGGTTTTACTACCGAAATTAAACATGAAGAAAATAGCACAATCCCAAAAAGGCTGTAGTCGTATCATTTCTTCGTCACTTTATCAGGCAAATCCTATAAGTTATAATAAATTGTATTCAGTTATTGGCAACACAACTCAAAATTTTGATCTAAATGATTAGATCATGATTTTAACTCACTTAATTACCTTTATCTACTGCTATGTAATAATTAACTATTTTATTCAGTTCAAATTATTGCTCCGGTGATATCCGATGCGTAAGTATTTTGCGCATGCCTCCAAAAGTCAATATTTTTGCAACGTTAAGGAAAACTGGTGTCCTAAAAGTACCAGAGTAAATAACCTGTTTCAACCCTTTCATATCCGAGATAAAAGAATATATTTTATGAATCCTTATTAAAAGGGCGTCGAGTTAGAATGAAAGGTTGTATTCATCTAACTCGGGTTGACCTCTGTAATGCTTGCTACACACGGTTCTATTCGTAGCGATAAATGTGTAGAAAGAACGATTTGCTCAGTATTTCGTTCGTGTGTATGATAAACCGTTGTCGATTATCATTACAATTGTTCATGTCTCATTGTCTCTGTATAGATTTATCGCTACGATATATTACAGTAACGTGTGAAGGATAATCAAATTCTGAATAGAAGCAATCTGTCAAAATATTGATTTACAAAACTTTAAAGATGCAGCCGATCCGTCGTATAAGAACTTCATATTGTTTTACACAATGTTTTCGGTTGATGAGTAATAAAAATATAGTAAGGTTCCTTTCATGGGCAAATAATCCTGTTTAAATAATACTCGTTGAAAGGCTGGTCAAACGAGTTTAAATAAATATACACGCGATACTTACATTCTTATAGGTCACATCAGTTCAGACGGAATTGCTATTTTTTTTTACTTCTTTGTTAATTTACACGAGCGTTATTCTTTGTATACGCTTTTTTTTTTTGCGGCCTGTTACCTGCTTATAATGACCACCTGACATTTAATAAACGTCGAAGGAAATATATAACATCCGAAATTAGAGTAATTTATAAAACCCTACCAAAAACTGGCCCGTGACATCTCAATACGTCTTCGTAAATCAAAAAGTTTGTCGCATTCATACATGCTCCCTCCCACATTGTAAATAGGGCCATATTTGTCGACTCGGCCCACTTACGTGACCATAACAAAAATATGTGGGTAAACTGATGTTTTGCTCATTTAATCATCTTCTAAGTGATGTCAGATCAATTGAGTCGAAATTTTATTTTTAGTAGGCTATTTGTTCTTAATTAAACTGTGGCCGGAGACAGGCCGGTGTGTTAATCAACTTTATTTTATTCCTAGTTTGCGGTTACGTCATCGGTCACCTAGGCGACCACAGCTGTTATAAAATTGTTGGATAATACTGCTACCTGACTACTACTACAACGTAATGAACGTGAAGCTAAATTTGTAGTACTTACTTTGCTCGTCACATTTTTTACTTTTTCATTTTGTCATCTTCATCTTACAAATTTTAGGCTACGAGCCCGTACACTCCTCAATGTTCACCCCTAATTAGGAATAAGTGCCCGTACACTCCTTGAAAAAAGAGCAGTACCCGTTCACCCCTCATTGCAGATACATTTAAAGTACAGTCAGCAGAACAATGGTATTATAAAATAAATAAAACAAACAGTACACGGAAAAAGTTTTATTTAACGAATTAGTTACGCTAATAAATATTCTAAAATAACCATTGTTAGCATTTAAAAAAATAGTTCTTTAATAACAATAACAATTAGATTAAAAGTCTTTTAAATAAAATAATTATTATCTATTTCTATTAAAAAATCACAGTTTTAATACAGTAACAAAGTACTACAACTTAAAATATGAAATTGTTTTTATCTAAACATAAGTTTTATTTAAACAATCACAGTTTGATTAATAATAAGTCTTGTAAATATTACTATTGTTTTACAGTAACAAAGTACGCTAAACATTAAATTTTAGATAACATTAAAAAAAGTTTTATTACACAGTCACAGTTTGATTTTCAAATTCTTAGTATTCGTCTTATGAATATAATATTATCTATTTGTATTTATAAAATCACAGTTGTTTCATTGGTAACACTTGTTTGTAAATAATATTAGTACTAACTAGAAAATAAAAAAATAGTCAAAAAACAATCAACAAAAGTAATTATGCACAATTTAGGCTAAATCTAATTATACTAACTTTAAAATAGGGATTCGTTAAAATAAAAAAGAAAATGTTATTGAAAAATCACATTTATTTACATTCATGTACCCACTTAATAATAGTATAGGAGTAAAAACCATCAACAAAAATACTACGTATATTCACATAATTTTTCCAAGCAGTTACCCAGGGTAATAGAGCCGGTTGCAAATTGTTGCAGTATAAAATTAATTCTTTCATCTCTTTCTTTGGTATATTTTCTAATATTATTAATGTTTTCACCATCATTTACTTTTTTATTTCTAATTTCGCTTAGTTTTGACTCTTTACTGAGGGTGTCTAAAAAAATCAATATGTTGGGTCTTCTCTTGCTCTCGAAATACCTATTAATTTTGGAATGCCACTCTTCTAAACTATTTGTGGTTTTATGTGGAAGTCTATGAAAGTTCCACTGTGTTCTGTCAGTAAAGAGTCAAAACTAAGCGAAATTAGAAATAAAAAAGTAAATGATGGTGAAAACATTAATAATATTAGAAAATATACCAAAGAAAGAGATGAAAGAATTAATTTTATACTGCAACAATTTGCAACCGGCTCTATTACCCTGGGTCACTGCTTGGAAAAATTATGTGAATATACGTAGTATTTTTTTTGATGGTTTTTACTCCTATACTATTATTAAGTGGGTACATGAATGTAAATAATTGTGATTTTTCAATAACATAGATGTGATTTGTTCTGTGATTAGATCTGTTATTTCTTTTTTATTTTAACGAATCCCTATTTTAAAGTTAGTATAATTAGATTTAGCCTAAATTGTGCATAATTACTTTTGTTGATTGTTTTTCGACTATTTTTTTATTTTCTAGTTAGTACTAATATTATTTACAAACAAGTGTTACCAATGAAACGACTGTGATTTTATAAATACAAATAGATAATATTATATTCATAAGACGAATACTAAGACTTTGAAAATCAAAGTGTGACTGTGTAATAAAACTTTTTTTAATGTTATCTAAAATTTAATGTTCAGCGTACTTTGTTACTGTAAAACAATAGTAATATTTACAAGACTTATTATTAATCAAACTGTGATTGTTATATTGAACTGTGATTGTTTAAATAAAACTTATGTTTAGATAAAAACAATTTCATATTTTAAGTTGTAGTACTTTGTTACTGTATTAAAACTGTGATTTTTTAATAGAAATAGATAATAATTATTTTATTTAAAAGACTTTTAATCTAACTGTTATTGTTATTAAAGAACTATTTTTTTAAATGCTAACTTTTTTAAGAGCGATTTAGAATTTATATTAAGTAACATTAAAAATTATTACATTTTAACATAGATTAAATGGTTTAGTATGATAAAATAATTTACTGTAGATATTGAATAAACATAATAATTATATATATACTAGCGGCCCGTCCCGGATTGGCACGGGTAGACATTAGATTTATTTTTAAATTTCTTAGCATTTTTTGTCTAACGGTACTTTTTCATTTGTAAAATAATTCAAATAATATAGATTACACGTAAGGGGTGTACGGGCTCGTCAAAAAATATTAAATTAATTTTGTCTTGATACACCCCTTCAAAAGGGGTGTAAAGGCTCTCCAAAAAGGGGTGAATATGCAATTTTAATCTGAGGGGTGAACATTGAGGAGTGTACGGGCTCGTAGCCAAATTTTATCTTCTAGGAATGTTTATTAGACACGCTTGACAACAACTGATGTCAATTTCTAGGCTTTTTATCATGACAATGGCTGGAATATCCCTTAGGCCTTGGTTTTCTTCGCTACTAGTGTAAACAATAGAAACATTATTATCAGTCTTTGTTCTTTGTGATTACTTTAAACGATTGCGAGGATTAGTCAGCTCCTAACAGAGACAATAATGTTGAACTAGACGCAATTATACATTATGTACGACTATACGTAATACGTAAAACAGTTGGTATACTTAGTATACCATTGCGTGCTTATAGACATTGTACGTTGACAATGCTGAGTCAGGATTCATTTGACCTTGAGAGAAGTTTATTGATCACACTCGAGCTCATTAGTGATTTGATGTATGTTAATTTTGATTTGTTTATCAGTGAAAATGCCATTTCTGTTTGAATTACCGACTATTTAGCAAAAAATTTGAATTACATCCTTAATCCTTATCCTGAAAAACCAGGTTCTTTAAATGAATCAGCCAACTCAAGTTGCAGTTACTCGCTTCTGTTCATTTGAAAAAGCTTCATTCAAAATAAACTTTTTCGACGTTTTTTTACCAAAACATTAAATATGGCAAAAAGTTCTGCTGTAAAATATCCATTAGAGGCTGACCTTCACTAAGTATGGAATTGGGAAATAGCCTGAGGTTTACGAAAACAATCTAAATGCGAGACTTCCAATTAACGACAAAATGAACGTTTAGTAAATAATACCTATGGCCTAAAGTTTTTATGACAGGTCGCAAATGACAGGTTTGTCTTCTTAATTGGAGCATAGCTCACGAAAACAAATAAAAGAATATCTTCTGTCTAAATCCGACCGTAAAAGTTGCTCACAATATCATTCAGAACTCGCATTACTTGCTTGACTAATCGTAGTCACAAAGAAAATACCAAAACCGATGGCAGATCAATATTAAATAATAGTAAGTTCAATAAACTGACTAGAAGAGTTTCGCAATTCGATCCAAATTCAGAATAGAGGTGGTATGATCCAATCAACATTATCATCCAGCTGATATCAAACGAGTTGTGCAAGTGGCAGCACAAAGATCGTGAGGGCGAGGGCGGGAAGTAGGTCACCGGAGTGAGGGGGGAGCCCTTAGGCCACTTATCAAGCGAGCGACCGGGGCCGCGGCTAGCGGGGAAAGCGAGTTTGTCTCTTGAAATTTTTGTTGGTAGATATCTGGTACTGTTGTGTTCGTTGCCTCGAGTTAAATGCTTCTCCACGGATGAGATAATTTTATTTTACCTCAGTAATGAAGAAGGTTGTGCCCTTCCTCGGCGCAGTAAAACTCACTTAATGTCACTTCTATGACTTCAAAGCGCCTGATTACGTTTAACATAGTTAGTATCGTGTATGGTTTTCTTTTTATACATTCATACACTTTACTTTATAATGACTCGCAATTAAATTAAGCATTTAACTCTCTAAATATTTCTTAAATTATCGTCCACTAGCTAGATGGAAGTGAAATCATTCGTACTCATGTAAGTCGCTTTCCATCTGCCCTGGTACCAGTTTGAGTGGGCTTGACAAAGTGGGGGCAGCTGGCAAACTAGTTATCTAGTACACTTCAAGTTTTGCCCTATAGAGATAAAAGTCGTGGAATGACATCCCGAGACAGAATCTTTGGGGAAATAAGGTATACGATTTGGGCGTGATCCTACATGCCATCCAACTGTAGTCATTGCAGACAAAATTAGACGGTTACTTATAAAGATGTAAAAACATTAAAAAGGCTCTCTACTTTAGAATTAGGGACCACGAAATTGATATTCACTGTACATATTTACAGCTAGCTGCAGACGGCCTGAAACATCCAATCCCTTTGAGTTCGTCTACGAGACGCGATATTAATGACGATTTTACCATCCAAATAAGGTTGCTATTGTAACCTCGAAAAGCCCTTCACAGCACAGCTAACCTACGGGGCCTCCGACGTTGAGTGCCATCGACAAATAAAATAATATATAATTTTGTTTCAAATGAGGTTCTATTTACATAGAAATATGTAAGTAAAACTGGAAAATTGTTGCTTTCAGTGTTGAATAAGGTAAGACCTTAGCGTACACCAAGTTCGTGTAAAGAGAGTGATTGATGAAAATCCTGAATTTTAAATTAGGATTTTCGCAAGGTTGAAGCCAGAAATTGACGAACAGAATTTTGAAATATGACTTGTAATAGTGCTTTATCATCCCCGGGCATTTTGGACTAAGTTTGGCGAGATGACCTTTGTGAGTGATTTATATTTGGTTGGGGTACTTTTTCTCGGTCATATTATGATGTTGTTTAATCGATTTTCTAGAGAATTGACTCTAAAACAAGTGTTTACTGTTTATTTATGCAAGCGATTGTCGATGCTAGTTGCAATGAACAAAGACTTATAATAAACACTTCGCTTTAGAATCTTTGTTGTGGATTAAAATGCTATTGTTCTGTGTTTATGCCGCAGTTTTCTTTAATTTAACACCTAGTCCAATTGTAATTTTCTTGTACTGCCTATTAAGAAGATAATATGGTACACGGTATTAGGGGATCTAAGCTAGTTGAAGTCCGCTCATTGAATATGTCGGGCAATATCCAGAGCACTAAACAGGTCACCTTTACGTGCCCATATCTACGAATAAATTTAGGTCTGCTGTAATTACGTCGGTAATTCTAATGTTAATGTGTTAATTTCTGCTATTGCTATATATATAGGTATGGATGCGATACGTACCTATACCTACTAACTGAAAAGTGAATAGTAAACAGCGAAACATTACGCCTTAGTTCTAAGGTCTAAACAGTAGGTTTAAGATATTCCCAGGACTGCAAATTGTAAACGACGACGTATACTATACCGGTATACGTCGTCGTTTGTATGATTCTAAAATTGTTCTACCGGCAGGCGAAAGGAAAGGTGCAAACGAGATAGCTACACATATAAAATATTTCCCATAATAACGCGCGTGTGGAATCCGTTGCAGGGAAGATTGGAAATAGCGTACCGTACCGACCGAACTGCAGACGACCTCAATTCCTCCAGAATCTTCAATTCTTCTCTTTTATTTACAAATTATTTGTTTATGTTGAGTTTTTGTAGTATTAAATTTTAGTATAGTAGTAAAATGTTACATTTTCTGGTAAGGTATTGGAGTATTTGCTTTTTTTCCTAAAATATCCTTATTTAACTTTTTAGTTTTGCCATTACCGTCTGTCCGTCTAGTCAAGGCATAACGTCCAAACCGTTAGTGCTAGCTGAAATTTTGTCATGATTAAGTAAAGTAACTATGTTAACAAAGCGGTAGAATTTTATTAAAATTTCTTTTACACATGTAAAGTGGGGATGTTTTTTTTTATGTAGCTTACCCCATAGTGGGTTCATCGTTAGATAATATTAGAAACTTAATACATAATAAATTACGTCCTCCTTTTTCGAAGTCGGTTAACAAATTGTGATGTGAATTCTAGCTTTGAGAGACATCGAGCGTGCCAACTAAATCATTGGAATAATTTTATTATTAGAAACGGTAACATCTACAATTATTCCCACAGTTCATTTGTGAAGGTCACGTAAAGTAAGTAGGCCCATTGTAACAAGTTTATTTATGGGCATATATTTAAATTGCATTACAATATTCAATGCCGCAAGAACTTTGTACAATGCAAGCTCATTGAAACTGTTTATTCGAAATAAGTACGATAAAGTGTCAATGAGCTTTGTTGTTCGAAGTTTTTACTGCATCAGACGAACACCGAGAAAACAGTATATGAAATGAAAGTCTACAGACAAATCAGGTTTTCTTTCAGGCGCCCGGATTCCCGAACCTTAAAAAGAATGGGATAAACATAAGTTGGGTAATCAAGGGCTCAGTTCAGCATCGATCTGTAAGTCCCGTTATTTTATATTTCGCGGAACAAAGGCGAGGACACACGGCCGTCGGTCACGCACCATAGGCTTCCGTCCGTGTGCTACTTGCCCTGCATTTATAGCAACTGCTACGTAGCTACTTTTAGCCATTATGTAATCCTTCCATGTATATTGCTATTCGTGTCTCATTTTAGGGCCCGTCCCTCGTCATGTCCGTCCTTTCAAAGCATAGCGTCGACACGGTTAGTGCTAGCAAGCTGAAAAGTTTGTTATGTTTGTTAACTATGTCAGAAAAGTGGTAGAACAAAAACTGAAAAAATAGATCGGTGCCTTCCCCACATTGTAAAGTGGTTTTTTTTCTGTCGCCTATCCCGTAGTGAGGGGTATCGTTACATAGGTCTTCAGGTTTTTTAAAGTCCAAATATGTTGTAACGACTAACTACGGAACTATTGCGCGTGGCCCGTCTCGCACTTCGCCGGTTTTGAGATCTGCTCTATTGAGATTGCGCCAAATGAAAATTTTCATTGGCCTTATATTATCTTATTCCCAAAAGAAGATTAATGTTATGCCCAGTCTAAACCATAAACGTTAAGTAGCCTAGTCCTTTGCCTTTTTTGGGATTAGCCATCTTATCCACCCTCCTTCGGTAGTCAGCCAAAAAGATTGGCAACCATATTATCGTTTCTTGGAAACCGTTTTAAAATACATATAGTTTCCTATTTATAGTTTATCAGAGTAAAGATTTATGATCCTACATAATTCAATACAATAAGTGCTGTAGTGTAATAAAATTCGTAGTTAATTATAAAATAACGTCTTTGTACAGTGGGCCAACGAGTTAGGTATGCAGGGCAAAAACTTCTAAGTCATAGTAAAGACTTAACTACACCAGTTTTGGATAAGTGAGTCACATACCTAAATAGTAGGTATGTTACACTAATTAAATATGTAATTCGCATATACATAATATATCTATTACAGTCAGTTTTCACTATGGTGTAGAAGTTTTTGACCTGCATACCTAATTGTTTGGCCCACTGTACATAAAGTTCTAATTTCACAGGTGTTAGATAAACCTTATTGGCAAGATAAGCATATATCACACATCAATGAAAGTGACAGCTAAGTTCGTTTTTCAAATGTAACTTGTGGCTTTTTAAAATTCGGTCAGGTTATATTTTATGCGTCGGATAAGACCTATCCGGAACCTCAGAAACTGGTCCTTATTGATTATATATATATTGTGCATTTGTTATTTAAATGTTTATCAATAAGCGTGTAATAACATCTTACAACTGCAGTAGGTAATGAATCTATCCACAGATATGACGTGATGTTCCATGAACCTAATGCATTGCGGATTTATATTGATAGATCGCAGATCTTTCATAATGAGCAATAAACATAAAGTAACACAATGTATGTTTTTATAATTCTCTTGATGAAGTAGGCAATCGAGGATTTATGTGATTTTGTGTGTAGACTATAGAATATTATGTGGAATACATCGTAAGTGAATCCATAAATCAAATTAACATCTTATTTACTTTATCTTAAACCATACAACTATTTTGTTAACAGCAAAGCTATCCATGCACTTAACTGGTTTGCTTTCTCTGATTGATAGAGTACTTCCGTGTTCATAAAATGTTACATAACCTACGTAGCTCTCGGAATAAAACACACAACTTATCGAATTTACTAGTAGTCGGTAGGTTTACCTTCACTGAATGTCAAAACATTTCTGAACTATTACTGATCCATTTTCCTTTCAGTAACAAGATTATAAGAAAACTGATTTAGATTGGAAATAAATTCTTCAATATTATCTGCAGGAATGTCTTAAATTTCTATTAGAATTGTTAATAACAATTTTGATGAACATGCTATTGTTACATCTATCATATTCAATGTTTCAGCTGCTTTGGGCTTACTAGTTTCAAATCAAAACTCACAAACTATAGTTAAAGCAATGGAATCTGTCTAAAGCTAACCAGGAAGCATGGTCGGGCACGCGACGCGATCTAACGGAGCGTGGCAGAGAAATTAACTGTTATTTATACCAACGATGGCCCCGTTGAAATAACCTGTTACAACACCAAAGAAAGTATTTCGGCATCGATTTCAGTTTAACTTAACTATTAAACATCGGAACTGAAAGAGCCGTACTGAATAGATTTTGCTGATAAATATTTTCAAAATACAGTTTTACTACCAAGCTTGCCACTGCGGCGTATGTGGTACGTAGTATTGAATCTTTTATCAGGTGTTCACCAGAGTTATCATATATATAATTTTAGCTATGAATAAGTTACTACTACTGAGACTGGCTTTTACAATACAAGAAAAGTATCTACAGAACTGGTCTTTTTTTTAAACATTACTTGCAAATTAAATTTTAAATTAAACTGATGTAAAAAGCCCCTAATGCTCGCACTTTACTTCAGCCGCCGATTATATTTCTGCCGAAAGTTGCCTCACTCATTCTGAATGGCGTAATGCGCCAATTATCTTCTATAGATGATTTATTTTAAGCGTCGTCTGTGTCTTCTTTGAACGTTAACGTCTGCGAATAATCTATTCAACATTATATATTTTGTTATTTATTATCTTTCTTGCGTGTTGTGTTATTATTGTTATGTAGCACCATGACCAGCCATGACCGGCGGCCTTGGTCGGTGAACGGTTACTCTGAAGGCTTTATTTCAAAGGTTTTGTTGATAATTTTGCAATAATGTCTGCGGATTCTTTGCGGTATTTTTTTTTAATTGACTGTTTTTGTTTGTCTTATATTCAATGCCATTGTTAGATTGTATTATGATTTGATTTGATATCAGAAACCTATACATCAGACAAATAATACCATTCAACGTATTGCGACTTACCTGAAGCTATTTAACATTCCGATTTACGGTATGCAACTCTACGATTTTTTGCTATACTGCTTTTAATGACCACATTTACCACAACATGAATTGCTCACTCGATCGAGCTGCATATTCCTTTTTTTTTCTTTTCTATTCCGGCTGATATAAATAGGTAGCTATAAATGGAGTCGGGTTGGTGAGAGTACGTAGACCAACCCAAGCTTGGCACCGTCTGCATTTGACGATCGTAATTACGTAACGGTCGAGCACGCTTGCTAATGAAACCCCTGGACTAATTTAATTTGTTGAGTAAGCCACCTAGTTAAGTACGAATGTGATGTGATGGACTTATGCGTTGTTATGTTGTTGTTGTTGTAAGCACAAATACTAGTAGATACTACGAAGGTTGTGATATCGAATTCATAGAAGTGTGGCAGCCTGAAGAAAAGGGATTTTCAGTCGGACACAGGCATATAATAATTATATTTGGAATTATAGTGGAGATGTCATGAATACATACTTATACATACGATAAAGTCAGTATCATTACGGTATAAGTGCTGGAACTACGTACTACTTTAATAAATATTACCTTCAGCGTACTTCAGACTGGATAGTAGATTTGGAGTCACCAGTCAGCCTGTTAAAGGACTGAAAACTTCTTTGTAATTTTCAAGTTGTCTTTGGTGGCGTCTTCGTCCATTTCACATTTGCCTAAAGATGTCATTAAACATTGTTAAGTGGATTTTAATAAGCACTTCCATTCTCTAACAATATTTAATGTTATATCTCTGGTTTACTTCAAATCAAAGTTCAAAACTTGTTATTCTGTTTGACATATTCGCTTATTAAAATAAACCAATGCACAAAATAATAACCCGCAATAGAAATTTCGTTTACGGCCAAAATGGAGGCAAATCGAAACAGTGGTGGGCGACGGTTTTAAAACAAGTTTGGTTGTACAGTAACATAACACTAACAAGCACTGAATGACAGTTAATGCGTTTTGCATTGCGGATACCTCTTATGAGTAAAAACGTAGAAACATGCTGATCGCTATCTCCTTGGCAATATAATACATATTTTCAGCTCATAGGGACTTGCTGCAATCGAATTACTCGATGATATAACGACGATATGTAATGATGCTATCAAGAAGAAGTATTAAATTAAATCGTGATGCACAAATGAACAATCGCACTATTGAGGCCAGCGCTTGCGGCCTCATCATTGTTTACAATTTAAATTGTAAGCGTATACTGAAAGAAACAATACGGTAATTTGACTTTCGTGGGATGACAATGATAGTTCTTTCGTTAACAAATTGTTATCAGGCTTCTGGCATTGGAATTGACCTGCTGTTTGTAAACATTGGATATTTTGTAGTGATGTTACTAATACTAATTGCAAAATGGTATTCGTACTAAAAACTCTGTTGACTGGATTTCAGTTTTATGTTTGGAATAGTTTAATTGACTTTTAAATAGATAAAATTCGATAGTTTTATTGATGCAACTCTAAGATCTTTAAGTAAAATGGCCAAAAATATTCTAAGAATAGCCTATGGCTTATGGTTAAGAGTATTTTTAGAGTAAGATTGGTAGATTGATTTTGCATTTTTAAACTTAGGTATCAAATTATACCTTTATCTATGTAAAAATATAATATGTTTTTACTATAGGAATTGCCAAATTGTTAAATCTACAATTCGTATTCGTAAAAGTGATATCATTGCGTCACTAGTATTATGAATAGCAATTTTGGGTATGACCGATGATTGCATCCGACGCACGGTCGGGTGGTTGGCACGCCCGCGCATACATTTTGTGGGAGCAAATGGTTCATGTCAATGTTCACGCACACAATGCATGGTGGACGTATGCCCACTTATTGTTCTTTTGACATTGCGATTGGGATTTGGTGATTTTTTGATATAAACAACGAGGTAGGTTGATGAGTATTCTGGTCTTCAAAGGGGATGACTCTATCTTTTATATTGAAAGGATATTTATAAATAAATAAATATTTTTATTTTTATTTATTTAAATCTAACAACGAAAATGGTTCTATGACCTTGAACAGATTTTTGATATTCCATCAAGCGGCCGTGGCGCAATGGATAAGGCATCGGTCTTACGATCGAGAGGTCGTGGGTTCGAATCCTGGCCATTACACCACGGACGTGAACTTCCTCCTAACACAAGCGAATTAAGCATTATAAGCCCGGATAAGATTTTTTTTTTTTTTTTTTTTTTTTCTTAAAAAGCTTACTAGTAATTTGCAAATACAAATTACTAGTATGTATTTTTGTTAACCCCTTGTTAACAAAAATACATACTAGTAATTTGTATTTGCAAATTACTAGTAAGCTTTTTAAGAAAAAAAAAAATCTTATCCGGGCTTATAATGCCCTAAGGTGATTTAATGAGATTGTATCGTGATCGTAAAATCTTCACCCAATCCCATTGCTTTAACAAGATCATATTCTTTAACTTTACTACAAATATTAAGTGCTTGATCCAAATAGATCCAGTCAGGTATATTGACCGCCAAAATCTGATCTAAGAATAATGATTTTTCTTGTTTCTTTTCTGGTGTGAGAGTACCTACGAACAGTTTAGGTTAAGTAAAGTATTGAGAATTATAGAAAGCGTTTTATTTTTCGCGTTTATTGTTACTCGCACACCGGCGTTGAACAAGACATTTCAAAACAATATTTAACAGTTTAAGTTGCGTACAAATTATTATCATATTTGTTACGACAATGCAATTAAGATAGCGTGCACACAACTGCGGCTGCGTTCTGTTTATGTCTTTTGTTTGTTAGTGATAACAGCCACCGAGTTCTTATCAGACAGCCTCTATAAATAACGTTCTATATGTCTGAGTATCAAGAGGTATGAAAGACAATTGAATAAATAAACAGAGTGATATAGATATTTCACTTTAATTATATGCCTCTTATGGTATATTCCTACAATATATATTTGCTATGACTACGTCTACTATAAATCCCGACAAATTAGAATCTTGAGCGTAGTGTGGGACTCAAAATCACAAGATTCAAATAGCTTTGATCTCGTGTCGCATATACAACTTTTCATCTCAGCAGTTTGCAATAGTACCCATAGTGCAAGATCTGCTTAGTTTGGGACTAGATGATGTGGAGTAAAAGTTGTGTGGCATTAACAAAAAAAGTCAACTTTGCTTCAAGCGCTGTTTTCGTACAATAAAGAGCGACTTTTCGAGCACTGAGGTGAACAAATATTTTTAAGTAAATGATAAAATAATGTTTCCATACATTTTGCCCAGAATGCAACAAAAAAATCAATTTATAGCCAGTCTTTAGTTCCGCAATCAAGTAATTTTTAAATCTTTAAAGCGCATGTTTTGGATAATTAAGCATTTATCCCGAGCAAAATTCTTTAGTATAATTTGATTGTTTCTTAGTAATCGGTGCACTTATTTGAGTAATTTGTGTTGTGAAAGTGGTCGGTGTTTGCCGTCCGCGCCGGGGTAAAGTACGGAGTGCCGGACCGGTTTAGTGGACTGACACCGGTTTAGTGGACTGACCCCGGTTGTCAGCCACCATGCAACTTTGTAGCTTATTGCACAACCAACTCGATTTATCGACGCAGGTCCATTATCTCTGTTGATTTTGTAGATAGTGTAAATGGTTAAACTGAAATGTTTAGAGTTATCTTGGAGTTTTTGGGAGTGTCGATTGATCTTTAACATAGATTGCGATTAGAAGATAGGAGTATTTATCTACAAGATTAGATTAGTGATTAAGTAAGAGGTATCCTCCGTAACTAACGTAACTGTTTTAAAAGTAAAAAATGCTGTGGAATCAGAACATGAGTTTTTATAAGTATTTTTTTCATTATTCTAATCTCAATCAAATTTGGGCCTTGTTAAACGAAAAGTATCAAGATAGGTTTTTGTATAGATCGCCTATGGCGCCTATAACTTTTTCTTGACATGTGCTGTAGAAAATACTATACTTATTATATCCCCCGTGACACGTGAAGAATGATCGTTAGTGTGTTTTAAAGGTTGTAAATCAACTACAAAATTGTTTGTCGATTATTTTGTTATTCATCATTAATTCAGTTGTTCTGAAATCGTAGAAATGATATTGTTTGTTGCATCAAGTATCTGCTTCATTTAAATTGTTTAAAGGTAACAGTGTTTTATTAAGCTTATATTGTAGTTGTACTAATCAAAAACTATTTGATAAAATTGTATACTATGATATAACATAACCGAGTATAAATCAATGTCGTTTTGCGGCCAACGGCTGCCTCAGGCAAGATTTTTTTGCATATTTTACAATGAATTAGATGATATTATTATTTTGCTAGACCTGTTCTTTCAAAAATCTGTTAACCAGTCTTTAAACAGGTGTGACAGCATTCTATCTGCACGAACTAGAGTGCGCAGGTACCTACGGACGTTCAATTGTTTTAAAGGTTCAATAAAAAATAATTCCCATATTTTTAATCGAGGTACGCGGGGCAATCTTGTCTCCAATATTATTATCAAAAACATTTTTGGGGTTTTCCAGCGATTGAAGCAGAATTAAACTTCGAAATAATTAATATTCATAGCACTAACAATTTTGATGGCATTATTCACTAATTTATTTCTTTCTTCTCATTTTGTACATGTTTAAATATAAATTATAAAAGTAAAGTACATTTAAAAATATAAAACTATAAAATTCTACATTTTTAAATATAAAGTAAGTACAACAAAATATTTAAAAATATAAAAAAATAGTACCCTACCGGCATCGGAGGATGGCATCATAATTATTATTCTTCGTTAGAATCAGAAATAATTTATATTGATGACGAAGTTGTCAAGTAGGTATATTCGAGTAAAAATCACGCGAAAGTAGGTCAAGGGATTCACACGGCTGTGAAGAGGAAAACTGGTAATGGCGATTATAGATAAACCTTATAAAATATTGCGGTGATCTAAAAAACATGAAATTTATCTTGGTTTTCCTCTCTAGGAGAATTATACAGGATTTAGCCATAGGAAAAATTACACGGATATCCCTAGCCAAATCTTTGTATTAAAGAGGCATGTTATTTTAAAACCTTTGATAAATATTTAAAATACGTACGCCATCAAGGATTACTTCTACTCTCATGAAAAACACGACGTAAATGTTCTATTGTGTTTTCCAAATATCTTTCAACTATCAAGTTCCCACGTCAACGTCGTCAACTGCCCTGACTCATCAGTCATCAGAAACACTAAGACCATAAAGGTTATAAAGGCAGTACTCGACTTTACGTAAAAACCTTAGTGGAATTTTATACTTCGCCAAGGTTGCCAGCCCTTCACGATGATAACTACGTCTGAGACCGTTTTTGTTCAACTTTGTGGAACTTTGTTTCAATGTCATATTGTGATAGAAGTTTAAAAAATCTTCCGACCCTTATTGCATTAACTTTTTGACGATTTAGTTGCTTTTTCTTACATAGGTTTAAAGATACTTTATTCTCATAATACGAATTACATCATTTACATGAGAACATTGTTGAATTACATAATATAATTTTTACATTCGTCGTCATTAAATAAAACAAAAGTAAAATATCAAAAGTATGTAGGTAGTGCACTAAAACTAAATTAGATTAAAATTTCCAACGATTCTACTAACTAAGCGTAAAAACGTATTCGCCCGTGGTATTTAGGTACTTACTAGATGTTAGTATATATGTCTAATAAATATTGGGCAAGTTGTTTTTTAATAATTATTGTTAAAATTTAATCAAAGCATGGTTAGTTTCCACTGCATGACTATTTATATTTTTATTTTTTTGCACGCCATTGTTATGGCAGAATGTATTGAACCATTGTCTAATTACTAACACCTATATTTGTACTACATTCTTGCAAAATAAATAATTTGATTTGATTTGATTTGATTTAAATATATTTGACGAACTTATACTTTTAAGGTTCGTGGGTAGTTTGTTGTAAAGTTGCGCTCCTTCATATGTTAGCATTGTTTTGCCGTAATTCGTTCAAAAACATCTTCTATTTATATGACTGACTTTAATATATTCCTTACAATAGAATAATCGTCAGTGTAAAGTTTACAAAAGCAAGCTGGTTTTACACGTACGTTGTACCTGTGCATTGATGCAGCATTATGTGACTTGGAGCTTGTGTGCCTTTGCCCTCATTCTCTCTGACGTACACGTAAAACCCGACACCGACGCTTTACTGCTTCTCCGGCAAGGTTTACTCAAGAACATACTAAAACAAACAGGTATTTATATTTTACGGGTCGTCTATCTATAGCTTTTGTTAGGGTATATCTTTGTTTTGGCTCTTTATTGAGCTAATTTACTACGACTAAGACTATTCTGGTTAATCATTTGCTCAACCTTCCACGAAGACTGGCTTTTATTTAGGGTGCTCCTTTAAATAGGATGGGATCCAAGGTGAATTTACCTAATTGTTCTACATTTTTTTGGGCCATGAAGTACTAGTAATTATTACGTCTCAAACAGACTTGACAAGTCAGTTGCAATAAGCCACCAAGCCATTTCGGTTGACTGCATTCGCAAGTCTGTTATTTCAATCGTGTCAAAATCGTTGATCACTGACACTTGGTAATCTGCTATAACCAATATCCACAATGGAATCATTATGATTTTCCGATGGTCGACCATTGCAAGACCATTGGATATTTTGGTAATCTTGTACACCATGACAAGTCAGTGGTCAAGATTGCTCGGTAATTTGTCATTATTTTGACAGTTCTTTGGAACACTGACACGATACTTAGTATTGCCAATATACATAACATTAGTAGTATTATTAAGATTGACTATTGTAACCTGATCTTTCATTATCATCATGATTAATTAGGCCTTAGGCCCCTGATTCTTGTTCTTTTACACTATACACCAACATTGAAATAACTCTTCTTCTTAGTAAATTCACTATTAACTCGTAAAACTTATCGATTTAACTTTTCTTGTAACGAGCTCATCTGTTGTTTGATATTGAGTTTCAACCTTGATTTTTTTCTTCAAAGTACTTACTCGTGTTTAGTTTTTGTTGTTCTTTTTCAGTTTTGGTGCTTTATCTTAGTCAGTTTTAAATGTATTTTCGTCTCGAAGTAGTTACAAGATAAATATTTTTTGTTTAAGGTTTTTAAGGCTCAGATCTAAGGGAATTTTAGATAGAATATGTAGCGATAAGTATGATACATAAATACACTTTCCACGATATAATATTACAGTCCTTGAACTAGTTCTAATTAAAAATCAAAACACGATCATCAGGTCAATATTTATTTGAGACGTAAAAACTGCGTCCAAACTTCAACCTTGCGAGTTGTTGCAACATACTTGAGGCAATCGGTCATTTACCTTAGATATGTGAGTGGACCTTGTTTTTCGTCCGTCACTTTCGCACGATTTGTTGTTTAACACTAAACATAGATAGATGTATGATGCAAGAGAATTCCACGCTATATGCCAGTCGTGCCGAGGTAAACAACGTCCCGCCAAACCTAATAGCCGGACAGACAAGCCAGGTTGGCCGGATAAGGGTAAAAAAGGCGGACCCTAAATTATTGAGGATTTTGTGTCTTAAACATGGGTTTGTCAAATGTTTAAAATTAAATTCAAAGTCTGTTAACATAATAATCTGTTGCGTTCTTTGACTATTACTGACCTATTAAGGAATAAAACTCATTCAAAGTTGGCGTTAGGATTGCAAAGTATTACTGACCAATAATTAGAAATTCAGAAAATCTTAACCCAAAAGCCTATCCAAAGACGTAAAACGTTGATTTCGGCCGGACACTCATTCAAAAAGTCTAACTATGTCCAGTTTTATCCTGACGCACGACAGGCAACGCTTGTCCCGAGCATGTGCCGGTCAAATCCCGTTTGTGCAACATGTAATAATAATAAAACTAAATATTTTTAAAGTGTAATAAAATGTATGTTTAGAGATTGATAGAATGAGGGCCGCGGGTGTAACCGGTTCGGAGTTAATTGCAATTTAATGATGTTACTACTTGCTTTACAATACCGGATTTATTTATGTATATTTTATACAGGTTAGACTGTTGGATAACAGGTGTATAGGTTAACCGATATTACAGTTATAGGTTTGTTGGCTTTGTTGCTAATTAGAAATTTGTACGAACTTCCTCCCTGTAAATCCATGTCTTATCATCACTATGATATGGACCTTATCTCCAGTTGAACTGGCCTACAATATGAATAATCCATCTCATTGTAAATTCCTTTACTGCTCTAATAATCTCGCGCAGTAGTCTACTCCAGGTGACAGTTTTAAACTCCTCGTCAAAGGTAATAAGATTTTCTAAAGTAACTTGCTATATCACTGTCACTGTATTATAAATACATACTAACTTATTCGTATAGTTTTTCACGAATTTATAATTAGGTACTCTTCTAGGTTATAAACCTTTTAATTATTCTCAGGGTTAGACGTACTAAACTAGGTATTTTATGATAATTATGATGACTATCGGCACACTGGGTAATGTTATACAAACTAAGAGGTCAAGTTTTACATGTTTTATACTCGCAAACGACCACTAGCACTCGCTCCGTTTTGCGAGAGTATTTTTACAAACATGAAATAAAAACGTCTTTTTACGACTTAATGACAAAACAGCATTTCTCCTACTATTACAAGACATACTCAACTTAATGTGAATGCACACTACACTCAACAGCTTAAAACCTCCAACTTCCCGAGGAAATGGCACAAGATAGGATTGTGAAAACCAAAGAGATTGGACATAGGTCTTTTGGAAACTACATCAAAATATATTGTTAAAAGAAAATCAGGAGGAATGACTTGTAAATCTGTATTAAGACCTGTAAAGTCTTTTAGTGATCCAAAACGCTATTTCCAGGCCCCATTGTTCCTGACAGTGATGAACGATATTTTTATCCATTTACAGCAGCTAACAAAAGTTTTGACCTTCAATAAACAGTTAATCGTCTCAATTGATCGCGTGCTAAAACCGGCTCTTGCTTAAACCCTTATCTCATACACGCAACACAACATATTTTCACGCCCTTATGTTTTGTTTTGTGTAATACAGTCTTGCCTATAAGCCTCTGTTTTTGTAATAAAATGAATTACTGAAAGATTCAATCCTCTGTTTTATCTAATATTCATAGATGCTAAAAATTTATAAAAATATTTGCATTATTCAGAATCGGTTTTTACTTTCAAAGATACAATTTTCAGTAATACCCAGGAGATTTTCAAAATGTTTGTTTAAATAAAGTACTTACACATAAATAGGCTTAAGTCCATCTTATATTTAATATTTTAATCGAAGAAACTAGTTACTTAAACTAAGCAATTTATAATTAAAGGCTCGGAATATATCTAAATTCTTAAAATTCTTCACTTATACACAGGCGCTATTTTTACTAGGCACTTTTATTCCAAAACAAACCCTTATAACACCATAGCTACGAGTGCTGAAATATCAATTTGCGTGAAAGAGAAGGCACACCAGCTGAGGACTGAAACCCTCCTAGTATGAGGGCAAAGAACGATTACATGCAACCCCATTTTAAACCTACGGTGGCAAATGAGCGGCTTTCAGAACTAGGTCACTACGTGAAGGGACGAAATTGGGACGAACCCTAGGGGAGAGATGAGGGCTGTTTAGGTACCTCTACCCCGCTATTCGGAATGTATTGACTTTAAATTTTACTTTAATGCTATTCGCCTTTCAGTTGATTTGCCTAATGTTGTATTGCGAACGTGTTTAGAATATTTTTATGCGAATCGACAATTTATTGAAATAGTTCCGTAGACAGTTTAATCGATGTGATTGCTGAATCGAGCCCCAAATATTTTAACGAGTTAATAAAACTTCTTATAATAAAGATTGCGAGAACTAGTTATTTCAAATTCTAGCTCCTACCTATTTTTATTTTGAACTCTTTCTAATTCTATTTACATATTATTATAGTATGTAAACGTATGCTATGCTATGATTTGTCAGCAAATTAAAAAGTTATTTCCTTTCGGGGACCAGTAAGCTTTCGTGAGTGAGCGTGAGGGAGGAACCCGGAAATAGAGGAATCCGGAAATCGAGCCCGAGAGGGCTTTTCTTAGGTCGGGCAAAATGCTTTTTCGTATTTTATTAGAAAATCCGTGAGAGCCACCATTTATTTTTTAATGGTCCCGTAAAACAAATTGTTAAAAATATTATTAGCAAAATATTACCTAGGCACGTAGCATCGTTTGACCGTTATACCACATTTTTACTTTGGTAATAGGAACCAGTAGTAGCACAAAGTAAATAAGCTGTGGTAGTTATAAAACAATAAGTAATCTACTAAAGGCGTACTTTAGAAGTAGTGGCACCTGTCACAAATTTCTTGGAGGAAGTATCTCTCTCTACCTTATTGATCTTCCATTATTAGGAAGAGTTTGTGAAGTTAGCATAAATCTTTCAATAGTCTCAATCTACCTCAGTGTTACTCCTGTACTTGCTTGTTTGCCATATCAATATAAGGCCTATAAGAAGTATGTACCGTGTAATACCAATAGACACTTCGGATACTACCTACTGTCTGTACTCTGACAACTTTCAGCAAAATTACGAATTTTCCTTTGGGTGTCTGACCTATCCAAGGCATACCAATGCCTTCATAGTAAGTGTTGATCATTGCATGTTGTACGGTTAATCGATTCGCCACAAACGTTACTACATAAGACTTCATTGTTATGACACCAATACGCGCAGTCATGCCGTCTGTAATATATGCAAGCATTATTTAAGTGGAATGCCGAGTTTTACTCACGATTTTACGCTGTCTGCTGTTATAGAAAGCGGTAGTGAGGAGTAAAATCATACATAATTGCATCTAGACACTGAATATAGATAGGAGATCTAGGTTTGATTATGTGCGATATTAGTACATAATTATTATATGTATTGATAGAAGCTGGTGAATACTGTCTACATGGGCACAATACTGTAAAGATTATTGTGTCCATGCACCGTGTCCATCCAAAATAGAAGGCTGAAAGTCTGACAATAAAACCCCGTAAAGATAGTTGCTGATTAATGGGGTACTTATATTATCAAAGGGACAATAAGTTTAAGTTAGTTTAATCAATAAAGTAAATGCATAAAGCATGCATATATTAGGTATATTTACTTTAATTTTTTTTATTCACGCCAAACAACAAAAGAAGACTTAGTCATTAAGTCTACTTTTGTTTTTATTAAAACTGACGTGAGTTTGTACCATTATTCAAATTATGAAATACGGGTGTTACTCACGTAATGTTCGTCTATTTCAGTGGTTCCCAATTAGTGGTACGCGTACCCCCAGGGGTACGCGAGACTGCATCAAGGGGTACGCGCAGCAATCTCTAAACTAAAATCCTTAAATAAAAAAAAATCAATATACCCACATTGACAGATAAAGAATCTCTATTTCTATTTCTACAAATGCCAAAAAATATTCTAATTAATTAAACGGCAGTAGCCGATAATTAAATCGCATGCATCAAGGGCTTTGGCCCGCGGCGGCGGCGATTGACCCGTGTTTCTCGCGACTCCCGCGCCTCGCGTCGCCCGATCGCGGCCGCTACCGCTGCCGCCTATTTGCTCGTCATTGTCAATCATTCAGTTCGGCTTATGTCGCGTGAGCGTGTCGCTGTGCTTGTTTGTGTTATCGGTTTTAAGTGTAAAAAACGGTTTTCTCGATTTCCGGCAAAACTAAAAGTCTATGGAAAAAAGTCGAATGACAAAGTTGTTGGTAATAAAAAGCTCAAAACTTTTGTATTTGCACTTTTTTCATGTAACCTCAAAATGTATGTGAAAAATTCAAAAAACGAAGTTTTGGTTTTTTATTTTTATCTTTCACAAACAATTTTTTTTCACGAAATTTGGTGAAAACTTACCTTTTTGTGTCCCAAATACGCTGTAATTTATTTGATTGGAAATATTTATTTTTTTCACCTTATTTTGAATGAATATCAAAAAAGCACCCTAATTTTCGATCGAAAATTCACCCGTCAAAATATCAGCTTTTTCAAAAAGTTGGTATGTTATTATTTATTATTTATTTATTATAACCAAAGTACCTAAAACTATTTTTTTACATCATTTGCCTCGGTCAAAAACCACTAAGGGATTATCTAACCGTAGGCGAGTCGCTTTTACACTGAACTTACACAAATTAAACTTAAAAATTAAAATTAATGTTTACATTTCAATTAAAACATTAAATCATAACAATTTAAACAAAAAATCTATGATTAGGTATTTAAGAGGTACATTTTAGGTAATGACGCTCATATTAATATTTTACATTTTTTACACCTTTAGTATATAATTACTTGCAACTCCTCAGGCAGCCTGTTTAAGAAGGTTGGTATTAAATATTGAGCAACTCTTGTTCCGTACACGTTATTAGCTTTTGGTAGTACATATTTATTTTTAAATGCGATTGGTCTCAGGCATTCAGGTCTTGTTTTTTCATTGATTAGCTCAGGTCTATTTACTTCCGTTAGTGTGAGAAATTGAACCTTGTTTACACATTCTTAACATTACAGTGCTTAAAAAGATCGTCGTAGTTATGTTCATATTTTTGTTTTATATGTTTTGGAACTATGGTTTTCAATATTCTTAATTGTAAATTGTATATATCTGCTAAATATGTATAGTAAGTTTGTCCATAGCTACTAAGCCCGTAACTGACAACCGAGTCGGCAAGGGCCATGTACAACATTCTAAGCGTTTTTTACGGCAATTTGTGCTTTCATATACTTAGCTTACCTAGGACAGACCGTAGTTTGTTGCAAACATAGTCTTTATGCGGACCCCAACAGAAGCGGCTGTCAACCACTAGCACGATATACATATCTGTTTTCTGATCGTTGAAATCTCTACTTTAAATTACTACAAAATTGTATATATAAATTATATATTTTAATATTATATAAAATACAAAAAGGCATAGCAAAGCTAAAATTTGCTTTAAAATATTACAAGTATTTGATAAAAAAAAGCGTCATCTCTCGACAGTAATAGTGTTGATCTTAATTCAAACTGTATGTGAATAAGTGACTCATCACATCACATAGATGGCGCTAAAACCAATTAAGGTTCATCTAGCTATGGCTGGCACAAAAAGAATTGAGAAATTTCGAGTCCAGCAGCATACGAATCCATAGCTGAATTGGCAAAGCACTTGGGGCATATACCCAGGGGGTGCAGGTTCGAGTCCTACTGGATTCTTAACTTTTCAACTTTAATATTATATAAAATATATATTTATATTTTTTTTGATTTTTGTTTTGCATTTTCTGTGAAGATTTACTATAGTAACATATTTTTTTTTCACCATCGTAAAGTAGGTAGAGATTTCAACAAACAGGAAACATACCAACTTTTTGAAAAAAGCTGATATTTTGACGGGTGAATTTTCGATCGAAAATTAGGGTTGTTTTCGATATTAATTCAAAATAAGGTGAAAAAAATAAATATTTCTAATCAAATAAATTACAGCGTATTTGGGACATAAAAAGGTAAGTTTTCACCAAATTTGGTGAAAAAAAATTGTTTGTGAAAGATAAAAAAAAACAAAAACTTGGTTTTTTGAATTTTCACATAAATTTTGAGGTTATATGAAAAAATGTAAATACAAAAGTTTTAGATCTTTTATTATCAACAACTTTGCCATTCGACTTTTTTCCATAGGACTTTTAGTTTTGCCGGAAATCGAAAAAATCGTTTTTACCCTTAAACCAAACCCCCCATCCCCTTCCTGACCTCAGATCGCCCGTAAATTATTTTCCCTTTCATTTTTATAATATTCTCCTTTTTTCCTAATGGGTTTCATCCTACTATATTTTTTTTTGGTTTTACAAATTATCGACTCTGGTCTATAAAGGGGTACGCAAGTTGGAGGTCTTTCTTAAAGGGGTACGTAGAAAAAACTAATTGGGAACCACTGGTCTATTTAGTCGACCGCGGTTTCGCCTATACGTCTAGGCATTATCAAGAGAGTGCGATACGTCGCGCCTGAGTCGCAGCCAGTCTTGTCTACTTTTGTTGTTTGAAAATATTTATTAACATTTAATTTTATTTGTACGTAATCGATATTTCTGACTGACATTAATGTAGTAGTACAAGTGCGATTAAAATGAGCTTGGTGTAAATTTATTCATTAATTAATACTTCCTACGATACAATTATTTTATTTCACTGCTTTAATGAAAATTTATTAGGAATGAGGCGGCGGGACTTAATCATTATGAATAAAGAACCGTTTAGTCGCTCTGTCGACTAAGCCACACGGCTTTCGGAAAATATTGATAAGCATAGTTATTGCTATAGTTGTGTATTTGAAAACGAAATTCTCAATTATGGTGCTATTAACAAATAAATAGATAATTTGGCTCATAATAATATAACCGGCAAAAATATCCAAACTAATAACGACCTATAAGAATGTCGCTTTTTGAAACTTATTTTGTGCATTTAGGGTTCAATCAAAATGAAAGGAGGATCCAAGTCTAATGAATATTTATGCACATACCTATAGCATAGTTAAAATTCAGAGGCTCTTAGGAAAACTCGAGGCGGCCAGCATGAATGTTGCAATGTTCATGCTTCTCTTTCCATACTGCTTTAAATACGTCTTGAGATGTGAATACTTATAATATTATGTACTACTATGACTGTGTACTTATGCATATTTTAACAGGTTTATAAGTGGTGAACAGACTTGTATTTCAGTCCATTTTTAGGGTTCCGTAGCCGAATGGCAAAAAACGGAACCCTTATGGATTCGTCATGTCTGTCCGTCTGTCCGTCCGTATGTCACAGCCACTTTTTTCCGTAAATATAAGAGCTATACTGTGGAATCTTGGTAAGCAGATGTATTCTGTGAACCGCATTACCAAACTTCCACCGAAAATTGGTTTGAACGAGATCTAATTATTAGTTTTTTTTTAATACGTTATAAATCGTAAACTGCATTTTACCTTTCATTCAATCAACTCAAATATAATAAAGAATAAAGAAAACATTTATTTAGATGTATAGTGGTATGGAATCCTACGGGCGCGAGTCCGACTCGTACTTGGCCGGTTTTTTAGTAAGTGGTAACTGCAATCCATGAATATCCATAAAAGATTGTAGTTACGTTTGAAGACTAAGAACTTATGCTAGGGCCTCATCTCACTACTAATACAATGGTGCAGCGGCGCTTCTTCCTTCGAGCTCGTTCCCAAAAGCATTACCACCAGGTTCATTAATAAGTTAATAACTGCTACCACTCCACCGCATTCATACATTGTAAAAAGTCAACGCACGTTTAAAAATTTGAGGCCACGTGTCGCAACGACTTATTTCGAAACAACTAATTTTTATTCTTCGTATACGTGACGTGAATTTGATAGATACATTCTTTGTATACTTACTTAAAATTAAATGAAATTGCAAGGATATACATGGCGAGGTAAGACGGTTTCTAGATTTCTGAGCAATTTTATTCTGCCCTGTAATGCCAGACACAGACGCCTCGTGCTAGTCAAACAATCAAATAAAATAAAGCATCGCATCGCATGTCTACCAAGCTCAACTCCAAGGTAATCGTCCAATGACATTTCATTATTATTGTACTGAGTGTTTTGCGAGCTTTCTACTAATATGGCTACGGAGACAGACGGTATCGATTCTTCCAGACAATGAAAATAAAAAAGCTAATAAAGCGCTTTTGCAATCGTCTATTTAATAAAGAATTTGGACAATAAGCTTAGTTCTATTTTATAGCCCCTGAATAAAACGTACGAATGGTAACCTTATACCTATACACCTGTCAATAAAAAAACTTTAAGGAAAACCGAACTACTCGTACAATCAACCACACATAATTTTACTACCACAAACTAGGCAGTTATGAAACCACACATTCGACGGCTAATGAATGCATCGACGACGTTATTGTGTGTACTCTTCGTGCACATGCACGCACAGCACATGTAGATAAGGCCTTACTAGTCTTAAATACTAGTTAATAGAAATTTAATATTATACATAAAAAAAGATTATTCAATGATGACACGAATTGCAAATACAGCAACATTGTATAACAAAATAGCGGAATGCATCTTAATTGCATGATTTCTGTATTATTTATGCGTTTGTTCAACAAAAGTGTTGTGTATTCTAATCATTTTTCATTCCTTACGGTTGCTTGAATTATTCATTACCAAGTATTGATAGATGCTACTGGTAATAATACTTAATGAACTAGAGTTTAAGACTTCGTAGATTACTATTGTAGCCTTATCAGTAGGTACACAGTACCTAATGATTTATCGTTATCTTATCTAGAATCTGTCGTACTATTTACTATGGTTTAAATCATGTCTGTCTAATAAGTATTTATAGTTAACATTTATTGAAACATCATGATTAGATTGGGCGAGATTTGAAATAGCTTATACGGAATAAATTTACGGAAATCATCGATCGAAATTAAACTTTAGAATAAAAAGTAAAAAGAAAATACGTAATAATACTGTCTTTACACATAAATGTATGGTAGCTAGCTATGATTATGGGACGAGCAGCTACATACAAGAACGCTGCATGCTAATTTGTAGAACGAAAGAAGTCTATCACATTTCCTTGGCCACACGCCATCAACTTGAATGTCACGACCGTACCCTGTTAATTACGGAAAGTACGAGCTAAAATATATGAACAAAATTACCGGGACCATGCAAACAGAGTCCCATAACCCTGTATCGATCGTACCCGGCTCCAGGGCACGCGAGACTTCAACGTTCAACCCGTTCCCCAACTTCCACGTCTAATTCACCGCGAATGAAAAATTAACGCCTTTTTCAAAGAAACTGGACTTTTTGTGTCTCAATCTTTCTAATTACTACGCTGTATACCGTCTCGCCAATGTTCGAGTGGTTGTTTTTTAATGGCTACTAGACCGCATAATTTGACGTGAAATAACTTTGTACCTAGCAATAGGTGTCTGGAGAAATTATACGGCTGGACGTGTATGCTTGGTTCAAGTTTTCTATAGAGAGTGGTACTTTTAACACATATTGAGTAATATCTACTTGGATATCTATTTCTTCTAACATTCGAGCTGAACAGTTTATTTGCTTCAATACGGTAATATCTTACGGATTGGAATTAGAATAACTCGTTTTGTGTTTGATACTAATGATTAGAGTCTAATATATGAGCAACGAACGAACTCTACAACCCCATGGGAACGAAGTAGTATTTTACCATCAAATATGAGCGAGTTAGGCATAAGTTGGTGCTTACTTAATATCTTTATAGCTCTCTCGGCTGTTCTTCGGCTATCGTAAGAAGTTATGTACCAGCAACTATGTAGATTGTACTCGATTTCACAAACTTCGCTAAAATTCTCCTCTGATTTGATTTGAATTACAAGTAGAACTGAATTTGTAAGTAGTTTGAGCTTATGAAAGTTACATATTTAGGTAAGGATCGTGTATATCTCTTGATAATGGTAACATTGATTTAGTCAAAAATTTGCAGATGATATTTTAATGGAGTTTATGAGCTCCCTGTGATTTCGCAGAACCTGTGATGTTATGATTTTGTAGATCACGAGCATGCAATCATTATAAGAATTGGAACTGATTCAGTACGCATGTTTATGTTTTGCTGACATTATGGTCTTTACATGTTTGTCTTCGCAATAGCAGATTCCATTCTAGTTTTGCCGATCCTATAATAAGCCGGCCCTTATAATTTTCTCATCTCATCAAAAACAGGTTTTAAATACAAGCTAGTTGTGGATAAATGCATAGTCAGACAATAAACGTTTGATACAGTGGTGATCGCGCGCCGTCCCGTGCGTTGACCGCGAGGAATGCAGCGCACGCGCACAGCTGTTTAAGAGTTCCCTGTTCCGGACTTCGAACAACATGGCCGACGTATATTCATAAACAAAAACTTGGAAAGTGTTGTTGGAAGAAACTAAAGCAGATTAAAAGATACTATCTGTTTTAAATATAAAGTGCCCGGTTTGAGCCTTTATTCTTTTTTCAATTATGGAGATAATACTGATATCAAATTGATGATAACAATGATAAATGATGAATTATTAAATACTAAATTATCTATTTAAAATTTGATAAGATGACATTTCTCCGTGTAAATATTTAATTTACTAAAATACCTAACACACATGCAGAAATTGATGGATTCATGTAAATAAACAATATTTATTATTCTCTTTGAAGCATAAAATAAATATACCAACCAGTATAACATGTATTATAATTTATAACAGTATAACATATATATATAATAAACATTATTGTAGTTAAAATTAACCCATAATGTAGGACAAATAAAAACTTACCGAAAAAGTAGTATAAGGCAATCGAATAGAACTACAGTATTTATTCGTATTTTTTTGGTGACTGATGTCACAGTCTGTCTATAATCGGCTGATATCGTCGTATCGGTAAAGAATGTTTAAAATAGACGTCTTGAATATACAGTGCAACATAACAGTATGTTACGTGTATATCTCGCTCCGAGTTAATGCATCGCCATGGCATGGTAGTGGTGAAAGTAGTCATCTCGCCTGTTGTGTAACCTGTAGTCATGGTAGAACTCACGTTATTTCGTGCACATTTCTATGCACATCTTAATTAACTTATGTGATTCCATAAAACCGGAAAGCTATTTTATTACCGTACAGGGGGAATTGCTAAACATGTTTTCATTATTTTACCACTGTACGTAATTAAACTACGTATCGACTAAAGCTTGCATTTGGAAGCATGCGTCGAGCGTCAACGCCCGGCATATGCTAACATAATTTTTAGATTTATTTTATATTTTAGACGTGATGACACGACATGTTTGCGCGCGCATCTTTTTTTATAAAAAATTGTTAACATACGTCGGGCGTTCACGCTGACGCTTGCTTCCAACTGCAAGCTTAAGGTATGATAGAGATTCGTTGCCGAATAGTTCTTAAACTATAACCAAGACTATAACAATTTTGACTTTATTCTTTGTTGTTAGGTATGTTTTATACCTATGTTTTCACTATTCAATAATAAAACATAATGCAGTAGCTATGAAGTAAGAAAATATCACAATTTTTCTATGATGTACCTACCTACTACCTACATAATACCCATAGATTAGCATCAGAGGGAATGGCATTATAGCACGCAGTAAGGAAGTGCCCTCGGAAGAGTTAACGGTCGGCCTCGAACAGGATGCTCGCAGGAACAACAAAATACAAGGCAGATAGCAGCCCTGCGCGACACATGGGACGGAACCAGCCCAAATTAATCAGTCACATTCTTGGAAAAGTATTTTTATTCTTATTCTGGCTGTGAATTAAATTTCTCCTCTATTAATAGCTTCTACTCGCTGCTAGGCTTTTTATATCACTAAAACTAGCCAAAGTTACATTCTGAGGCTTACCATCCCTGTGTCAATTTTCTTCAAGATCGGTGCAGTTGTTTGAATAAGAAAGCCTTAAAAGCACTAATATAAGTTTCACGATATCGCCACAACTTTTAAGCCTACCCATGTGTTCCCGAAGATCCTTATAAGACGCATGTCTGCGTATCCTCCAATAATTCCTTACAGGTGAACAAGTTAGCCATTATACTGGCGTAATTTCCATAGAAAACCCTTTAAATATCAATTTTGAACATTTTCATGAAAAATATAAATGAATATTCATTTAAGTATTTCCATCCTACAACTTTTACAATTGAGAGAGCTTGGCAAGCTGGATTTGTGTAAAGATTCTGTTAACATCTTTGGCTCGGATGCAAAATAGCGATAAATAATAAATATCCTATAGCCTAAAGAAGATAGCGTCACAAATGAAGGGGGTTCGTTCCAGAATTTGCAGATTAAAAGCGTAATCTGTCCTTTTACCACGGAGCGGCAATGTAGCTTAGCCGATACAACCAAAAGATACATTAAATACAAAGTAGGTAAAAGCTGTGGCAAACTTATTATTGCTGTGGAGATTACGTCACAATCAGACCCACATTCATCAAACCAACCCTTCAGAACAACAGTCCTTAGTCCTATCCAAATATGACAACTTCTTTACAACATAGACACATTTCGTAACTTCGCACTGAACGTGTACTCCCCTCCCCTAACGTCCCCCGTCTGCCCCCTTATCCCATAGGACCGGAGGCTTTATCAGGGACGCTTTATGAGCAACATCAGAAGCTGGCGCACTTATAAATGGAATCTGGCTTTACTGCCGATGCCCCTGCTCCCTAGAAGGAAAAATCGTTGGGAAATACTCGTAAATATTTCATGCTACTGTTACGGCGTGTGTCTCATCTCAGTTTGTGATAAAATAACCGATAAAAGACTTCGAGCGTATGTTGTGCACATTACAGAATTCGGTAAAAAATATTCAGTAAAAATACTAATGTAAATGTTATACAGTATGTATACAGTATACAGTATGTACATCTGAATTAAATTTCAATTTCATTTAAATATACCTACTAAACATATTTTTGCACTGTCTGCTCGCATAAAGGTCTTTCTTAATAGCGCTGACGACTGAGTAACCTAAATACGAGTGCATTCATTCTGAATACAGAACAGTCCACATATTAAACTGTATACAGCGTGTTTGTTTTGATATGTACTGTACTCTCAGAAAGTGCGGCATAGTCTCATTGAATATGGAACAAGTCGAGGTCGGTCAGTGCTTTCAAGGTCACTCGAATCGACGATTTTATAAGTAAGCTTCACATACATCACATTTTTTTAAGTCATTTGTTTGTGGAAGCATTTGTTTAAAGCGAAAAGCAATTTGTATTTTTTTGGCTTTCTGGGAGTAGAGACTTTACTACTAGCAGCTCTTAAGTCAGAACTAGTCAGGAGTAACAAACGTATTATAAAACTGAATGATCGTAGATTTTAAACACCTTAAGCAATAACATCGGAAACAGACATAATGTCGGATATAGGAAGTCTAGATTTCTAAATAAATACCTACTGAGACCTGTTAGTCTAGTTACTGATAAATCTCGTAATGCAACATTGCTTCATGTTTCTTTAATGAACATGAGGAAATTGAAGAACGCTACATTTGTGATTTAGATTAGCGACAGGAGGAAAAATCCAACAGGAGCAGTTGAATATTTTAAGTCTCCTCCCTCCTTACACCCCTGAATTAAACAAGCAATATCTTGAGCGTAACATTGTCTTTTAGCTTATTTTTGCTTAGACAAAGATATAAATGAAGAATTGAGCATGGTATTAACTCAGTTAAATAATCATTTTCATATTGACGAAGAAGAAGAAGAAGACTGACAACTCTATGATAGCTAGAACTCCAAAGTTCGAACGATAACTACTCAAAGCCAAACACGATTCTCTTGGGACTAAAAATACAACTTGCTTGGCTGCTTACGTAGTATTGTATAAAACTGCTTGTCAAAGTGGTCAAGATTTCGTACTGATGGAAAAATACGTAACAGTCGATAATGATTGTCGTGCTTACAGTTATTTCAGTTACAAGTTTAACTATATATATAAGTTACAGTTACGGAAAGAACTGTCATTATTTTATCATTAACAATCTCATTTCAAAATTGTGAACGGGAAACAACAGATACTGCCGATTAGTCGGCGACGCCGATCTTAAGATTCGGTAACATTTAAAATTTGAAATGCATTTAAAATCTAGTTATACGTATCGTCGCACTACCATATACAGTTTATTACGAAGCGGGCTAAATTATGTAGCACTTCTAATCCTTTGAATATTGGAATTCATAAGTTTTATTCAGGGTAATGTGTCTTTAAAATATGGTTTACTTTGACATTTTATTACAAAACCTCCTCATCCACAAAGCCTCTTCGAATCGATACGCCGCAGAATACATTTTTTATGAAAATATTTTGACTTGACATGACCCATTTCACTTCAACCACAGTCAATTTCATCTCAATTTGCCAACACAGATGGCTCAAATTAAAAGTCTAGTTTTATTCACCAGAATCACCAGATTGATTCGTCTAGAGGACTTGACTTTGCCTTTGATGTTGGTAGATCAATAAACAACTGAAATTAAACTAGAGCGAAAGTTCGAGAATAATCAGAGGTGAGATAGGGCTAGAAGTATTTAAGGACCAATTTGTAGCTGTTTAAAGGACAATGTTCTGAATTGTTTGTCCTTAGAAATCTCAGAGCGGTGTTATGTCAATGATCTTTTAGTCTGGTTTTTGTCAGGAGTTATAGTATAGAATTTGTTAGATTCGTATTACTCAAATTCTTTTCATGCTATAGTTTATTTTCTAACGTTGTCATTCAGTGAATCGTTCTTGTGCTTTTTTTACCCGCTATGGACATATTGTTGATATTCTTGGTCTCAACACTGTCAATCTTTGAGATGGATATGTAACACCCTTCTTATTGCCTGCGATGCCAAGGTTCCGGGTTTGATTCCCGCTTAAGACAAATCTTAGTGTGCATGAATATGGGGGTTTGTCTTAGTCTGGGTGTTTCTATATATAATAAGTATGTATTTACAAAAGAAAAGTATATCTGTATTAGTATCAGTTATTCTAGTACCCATAGTACAAGCTCTGCTTAGTTTGGGACTAGATGTCATTGTGTGAGATATTTATTTGTGCTTTTAATCGACGATATTATGCTCCATTTTCGTCTAGTGACATTTTCGCAGTGTTATCAACTTCTCACCCATTTGAACTTGGCATCGAACACATTTCTATATTTTTAATTCCATGTGATACAGTTATGATACTTATAATATTTCACGGTGATATTGCGTAACCAAGCATATTTTATTTTCAAGGTCAGCGGTATCATGCTCTGTGATGTGCTACGATTCTTTATCTGATATTCTCACGCTATGTTAGTTTTGAGATTAGACGTGGAACCACGGACTTGTGTTACGTTGCTGTTTACGATTATTTTAAAACTGAACATTCTTTATTTTCTCCTGTGCTGTCACAGCGTGGTACTTGATTATCGCGGCATACATGTGGCCTTTAAACATTGTTATAATAAAATCTTCGCGTGATAGGTAAGAATCTGGTTTTCAACATGAATATACAAAGCTAACTGTACCGAATAACCAGACATTCTCTCCATATTACTGAAATATCTCGTAATATTCTTAGATCAACATTGACATGAATACTCTACATTTGTCTTCCGGTCGCATTGTTTCATACCAAAGATTTATAAATTTTATTGTGTTTCGTTTTCAGTTGCGTACCAAACCCAGTCTATCAACGTGTACGTTATTAGAAATTTTGGCCAGGCACATCGACCTATTTATAATATAACCTTTATCGATTTAAGTCAATGTCGCATAAAGCTACCTTTTTTAGGCCATTTCACATTGGAGCATCTAAAGCCAAGCTTCTTAGCACTCTTGATGGTTTATGCAATTTTGTATCATATTTATGAAAGCATATATTTATAGATCGCTTGGAATGTGTCCGATAAGGAGAGATAAGCTGACCTCCGATGGTCTCTCTATCGGAAAACTTGAAGTTCATGATAATTTATAAATACACATAGCAGCGGCGATATTTTCTATGGACAATTCTTTACAAATAATTTATAAACTTTGCCCTATGTTATCTCATTGCAGATTGCTACTAATCTTTGTAGATCCATTATAGTATATTAAACGAGCCCAGACTGCGTTAGATCACTTAAATGTAGTGGTTTGTCCTCGTATTCTCTTGTGTATATTATAAATTTAATTAAGTGTCTACTTTACATTTGATGATGTAGTCCAAGGAGATTCCACAGTACATTGTAGCAAGTGTAAATACGCATTTACATTTCTATTATTCGGTAAGGTTTGGCTAGATGAAGAAATATTAACACCAAAGGATAGGGGAGAGTGTAATTTATTAGTCTCTGGAAAGATCCCAGAGGTTACAATATACAACATAGTTCAACATACCTACCTACTCAATACTTATATAATAACTATTAGGTGCGGGCATTATGTGCCTTATGGATCCACGATATAGTTTCTTTCCTAAGAAAATTAATACACGTCTAGGCACTCTAGTTCTTGATAGATGACAATTTTCCTAGATTACTCGTCTAATAACGTATTCGAAGCTTAACCCACAAATGCTGGGCTTTTAGTTTGAGGGTATCAACAAATTAGGGTCATGCGGCTGGTACTTAGCCGATGATAAATGGCAATAAGTTTTCACACGAGGCCGACGTTTTAGCTATCAACAGACTACGCTGTTATTAACGACCGGTCTTGGATACGCATTAATATCGAGATACACGTACCGTACTATGTACGGTAATTACAGTGCTTCGAAGGTTTCACATCACTAGAATAGCCGCTTGAATACGCCGACACCATTTACGTGTTTTGCGTATCAACAACTTTCATATAAAACTCTAAATTACACGGTGAGAAAACTAGTGAGCGTCTAGTTCTGATGTCGTTGTAAGTTGTAATAACAGGTTGTTTTATACAATATGTTGTCTTTATCATCGAGACGGTAATTGGATTTTTTTGTTGAAGAAAAAACATTATAGCAAGTCTGAACAAAAGGTATGCGAGTACCGTTAGATTGGACGTGTTGTTTTAACGAATTGAGCTCAAAACAAACGTGGTGAAGCGGGGACAGTCTACCTACGGATTATAGAAGTACCTTGAGGCCCTTTCTTGCACAATCTAAGCTCTCAAAAGCGTGGGAAGGCCTGTGAATGAATAGCTATTAGACAATCTTACTATAAATGGTACTCTAAGATTTCTACAAAACTCACTTAAATTACTATTTCGATGCTTCTTGCCAAACATGCCAATATTATGATTTTGTCCTAAATAGACAGACAAGAACAAGTCAGTTTTTAATAATAACTCTTCTTGGGTTTTTGCCTCTTCTGTTCTGTAATTGCAGAGTTAGAGAAGATAGGGACGAATGGTACTTAAATCTGATGGAGAAGGGCGAAGTTGCATCTTTAGCGTTGGCTAAAATAATCTTACCAAGAGTGTATAATATTATTGAATATGCTGGCAACAAGAAAGGACGTCTTCCAGTGAAAACTTCTAAACCTGTACGACTTAATTAATCCGAATCAGGTAGTTTATATTTAAGACTTTCCGGAGGATAAGAGCCAAATCATACGCAGAATGGTCAACGTCAATATTAGGCTACTATCGACTATCATAGGCCTTTCACATTTACTTCCAAGTAGACGCTGTATTTTCATAAAATATTATTACAAGTACACATTGATACAAATCGTACAAAACCTTCCCCTGATCCTCAAGGGGTGTAAAATCAATTAGGGCACATTAATTCAAAATTCAAATTCAAATTCAAAAAAATTCTCCGCGAGGAAATTGGCGAGTTCAAAACATCACTGCAGTTTCTTAGCGACCAGAATGATGAGATGAATAAATCAATAAAACTTCAAGATAATAAAATTAAGACCCTTGAAAATAAAAATTTAGACCTATCTAATAAAAACAAAAATCTAGAACTGAGGGTGGCGGCACTTGAACAAAATATGCAACTGTATGAACAAAAGAGCTTATCAACATCAGTAGAAATAGCTGGCCTACCAGATATTACGAGCCATCAATTAAAGGAAGTAATAAGTGCCGTTTCAAGCAATCTCGATGTCGATGAACAAGACGTACAATCTTTTCGCCGAGTCACGGCAGGCAAGGACAAACCCGTCGTTCTTCTGTTAGAAATGAAGTCGCAAGTCACAAAAAACCAATGGGTCGCAGCTAGTAAGGAAAAACGTATAAAGGTAGGAGCCATATTACCCGAAGCGCCCAAAGAAAAAGTTAATAATAATATCTACATCCGAGAAGCCCTCACTAAAACAATGAAATCCCTTTTGTACACAGCAAAGCAGGAGTTACGCGATATGTTCAAGTTTGTTTGGTATAAAGATGGCAAGGTATGTGTTAGAAAAACCTACGATAGCAAAATATACTACGTTCGTTCCCTATCAGATATTCAACAAATTAAAGAACACCCCGAAAAATATGAAATGTAATCTCTTAAACTATAATTGTACTATGTATCACTTAATGCATTATGGCTGATTTTCATATCAAAGAACATTTTAACTGTACTTCCATTAATCAATTTTTAAAAAAGTTACCTTCACAAAGTAACTTAAACCTATCTTGCGTTCATATAAATATAAGGTCCCTTGTTAAAAATCATATTAAACTTTTGCAAGTCATCCATAGCTGTTCTATACCGCTAGATATAATTATCTTAACGGAGGTAAATGTGGCTGGCAATATTGTAAATTTATATAATGTACCCGGATATAATATGCATACACAGCTACGTACAAATCAAAAAGGAGGTGGCATAATCATTTACACTAAAAACTATCTAAAATTTACCCAACTTTCAAAAAAAACCTTTACTTTTGAGAGTATATTTGGCATACTAAACTTTGGCAATAATAACACTGTAGTTGTGTGTGCTATATATAGGCCACCATCGCTTAACAAAAACTTGTTTGTAAGGGAGCTAGATAAATGCATATCGCACTTTGACTGTAAACACAACTTAATAATAATCGGTGACATGAATGTAGATTTAAAAACGCCGTCATCATACAAAGAAGCATATTTAGATACACTGAGCAAGTGCGGATTAATGTGTGGAATAACTAATTACACTAGAGTCCAAAATGAACTGAATTTAGTAACAAAATCATGCATCGATCACATTTTTACACGACTTCCCACATTGAATTCGCACACGGCAGCGGTGGATCTTACACTGGCGGACCACAGCGCCGTACTTCTAGCATGCGTAGGCGCTGCACCGCGTAATGATATACAGGGTGTTTCTAAAAGTGTACTAGATTACAAAAAATATTACCAAGAATTGAATAAAATAAAATGGAACCAAACTCATAGTATGAAAAAACCAAATGATATTTTTAACTTTATATGCAACTCATTTAACCATGCTCGTGAATTTGCTTGTTTGAACCAGACGTATATTAAGAATCAAAAACAATTTCGCATCCCGTGGATGAACAATAATATTATACGACTATGCAATAAACGTGATAAATTATTTACCTCTTGGAAAAAGAACCCTACTGACCCACAGTTAAGACTGGAGTATAACAGAATACGTAATTCAGCACATAGGGCCCTCGAACACGATAGAAATTCATATTTTATAAAACAAATTGAATACAATTTTAAAAATACAAAAAGGGTGTACCAGATAATAAATCGGATGCTTGGACGTTTATCATTATCTATTGACCAAATCATTCTTAACGCCTTTGACTCACAAGGGCTAACAAAAAAAGTAATTACTGACAACTTTGCCAATGAATTTGATGTAGCAGTTAAGAACATAATTCCTAAATGTAGTGTCAAATTGTTGAACGAGGAAGCTTACAACGAGAAAACTGATTCCAGCATACGGTTTCAAAAAGCTACTGGGAGTAAAATACATAAAATAATAAAAGCTCTCAATTCAAAAAAAGCACCTGGCATTGATGAAATTAAAGTGTCAGATATTAAGATGGTGGGAGAGGACATATCCGCTGCCGTAGCCGATCTAATAAATTGTAGTGTTAATGAATGTCTGTATCCGGATGACCTGAAAAAGGGTTGTGTTCGGCCCATATTTAAGAAAGGAAAGAAAGATGAATATTGTAACTATCGTCCGATAACCCTCCTATCCTCAATCGACAAAGTTATTGAAAAGTTTATCTGTGAACAAATTCAAAATTACTATAAAAAACACAATATTATTTGCAGTAATCAGTTTGGGTTTCAACGAGGAAAGGGAACCTCAGAACTCCTATCTAGGTTTACCGACGAGGTTAACAAAAATCTAGACACTAAAAATAATGTACTAGTTCTTTTTATTGATTTCTCGCGTGCATTTGACACTCTTGATCATGCTAAACTTATCACAAAGCTAAACAATTGTGGCATACGCGGACCGCTCCTTGATTGGTGTAGAAATTATCTTTTTAATCGTAAATATAATGTCAAAATAGATAATACTTATAGTGACACTATCCAAATAACGCATGGCACAGCACAGGGATCGGTCCTAGGGCCATTATTCTTCTTGTCATATGTGAACGACATGAGTAACGTTCTCGGAAACTGCACATGTTATCAGTTTGCCGATGATACCTGTCTTGTTATTGGCAGAAAAGAACTACAAGAAGCGTACCACCTACTCCAAACCGACTTTAACAATCTTCTCAAATGGTGCCATGATGCTGGCCTCGTCATTAATGTAAATAAAACTAAACTTTTGCATATTAAGTCTCCCTACCTTAAATACTCACCGAGTGGACAATTAAAAGCTCATGATCACAACTGCATCCACCTTACTAATGTATCTGATTGTAACTGTTCAACAATCGAGATTGTAACCTCCTATAAGTACCTAGGGCTTAATATTGATAACAGACTTAATTGGGGTCATCACGTTGAGCATGTTTGTAATAAACTGAGACAGTTCCTTGCCAATATGTTTATATTAAAAAATCGTATACCTTATAAAGTTAAATTAGCACTGTATAATTCACTGGCTGAAGCATATATTCAATACGGTATAAGTAGTTACGGACGTACTTATAATAGTTACCTGAATAGGATATATCAGCTGCAGTTAAGAATTTTAAAATTAATAGTATCACCCGCAATAAAAAATCAGTATCGCGATAATGAACTTGCATTATTTGCACATTGCAAAATTTTACCAGTTCAACAACAGGTTAAATATACTATTCTTAAAGAACAATACTTTAATTCCGAACTACAGCAAAAAGTCGAACACCCTGTATGCACGCGCTCTGTTGCTCGGCAGCGCCTATGTACCGTGCCGGCCCGGAATGTTTACGGCGAGAGAACCGCTCACTACTTAGTGCCGCGGTTTATTAATGAACTACCCTCCACCATAAAATGTAATATTAATGCAACAAATATAAAATCCAAGCTCAAGTCTTATTTAATAAATAAACTAATAGAGTAAATGCATTCACCTAGCTCTTGTAACTTATATGTTTAAGAAAATAAAATATTATTGTACCTAAGTTAATAATGTAATGTTTTCTACTTGAATTGTAATATTTTTCTTTAATAGCGTTTACGACTGCTGTACTAGACTGCAGATAAAATTGCGCTGCAGGCAAACCTCTGTGGTTTTTAGCAGCGCATTAAGATGTATTTTTTTTTTTTTAAGATGGCTTTTGTAAATGTTAATAAATAAAAAAATAAAAAAAAAAAAAAATTACACTTAGCTACGCCCGAATTTCTGTGTAGTACACGTTGCTATTCCAGATGAATGGATTAGATGAAAATAGACTAGGTATTTTTGAGTTTCTGGCAATGTGTTTACCTCCTGCATTCTGTACATATTTCGCAAGCTCTGGGTGTTAATGGATAGGAATAACTCTTGTTTAATATCAGTCGTCTTTGCTCCGAATGGGCAAGCAGATGTGCCATATAAATAAGTGCCGGCGGGACTACTGGTCTGATGACAACCAAAGAAACGGTGTCAGGTGATGAAATTAGTCTTACATTGGTTATGTTAGCTTGTCCAGACGGCGCGGTGGTAATTAACAAGATAGGGTTACATATAAAATCTTCCAGCGGCTCAGATGTGTGAAAATGAATACCTTAAAGTCATGATATTTGTATCACACTACAAAAACGAGTTTCTTATCGAATATGCGTATATTAGTGTCTAGATAAAACACAATGTGTAATAATGATTGATACAGTACATCCGAAGTTATCAATCGAATTATCAGGGCGCTCGATTTGTCCGTCAAGTGTCAGAAGGTACCAACGTGGTGTCGAGGACCTCGGGACTGATAAATGATAGTCTACATACACACACGTCACATATAACGTACAGACAAACTATGAATATTGACACCAACATGGCCATCTTTTGCTCAATTTATTCAATGTAGAGCGGCCTAATGGCTAACAGGGTGTGGTGGTCTTCTTTCTATAAAATGTATTCTTATAAGGTTCATGATTAACTAACCTAGTTAATAATAACAACATAGATCGCAACTATTGCAAGTCATAATAAAAAATAAAACTGCATAAACTTAATAAAATTCTTGATCTCAATATTTGTTTCGCTCTCGCTGCTAAAATCGATTTGCAATCTGTTTTCCATCCGATTAATGACTAAGCGTCGATTCGGGCACCTAAAACTTCGAGTTTTAGATGTCCGACTAAGGACTTAATCATTTTTGCGGCAACATTGCCAGTGTTGGCAATGTTAGCAAAAATGATTAAGTCCTTAGTAAGGACTTAATCATTTTTGCTAACATTGCCAACACTGGCAATGTTGCCAACCCTTATTGAGAGTTAACATATCAAACACGAAAAGAATTATTAAAATTCGATCTGTATTCCTCGACATTAGCGTCATCAAACAAACAAACTTTCTCTCGCGGATTCGTCAAAAAGTAGCCTATGTTACGCCCCTTGTATTAAGTAACCGGCATCTATTTTTTTTATTAAAATCGGTACAACCGTTTAGAAGACTAGTCTTATATATAAGCAGACAAACAGACGAAAATTTTAAAAATTGTATTTCAGGCAAAAGTATCGTGGAAACAACTATAGCGGCTTGAAAAAACATTGTTATTTTAAAATTAAAAACAGACTACAATTTAATTTATTTGTTTTGATGTATAAGAAATATGTAGTACGAATACTTGTCTTGTCATGATGTTATTGTTATTAACACGATATTTATATAGATATAATGATAAAAATAAGTACATAGCATACTCAAGACGTTAGTAATCTTTTGTTTAGTTTCACTGGCTCTCACCAAGGTCGGTGACAATGTTTTGCAACTGGTCGCACGACAGGTCCGCGCGCCCGCGTCTGTCTCAGCGTTCATTGACCCACTGAACCCGGGCGACGAGCAAGAGCGAGACTCCGCAGGCGGGCTCGCTCAGCCCTCCCAAACGTAGTATGATTGATTCTTTTGGCGGGAAACATTTTTTATCTTTATTACACGCCACAGCTAAACCAGCTGGAACCAGTGATTAAAAATAAATAGAATTATTGAGGGTTCTATTCAATGTTAAATTGTTACGCGAACACGTTTGATGTTCCTGCATTAATTTAAGATCAAAGAAATTATGTAGGTAACACTGCGTACGGCTTCGCTACACTGCACTGTTTGTAATTTAGAGCCATGTCCCCCTAGCACTTTTAATTCTAGATTATTGGCATTTATAGTAAAGCCATCAGCCTGTGGTAGTCCAGCAGTGGACTGCCACAGGCTGATGATAGTAAAGCCAGTCGGCTATTACAAAAGTGGTCGACTAGGCGGCACATCTCTAATATTCATTCATATCTTGCTTGTCCATTCTTTGTCTCAAGCAAGACGCTCATTTTCTTTCGTGTTACGCCTACAAGGCCTACATGAACTGTTCTATATTTTAGTCTAAAATGATTCATGGAATTATGTAGTTCTCAATGTAGCATTCGCTAGATACTAGATGGACTAACATAGCTATGTTGTTATAATCTCGCGTTTGGCCTAGTTTCGCAACCTTGACGTAGGTACTTGGTGTTTCTAATAATAATAGCGGTCTCGTTTCCATCGCTTCACCAAGAGTATCTACTGATTGGAAAAATACTATCAATAGTATCAATATCAATCGCGTAAGAAACCATACGAATGTCATCTGCGAATGGATCAAAGAAGTTTTACGATACGTTTGTAGAAGACGTAGAAAATATACCTATAAAAGATTGTATTTATGTAGTTTAGAATTATTTACGAAGTCTAGCCTGTGACAATCTGTCTGTCGTGTTGTACCTGAGTTCATTAATGTATTATGTTCGTGCAAAGTTCATTGACTGTGTGCTCTAAGAATAGAATAGGATGCACCCTATGGATCCACCCCTGTCGTCTCGAGGGTGTCGTAAATTAGGTTTTACATTTATTGCGAATACCTGCTCTTCGTAGGGGGATTTTCTCTGTCCTAGTTGTGTACAGTTTTCCATTTTGTTACCCAACATGATTGTAAATATTTACCTTTTATCAAAGTTATCAGTTTATCTTTTAATGTGTCAAAATTCTCAGCAACACTTTCGATGTATGATGTATTAGTTTCTCGAACAGGGTGACAAAAAATCACCAATGTAATGTAATAAAAAAAACAATTTATTTCTCGTTAAAATCACATCTTCCATACTCCATTGCTATCTCAAAGTGTGAATTCCGTCCAATGTTATTTTAGCTTCAAGTACTGGCTACTTACTGAGTGTGTCTGATATTATTACAACAAGGCATCCTCAATCAATTTACTCAGACACGAGAAGTATCTCCGGCCCTATTTGAAGTATTCCCTAATATATCTTCGAATATGTGCAGACAGGCTGACAGTAATATCGTTTCAACTGGAAATAGAACAATAATGGTAGTTCCGTTGTCTGTCCAATAGCCTGTCTAAAACGTCCACCTAACTCCACCAGTCTACCTGTGAGTTTGTCCATATCCCTTTGTAGTTCTAACTTTATGTAATGTATGGAATTGATTCAAGACAAGTATTTGGGCATAAAACAATACGGAGAAATACCTACGTTTACAGATATGTTTTCTTAGGGCTAATTGACTGGCGCAAATAGTTTCAGCTCTCAAGCATCTTGAGTCAGTCTATGAAAGTAGTTAAAGACAGTTCGTAGTAAAAACATCAGCTTAGTTATTACTCTTTTTATACCACGTATGTAGCGAACTGGCTTCTTGTCCACCTAATTGATAGTGGTAACTACACAAATGATTGCAGATGCGTCGGTACACCTGAGGACTAAGATATTGTGTTTTAGAGCTCTAACTGGCTCAAATCATGATGAAAAGCAATATCACAAGGAAAAGCTGTAAAAAATGGTCATGATTCCATTGACATAATAAATTGATAGTAGGCAGTTGCGATGGGCTTGAAGCATCTCCCTGTCACATTATAGCGTGGCCGAGTTTAACTTCAAACGAAGCTGATGTTTGATGTCGAAGTGTGAGGCTGGCTTGGCGTTTGGATCTTTCTGTATGAGTGTTACGAAACATCTATTTACTACCTACCTACGTGGAGGAAAAGAAACGAACGAAAGAACAAAAATGCATCTTATTCTTTCCAATTTGTTACTTTTTGGTCTTTTGATGAGGTCTCAGAGTTTTGAGCGGATAATATAATTGTTTGTCCTAAGACTTATTATATTGATGCCGACCCTATAAGTTGGTTGTCCGGAGCTTTCAACTTTTACATCTAGAAATAGTCAAAAAGCTCGACGCCTATTATCTTATATGGTTACATACTATGCGACCTAAACATAACAGTAACTGTTATCATTAGGTAAACTAAACGTATGTTTATTGCTAACTCTTCAGTTAGAGGCAAGAGTCCTGAATGAAACTGAAGATTGTATTATGTTCGCAAATGTACCTACGAAGAATATAGCGGGACATTGTTCACTCAAGCCATTTATTTGTATGTTTTTTGGTACAACAGCAAACAGGCTTGTAATCCAATTGATGGAAAGTGAGAATATTACTCTATGAACTTACATTCTTTGCGGGCTTTTGTTATTGCTACCTTGAATGAAACACAAACAAAGATAGGTATATCATTATCGATATACATCACCTATCGTCCTTTAGGTACTAATGTTAAAATAATCACCAAATCTGAACACATACTATTTGGTGGTATTGTAGGTTAAGGTGAGACTGTCCCTTCAGGTCGTATACAGGAGTTCGCCTAATGTCTTCTTGCGTAGTATCAATCCATCTCGTTGAAATTCCCTTTTATACGCTTTTGTCAGTAATGTACTTACCTACTTGCCTGACAATAACAAAGAGAACACTCCTTTTAAGTTAATACCTCATCTAATTTCGAGTGAGATTTCGAGTTTGTAGTAACTCGAATATTTTGTAAAATATGTATTAGATGGTTTCTGAAGGATGGATGTATTATAAATTTGTAAGCTGGAAGAATTCTGCAAATTATATTTTGTTTTCATGATTGTTTTAATAATAAAAAGGCTTAAAAAGGTTATCAGTTCAAACCTGCGCTGCAGACAGATCTACATTCATTGCAAAAACTAGCACTCATCAGCAAGCTCAAGTCTCAAACAGGTATTAAGGTCGTCTGTATCAAAATAATGCCCAGACACTTCAGACAGCTTCAGACCCCAATTATATTAGAAGCTCCAGCGAGTGAGCCTAATGCGATTTATCGGGTTCCAATAACGACGTACAGACAAATGGAGAATTTGTCACATGCTACGAAGGTCTGGATATAAATTTTGTAACCTACTTACTAAATCTCAATGTCGGGATATTTTTTTTTCTGTTCTAGTTTTCTGATACAAATTCTTTTAATCTACAAGTACATAAGAACTATGAAATTTCGTATATGACGCGTGATGACTGATTATTCTAATAAAAGAACATCAGCCAGGACAGCCAGCCAACAATAACAAGATTTGAAATTGACTAAAGTTTTCAGGGTTTCAGGAACAACACAAGTACTTTTCCAATTTACCGAGCCACGAATAGCGATACGGTAATAAAATTACAATCAGAAGCAAACTGGCATTTAGATTGCAAATATTATGGTCTGAGATTCGCGTGAGTGGTTCAACGACTGTTTGATTCAACATTACTGGTAGAAATACGCAGTTTCTTAGAAACGAAATGAGGTTACATTACGTGTGCCTTTTTATATCCACTAGATATTGGAGGTGAATACAAATTAGAGCGTGGTATCAATTGCATTCAATGCACTGAATGTATCTGCAGGGTTTGTATGCGTATTTGGCTGACGCGAGTGGCATTCGTAAGCGCTTGTTGCTATTTCGGAACCAAACCGGTTTCACGTTAGTACTTTGTTGATATCTAAACACCTACATTTGCATACTATCTGTAACAAGACGATGTCTAATCCTAGCAAAATTACTAGAATTAGAATTATTGTTGTTAGTATGGTTGAACTAGTCCAAGGTGTACGATAGATAAAGTATTTTTAAAGTATGTCCCATCCGTTTTAAGAAAATTGTAACTACCAAGGTGCTTAAAATGTTGAATTAATAAAATAAACACAGAAATTCTAAATCTCAATCCGCATTTCAAAATTTGAAGAACTATTCTTTTATCGCCCAATTGAATCTCAGAATTGTCATTTGCTAATTGAAATAAAGCATCTCTGAATAAGCAGATTTATTTTTGGATACCCTTAGGCGCCATTTGTAAAGAATTGAATTCTGATACAGCTACGATATTCCTAAGTGCGTATTCATGTCCTTGGCCCGTGTCCCTTTCAAACGTCCTATTTTACTGCAAACTCGTCAACAAACCATAACGTTACAGATCTCAGAGTAAATGTAACATTACCATTTAATTCTGTTTCCGCTTATTCCACGGTAATCTCTTTTATGCCACTTGCCTTGGTCCTCTGCCAAAAGTAATCAGGGTTTCACTTTGCGTCCATTATAAATGTTTTTGTGCGAACTTTGTTTAAATGTACCGTTCGTAAATCTATCTTTATAAATGCAAATATTCGCTTAGACATCAACACGAAAACACGAAATGTTTGGGATTGTTAAAAGATTTTTTTTATTGAACTTGATTTGAGCTCCTATTCGAAATCCTTCTTTTCTGCCTTTTCTGCATATAGTCGTCAGTGGTAGATATTTATCCTTACTAATATTATAAATGCGAAAGTTTGTAAGTATGGATGTATGGATGTATGGATGTTTGTTACTCTTTCACGCCAAAACTACCGGGTCGATTTCGATGAAATTTTGCACACATGTAGCTTATAGTCTGGATTAACATATAGGCTACTTTTAATTGACATAACACGCGGGCGGAGCCGCGGGCGGAAGCTAGTACTGAATAAAAAGCTGAAACATTATTCATCCAAAACTCTACAAAAATATAAAGTAAGTTCTCAACTCAAAGAAAATAACTGGACTTTTGCGGGCGAGTCGTGTCTTTTCTGCAATCGTTTTAATTTTGCATAATACCGTACATACATTGTACAAGTATATGCTATAACCTTACGTGTATTACATGAGTAGTATGTACGAGGAGAACAGAGATATTGTGACAAGGTCAGACGTGATGGCAGTAGGGCTTCGGTTCTAACTGGGACAAGCCGAGGCACGCCATGCCATGCTTGCTGGCAATACCGTGTAGTCTGTGCCTTGTTGTTTTACGATAATTAAGTTACTAATAATAAAAAAATAGCCACCACCATTTCTCTTTTAATCACACTAGATGTCAGATTTGTTTGATAATAGACCTTTTATCGTTTTGTTGCTATCGATTCAGAACGATTGTTGGTTCTAAACCCTACATAGGACTAAAGACCTGGAAAATTTTCCTTTGCAAGCGTCTTAAAAATTGACACATCTTTATACTAATAATAAAAGAAAAATCAGAACAGACCGCTATTTAACTATTGAAACGATCGTGTAGGAATCATTACAAAGTACATAACAAGTTACCAGGTATGTAGAATGACATTGGAGCATCGTAATGTGGTGTTTTTACCGAGGGCCATGCTCGTCGTGTTGCGCAACCTGTGTGATAAATTATAGTTATTATAATGGATTAGTATTAAAGCTGTACTTAAATACAAGCTTGTAATTAAAGTGTCGTTTTGACTGGTAGGTTTGTTTGGTTGCTATGGAAGAAATGGGCCACTTCTGCCAAAGAAAATATGATTAATTTATAGATCTACGTTGAATTCAGGTAGAGTAGCTATTTCGTTTTTATTGTGATGTTAATAATAATGAAATGAACGCGTCTAACCTTTAAGTAGAATTAAGAATTAACTTCTTTAGGTACTGATAAATCAGTTCTATACCTATAATGGATATTCATATTAGGTATTATTTCATATAAATATATGTATAATGGATAAAGCATCAGTCGGGTTGGAATCCTGGTCATTACACCACGGACGTGAACTTCCTCCTAACACAAGCGAAATATGCTTAGCTGGAGGGGGTTTAAAAGAATTCTAGTAATTTCTATCTGCAAATTACTAGTAAAGTATATAAAAAAATCTCGTCTTTAAGTTCCTGTTGATGGACCACAATAGCACGGTAACTATAGTTATAACTCTGTCACCTCAAGACTTCTCATTCTCATCGGCCAAGTGAAGTGTACTCAGGAGCCTATTTCTGGAGTCAGAATCGTTGTTTGTTCAATTTCCGTTTGTCTATCGACTTTCCTCCTACGACAACATAATATCAGTCAGCACTGATAAATCTTCTTACGTGACCTTGCAACTATATAATATATACGGGTAGGTGTATACTCTTGTTTTTGTAGCTTCCTCAGAAGTTAATGTTTTATTTCTTATCGCTCAAGAATCATGCCGTTTCGTTGTTGTTATGTGAAAACTACTCGTGTTATTATAAATAATAGTAAGACTATGTTTACGGAAGTATTTACGCTCGCTAGTCACCGCGATTACGTGGAGTACGTTAGTATTGTAATTAAATCCACCACTCACTATGCTACATTCCAGTTTTTTATTTACCATTCATACATAGTTATTTGACTGAAAAGAAGCTGTTTGTATGTTTGGTTTTTGTCACAAACGTTGGTATTTTTAGCATAGGTATCCTAAACAATTTTACGATTTAGGGTATATTCGGTTGTGGTGAATACAGCGTAAGCCACTTTACCCCGTAAATTGGCAATGGTATGAACTGTCTTCGTACAAGGTGTTATCGTTTTAATTGTAGCGTCATTATTATCAGGTTTGATGGTTTTTGTGTACTTCCCCTTAACGATTTCTATGAAATAAACCGCGGTTTCTTAATCAGTTGTTTCCATCATTAAAAGCTTTATTCCCGTCTCCACCATTAAATAGTACCTAACCTATTTAGTACTAAGGTCTTTTTTGATTCAGCCGTCCGAAGTTTATGTTCATCAAATAATTCACGTTACCTAACAATTCGCAATTACTTAAATAGACATTTCACGCTTGAACGTCTCAGTACTTTGCATAAGATTTGGAATTCTGTCTACAGTAGTATAACTAAGTAGACAGGCTGTAGACTAGGTAGGTTAATTTCAATAGGTAGGTAATTTCACCACGATGATGACTGTCCAAAATGTCCTACCACCTGCACAAGAGAGGCGCTCATGAACGCTGACGAGAGCGCCATAACAGTTGCCACTTATGGACCAATAAAATTTGACTCAGCCATCGACACGACGAAGAAGAATAGGTAGGTAAGGTACCCTAGCTCGATGTCTGCTTACGACGCACGGTGATGTTACCGTCTCGCGTCGTCCTGGCTAGGTGCTTATTGCTGAGATAAATTATGCAAATTTCTGTGTTTGGGTTAATAACTACATACCTACTGAACTACTAGATAATGTGTGGTACAAACCTATGCAATCGAAGACAAACCTAAACTCAACATAACATAACTTCTTAGGCCCAAGTTGGAAGTAATTCAAATAGGAAGTTATTTCAAAGCGCGCACGAATTGGCGCGACTTTTGTACTGATATAATTTGTATTTAGATGATAGGAAGTTGATTTGTTGTTATTGTTTTCTCTTTTTAAAATTACAGTTCTCTGTCGCACACTTGATTTGGGCGGGGTCGAATGCTGGCCATTGCAGTCTAAACATGTGCCGCCATCTATGATGTTAAATATGCAACATTCAACGGTACCGAACATCTTTCCACTGAGAGTTAAAGTACTACTACTCGCAACGAGATGGCGCTGTTTCATAAAACAAGAATTTAATTCCATAAACTGAAAATGATAGCAGTTTTATAGCACGTTTTATTCTATAGAATCGATATTAAATTTACTTTAAAATAATTAAGTGTACCACTCCCAGGTTCCAGCAACGCAAACATGTTAAAAATATGTGTGATTAAATTGAGATTTCTTTGGTTTCAGGTGTTAGTGGAATATGACGGTGTAGACTGGCAACGTCGCGAGTGGGTGGCAGTGTATTCTCGGCGGACGTTTCGTGTTTTTTTAGTGGAAAGAACATTAGTTTGGGCTCCTATAGTTCACGAAGGAAAAGACGTCAAATGGCCCGCTTTGGTGAGTATAGTTTAATACTTGTTATTGCGCTCACTAGATGGCGTTACAAGCTTATAATAAGTATTTAGAAGATTAATCCATGAAATTAAATCTGATCAATATGTGTGTATAATTTTACTAGTATGTACCTAAATATTTGTTTATTTTCTTTATATATTTAGCTTAATATATATTTTTTAGCTGTCATGCTTTCATATCAGCCGATCAGTAGTATTATGGGATTTTTTTCTCTATGTGCTTACTAATAATTTTCAAATACAAATTACTAGTATTCTTGTTACCCCCCCTAAGCTTCACTTTTTGTGTTCGGAGGGGAAGTTCACGTTGTCGGTGGTGTAATGGCCAGGATTCGAACCCACGACCTCTCGATCACTCACCTCTCGATCGTAAGACATTAAAAAGAAGAGCCATTGCGCTACGGCTGATTCCAAATATTAGAATTTAATTTAATAGTAAAATACCGCACATACTTATCATGGGCTACATGCCCAGGCGGCAGATGTTCAAATTGAAAACATATTCTGATGACAAAGAAACAGATGGCTTGAACAGCTTAATCTTTAATATTCTTCAATAGAAACCAGATATTCGAAGGGTAAAAGCTCTTATATTTATTCTACGTGTATATGTCGGTGTATGTAATGTGGCTTCGTCACACGTGTCCCCTGTGACCTCGGACCCACGCCCTGCTCCGAATGGCGATCACGTTTGTGCATGTCTGAGGGCGCAAACTTTGATTCCTATTGAAACTTGCCTCTCAAGGGATTTACAACGAAACCACCTATTTTTTGGTTTGGTTTGAGAGGTTTTATCTGATCGCTCACCGTAGCCACGAATACACCATGTGGTGAGTAATCGTATTGAGGCAATAGTGTGAGGCCGTAGAAAAAACGTCTCGATTGTGTAATAGATTACATAGCAGGAAAACATGTAAGTTCTGATAGGAAAGTATCCCCGTTTCACCATCGAACTACTAAACAAAAGGCACTCAGGCATCGCTTCACGGTAGACATTCCACCAATACGCACTAAGCGTTTCGCCTCTACATTTCTTATGCGAACTGCCAAAAAATGGAACGCCTTGCTTGAGTCTGTGTTTCCGCATGAGTATAACTTGGATCTCTTCAAAGCAAGAGTAATTAGGTATCTCATAGGTAAGCGTGCTCCACCGTAGACCGCATCATCACTTACCGTAAGGTGAGATCGTGGTAAAACGCGTTCCTATCCATCTAAAACAAAAAGTATGAAAGTTTAAAGCATAATTTTTTACATTGTCTCCCCGAGGGTAAAACCGCCCCGAGGAGCAGTTTTTTGTTCTCTGCCCTTTGATACAGAGATTCTTAGATTACAAAATTATTGGTACATTATTGGTTTCTTAATCTATTCGGTTATTTATGTATGTGTGATATATATTGTGTGTGTCAATGTGTTAGTGTACAGTTTTGCAAGTGGTGAATATTAGGTGTTGTTGAATTTTTTGAGCGTGTCTACTCTGTGTGTGAGATGTACCATGAAGGTGTCAGTGGCTGTGTTGTTGGAGAGTATGGATAAAGCATAATTGCGCAGACCGGGCGATCCTAGCAGATGGATGAGTGCGAGATTTGGGCATTCTGAAACCTAACTAATAACTGCGACTACGTAATCGCAGTTAGCAACCATTTTAATAACTACATGAAAGAATCGTAATGACTAGTTAGGGCATTTCGATTAATAACTACTAGTTGCAGTTGCAATCATGATTTACAATTATCGATTTTTATAACTACACCTTTAATAAAATCCTACTATGAAATAAGTAATTTTAGAACTCTATTTTTGTAGGTATAGTCGAGTTATAAAGTCAAGTTTAAGGGAAATACATAGTCTCCAGTGAGTCTTAGGCATAATGATAAATAACGTGTAAATAATAAGAGGGTAGGTTTTATTTCAATGACTGATGAATGACCGTTGATGGTCGGATTGGTTTCTAGATACAAGCACCACGTGGTTACTTTTGCTACTTACAATGTTATAAGATTTAGAATCAATTTCACCAGCTGAGTTAAATTTATTTATTTATTTTATACTCAATAAAGTGAAATAAGACTGGACTGTTCTTAGCATCACAAACTGTTAAAATATATGATGCATGATACAACGCCCTCTACTAGGCGGTAGTAGTATTAATTTGAATTGGTTATCTTATTATGAAATAATTATAAGTAAATTAATTGATAATTCAATATACTGAATCCATTAAAATCGTCGGCAACCCCCATCCTACAATATAAAATGAAATTTGATAATTTACTGCCGATATTATTTTAGCACTAGTTAAATATTATAAAGTTTGTAGTAATACTACTCAACGCTAGATGTCGCTAGTAGTATTATAAATAAAGAAGCGGCCGTGGCGCAATGGATAAGGCATCGGTCTTACGATCGAGAGGTCGTGGGTTCGAATTCTGGCTTTTACACCACGGATGTGAATTTCCCTCTAACACAAGCGAATAAAGCTTAGCTGGAGAGGTTTAACAAGATAGATAGATAGATAGATAGAATAAACTTTATTGCACACCAAAATAATAAGACACATAATAGAACATAATTTAACATTAAGACATGTACAATGGGCGGCCTTATCGCAAAAAAGCAATGTCTTACAGGCAACCTTTAAACCAAGAATACTAGTAATTTGTATCTGCAAGATAAAAAATAAGAATCTTTAAGTTATTCTTATTAAAAAACAAGGGTACATAAGAACTTTAAAATATGTGAGCGTAGTGCTTACAGTTTAAACATAAAACACTATTTTTTTTGCAGACATTCACCCCGCTGGCAGCTGACCTGACGCTGCAGGCGGACGCGCAGCCGGTGGAGTACCTCCACGACAAACACCTGGAATTCCTGGACTACGCCAACCTGCCTCCTCACCAGGTAAACTTACCTACATTGTTGTATAAAATATAGCATTCTTTAATAGGTTATTCAACTATACACGTTATGATCACAGGTTTACTGAACTGTGATGGGTTTCGGGCAAGACCCCTTGTCTAAATCCCCGTGTTTCACTTGTTTGACATGTTAGGTTATTAAAAATTCTTCTTATTAATAATTTTTATAGCATTTAGCTATGCTTAGCAAATTATACTAAGAAGCAGTTGAGAAAAATATAGGACCGGCACGATTTGAACCTGCGACTTTCTGCACACCAGGCAGCGGCTGTTTAAAGCGGCTGCCCGGTGAACAGAAGTCCAATAATCTTTTCAACTATTTCTTAGTATAATATTACAGAACAGTCTAGATTACGGTTATTCTTAATTTTTTATTTTTTCAGATGGTTATGTAAGAATTTGTATTTAAGCTGTGCTAATACTTTCTTTTACTAATATGTATTTTTCTATTAATAATAATATCAGCCCAGTATTTAATACAAGTCCCCTGCTGGGTTTGGGCCTCTTCTCATGATGAGAAGGGTAAGGCCATAGTCTACCACGCTGGCCAAGTGCGGATTGGTAGACTTTACATTACCCTCGAGCACTTTTTAGGCACTCTCCGACATGCAGGTTTCCTCACGATGTTTTCCTTCACCGTTAGCGAGCGATAATTTATATGACAAATACACACATATCTTCGAAAAGACGAATCTTAACGAATTATTGACATAGGTGTGTGCCGTGGGTTCGAACCCGAGACCTTTGACTTAGCAGTCCTACGGTCTCCCTCTCGGCTATCGCTGCTTTTTCGATTATTGATTTGATAATATTCTAGAAATGATTGTTATTTTCTATAAATTCATGTAACTAATCCCAGAAAAACCGCTTTATAGTCACCCCCAGTCGCATGATTATTGGTCCTTTGATAAAAGAAATCGAATGGCTTTATTATTCAGCCAACAGTAATAAATGAACATTAATCGAACATCGATTGTTAGGGCCGGCTATTACTCATGGCATTGTTGCATGATCTGATGGATCGCAGATAAATCAGATTTGAACATATTGTATTGACCGTAACTGCATCCATGGTCTAGTGGTTAGCGTATGAGACTCTAAACTCGAGATCTCGGGTTCGAATTCACAATAGCAGCACGAAGTTGGAATCGTGCCCGGTGGATGGCGATAGGCTCACCTACTATTTCATGGGACCTAAACATGCAATACCCTTTAAGGTAATATAGGCGTGTTGTGATGTCATGTATCTATGGTATACATTAGAATATGACTACAAATCATTATCTTAATATATAAATAATCTTAACGATAGTGCTTTCCTTAAATGCTTTTGTATGTGCGAATATTGTAGTTAAAGTATTCAAGATATAAATCCCATTGAGTTATTATATTGCCCGTCAAGAATCCATTTATTTACGTCAACTATGTACTTGGGGGATTGGTGTCATACATTATGTTTTAATGTATTTATAACATACAACGTATTTACAACATAACATTACAAATAAAAAAAGATTTTAAATATTTACGCGATTTAAGACCGGATGCCTTATATATACTTGTTCTTATTGACATACTTAATAGCGTTCATTTATCAGATCAGAATCAATACATACTTTGTCTTCTGTACATTGCTACGCCCTAATATGGTTACTTGCACCTGTAATCATAAAAATACAGTGCTTTATAAGGCTCTAGAAAGAAGCGATGATTATAATTTTCCTAGATACATGCACCAGTCCAGGTGTATGATGTTACGGTGTAATAAACTCACAGACATCCAAACGATTTGCAATTATCGTGTTGGGAATACCCGCATAGCTGCACGGATAATAACGACAGGTGATATTGAGGGTCACTGTTCTCATAGTAAAGGCGCCAGCTTGTTATGGTGTTTGTGGCATACGCTATCTTTGGTTAAGTTCTTATTGTCCTGCTTAATTTACTCATCGCTCAATGTGTTATTTGGAATTTACTGATAGGAATTTCTCAGTACCAGCACGGAGTCTGGAATTGTGCCCGGTAGATAGCGATACGCTCACTAAACCTAAAGATTCGGATTCACCCAAATCCTGTAGAAATAAAGAAAGAGAAAGCAAATTATTTTAATTCTAGCACAGACATCAAAACTTTTCTTTTGTGTTTTAAACACACAAAAAAGAAAAAAAAATAGCAAATAAAATTAAATACACAAACGATAAAAGAACTAAAACACGAAAATGGCTTTGATTTGAGCTGCAATCGGATAATCCTTAAAATAATTTAAACCCAACTGCGCTCCTCGTGTAATTAAAATGAATTTACCGGTAGAATATTTACAATTTCCTATATATTGTATGGGTAATGTGTTATATCTTTGTAAACGCAATGAACTGAGAGAAGAGCTCCCAAATCTTTTACTTATTTTGGTTGGCGCAATACACCCCGCAAAAATACGAGCAATGGAGTAAAAAAACTACTTTCCGATACAGATCTGGAGCGCGCCTCGTCGGTTCACCCTCAGCTTCCGTAAGGCTATATTCATGCATCAGCAGGTACAAAAAGGGTCCATTTAATGGAAAGGCTTCACTTTTTCCACCGTCTGCTTTTGATACTATTTTAGGAGACTTTAAAGATATCCATTAGTTTTTGATATGACTCTTGTAGCGGAGACCTTATTTATAGTCTTTACTGGTGGTAGAGCTCTTGAGAATGAGCTCGAGGGCGGCAGCACCACCGTCTCACCTTTAACCTGCCGCCAAATAGTAGTGCTTCCATTACTGTGTTCCGGTTTGGTGGTGAGATCAGGCCCTGAAATTACTGGCACATGAGGCATAACACCGTAGTCCTCAGCTGCAGCAACGCATCTATAATCTACTTTTGTGAATTGTTGATGTCCATGGGCTGTACTCCACTTACCATCAGGTGGACTACACGTTCGTTCGCTGTGGGCGTAGTATAAAAAAAAAAACAAAAGATAGTCCACTTTATAGAAAGTATTAACTACGAGTATATCGACAAGTTAAAGGTGAGGCGTTTGTTATTAGATAAAAAACCCTATATTACCAAGGGTGTGACAGAGGTATAACCCACACTTCACCTGTTATGTTTAAGTGCCATTCGATGGAGGGTGAGCCTACCGCCATCCACCGGGCACAATTCCAACTCCGTGCTGCTATTAAGAATGAAGGATGACCCGGTCGAACTCGAACCTCGCGGTGAGAGGCGCATAAATTAACTACTAGACTTGCGAAACTAAAATATTTCAGTCAAATAGTTATACCCTACGCTGCAATGGGTTCATTAAAATTCAGAATACGTTACAGTACATGCGGGCGCATTTCCTCACGTTCTACCTTCTAACTTTTAAGTCTCAAATCGTTGACTTTAAATATTCAACAGCAGTAGAAAATACTTACGTAATAACTATATTTACTACTGTTCATTCAATTGATTTTTTGGGTTGCGTGTGGTCGCTCCTTTTTGCATGATAAACTGGGTCAGCCATATAATTGCTTGCAACGTTGCAGTTTCTCAAAAATATGGCGCTTCGGCAGTCAGAATCATTTAATTCAAAAATAAACTTAACTTCAAATTATCGTAACCATTGTCTGGCCCTATTTAGGCTGCCCGAGGCTTAGAACATCATGATAATAATAGAGACATTTGAAGCTCTATTATGCTTTAGTTTTTACAAAAATCAATTTTAGTAACGGAGGGTTGTTGCGGCGCCCGGGGCGTTCGCTTGTTTCTTGTTTCTCTTCAAATTATACGAACCCTCCAATACGTTCAGAAACACACGTCCACAATTACTCTGGGTAAATAGATTTCTCAAACAAATTCATTTGTAGTGAGTCAATATGTAGCTAAGTCTCTTTATATTAACTGTATCTAAGCTATTTGTTACTTGTACTACATATATTAAATTTATTCTTATGATGAATTAATGTAACGGTTAATAATGTATTATATATTATTTAGGAATATTTTATTTATATTACTTGCTGGATAACAGATGCGTTATTTATTTTCTTAAGTACTTATTATTCTTTCTTATAGAATCAAATAGAATATTCGTTTCACAATATTATATCACTTTGTATTATAGATATTAAAGGCCGTTTATTTCGAAACAATCCGTACAATACAGATTCTTTTTAGTAAAGTAAGTCAGGCTTTTAAGCAAACCATAACATAACATAACGCCAATATAATCCAGAAGGGTATGGCAGAGGTGAACAACACCCACACTTCACCTGTTATGTTTAGGTCACATGAGATAGCAGGTGAGACTATCGCTATCCACCGTCCATCGAGGTAGTCAAACCCTACTTCATCTTAAATCTATACCAATGAATTTAATATAATTGGAGTGCATGAAAGAAGCCTCCCCGAGTGACGTACACAACGATTACCTACGTCCGGCGCACCCTGGGCAATTCGCTAGTTCTGCAAAGCGAATTGGCTAATCCTTTCACCACGAGGGCAAGTCAAAATAATTTTTGTCTCAGCCATCGACACGACGAAGAAGAAGAAGAAAATAAAATTCTTGCAAAAACTTCACAATAAAACACATTCTATTTATAAGAATACTATTAGCCGAACATAAACAGCATACTTCAGTTATTATTATCATAACCGCAGAACATATTTCCAAGGAAAACGAGCGTGAAAATGTCGTATGGAACATTACATATTAATGTATTGTGCAAGTACTCGATAACCTTCTATAGCAGCGATATACGGTGATACATAATCATGCTAGATATTGACCGCGGAACCGCCTGCGTGACGTGAGTCTACAAGTTACGAGACCGTAGCTCCGATTTGTAAAACCCCAAGTTTCTTCGACGACGTAATAAATAATTGGAATACAATGGGATATGTAGCCAAGTCAGTCTTCTCATATTGTATTTACAAAAGAAAAAGTATATATGTATTAGTGTCAGTTATTCTAATACCCATATTACTAGCTCTGCTTAGTTTGAGACTAGAAGACGTTGTGTAAAAGTAATGTGTTTTTTTCTTCAATGGTTACTTCTCGTTATTTTCGATTTTACAATAACCTAATCAGAAACAAAAGACACAGTTTAGACGTTATCCGATTTTATAGAAGCATCCACCAAACCAAACTGTAAACTTCTTAAAAAAAATATTTTAATTGCCAAAAGTATATTGTGTTAAATCTAGCAATAAACTACAAGTCAATCTGTATTAATTATACAGAGTATTTATTACATTTTCTCAAGTGTTTTTTGACCATTATTGTGCTTCGTCCAGTTTCTTATAGTATTATAAATTTCATAAAATAAATATATCGTAGATTATAGTATACTGTATGACAACATAATAACATAATATGTTGTCAACATGCAATGAGGCCTTGGTGTTTGACCTACAACCCTGGGTTAGTTTTTGTTATTCAGATGACAGTTACAAAATCTTGTTATTCAACTCATGTGAATTCTACAGATAATATGATTGATTGGTATGTATTGAGTGTATGTTAGTGATTGCACTCATTTGTATGGAAATAATTAGTTTTTTTTTGTATATCTGCATCTGATGAAATACACGAGTGTCAGGCTGACAGCAAGGCCTTATCTACTAAACCAATATTATGAAGTTATAGTAAGTATGTATTGTGTTGAAAATTAATCGAATATTCGCACACGAAAGGCGCACACTATTACGCTAACCACTAGACCAACGAAGCAGATATTATATTTATTTAACAATCATCAAATTCTTGACCAATTTCGAAAATGTCTTTACCATTACTTGCTTGATTATTTCTGAGTTACATAAGCTATAGGTGTCACGCAGGCGAAGCTCGAGCATGCTAGTGGTATAATAATTAAGTGATAACTTCAGCAACGTTTATAAATTCTTGTAGAACCAGGGGTGTTTCACTTTCACTCCACACTTTAGGTATATATTATATATTAGCAGCCCTGTATCTAATACATGTCCCTCTGCTGGGCTCGGGCCTCTTCTCATGATGAGAAGGGTTAGGCCATAGTACACCACGCTGGCCAAGTGCGGATTGGTAGACTTCACACACCCTCGAGCACTTTTTAGGCACTCTCAGGCATGCAGGTTTCCTCACGATGTTTCCCACTAGACTGCCTCGATGGCAGTTCCAACCAGACCAAAACAACAACAAGAAATATCTACTGCTCTTATCCTCATATTACAGTACCTACTTCTATTTTATTACGATGATGATAGAATCCAGAGTCAGCCGATGCAATCTGTTTTTTATTAAGAAAAAACCGGATCATACTAGTGTTTATTAGTAAATGATTTTCCGGTTACGGCTAAAGCTTGACGAATTGGTAGCAATGGAATGGTAGAGCTGATAGTGTTTTTATTACTTTTTATGAATGAACTCGTGGGTGTAAAGGCCTGCCATTGCAATAAATCTATCGCCAAAAAAACAAGTTTTCATGTCTTTAATCTGGTCATACTAGTAAATGACCAATGATTTCTGAAAAAAAAAAGACTTGTTTATAAATGGCGTACCTTAACTTACCTAAACTCAACTTTTTTTAGAGATTAAAGCCACTGTTTTACCACTGACGATCAACTTTATAACCAGTAATAATATTAAAATTAAAAATAAAATATAATTGGGGCTCAATATTGTAGATTTTGTTAAAAAGGTTGTGAAATAAAAAGTATGCCGTTGTTAAATAAAATAACGGTATTTCCAGTTAGGAATTGTGCTGAAAAAAGTTTCTTCTATTCGCTCATAGATGGCGCTACTGTACAGTTAATACCTTATTACAAAACTTTCAACGTTACGCAGTGGAAATTTTAACAAAGACAGAGAGATTGATTCAAATTATAGTTATTTCCCTCCTATGTGGGTTGATATTGATAAGTATGTATTATCACGCTCCTTTCCTTTGGGTGTAGGCAGAGACAATAAACACAAATGAGGTGCACAATGTTTTTATTAGGAACTTTTTTTTAATGCAGATTAACTTAAAAATACTTAGAGTTTAGGGTTGAAATTATTAGGTGATCGAAAAGTGTTAAAATGCTGTAACATTCCTATTTTTTAATATCTTCGTCACCCACATTCCTCAACAAACATTTTTTAATAACGTTGAAAATGAATTATGAACCGGCCTCAATTCACTAATCTGCCATACCCAATTTGTCTTCATTCTCCATCTGTGCTAAATTATATTCAGCTCCATTCAGCCGCTAAGCCACTATTGACGTCATTGCCGTCACACATTCACCCAAACATCCACAAAACTTTCTCATTCATACAGAACATTACAGAGATTACTTTTCTTGATTTATTATTCCTGAAATTTTCATGTCTCCATAAATATTGAATGCCAAGAAATACGAGTTTGTTGATAGAATAATTTTTCAATTTATTTAGGTCGGCAAGAATATTTTGGCTGGCTAATTTAAATTATTTTGAGGTGATTTGTTTAGAACACCTGTCTACGGTGACATGGTTTAAAAATGTGCGACATTATAATTAGCTTTGATTAGAATTATCAAGTCAAGGTTTATTTTACTGAGATAATTTTACGAAGTTCTATTTTTAGTTTTCCCAAGCCCAAAGTACATAATTTGTTTACCAAAATCTGTAAATGTAAAGTACAAACATGTTGTTCGTCCTTGACATTCAGCCATGATTTATATTCTAAGAAAGCAAACAAACTTTCCTTAGTCCAAGCCAGCCTTATCATAAATCACAAAGTTTTCGTCGTTACATTTTTTCCTCACCTGTATATACCTAGTAAGTAAAGAGCACTCGTGGAAAATCTTCGCTCAAAATATTATAAGGCTTTTTCTCTCACAAATAATGTCGTTATTTTTAGTAGAACGAAATGTTGGACGTAAGTACAATAACAAGGAAAACTATGACGTAAACGATTGTGAAAACAATTATACAATTATATTTTATAGAATTTAATAGTCCTATAACATTAACGTCCACGAATAGATCAAGGAAAACGGTTTTGTGTAAATACTTCGTCCTACGCAAACGCTGTCTGAGCAATAAAATTGACGTTCATAATTTATTTGTTAAACGAACTCATTCACGTGTATTCTATTCGGTTGGGATTTACAGCTATTAATTTGTAGAAAGAACATATCGTGAAAGGGCTCGCTTATTAGTTTAAGAGATGAAAGAGGGTTGGTAAAAGCAAAACGCATAAGCGACCCAATTTCGAGTGAGACTATACGAGTGTTTATCCAAAGTTGTGCGCTGATGCGAAGTAGGGAGATCAAGGACGGTGTCTGCCAAACATGGGGAGGGTTTCCCCGGGAGACGGGTGGTTGAGGGGAGCAGGAGGTGATCTGGCGAGCGGCGCGCGGTATGTTTTGATGCTCGCCGCCCGCTTTATTGATTTTCCGCGCCCAGCCGCCCACCTCCTCTTTATTATATACATATTCTGAGCCAGGTGGTGGATGGTGGTATTGCCGACTGTCGTGCTATTTTCGGTTAGCCCGGCCGCCTCGCACCCGTGGAAACATTATGATTGATCGGCCGCTACCCCGCAAAAACCAATCTCTTTTTCGTATTGCAATTTCACCACATAGTTAGCCTATTAAAGTATAGATAGATAAATTCGGTATGTCTTCAATTAAGATTTGAAGGTTATACGGTTAATTGATATTTGCTCTGCAGATTAAATTTGTGTTGTAGAGGACTTTATATTATAATGAAATATATAAGTTGTTTACGAAATTGCTTTTCGTTTTTCGTTTATTGTTCTGAGAAATGTTTTTGTGAAGTAAAATTCGTGTTTACAAGTAGTGTTTTCTGAATAAATTATATTTATAAGCGTTTCAGCGTAGATGGCGTTGCCTCCAAGATTTGTTAAAGTAATTTACTTTCTGTAGAACACAACATAGCTTTCCTCTGAGATACGAACGCTTCAGTGGTTCTAAGTAGAATATTATTACGAGAAGGGATGTTCATTATTGCTAAATTTCCTTTCAGCGCCAGCGAGCCGTACTGTGCGATCTTCAGTTATTTTTCTTTCCTTTGACATTTCACTTTACACCAAATTGAATTTAATTGAAAAGAATGTCATTATTTTACTTACCTATTTTTTATTGAACATAGAGTATATAAAAATTATGTAAGTTGTTGCAACGAACAAAGAGTAGGTTAAAGTAGAGTACGGTAGAACGCATTATTATAACAAATTGTTGTCAACAACGAAGAAGTTTGCCACTTTAGCGATGTCTGCTTTCAAGTAAGATTTTATGAAGGAGTTTTAACTAGACAGGGTGTAATGTATGGTATTCGAGATAAAGTTATTTTATTAGGAACGAGGGAGAACAATGGGTCTTGCGTAACTTCTTATTGCCATGACGACGGAGGGTGGTAGATATTGGTCAGAAATGCTTTGTGCCGAGAGTTCATTTCTATAAATTGCCCCAAATTAGACTTTCAATCTTCGAACAATGGCGATCTTATTTGATGTAAGTGCAGATATTTTTCAACGTTTTTATTGCCACAGTGTTTTTGCTAAAACGAATAAAATATCTTTGATGCTATCCCACACTATATAAAATTAAACAAGCTGTAATTAAGCTTTAATTACAGGTGGAGCTGCATAAAATTATAAATATTTTATTACGCAACTGTTTAAGTACGGCTATAAGGCGTAAAACGCATAATTAAATCGGTAAAACTTGGAGTTAAAGTATTTATAATTAAAAAACTCAATTAGCTAACCGGCAATGGAAGTTTATCGCGACTTTCTTAACTTTGTCGTCAGCATGCACGCAACCGAACTCGGAGAACTCGCCGCAAAATTTAAACGAGTAAAGTTTGTTTCAGTTAGCTTACTCAACTGTCCGGTCTCACCACCCACCGGGGGGTGTAGTAGAGGATGAATGAGGGTAGGGGGTGATAAAGGCGTGTGTTAGACACGAGACAATGTTACTTTGATCGCGCTTCTATTTTATGAAGGACATCAATAACTAAGTAGTCCTTTGTTCGTGTTAATTCTATTCAAATCTTGGCTGGGTTAGGGTTGTCTCTTTAGCTGTTGTTATTTGCTTGGTATATTGCTTTTATTTGACGCGGATAGATGGAATACTTTCATTGAATAACTGAAATATAATTGATGAGGTTTTAAATCATGGCAATTTGAGTAAAGTGAAGAGCGGTTTAAAGGCTGTTAAAATTTCTAATTCAGAATATACCTATGTGTTTTATCACTTTCGACTTAGAGTATGTAGTTTAATTTCACGATTAATAAAGTTTGTTGGAATCTAGCAGACAAGTGGATACAAAAGCTCAATTTACGTTGTACGTGTTTGCATTTTCTCCGTCAGAGGGAGCTTCGAGCCACGCAGACGTTTCATCTCGCTTGATGGATACACGAGCATTGTCTAGGGAACTAAAACCTTTCGTTTATGACCGCTCCGGTACTTCTAAAGTTCGCAATAAAGCCATTTGTATGTACACTTGATATGTTTTTTAACCGTGCGTTTATTTTTATCCACGTTTATTGCGAATTTTTGGTATTTGATTGCAGCTGCCTTTGTTCTCTGCACGGAAAGTTTATATTTGAACTGTTGTTTAGTTTGTATTTATGTTTTCGAATAAACTGCATGTATTGTAGGTAGTATTTTAGCGTATATTGCCGGGGTATCCGCTTACGAAGCTAACTGAGGATGGTATTAGAGATACAGGCAAAATTATAGGCGGCTAGGATTGCCTACGTCTGTTATGCGATCTTTATATGTTACCTAGGCAACTAATCTTGGTAGATAATGTTGGAGCATTAATAAGGGTATTGCAGTTAACTCCACGTGCCGTTAGAAGCTAATATCCGCATAACTTGTTATCTAACACCTTCCGACATAATGTGCTGTTCAAGCTTGAATTATTTGCAAATAAACTCTTGGAATCTTAAGGTTATTTACTAAAGACATAGAGATTGAGTTAGTTCGGCTTAAGTTTTCGATTTAACTTCTAGTTTTACAAAGGTATTTTATTCCTCTAAGTTACAACTTCATTAGTTCGTAAGATGAATCGTGTACTTAAAGTATCCTCCAAAAGTAAAATCACTCAAGTTATTTTAATAAATTTGAAGTCACGTGAGAAGTATAAAAATATAACCATCTTCTTTACTCTTCTGCTTAGCTATTGCATCTTATTATTCTCAATTAATATTTTAAAATCGGCATGCATGATTCATGCATGACTGTTAAGACATAACTATAGACAGCTACAATCTAAATTGTGCGGCTGTTATCATTCCTATCACGAGTGGGAGAGTCATCCACCGGCGACGTCGCAGGAAATTGAATGAGAGCCGCGGGAGCCACGAATGTGTGCCACTTCTAATGGCTTCCCGATCCGCACACTCCCTCCCTTCCTTATCACGTATAACCGCCTATCTGCTCCTCGATACACGTATAACCGTCTTATGTTTTTCATTAACACACGTTTAAGGATTAAAGTAAAGTTCATATCAATTTATTTTTGTATAGGACGTTGTCGCCACTCGCGTTTTAAGTTTGATAAAAGGAATACAACAAGTAAATAAATATGTTCCGAAATATACTCGCAAAATTTTACGACTTGTCTTGTTTTTCTCACAGTCGAGCATGTGCGTGCAAGAAAGGCACGCTACGGTAGGGCTGTGTACGGCTTCTTCCCCTTTTTTATACATATTCCGTACGCATATCTATAGTTAACTACACACAAAATATAAATACACGATAATATAACAATTGCTTTCAATTCCGTCGGGAATTATACCTTCGACACAAAGTTTGGCGTCCTTGACTTTTCGATCGTTCCCATTTTCATCACGTATTTTCGCCACATGACGCTTGACATTTTGTTTCTTTTCTTTTATTGTAGAACTTCAAAGAGTAGGGAATATATTGTCTTGAAGTATACCTATAAAATCGTATTATATTTATGTTAAAGCATCTCAATCAAAAAGTTTCTATACGATAGTTATTACGAATACGAGACAATCAAATTAATTGGCTTATTATATTGCAGTTCAAAGCTTTCGAATTTCGCCTCAGCGTCAAGCAGACTTAGAACTAGGAATATTAATATTCATCAGTCTCTCAAACAACTAGCTTAATCCGTTCCCTGATCCCGAGACGGCCGGTATTAATCACGACGTAATTTCACCAAATGGAGCACAGCAGAATAAACAGTAATGGCTGTGCGACCGCGTTGTGTAACTGCGCTGAGTCATACCTCGGCCGACGCTCATCAGTGCGTGACTTAGCAAATACTTACCTTACGAACTTACGATTACTACGCGGCCAATTTCCACGCAATTATATCGGAAAATGATATGGCCGTGAAGAGGGATTTAGTCTTGTTTATCAATCATTTGTTTTGACGGGGTCTTCGTGTAATGGAACTAGGTTTTTTAGCGATAACTTGACTTTTGGAAGCTTATAGAAATTTATTCTGTCAAAGATCTTTTAAATCATTTCTGAAATTTTGCTGTAATACAAATAAAAGGCAAATAGTAGTAGCATAGATTTATAGTAGTAATTCGTTTGCAATACGTTTGTTTCGTGCTCTATCAAATTAGATTGCAAATATTTACGATCATGCTCAATAACGTCACCTTGAATTGTTTACGTTATCGAGGCGCTAACTGTATCCTTTACATTTATAATTACACAATTGTAGGTCTATTGTCTTAGTTGCGATTCTCGTTAAAATTCATTGTACCGCCCCACAAATACTTTTAAGTAAGCAGCAAGCTGTCCACACAAGCGGCGGTGACCCTGAATGGTCCAATAGCGTTAGTTAGCAAACAGGCGGATACAGTAGGTCTACATGTAGATATAACAACCGCTCGTAGGGGGGCTGCACGGGGGAGGGGGACGGGTTCAACGCACCGGATACGTCTGTCGCCGGGCAAAGGCTTGTATGCAATACACTGAAACAGGTGTGCGTTTTATATCAATGTGTGTGTTGTAACATTGACATAAATACTAGTGCAATCGTGTGCACGTTTAACTCGGGTGTGCACACACGTATAAACGTACATGTGGTTGTTATACGTGTGTACGGTGAATTATTACTGCACTTAACACGATATACGTGGGCAAGTAGGTACACTAATGTTGATTTGTGGAGGTGTACCATTATGTGGGGCATAATGTTTACATGTGATACGAGGTCGTAAAACAACTATCGATGTACTGAATTAATTAATATTGATACAGATTTATGTTACAGACTTTATTAGATATGCGTGCTGCGAATATGATGCAAGAACATAAATATTACATTTAAATGGTGTTCAATTGGAATTCTACTAGCGCACTAAGCAATTACTGATCTGTATAATTAAACGCTTCAATTTGGCTCGAAGGATACCTAGATAGGGTTGCCAGGCTGCCAAACCAACCACCAATAGCCGGACAGACCAGCCAGTGTGGCCGGACGAGCAATCAAAAAGCCTGACTATGTCTGTTCGGCTTTATCCGGATGCCTGGCAACGCTATACCTAGATATACAAAAACATTAGATAAAACAAATAGCGATACCGGATACAAATCGGGATTGGTTTTACAAAACTAAAGCTATTCCGAAGTATCATTATCTAACCAATGTCACAGGACAAACAAAGAGACCTTTTCCAATACGAGCCCAATTGGTTTTCTTCCGTCTGGCGGTCGTAACAAAGGTTGGGAGGAAATAATGGCTCCGCAACACAGCTCTTCTTGTTAACAATATAGAAATCTCATACGTATTCGGGAAAAAGGTTTTTCTATTGCTTAATACCTTCGGATACTTGCGGTCTATGAAATTGTGCTGATGTTTCTTAGAGTAACTTTTGTGTTTTGGGGATTTTTGAAGGCGGAATACTGGAATCTGCTGCTGATAACACTTTTTATAAGGATACTTGGACCGCCGTATCAGTGGTATCTTTAATGGAGGACTGTTTTCTTTTGTGATCGGATAGTGGACGATTGGTTAAAAATATGAACGTTCTAATATTTAAAAAATCTGTAACCGGTATGTCTATAATATTTTGTAGAGTATTAGACTGAAGAACGCATAGATAGAACGCCTATTATAATAGAGTCTGTAGATATCTTGCGGCAAGTGCTATTCTGTTCACTTTTTCAGTACTAAAAGATCTAAACGGGACAAATGTTTCGATCTGTCTAGTGATAGTTTATGAGGGCTGTATGCTCTTATCTAAGGCTTTATAAGCCCCGTGCCTTCTTGACACATCTACCCATTGATTCCTCAGAGATTCTTACATGAAATTTCTTTTCACAGGAGTGGGATGCTCGTCTGGCTGGTTCAGAGGCAGGTGTGGAGCCGTCGTTCATCGCAACCTTATCCTCTGAGGCAGCAATATGGCGGACGTTACAAGACGGGCAGCGCATCCTGACCACCACGCCTTCTGTGCTTGGGGGTTGCAGAGCTCAGGTGTACCGAGTGGCTGGGGCCACGCAGTGGTATACTGCTGTTATTGTTGGAATTAATGAACATACAGGGGTGAGTTTTTGATGTAGAACCTCCAATACACTATGAGGATTCATGTTTGAACCGAAGGTGGTGATTGCTTGCTAATGATTTCCAAATTACAAGTACATACACAAATATTGCAGCGCTTACATGTAAGGACTTGGTATCCTCCTTCTGTAAGTCCAGGATCTAACGTCAATATCGCCATATCGCCAGCAAACCGGCACATAGTGGTGTCGAGTGCAAGCTATTTGACTACAGGTAAAATACTTATATCGAGAAATATCGACGTAATCCGAGAATTGCAGCAATTACAGCCGAGTATTACGAGAGAGAATCAGTTAATAAGACTTTTCAGAAAGATAGGAATAAAATCTAGCTACGAGTATAATAATTTCTCGATCAACCCCTTTACCGTTAAATATTCCATTCGTTTCCTCTGTGCTTAAGTTAGTAATTTACTCTTCAAGTGGAAAGCGCAGTTAATCCCCTAAGAACATATAGCCAGCTTTTACACCAGCCGTTGCCAGAAAGGATGGGAGATTATAGTCGCATAGACAGATTTAATATCTTAGCGAGGCGATAAATTTCTTACGACCGTGTAATCACATGGTTCATAGAACTCCGTAATATTGTTACAAGTTACTAGATATTACCCTTCAATTTTGTGTTGAGTGATTCTATTGTCATAGTGCCTTTATTTATTATACTTTAACTTTAATGATAAAATCAAGACGTAGCTATGACCTTTTCTTAATCGGAAAAGAGATCAAACTGGTTTTGATTCTGCTCAACAGATTGCGATGGCAGATAATGCTGTATCGTTTTTAATGTTAGATTAAAATCTCTGTCTCATAAAACTCAGTTTAGTATTATATTGCCGAAACCTTAAATAAAATTCAATACAAAGAGTTTCATTAAAAATGTCGTTACTGCTACAGATATCGGAACATGAATCTTTTGATTATATTCAATCAATAAACAATTCCAGCTCTATTTACTTGATTTGTTTCAACAAAATAATAGGTCTTGAAATAGACGTATAATCCTACAAGTACAAGGATTCGCAATTATCCTTAAAGTATTATTTTCGTATAAGAAGAAAAGGCAAAATACGAAAATCATAATACAATCTTTCAATATTTGTTATACTTTTACTAGAAGGCTTTTGTCGAATAACGATATAAGAAACGATAACAGGTTTTGGACAGGTTTCATGTGACATTCTCTTTACGTATATTCCAGTTATTTATTAAACGAAACCAATCGGATTTCCAATAAAGTTTCGTGATTGGATTGTCGATGTTTCATCCAAAAATATATTTTATTTCAATTTTCTAAAGGTGAAATAACGAGTCGAAACTAGATTTAGTTAAGGGACTAGATTATGTCCGCGACTTTGTCTGCTTGGAATTCGATATTTCCATGCTTTTTACTACAAAATTTATACACTGCACTAATACATTTTCAACCCCAAATTTACCTCCTTGGGAAGTAAATTTCTGAAAATACTGTCTTATTGTTCGTTTTCGTAATGCGAGGGACCTATGTGCCGAATTCAATTTTTTTCCTTAATATTGATGAATGTCTCATATAAACATACACCCCCTGTTGTTTCCTTTAGGAACAAAATACAAAGATAAAACATATACCGTTCTTAAGTTAGACCTCTAGCTACGCAACTGTGAAAACGGCATCCAATTCCATGCAGTAGTTTTAGCGTGATGCCGTACGAACATACAAACAGAAAGACAGACACGCAAACAATTCTAAATAAATAAATAAATTTTACAATTTTAACTTACTGGATGTCCCAGTTTAGGACGTCATGCCGAAATCGAGTAATACGGTAAATGATGACGGTTATCAGAAAATCTTTAAAAAAAATTCCCAGTTCCTTATTTAAAAAACCGGCCAAGTGCGTGTCGGGCCACGCGCAGTAGGGTTCCGTAGCTAGTCGTAACAACATATTTCGACTTAAAAGGGATTTACTATCTGTATTAAACAAGTAACATCTTCATACAAGTCATTACTTTCAATGGTTTTTGTAATTTGCACGAATTATTCTAAGTAACTGCATTTTACACTTTGGACCCCAATTACCCTAGAACTAATTAAGTTAAAGTAACCGCTATAGTTTTCATGAAAAGTTTATTACATATACTACCACCGTGACTTTTTTCTGATTTTTTAAGCTATCGGTTTAGCTTTTAGAGGGACGCCCTACTCGTACAAAAATTTGCTCTTCAAAGTTAATTATCTCGCAAACGGATCCCTAAATCAAAAAACTGTATTAGCAACCCCATTATAAAGGATATTATTATTATTAGGATAAAGGCGTGATTTTATATATGTATTATGTATGTTTATTTATGTTTCAAGAATTTTGAACGAAATATTCTGAGTAACTGCATCTGACATTTCGGACCCCTATTCCTCTTGAACTAATGAAGTGAACTTATCCGCTATAGTTTCCCTTTAAAGTTCATTACATGTACTACCGACACTATTTTTTTTAGATTTTGGGATCCAGTAGTTTAGCTTTTAGAGGGGGGGGGGACGCTCTACTCGAACAAAAATTTGCTCTTTAAAGTTAATTATCTCGCAAACGGATCTCTAAATCAAAAAACTGTCTTAGCAACCCCTGAACGTTTTTAAAAGTCCTATCTAACAATACCCCACACTATATATAAAAACATCCCTACTTTACATGTAGGGGAGCTACCCAAAAAAAAAATATTTTTCCAAATTTTATTCTACGACTTTCTTTGTATAGTTAACATACATGTTTATGCAAAATTTCAGTTTTCTAGCACCAACGGTTTCGTCGCTGTGCCTTGGACAGACGGACGGACAGACGGACATGGCGAAACTATAAGGGTTCCTTGTAGGTACTACGGAACCCTAAAAATGAAGGGCATTTTAAAAAAATCGAGTTAAATTACACCCTGTGACGTGTGCTAAAACAACGCGCTATTCAGTTCACCGTAAATACTACCACTCGAGGCATCGTAGGAAGAGGATGTCCGCAGGGGGGTGTGTTATCACCTCTGCTATGGAACATGGTAGTCAATGAACTCATCACAGAGCTCAATGATCACAACCTCTACACGGTAGGTTATGCGGACGACATAGCAATATTAATATCAGGCCAATTTGAGGGCATCCTCTGCGATTTGATGAGAAAAGCCTTCAAATTAATCGAAAGATGGTGCTCGGTACATGAACTCTCGGTTAATCCAACTAAAACAGAACTCATCCTTTTCACTAACAGAAGAATACCTGGTCCACACAGGCTACCGAGACTCTTCAATACCGAACTTAAGCTCAAAGAGGAAGTCAAGTATTTGGGAGTAATACTAGACTGCAAATTACTCTGGAATAAGCACCTCGAGCACAAAATAAACAAAAGCACGATTGCTTTTTACCAATGCAAGAAAATGATAGGCATAAACTGGGGACCATCGCCAAAAATTACGTTATGGCTGTACACAGCCGTAATTAGACCGATGCTGACCTACGGTGCTATAGTATGGTGGCCTAGGACAATCCTAGCAACCACTATATCAAAACTAAGAAGCTTCCAAAGGCTAGCATGTGCATCCATCTGCGGCTGTATGAAAACAACCCCAACGACAGCGATCGAGATGGCCCTACAAATATTACCCCTAGACCTCTACATACAGCAAGAAGCAGCAATAGCTGCTGTTCGGCTCATGCACCTAGGTCTATGGGGAAAAAACCACACGAGTCCACACACGAACATCCTGAACCAGGCAATCGAGATACAACCACTCATTGCTGCTCCATGTGATAGGACTCTTCCTGTATACAACTTCAACAAAAACTACAACATAGAATTAATTGAGGAAGCAAAGGATCAATCAGGAGCCAACGAAGTACGCGTATACACAGATGGTTCCAAAACGGATAGTGGTTCAGGTGCTGGCGTACACTCCTTTGACCTCAATATAAACATCCACATTCCGCTGGGTAATCACAGCTCAATATTTCAATGTGAATGTGTTGCACTAACACTCGCTGCAAAAGCCATTCACAAACGGCAAGTAGAGGGAATAGGCATCAGACTCATTTCTGATAGCGCAGCGGTTCTCAAAGCTCTTCTTAACAGTAAAACCAACAACAAACTAATCATAGAATGTCACGATGCCTTAGAAAAAATTTGCTCCAGGAATCAGGTCACCCTGCAATGGATCAAAGGGCACAGTGGATCTCTTGGTAACGACATTGCAGACGAACTAGCGAGAAGGGGATCAGATACGACAGTACAAGGCCCGCAACCTCTTCTTCCAATCCCCTTCACGCAATACCGGACCTGGATCCGCCAAAGATCGATAGAGACCCAAAACCAACGATGGTCAGAGATCGCTGAGTGTCGGCAAGCCAAACTTGCAATACCGCAAGCGAATCATCGACTCACTAAAAACCTCCTAAGACTAAACAGAACAAATCTAAAAATAATGATAGGGTCAATAACGGGTCACTGTCCCTTGAACAAACACCTATACACCATAAAAATCACTGACAGTCCTCTCTGTCGAGGATGTCTTGACGCCGAAGAAACGGTCTCCCACGTAGTCCTGGAATGTAGGGCCGTTGCTTCTCAACGGGAACAAATCCTCGGAACAATGAGGTCACTCCGCGAAGCCTGTGAAGTCCCCAGGAAACTTCTGTGCTTCTGGGCGGAGTTAGGCTGGCTATGTTAGCCAGGACTCTCCACGCACAATGGACCAAATGAGAGTCTAAGTGCGGAAAAATGAGTCCACTTTCCATTCCATTCCACCCTGTGACGTATACTATAAAATTATATAAAAAGTATTCGGGTAATGAGGATAGATCATGTCCGAAGTAAGTAAGAGATCAAAGATTTACTGAAAAGAAATTCCCACCATTAATAGCTATGGTCCAATTAATGTCAGCAATATAATTAAATCTGAACATCAGAATAATTTATTTTACGCAGGTGAACCCTTTCATTTCTCAAAAGGATTATGTATTAATTTCCTTTCAAGAGCCATTACTGCCGTTACAAATGATATCTTTTGGACAGCAGGATATTAAACAAAAGCCATTAAGATAACAGCTTTTGTGAATATTGTTATGTTATCACAGCTCGTTATTAAAGACAATAGCAGTTTTACCTTAAACAAGAGAGTGCAGGTGAGCAGCTAACTGTACAAGAATTCTACAACATAATTTAAAAGCGGGAAGCTCTGGATAGAACCAGTTTGGTTTATTGAACGCGATGGCATCCGACAACGAGGCTACATTTATAAGGACGCTTGTAAGTAACCGACCGGCCTGTATACGGCGTTCGTTACTCGATCAACACATGGCAACCTGTTTCCTTAAAAGCCTCTGGAATCCAGAACTTTCCACACGCTTCCAATTATAAGGAGTTAGTTAAACCGCGCTCAAAATTTATGTTGACAGCGCCCATATGCGGCTGATGAAGATTTAATTGAATTTTGTGATCGATGTTGTCACGCGGAGGGCCGAGTGCCGTATTGATTGCGGTCCATTAAAAACTCTTTACCAAACGGTTTTTATTCAAAACTAAATGCGTTTTTAATAACGTGTTATGCAATACTAATCAAGCTAACAGATTACTTCCGTGTGTCATGGGAGTATATTGATAGTGTATGTTGTGAAATACTCCTCGTTGCTTTTCGTTCTAACTAGAGCGATGGTTCCCTTGGGTGTAAAATTAACACGTGTACCGCCCCAGAATGGAAGTGTTAATAAACTAACTAGAAACTTCGTGATTGCCTTTGTACAGTTTGTACTTTTGTACCTATTCTATTGTGTACTTTAATTCTACAAGGTTACGCTCCGACTTATAGAATACAAGCTTTAAGCACGTGGGGAGGAGAGCGTACATATTACTATTTTGTTATTTATATTGGTGAATTGTGCTGGCACTTTCCGTTTGTTTTTAAAACCCATAATTGCTATAAAATGGACTTCTTGATAATATTTTGTCATTAGTATCTTTCTGTTAAATTTTCAGAGAATGATACGCCTTCCTCTTGAAACAGGGCAACAAGGCCTGCAAGTTCTACCTACAAATGACAAAATGCAAAAAGAGAATTCCGTAGAATAAAAGAGGTTACCTATCCTCACTACGAGTACTACGTCGTCTCGAAACTTAAATGTTGCCTTTTACAACAAATAACTCTGAAGCTGCGTTTTGACATCACATATCTACGCCGTCATATCTTAAAGCCATTTCCTAGCAAGATTTGTGTCGCAGCGCAGTCCCTAGGTCCTTACCAGTTAGCGATTCTGTAGCACCGTGTTGGCGTAATAATTTATTCGTAGATATATGGTGTGTGCATCAAAGGAAATTTTAAACATGAACATGATCCTTAACGACTTTTATCTACTGGTTATGTTTCACATAAAGTGTAACTAGCAGCGGTCATAAACATTGTATGAATGGTAGACAGCTTTTGTCGTAGACGGTCAATGTCGACCACGCCTTGAGTAATCTGTTGATAACGTAAGTCTCATAGCTAAAAATAATATAACATTATACTTCAAAGCAATCATTAAATGGCAAATAGGATCACAAATTCGCACTAGTTACAACTATTGTTAAGTGATTTTAGATTGGCTGTATTGGCAGATTTCTTAGAACTCTAAGTACATACATTGTTTGCTGATCAAGGCCGACCTGATATTAAACAGCTAAGCTTGTTAGCCTTACATAATAACAATTTATTAGCATTCTATACGTGTAGCTAAAAGGATTTCCAGTTAATACCTACTTATAAGGATTATCCGAGGAATCATATTTATAATCATACTAATATGTACGAATACTACGAAGTCTGAGAGGATAAAGAATAACATACATAACAAAACATATCTAATACATATAGGTACATATATTTTTAACAGCGTTAATCTTATCATCGAATTACCTCATGTACTCCATAAAATTTAAGCGTTTTTTACGAGACGTCTTAACGAGCTTGCAATAAATTTATGGCAGATTCTTCCTTGGCATTTATAGCTCATTAATTGACAAAATGTTATAGATAAATGACTACACTAAAGGAACAAACTTATATTATATGTGCTTATTAATTTGACTTTCATAAACTTAATACCTTCTTAGCAGGCAATGGAAAAACACCAGTGCAACCAAGCTTTATAAGAATTAAACGCGTCAGCAAAAGTAGATGCTTATATTGTACACTATTCCAGTTCTATTAAATAAAAACAGCTGCTTATAAAAAGCTTAATCAGCCTTAATACGTTATTTATAACAGTCTATCGGTCATTATTTATTTATGAGAGGAAGTTGTAACCACTTGTGCGTGTTGACTAGATACTTATTATTCTTATTAATGTATATTGTTGAATCATTTCCTTTGATTACTTCCACATTGCATTCAGGTCGTTGCCTGGCTGTGATTAAGCCGGTTAATCATACATTATGTGTAGTGATGCAATTAAACTAATATGAATATTCTTACGTGGCGAATAGCAAAAGATATTCGTAAATCGTCGTTTATTGCATTTCGTTGAAACACTCTCGTTTTATTTCAGCGCAATGCAATGCAATGGACCGAACGATGCACCCATTCATTAGTTATGGTTGAGAGTTAGGTTGCTAGATTTGTGTTCAAACTTTAATTACACTTGTTTCATACCGAATGTTGTATCATCCACATAAAAAATATTGTTATTTCGAAACATGCCGTATAGAAAAATCTACTTCATATTCGTAAAATGGAGTGGTATTCGTTACATCAATAATATTGTACGTATATGGAAGGTAGTTACAATGTTAAACGGTACATCAAAGTATCAATAATACGGTGCGGTGTGGGAGGGTGGCCTCGCCCCATTTCTCCCCATCCACCCCTTCGCTAACTTCTCTAAACAAACTTTGTTGTTTTGCGTTATTGAAACACTTTATTGTTTTTCTTTCATCTCCTCTCCTTTGAGATGTCGAAGTTCGCCGTAGTAACCAAACGAACATTTATGTTTACGATAGCTTGTTAACTTTGTTCTTGATTGTTGTTCTACAGTTCTAGACTATTCTAACTTGTATTTAAATTATATCGTTTCATGTTCTATATTTCGTGTTGAAAGCTTATTTTGCTTTGAGGAATTTCAGATTTCAAGTATATTATTACAAACATTAGTTATGGTAGGATGGAGTTAAAAAGTCTTATTTTATAGATTTAAACATAGCAAGAAACTATTGTAGCAAGTCCTATTCATCTTTCTAAGACTAAATCTTTCTGAGTGAAAAATATATCTGGCCACGCCTAAATTAATTATTCAAGATTAATCTAACTTTGTCAGATACAGCCTCGTCTGCCCTGAATAAATGTAAAGTAGCCGAAGTTAAGCTGTCAAATAAACCGTACGACTTTAGATGCCCTTACTTAAGTCGGCGAGGTGATTGCGAACTGGCAACTACAATTATTACAATAACTCATCAAACTCTTCACAGACTGTCAGAGTTTCGGAGTGCTTCAATCTATCTCGAACTTTGCTAAGTAATTACAGTTAAAAAGTTGAGACGTTAAACAAATTTATACTGCGAATTAGCGAGTGGAAAACTTGGCGGGGCTCGCATTACTGGCGGCCGACGTCCAACTTTTGAGTAACCCCCTTTCGCCCCCTTTTCTGGTTTCCCAAGTAACTTTCTTTAAGTTCCTCTTTGTTTCTCACAAGTTTGTGCTCAACTTGGTCTGTTGCTGTCGACATGTTTATCGACTACTCCGTTTTGTTTATTGTATTGATAGTTTTGATGAGCGCGTGAGTTTTGCTTTGTGCGCATTTTATATGATAACTTTATGAGTTATGATGTTTATTTGTATTGTTTTGTTTGTTTTATTGCTCTTCTTCTAGGGATATGACAGTTATTGTTATTTATTACAGTCATTCCTTCGAATGAACCTATTATGTAATTCCAGTAAAAGATATAAATAAATGTGAATCAACAACCCGCTGTCTGTTATAACTACTTATAACATCAGTATGAAGATTGAAGACATTAGTCACTACAATTTACGAAAATGATAGAGAGATGGTTTTAACATATCATTTCTAGGTAAAACTAGCATGTACTATATCAAATCTTAACTGAAATTCCTTGAAAACGATACTCACTTACCCTTTAACTTATATCCATCTTCGCAATTTTCTATTTTCATGAAACCGTGTAGATACACGATACCAAATATGTTCAAGGTTGTATTCGCTTTATAACATAACACCTGTACGCTGTGCCTTTACCAGCCGATGCGATGAGAGCGACATAAAACAGACACGTATTTGTTTACGCCACCCGCCACACCGACCGTGTGAGAAACTTTAGATGGGAATTTCGGGAATCTTGTTTGCTTACGAATATAAAACACCTGCCAACCTCCCTGTTTTACTTTCAAAGTTATCCGTAAAGCCATCCTTGTTTGTTAGGAATTTATTTATACTAAATACAAAATATTTATGAGATGGGCCGCTTCGTTTTTCTATGCTAATATTGATTTCACAGTAGTTTGCGTGAGAATCTAATTTTGTTCCGGAACTAGATTTTGTCTGCGACTTCGTCCGCGTGGAATTCATTATATATTTACTACCTTACTGCTCTGCTCCGGTGGATTTTAGAGTGATGTTAAATATTTAAAGACAATTATTTGATATTTAGACTATCAAACACAAAAATAATTATTAAAATCCAACCAGTTATTCACGAGATAAGCTTTAACAAACAAACTTTCTCCCGCGGTTTCGTCTGCGTAGTACGTATACAACAATATAAAGTAGTAACAATATGTTACGCGCCTTATAGTCAGTTCACTATAAGCAAAATCCAGCCGATTAGAAGATTAAGCGATACAAACAGACAAACGGACAGATAGACAGACAATCATTTTAAAAACAGTATTTTAGGCATTGGTATCGTGCAAATAACTATATCTACTGAAAAAAACATTGTTATTTTGATATTAAAAACAGAATCTTATTAATTTGTATACATGATCAAGTTAGTCACCGCCCACTTGAGTTGAGTACATTATTTTAGTACGCACTTGCTGTACAAGATGGCGCTAGCAGTTGCGTAATGGAAAGTCCCACGGTATGACCGGAGGCGGAGATGCTAAGGCCTATAATATACTAGTGATACTAGTCTATCTCATGAATAATATCTATGACTGTAACGGTATCAGGCGGTAAAGACGATCTTATTACCATATCTGGTTCTATTAACTACTACTTATTCCTGTTATTAATAAATGTAGCGTAGAGAAACGGTTTGACAATATATTTTGAAATTTGTTCTCAGGAGTTGACTGTGACCGATGATACCGTTTTGGAGGAGCACAGCGAAGACCCTTCGCTCGTGCAGATGAGGCTTCTCGGCGATGGAGGTAAATATATATATAATTTGTATCATACTTAAGATATGAACAAATGGACGTGACGTCACGAAATGACGTTACATACAGTTGAGAAATTTAGGGTTCTAGCAAGAGGTGACCGTAGCTGGTTGGTTAAAGCGACTACCCGGTCTGCAGAAGGTCGCAGGTTCAAATCCTGCCGGTTCCATATCTTTATCAACTGTTTCTTAATATAATTTGCTAATCATAGCTAAATGCTATAAAAATAATCAATAAGGAGATAAATCTACGACTTTTTGACCTATACCTTATATAGAATTGCTACTCAACTAACATCCAAAAATAACATGCAATTAAAAAAGCAGTTAAACCAGATACCAGTCAAATATCTCTACAAAACATTACTCTAATTACAAACTAGCATGCTATATTTTAATCACCTAAAAGCACCGCAATACCGTATTCAGCTGTCACATTATTCCGAAGCGATTAACAGAACCGCCATGACTGATCGCGATAACAATAATGTGGGTACAAGGAAACAATGGCTCTGGTTACATAACCTGCTGAACAATCTTCGACCATCTGCACAAAACAATAGCACGTTTCACCACGCATTATGATTTATGTCTCATGTATTTTTAAATAGATATCGCTTAGTAACCAAAGGTCGTTCTATCATTATAACTGCCGTTATCTAGTAACCTGATTAGGAAACGCAAACAATGTGTGACCTTTGCTTGTAAACACGGCCTTAGATGATTATCGTTTTTAATTTATTATTGAAAACTTGTTGACTTTGCTCAACGTTGTTACCTATACGGATATATTAATGAACTGATGAAATAATAAACAAACAACTTCTTCTTCTTCTTCGTCGTGTCGATGGCTGAGTCAAATTTTATTGGCCCAATAAGTGGCCACTGTTATGGCGCTCTCATCGGCGTTCATGAGCGCCTCCCTTGTGCAGGTGGTAGGGCATTTTGGACAATCAGTAAGGTGGTCAAGGTTTTGACTTGCCATCGTGGTGAAAGGATTAGCCAATTCGCATTTAAGAACTCGCGAATTGCCCAGGGTGCGCCGGACGTAGGGAATTGTTGTGTACGTCACTCGAGGAGGCTCCTTTCATGCACCCCACAAACAACTGATATGCATATTATTAACAGAAGTAGATACAATAAAAACATTATGTATTCTATATAATTGTCATTTAACATAACGAGCTGTGATGTGTAGAGGTGTTAAACACACATACTTCACCTGTTATGATTAGGTCCCATGGGATAGAAAGTTAGCCTATCGCCATTCACCTGGCACAATACCAACTCCGTGCTGCTATTCGAGAAATTCCTCATGGATAAATTCCAAATAACACTTTTCCCTGACCCGGGCATCGAACCCAAGACCCCACGGTGAGAGGCGCATACGCTTACCACAAGACCAACGAGAATTTTAAAAGAAAAGTACTGAATTATCAAGTGTTCTTCAAACACCAAATATCATTATGAAAGTTTACAGACTGCATATTTCTTCAAAATTAACGATATCTTTCATGAAAAGATCCTTTGTTTTGATAACAGCAGACAGCTTAATAACACAGCATTATTATATTGTGCAACGATGTGTACTAATGCATATAGTTGTAATAAGAACATAGGATGGGTGTTGCAAGTACTTTTACATACATAATTGGATTGAAACCTTAGTAATTGACGTTGCGATAATGTTAAAGGAAAAATACTTACAACACGACGCTAATGTAGGAAATATCAGCGGGCATTCTTGTTAGGCATATTATGCTGCTATTTATGGCAATTATGTTATGCTATCGGATCTATAATACCAGGGTAATATCATGTAGCTATTAGCAAGTTAATAATTTCAGCAGCGTATGTGCTTCGCTTTATTTAATTAACATGTTTAATATTAAATTATTTTGTAATGTAATCTCGTAAAGCTCCCTTGTTGAATTTATAATGTTTTTTCAGTGATCGAATCAATAATGAAGGGAGAAGTGGTGGGCGTGATGCCGAGGCGGTCCCGCTCCAGTCTCCAAGTAAGTTTTAGCTTATAATCATCTGTCTTAAAAATATTTCATTAAGTAAGATATCTCAGTACCACCCGTCTGCCGCGGGTTAAAGGAAAATTATCCAGTTCCAAGAGATCATTCCTCGAAACTAACTGTATAATGTGTTCGCAAACTTGTATTCACATTAGGCGAGCGGGAGTACTCATTAATTGAGTTTCTCAGCAGACTGTGTGCTAAGTTTATGAATATTTTGAAATTATGCCGCGTTTTGTATTCATAGTAAGACTGAAAGATTCGCTTTGCTGTCTTTGGTATTTAGGCTCAGCTAAAAGAAGTCTTTGGCACGTAACTACTGTTAATTTCTGTAAAGCGAACAAGGATCGCAACGATCCGACTGATGTGCTGATAGAATGCAAATAAGTGCGTATGTATAATGTATATTCAAGTAGCGTATAATTATGTGTCTTTAGATCCGTCGGTTATTTCGATGTTCACGTGTCGCGACAGGTCGGCAGTCGGCGCCTGATGACGCATAAGCCGCCATTATCCCGAGCCCAACACCCGTTCAGCTAAATATGGTATAAATGACTAACTGGTAGCCGCAGTTACGATCCCATTGCGTGCCACCCGCCCGGAATTAATGATGAATTAATTATAATGATGACGGCCGGTTTTATGTATAACGTAAGCATCGAGGAAGAATTTTAAGACTGACCTCGTGCACGTTTATTAAACAAGAAAATTAATCGGAAATGCAGCCGCTTTACATAATTTCCAGCATTATTACTCAACAATGAGTTCAACCTTGTTAAGAGCAGAATGTTTTCTGAATTTAATTTGTATAAGTATCTGACTGTTTAACTGAGTCCTCGCCTGCGCGGTACAGGGGCGCGGGGGTATGACGACAAAAGGGACTGAGACAGGTGCGGGCGGTGGGCAAATTTTTGTAATTGTTCATTTCGTTCGCTACATGGGTACCTGTACCCATACATACATGGTACATGTACCCTGTGTTGCCCCTGTACCGCGCAGGCGAGGACTCAGTTAAACGGTCAGCCTATGGTGGAATAGTGGCGATCTGTTGGTGAACGACCAAGTTTAAGAACCACTAAAGCCATTTGAATATTAGAATAGAAACAGACAGTGGACACAGTAAGAGCTGAGTTCGGGCCGGCATTGTTTTAATGGTAATCGCGGGTCCAAAAGACAGCCAATTTGGTCGCAAGTGGAACGTTCCGTTTCAATATTAAATAGCTACATCTATGTGTTTAAAACTTCTTGTGGACTTCTAATTTAGCTGCTGCTGTTACAAGTGTGGGATAATTAGCTTTTCAGGCCATAAATATGTCTAGACTAATTCTATTCGTGAAGCGATGTGTTTGCTTAACGAAGTACGTATTCCGAATGGATTCGCCCCTGTAACGTTGTAAATTACGGTGGCAATTTAGAAACACCCGGCGACGACACTTTTTCTATTTATGGCTAGGGTTTATTAACTTGTAATCTTGTTTAGATATTTATTTAAAAACGTTTACCCGTTTTATCTTTTTGTCAACTGTTCTTCTTTTTGAAACTGGTTATATTTCTGAGAATTTCGGATTAAAATTTATTTACTTATACAATATTGTGTTGTGCAAACTCAGTTCTATACCTGTCTGTAGATCATATTTATTATCGTGTTTCTATAAGGAACTTTTAACTTGTTGGTCGAGCTCTTGTGAACAAGGTCGAGGGCGGTAGTAACACGGCCTCACCTTTAAGCTGCCGCTAAACAGTAGAGCCTCTATTACTGTGTTCCTCTGCCGCCAAACAGTAGAGCTTGCATTACTGTGATCCGGTTTGGTGGTGAGATCCGGCCCTGAAATGATTGGCATATGAGGCTTAACACCGTAGTCTTCAGCTGCAGCGACGCGCGACGCATCTACAATCTACTTTTTTGGATTTTTGATGTATATGGGCTGTACTCCACTTACCATCAGGTTGACTACACGTTCGTTCGCTCAAGGCAATAGTATAAAAAACTGCTTTGTGTTAAATACTTATCCCAAAACATCTGCATCCCTATTACGTTTCACAAATTTTGTAAAAAATATTTTTCTTGTCACAAAAACCCTTGCCAAAGTACTTTCTTTTAGCCAAAAAATCTAGAAATAAATCACCAAACTTACCATTTTGCCAAAATTAATTTTCAAACTCGGTAACCTTCCAAGATAAATATCGAACGAAAGTTCTGGAACACGTGGGACTTAATTGAATTCAAAAGTGTTCCTCAAGGTCCCTGGGATCGGTCGTTCGAAGGGCTTGACTTTAGAAGGTCGTTCTGACTTAGAGATTCTGGAATGACTAATTACAGGGCTTGCCTTCAGATAAACCAGTTCAGTCTAAATGTTATCTTGAAATGTCTTTGTTCAATCGCAGTTCTTGTGACTTCAGCTGTCTTACCTTTATTTCTTTAGCTCTATTCAACCTATTCGATGAAATTTCAAATGACTAAACTAGTTTGATATTATCAAAGCATTTGATACTTAAGTAAGTGTCTGCTATTGAAAAACATTAACCATAGAGGCGATATCATTTCTTTACAAAATACTAAAACTATTTCGATATCTTATAACAAGACAAGATTGCAGCCATAAAAACATAAGATATATGTATTTTACATAAATACAAAATAAAGAAAGTAAGTTCAAATTAAAAAATATAACTATAATGGGCAGCCAACACAAACTCTCTCACATCAAAACCTCTTATATAAACTGAAACTGTCTCATTGTTTCAATAGACGTATCACATTCCCTATTCAATATCCCTGGCTTCGGTCCAGGATTTATAGCTCTGTTTATACCAGCCCTACCTTTCAACTCGTTATACCAAAGTAATGCGTGTCTCAGTAACAAAACCCCGCCGTACAACAAAGGATTCAGATTAACATAAAACGAAGACAAAGAAAGTCGTCAGTTATTGCGCAGTGACCCATCCAAGCCTCGGGATGTGTGCCTATTATTCACCATAACCAATCGTTCCAGACCCCGGACCACACATACCTAAAACATCTCTCGCTGTACCTTTTACCCGCAGTGTCTGACCAGAAATTGGGTCTACGAAACTTGGTCGTATTAAAACACCCACTCATACTTTCATATTCCTTTGAACCTTGGCTATTTGAATAATCTTTACCTGATATCATAAACTCTGATTTATAATTTGACTCAGATTTAATAGACGGAATCAATTCTGATTCTATTAATTTTGGTATTGTTTTGAAAAAGCTAGATGTACATATTTTACAATCTTTGATTTGATTGTTGATTTCTGCAATTTGGTGAATCTATTTGCTCTCTATTGGAAGGAATCCAAAGTGAAGCTCTTGTTGAAGCTTCCTAGATTCTAAAAAATACTGGGTCAAATTACGCTGTAAAACTATAATAAAGTCCGGCTTGCAAAAAGGAAATGGAAGTAATTTATAAAACGCTAATACAGTCATCCGAATTCGTGTCACCGTCCATAAAGCATATTTCTTTAGAAAGCCAGGAGGCAATGAGAGAGATTTAGTGGTGCATTGTGTATGGACGTCACGTACAGCCGTGCAATGCCCGATAGTGCTCATCTCGTATGCCACCAATACACTCCGCTATAATTCTCATCTGGCTATGTTTGCCGCACGAACCGTCACCACACGCGCATCGTTAATCAAAACATTACACTTTAAACGAGTTTACTGTGTTACCTACTCCGATTCGTGCAGGATGCACATAAACCTTGAATGCTATGCGCTAACATTGTTTAGCTGGCACCGGTGTACTACTTTCCACGTACAAAAATATGAAAAAGACATTTCAAAGCTCCTGTAGTTTGTGACGTGAATTATTCACATCGCAGCCACTCCGGCCGACAACAAAGCGTTCAAAACAATCTCACATTTGCATACTCGACGGAAACCTAGTTTGACATTCATAAAGGCACAATTTATGCTCAATTAGTGCAAATTCCTGTTCCTCTTACCTCCAATTTTAATTCAGCCGAAAATTCAACTCGACGTAAATCCTGCAAATAATACGATTATGCCGAACATTGTGCGCCGATTTGACAAAGGGGAGCGGAGCAATTCTCTTCGTAGCAATTTGTCTGGTTCAGTGACCCTTTTCGGAGACATGAGTATTCCCCGGGCTCGGAACCCATAAACAATTCATCTTGTGAAATCTACGCATTGAGATAGGACATCGGAGCAGGGGCATTATGAATGCTCTTAGACTATCGATTCGAAAAGTACATTCAAACAAATCATCTCCGCTTTTCGCTCTAGCCGTGCTGTAATAGCACCGTCTCTGTCGCTACGTGAGTGGAATGCTAAACTGTAAACCTAACTCGAGTTGTTCCTGTACGTGCCGCGGGGGATAGTAAAAGGGACTTTGAAAAGTGCACTTTAGAGTGTTTTTGGATCGCATGCGAGGACCGGTGTGCAGGTGTTCCGTGATCGTGTAACAGCTATTACTGAGCTAGTTTTTCTATTGACTTTTCCGAATTGAACGGTCAAGAAACATCTGGAGCGAGTTTTTGTCTAAGACTAACTGGCACTTGTAATGAAGATTTGAATCGAAAGTTGGCGCCGGGCGCGCCGCAAAGGTTTATTTACAACTCATTTAAAACTTTGCTAATGACCAGGAGTGTTCGGTGTGGGGAAATCCGGTTAGTCACGAACACGGTGTAGCTTCAGTCGTTTAGTAAATTAAAACATTGTTTTGACGTAACATTTTGGCAGCGTTTGTTGTCTACTGCTTTGTCTGGGATGTACGTGACATAAATCTTATAAATTTGTGCAGCTGTTAATATTTGTTGGGCAGTATTAAAATTTTAATTTACGTCACGACATTAGTTTTTCTTGTTTTTACTATCGATCAACGTAATAGACGTTGAGTATCTCTTGCTGAGCACGTTAGCTACGATAACCTACTTTGGACTTGATTTATGAAGGTGTTCTTCAATAAAAAACACCAATCGGTGTCAAAGGAGCTATTTAACGATTCGATACAGAAAGTATTAAAACAGTCATTTATAGTCACGTTTATTTTAATTTGAATATCACCTAATATTTATGTTAATTACAGTAATTAAAAAGTAATTTATGTTCTTAATAATAATATTATAATGTCAACCGCTCAATTTATATAAATATTCATGAGATTGACATTTAGTTATGTTATCCGGATTTGGGTGGAAGCCAGAGTGAAACACGGTACGGTCCCGACAGCCCAGCCTATTTCTAAATGATATATCCAAGATTGCCATGTGACAAATGTGTCTAAACATTTCTAGACAAATATAGAGCGAATAAATATTTTATATTATTTATCGTTATATTAGTGTTTAATTTATTCAAGGTTATATCAAAACGACGGTAATATAAACACGGTTATGGTTATTACATATACGTGTTACATATAATAATATACTAACACACTTAAAACGAAGAGGTAAGGAAGTGTTGCACTCGCAACTAACATTTCAGAGAAACCATTTCAAGTTGGAGGACAGCCAAGAAGTTCTCACCTCCCGGTCGATCCGAATAAATTATCATTTGAGACTAGATGTTGATATGCGCCAACACCAGCCCAATGAAATCTTTATTATATTTCACGTTGAAATTTAAAATACGTGCAAACTATTAACAAATCTAAAATACCCCAAGGAATCGATTAAAACCTAATGGTCTTACGTGAGATTTTGCAATAGATATGCATTGGACGCGAATGTTGGCCCAAGAGAAATCAAAAATCTCATTCCGTAAATTGTCTATTACCATTCGAAGATAAAAATACCATTTATTTGTATTTCGTACATTTTGTATATGGACTTTTAAAAGGTTCTAAAAGCAACAAGACCAACAAGAGTGGCTGTGTTTGTATCGGACGTAAAAACAAAATGGTACGGTTTAGAAAAGGGGAATATATCGAAAATAGAGCATGGCATGCAAATTCAATTGCACGCTGTGCCATATCAGGCCGTGTTGTAGAAAATGTACGGCGAAGTAGTCGCGTTGCTTGTCTGCCGTGGGAGTCGCGTGAATCGATTCAAACTTTTCCTATTACCATGGAATTGGCTCCAGCATCACTTGTTTTTGTGCATACATTGTCTCCTTGCCGTACGATGCTGCGGTATAACATTGCTCTTTATTATAAACTCAATATTCTTCTAGCGTTCAGAGTTTATCATGTTGTCATAGAAATTCTCTTGAGATTTGAAGGACGGCATGCTCTTATCGAAATAAAATGCGATTGTGCTCATTTTATTCAATATTACATCAACTGGGTAAACTCATAATCGTATCGTGGATAAAATTTATATTTACGAATGGTAGGCCACTTCGAAAGTAAATAATTTACTAAATTACTTTATTATGACTTCGTGCTTTCAGCAGCGTTCTACAAAAAATATTTAAAGCGTCAAAAAATAAAAATAAGATCAATAATAACAAAATAAACAAATAACAAAAGCCCCAGAAACCTACATTTTTATAATCCTAACTGTCTAATCAACTAGTGATGGTAAGACTCCCAAAAATCGCAGCAAGTTATCGATAAAAAATACTTCACAATTTCCATTCAGTAAAGGCGTGATCCATAAACATCGACCTTATTGCCCCTTTATACTTACTCTTTTGTATAAGTTGGCTTCAGCCATAAAAAGTAGAAAACGCTTTAATACAGTTTTTGTATGATACCGCAAGTGTCAAATAAATAAACTTTCTCCCTGACAACCAGGTCACTGGTGACAATGTAACAAGGATGAATGGTTGCCATTTGCAATTTATTCGTTTTCGTCATATTCCTTTTGGAGACGACCGTAGAACGTGGCCCATTTCGCTTTATTGTGTTTAATGGCACTGTTCTAAAACTCGTTTATATACGTGAATCAATCGGAATGGCAGACCAAGGACAACATTGTATTCGTACGATGTCGATACTCAGCATTGCTCATCAATTTCTTCTTTTTGGCCTCTCGCCAAATAACTGGTGTGTAAAAACAAACTCTGTTAGATTGGGACCTGTTAGTGACTAAGCCTGATTGATAGTACTTTTTTTTTTATTCCACTTTGTGTAGAATGATGGTATCGTGGGCGATAATCTTTACATTTAGTGAATTTATGTATAACTAATAATGCCATTAGTACACAAATATATTAGAATTATTATGTTATGTTTATTACAAAAGCTGAATTATGAAGATCAGAGGAAATGATCAAATGTACCAAGTTTTGTAATTGTATTATTTTTCATTATAATTTGTATTTCCATTGGTTCTAATTGCGTATTATGTTTATATTAAAAATGTTTATTATTACAAGGGCTTCGTTTCGATACACACGCTTATACGTGTGGGAGATTTTATTATTAGATAGTTCTGGTAAATTCTGCTAGACGTCAGAACCCAGCCAATCTGTCTGTCTGTTGTTTAGCGAGAAATTTCGTTGTACCATATTTCATCAGGAATTTATATTATATTATTTGATGCTCTGCCAAAATGAAATTTTATTCTTTAAGGCGTACGTTTGTAAGTTTTCAAGATATAAATCTGAAAAATCTGAACAGTATTCTTCGATATTTCTGCGTTAATTAGCTAGTTACGAGTTGTTGATTCATTTAGAATAACAAGAGAGAGAGTATCTCGTGGAACTGTAATCGGTAAAGTTTGAAACAACATCGGCCGACTTTCCACCTCCACCGGTGGAGTTAGTTAATGTGAGTTCCCGTGGCGTGCAGCGGATACGGATATCGATCGGGACAAGTGCGGGACGCCGGGATTCGTCTGGCACGCCCGGGTAACCGAACACCCTAGCCTCACCCCCACCACACCGATCCACCCGTCAAAAGGGTCTGTATTAACGCGCCACTCACTACTTTGTTCTTGTTTTGTTTGAAGGTTAATATTCATTTTGACCTGAATGACAATTCCTTATGGTTCAAACATTTAACTTTTTTGTGTTAGTTTATGAGTGGGTATGATGTCTCATTTGATTATCTAAAACAGATTTACCGTATTACGAACATGTCAAACTGGATCAATCACTATGAACATTAATTAATTACTAAGATTCATTATATTTATCACTTTCTTTGAGCTCTTTATCTGTTAAAATTTAATGTATGATAATCCTGTTATCTCAACTTTCGTTAATTAGTTACCAACCAGGTCTTAATCATATCAGGTCATAATCTCTTAAATAATTCAATAACAACTGATATCGGGCCTAGCAATAAAAAGAAGCTACTCGACTGTGTTATTATTATATTACACCACAGATAATCTATTATCACCTGTGATTTCACAAATCTATATCGCTAAAAGATGACCTTGTTTGTGCGGAAGGCGCAATGTGTGTGAAGTATCATTAATTATGCAAGCCTGTCTGGTGGCCGGGCCGCTGAGCCGCGCTGCTGAGGGGTTCCAGAGGGGGAGGGGAAGGACCGTCGCGGGGGTGCACTTCCCCCCGCGCGACGCCAGTTTGCGCCATTCTCCCGCGCCGGCACGACTACGCTCGGTTACTCTTTACTCGGAACGGTTTACTGAACGCATCTTACCTTTCACCGCACTAGCGTCACATGTTTTTCGAATTTCTAATGTGCTGCGTGACATCGTGAAGTGATTTTGGTGCTTAGTGGCCATTTGGACCTTGCGCCGATCGCCGACAACCGGCGTGCTACCGGTACTTGTCATGACTCATTGTTTACTATCGCCTATTAGCATTTACAGCCGGCTTATGTCTATCATCTTGTATTAGTATTTATTTACAAAAGTTATACAACTTTCTTTCGCATAACATCAGTATCTTTTGAAATAATACGTAATGATTAATGAATGAATAGCACAGATTCATGATTATGTTAAACTTTACAGATTTCTTTTCTTTATAATTCAGGCTGATTTAGTAGTCGTTAAGTATGTTTGAATTATGGCACAGGTAAAGCATACACATAATTATTTATATATTTGTCTGTCTTATCTCCTCATATCTAATAAAATACTCTTGCAAATATATATCCATAGCATCGGTTTGGGTATAGTATAACTAATAGTCGTCTAAGTTTTAGTAAATTATCTGCTTTAATTTATATTTAACATTTTACCATTCTACCTGTAAGCTAATTGGATACTTAATTTCCTTTGTCTTCAAATAATATTACGTACAAGCCTAATCTGCAACAGTGAACATGCATCGAAAAGCTAATTAGCATATAATGGCATGAGCACGACCGCCTAATACATACGTATACATGCATATATAATACACTCGCTTGCAACTATGTAGGCGCAATGCATACAAAGTAGAGATAGCCACACCCCGATAAGAGGACTGTCTCTTTCCTACCTTCGTCGAGCGTGATATAGATATAGATATATCGCAGCGTGTATGTACAACTTAACAGACCGTTAATTTCAAATAGATGTTTACGATACTTTCAGAAAAGTTTGCGAGAATCCCGGAGTCCGGAATTAGATCAGTTGCGAGCGTAGCGCATCACTAATCGACGCACGCACGCACAATGTCGGCCATATTGTTATTGTTATTACATCGCCTTAGAAGGAAACAGCTCGTTTGACTCGGTCTCGATGTTTGCTTTTGTTCTTTTCTAACTTCTTTGTTAGTCGTTATTGTTCCTTTGTTCTGTATGATAAAACGACGGCTGTAGAGGAACTATTTATAAACATTCACTCTTCTATCGGCACATTTTCTAATGCGTACCGTTCCCACAATTATTGAAATTTCTTCAACGTTTACGCGCTTTACTTTTCCACGTCCAATATTACAATAGAAATCGAATCTCTCAACGTATAAACCGAGATTGTAACTTGTTCAGATGTGGCCTAACTTAAGCATTTGTTATTGTACTTTTACGGAATAAAATATGACCGTAAACGGCAATAAAGACCAAATAGGGAGTAAAATTGTTCGCTAGACGCAACGACATAAAGGCGGTACATGAATACCACAAGGCCCGTCTACGTCCCACGTACGTACGCCCACTCCCGCATGTTAAGGCTATACGTGAATAAATCTCACCTGACGACGCGCCGGGCCCGCACCGCACCGCTCCGTGCCCCGCCGCACCGCACCGGACCGAACGTATACAAGGTTTATCTTACGTTTGCGGATTTAATAGAAACGTAAGCGGTTCTACGAAATTGCTGCCAGTTATATACAATACGAAACAACATTTTCTTTACGAAAATATATTTATTTTGATTGTCTGTTTTGTCAAGCGAACTAACGACATAATGAAAGAATAAATAGCTGGATGCGAAAATTCCCAACCAATTCAATTGTTAGAGAGCAAAAAGTATAAGAGTGGTGTTTGTTATTCTTAGTTAAGGAACTATGGAGAGAGCTATCGAGATGGTATTGAACTAACAAAAGCATAAGTTCCACTGCCACAATATTTCGTTCTGTGCCTCTGATATTTATGATCGGTGTCCGTTGCCAAGATATATTTTACGATCAGTAAGTAAAACAAAGCGTATGACGTCACAAATGATAGCTACATTTATCATAAGCCGTTATCCGGTCGACCTCAACGCACTTTTATATCATTATTAATTAGGGACGTATTTTTTAATGAAGTTTGGCTCATTTAGCAGCAGATAAGCAACTAAGTATGTATTCAAAACAATTGCAACTCATCGTATTATGATGTACAAATATTGTTTTGTTTTGAAGCATTATATCTGCAGTCTGAGCTCACGTAACTCGAGGCTTAATTTATGTTTATGGCTTCTTTTTATTTCTTTACTAACTCTAGACATCTTTCTTCGGTTCTTGTTTTTCTAATATGTTATTATTTAGCTTAGCTTTGTGCATATTAGCATTATTCACGGATCTGACTACGACAGAGTAAAAGGATTGTTGATTTTATCGAGACAATTTTATTGGCTTTAAAATCTGAGATGAAGTATACAAAGTATATCATAACATAATGCACGCTCTGATCGATTCTTAATAACAATATAAAGATAAAATACTAAATAATTTTAATATCGTCAGTAGAACAATTAAAGCAAGCAAAGCACCACATGGCGGCACCCTTACTTTGAAATTCCATTTATTTCCATTAAATACGCTGTAGAGTCGTGTAACTTTGAAAGGTAACTATAAAATTAATCTCTTCTTTATTATGTTGACCCAGTTTGTGTTCTCGTAGATTAATTACGTATTCCTTTTACTTACTGCTACTGCAATAAGACATTAATAAAATAAGTTTGGGAACCTTCCAACTTTTGGTGTTGTGTGGAACTTTCGGCGTATGTATAAGCCGTTTATAGCCGTCTTACATGTTTTATTTGTGTGGAGTTCTACCTTATTTCCGCTATTTTCCTTGTACAATTCTATGAATAAATAAACCCAATATTGTATGTAATTCGGTCTGGTTTGCTTTAATTTATCCTTATTATTGCTATCCTTATGAAACATACCTAGCTATACAATCATTTTACGACGGTTTAACGTACTTTATCAAATTATATTGCCAAGACTTCTAACTTATTTATTAACACTTCCTGTAAAACATGAATGTACTCATATTATGTAAATACGTGGAATATGTAAATAAATACAATGAATTATACATCGACCAATAAATTAAATGCTATCGGGGATTGACGAGTTGTTTATCAATTCCTATCCAAGTGAGTATTCAAATACAAATTGAACAAAATGTTATTAATTAATTTGTGAACTTTTTAAATCCGGATTCGTAAATTAGAAGGATATGGAACAAGGTTAATCATAATCATTATATTTTTAAGAGTTGCGCCACTGCAATATAAATGTATTATGCTGTGGCTTTGTTTTGCTCTAACCTGCAAGACTGCTTGTTAAATTACTATTCTATATTATGTTATATTTATTTTTGTACAATAAGTATGTTTTATGTATATTCATGTATATATTTATGTTTAATCAAATCAAATCATTTTTATTGCAGGCATCAAGACCCATTTACATAAATATCTTAGACTAACATACATAATATTATCTTATTATTTAATGATTGTTTTAATATGTAATAGTAAAACTTTAATAGTATTTCTTTTTTATATTTTTGTATTTTATTCATTAATCAGGTAATAGATACATTTTTATCTACACCCATGCTATAAATCCTCTATAAACGTTCTTGAAACAGTTAGCTTATTGCCAACATTAAAACAGCCAGTGTCATAATAACCATTATAACACCCAAACGGGTGTTATAATGTTGTACTGAAATTCTTTATGCAACTCCTTTTTTACTCATCGAACAGCCACATTCTCATGGCATCTTTATGAATTTCAAAAAAAGAACATGTCATGCACGCGCGTTTCACTACCCCAGCGCCGTAATTTAAATAAAAACTTATTCGAATTTTTGAATTGACGTCGTATCCCGCCATTTTTGTTCAATAATAGTATTGAAAAAATACTTTTTAATAATTGTACGATTCAAAATGTAAATAATTATTACAATAAATAATTATATTATTACCTATACATAGTTTTTTTGTATTAGATACTCACTAATTAAACTTTCCATGAATTTACATAGAGTTCTTACAACACTGTACCCTAATACCCTATGGTTTCAGAACATTTATAGAGGATTCATATCATGGGTGTAGATAAAGTCTTGTATGCAACTGTTATAATTAGGTATTAAAACACTCATGTGATACTATTATCACACTCGGCTTCGCCTCGTGTGATAAACCCACACTCGTGTTTTGATACCCCTCATTATAGAACAGTTGCATAAATAACTATTAATCCTTCTTACTCATACTATTTACCTTATCATTTGTCATACTATAATAGCTTTTGTCAATGTAATTATTTTATTTTCAAAAATCTCGCGCGTGTCTTTCAAAGGGAAAACTAGTTTCAGGGACTTTTCAAGTCATTGACAATATGCTGAACTACTGTCCTATTTGTCATTATGGCTAGTATATTAATATTTGTATTACTGTCTTTATTTCTATTTCTGTTCATTATTTTATAATGACATAACAACTATAAACGAAATAACATTACATAATATAACCACTGTTACAGTGTTTATATTATGAAATGTTATTTTGTTAGTCGTAATGTTTTTAAATTTTCTTTCTTTCTTTCTTTCTTTAAGTGGTCTTTTAAACCGATATAATCTTGTTAGCAAAGTCGGACCGCAAAGACTTAGAACTGGACTAGGGATACCGGTCTGTTATGGGAACGTTTGGGAGGGGGGTAATGATGAGGCGAGAGGGAAGGAGGGGTATACCGGTCCGACGAGTCGTGTTGCACTCCTGCCCTCGGGCTCCACGAGATTGAGAGATAAACGTACCGGGAACACGACGCTCGTATGAACATACTATGACCTGAGGTGCTAGAGATCCGTAGCCTGAATGGCTAAAGGCAGAACCACAGATTCAGAACCTTCTTGCTGATAATTTCTTTGAATATCCGTCTGGCTAAAATCGAGTCTTATTAATAAAAAACAAAACGGGCGCTTTGATTTCCTGCTCTAAAACTATATATTAAATTATTTTATTATTTTTATATTATATTTTAGATATTATACGCCTGTAAAAATTCCCGGCAAAAATCATAAATTCATAACCTATGGAACCCTACACAATACTGTAGGTGGCCTTATACATTCTTGATCTTTTTCTTTCTTAACAAGCTTGAGAAAGTTCGTGAAATTGAATACTCGTGTATACGGAACACGGCCTCGTAATATTTCTAAACAATGATAAACGCTTAATCATCACGAGTATAACAATTCTACTCGTTGCATAATGAAATAATAACCCAGAACAATGATTACAATGCATTCTCGAGTACACGCCTTTGTATTTTTTCGATAAGACGTTATAAATAAGTGGGGCGTATTGACTTAGCTCATATGATAACGTTATGAATCATTTGTGATAGCTTTATATTGAGCACATTATAAAGACATTTAGACAATCTAAATTAAATCTGCTTCCAACTTATTACTCTTAATCTTTGATGGCACACGTGATAGGGCCTAAAATATTTAATTGTTTACCAAATAATGTAACCTCCTCAAAGTCACGTAGTGTTTTTTAAAAATAAACTTAAGTGCTGGCTCGTTCAGGAAGCCTTTTACTCAGTTGATGACATATTCTTGGAAAATTAGTAAGAAAATAAAGATTGTATATAAAATAGTTAAATTGGATATAAATGTGTCTTTTTTGACTAATGTTCCATTAGAACTGTACTTTATAAATTATTGCATTAATTCTATTATTTATTTATAATGAATGATATAAATGTTGGGGCTATTGTATTTTATGATCAATTCATCTATATTCATGATTTTGTATGTGCTAAAAATGTTATACCGTGTAATTAATCATTATCAATAAAAGTGTTTATCTGTTTATCAATGTTTGATCCTGTAATTAGTTAATTTCTAGCACGGGACAGAAACTACTTACTGTAGTACATATATTATATCACTTGTTCAGACAAGCCTTTGGAAACGTCCATGTGTTGTATTCATGTTATTTTACCTACCACTAAGTTGGCTTTGGACATCATTCCACCAGTCCAAAAGGAAAAATAGCTTGGAAACCCCATTGACAAATACATCTTAGTTAGGAGATTCCAGGGAAAGATTAAGAAAGTCGTTGTATCCGCAATGCATTTAACCGTGTATACTAAATTAGAGGATTAAAAATAAATAAATTTGCTTTCATCTATAGATTATTTTATTTTATACAATGTACAGTCGGCCAATGAGTTAGGTATGCAGGGCAAAAACTTCTAAGTCATAGTAAAGACTTACGACACCAGTTATGGATAAGCGAGTTATATATCTAATAGTGGGTACATTACACTTATTAAATATGATATACAAACTTGCATATCTATTGCAGTCAGTTTTTACTATGGCGTAGAAGTTTTTGACCTGTATACCTAATTGTTTGGCCCACTGTACTTTTACGGCAATAAATAGACCGTAAACTTATTAACGACAGCGTATTGCTGTAATTAAAACATAATATGCGTAATTATTCGGTCACACACATCGAGCACACGATATTCTCAAGCGGATTAACTAACTGATCCTCTTAAACCAATTACTGAAAGTTATATACCGAGTTTATAATGTACTTATATAGTTATATAGGCAGCTATTCATTGTAGGTGCTAGACAAAGGTCAGGCGAGCGTGCAAGCGTTGCGTAATGCTAGTAAAGTTACTGCTTACTTAGACGGTGCATCAGCGTTATGCAATCCACTCGAGTAAGCCACCTCCTTTACTTTACTGCTCGGGTAAACTTTTTCTTTGCCTTTATGAACGTTATTTAATTTATCTTTTGTTTTCTTAATGGAATACTTTATCGTACAATCATGTTTTTGATTAGAAAGTGCCAAGAACACTTACTTCATCAGATTTTTTACAGTCTATTAATTACATTTTTTTAAGTCTTTTCTACGTGTCTTATTATCTGGAAAGCTTTTAAACTCTTAAAGCTATATTTAAAGATTTAGGCACACAGGCGATATTTCTAAATTCTTAGCCTTAAGGTTTAATGAGATTCTTTTATCTCAAGACTCGTGACTCGCCGAGCATTTACATTACGAAATTTATTAAGAATTAAATTGAGTGTTTACTCAGCAATGTCTCGAGTGCTTTGAAGTGGAACCGAACCGTTAACCTACCTTGTTCAAATTAACCAATTAATCAGAGCTGGCGGTATTGTTTGCCCTTCACGTATCTTTTATCACGATCTTGTGAAGGCAGAGTAGTTCAATTTATGTTGGTTATTTTGTGGATATTACCGTACGGGGAGCAACGACGTAAGTGGAAGGTGAACTTTCCAATAAATCTGTGTGCCATGTTTGCGGGACGTTCACCTGCGATACCCCGGGGATATTGCACGTGTGACGAATTGATGAAATCTTTTCAATTTATTACAACATTGTCCTCGTTGGGAATTTATAAAGGATTATATTGTTTAAACGAAACCCGGACTTTACAGGGAACGTGCCTGTAAGCGGCTTAATTTCTCTGCCCGTTTGCACTTCTATAGACTTTATAACACGTGGTGACAAATCCTTCTCAATTCTCATTTATTTTAGGTCTATAAAACATCTATAGTGTTACGCGACTGCGTGTATTCTACATTTCTTAACAACGGCTTAAAAACTGTTAACATTTATAATATGGGTTTTTTTGTGTAACGTTTACTGTCATTCTCTTAGATTTGCAAACAAAGAAAAGTTTCATGAACTCTAGGGACAATATATATAAAATCTTACATTTTCGGTAAAATTACAATATCTCTCTATATATCTCATTAAGTTGTAAATGTGGAATAATACTCACAATTTAACCCGAATAATAATATCTCAGTAATAAGCGGTGGGAGCCGTTGCTAGGTGGGAGTGTTCAAAGGCTTTCCTGGAACGAAGACGTCTCTGAGAAATTACCTCCCGTGAGCATATTTCAAAGCTTCTCTTTGGCATTTGACGCTATCAAGTATTTTTATGTTTATTTTCATCGTTAAAGCCAATTGGTTTATAATTAATTATAATGCTCCAAGAATTACAATTATAAGGCAAGATATTTTATTTTCATATTAATTTAACCATTGTTCGGAGTGTGTATAGGTGTTCTATTGTTGTCTATTACGAGGCAGTTTCCAAATAAAAATATATTCAATTACTAGCTTCCGCCCGCGGCTCCGCCCGCGTGGTATGTCAATTAAAAGTAGCCTATATGTTAATCCAGACTATAAGCTACATGTGTGCAAAATTTCATCGAAATCGACCCGGTAGTTTTGGCGTGAAAGAGTAACAAACATCCATACATCCATACTCACAAACTTTCGCATTTATAATATTAGTAAGGATAACTAACAAAAGACACTGTTAGCGAAAGTGCTACATTTTATACAATAATAAAAATATTTTTAGTAACTCAGCAAACAATGGTTTCAAAAATATGTTTGTGTAGAAAACAAAAACAAAGTATGTAGATGTCGTAAGCACTGTGGCAGTGTGAACCATCCTAAGAATTGAACGGCTTAGTCTGATCATACTAAGACTTGCCTTGCCTTGCAATTCAGCGTCGAATGGTCTAATGTTCAAGTATTCAACACCATCCTGTAATACTGTTGAGTAATCTATTCAATTCGTATTCGTAGTATAGACAGCGACACGGCAACGTTTGATAGTACCGCTACAGTTACCATACAGGTTCTATAGAACACAGTTCACTACACTCCGGCCATAATGCTCAGCTTGTTTATTGTGTGTTTCAAAGGGTAGTACACAAAGGACCGATACACAGAGTTAGTGTAACGTGCGGTACAGTCTGCCCACAATATAAACGATCTGATTGTGCTCCCATTCAATTGACTTGCACTCTATACAGCTTTCATGAATGTTGAAATATTAATCATTTATACCTTCTATAGCGCTGTACCTGTTTGCAATGACTTGTCTATTGTGGTTCAAAATATGTATCACGGTGCGGTTTAAACATTGTAAATTACTATGTTGCCTTATTATACGGGTACTTCTCCTACGCCTGACGGTTTTAGGACCGTCACGATTTTTATATCAGGTCTTCAACTTATTTAAATGTTGTGACATGTGACATAATATAACGAATAAATTAACTTTTTAACTTACGCGTTGCATGATTAAGTAAAATCTAACGGGAATTAACGCGATCATGCATTAATTTACCTTTTAGGTTAATATCTGTCTGCCGAAACGTCCAGCCTAAAAGGTAAATAATGTATGATCGCGTTCATTCCTTAACGAATAAATGTTGGCAAAAATAGGTAATTTAATCTTTGCTTTTTTATGGTAGGTATACTTGCTGAGTACTTAAATATTCCTAATACTAGAAATGCAGATATCCAAATCTTATTTAACGACTCTTGGCTCAACGAGAATACCGGCTTGAAGGCAATTTCATCTCCATAACGCTTCTAAGGATTTCTATAGGGTGAATGTACCGCTTTTGAGTTCTGAGAGCGATTTCAGTTGGACTGCTCTTTGATCGAATACTCTTAATGGTTCACATAAATAGGATATTGAGTAAAACCTTGTCTTTTATGTATCATGAATTGGGGCTATTACGTTGTATTTGTGACAAATATAGAAACCGGAGATAAATAGTACCTCGCAGGTCACACTTTGCCATTTCAAGACACCAACATTGAAATTTGCATGAACACGATCTTCGAATTAATCTTGAAATAACGTGACTGGCCTACTTCTTTATACTACTACGTCTGCAAAAAATGCCCAGTATAATGTATACTTACTTTTTATTTAATTTCACGTGTCTTTTAATATGTTTAATTGAGGTAAAATAGTAGTCAACACACAATTTTATTTTGTTCTGAATTTATTTTGATAAACTAATTAACTAATCAGTAACATTAAAGAACTACATAAAGTACACTTAGGTAATTAAAGTCAGTACAATCATGATTTCCAACTGAAATGTGTATTCAATTTGAATGTTTTAAGTTAATATTTTTCAACTCGTATTCCATCATTACATTGAATAATTTAACTTTAGCTTCTACTCTTAAAGCTGGAGTTAACTTAGTTAAAATTGATTTCATATGCGCACAAAATGAATCAAGTCCATCTGCGTCTGGTTCAGGCTCTGGCTGTTTGACGGTTTTCTGCTGTTCCTCTTGTAAATAGGATATTAAATATGAATCTATATTGTCTTCATGTTTCCGTTTTTTACTCGTTTTTACTGTTGCACTGGTACCAACTTCGGCTAAGTCCGCGACGCTTGCCTCATTGCCAGATTCTTCACTTGCCTCTGGGCTAATTCTCAAACCGTTTATCTCTGTAGCGGTTGCTTCAAAAAAATCATCTTCTCCATGGCCCTCAATTTTAACAAAAGAATTACTTTCGTGTTGCGTTACGTCGTAATCTTCGCTTTCAATTCTTTCTTCCCATTTTGTCAGAACATCTTCGAGAAACTGTAACTTTTTATATAACGCCCATTTTGTTCGTTTTCGATAGCCGGTAGTTTTGCTCTTTCGTCTTAATCTGTTAAATGAATCCCTTATGTATTTCCATCTTTTTTTGCAGTCGACACCTGTAAACAAAGAAAGTAAATATTGATTTACTAGCTGACCTTATTCTGTCCAATCAATCAAAGTTTATAGCATTTTAAACAAAATAATGTCAGTACTTTTGTATTATTTTGTGTCCGGGTAATTATTTAATTTGGTATATTGATGACGTCATTCATAATCTCCTTTAGCGTCGGTATATATTTCTAGTAAAAAGATTTCTTTATATATAAAATGCAATAACTATAATGAGGAGGCTGACTAATAAATAAATTATAAGTTTTAATACCGTTTTTTGATTTAAATTTGATTTCCTTGTGATTGATTGTGATTATTGGATAAATAAGAAAGCATTTGAACTAACTTTTATCTAGAAACTGGGTCGTTACACTCTTTACGTTACTTTGAGTCTGTGACGTGTGTGTTCTTGAAACAATATACGAATTGTTCTTATTCTCAACGGTGAATGTAGTGATTGGGCACAATATATTCTATGAAGACAATACTTCCACTACAATTGTGACCTAATTACTATATTTTAAAACAACGGGCATTAATTGAAATAATGTAAATAAAATGAACACAGTTAATGCAATAAATTTCAGTAACCTAATACTTATGGTCAATTGTTGTCATGTATTCATAAAAACAGGATCTTGACATGTTGACGCTTAAAATTACCACGTGTTAAGATAGAAAAACACTTACTTGATTTATTTATCATCTGCGCAATTTCATCCCAAATGCTATCTCTCAACACGTGGTCTTTGTAACTTTCGATTTGTAAGTCGTATAAGGGTGGGTTTTTTGATACTAATTCGACCAACGTGTCGTCTTGGGCTGGAGTGAACGCCATTTTGTTACCGCGACTAGCGACGTGGACGTGCTACCGTAATCGGTCGCGCGACGGTACTGATTTCGCTGTGGCTTATTCGGCTAGTCGTTGGTCGGTGAGCATGCCGCGCGGGGCGTCGCGCGACTCGCGTTGATCACTGGCTGCACAGTGCAGAAGCCACGCCTCCGTCGCGTGACGTGAGCGTTCGCAGCGGCCATGGCTATCATATCAGAACTTATTTAAAGCAATTGTGAGTCGCGGTCGTAGGTCGCTGTCGCAGAATTATAGATTTTCCAACAATATCTATAGCTGATCTGTAGGTAGATAGTTGCCGTGTTTTGATAAAACGAATCGAAAATATTTTAACAACTAAATATATATAAATATAAAACGATGCAAGCTTTCTAGCTCCGTTGCCAACTTACATTTTGAAACTGACCAGTTAATATTATTAAATTAATGTAAATGTATTATCTAAACCACTTAATTAATGCTAGCAATTTGACAGCTTAAATTTCAAAATATTAATTTAGTGTTGAATTAAATTAGCTGACATTTTGTATTACGTAGTTAAACATAAATAATATTTGCATTATTTACATACAGTAATATATTTGGCATTAATTGCTTCTACTATTATGTTCTTAATTTATAGCATTAGCCAAAAGCAATTTGTATCGAGGTCGTTCAAATTCGGCTGTATCGAATTGCAATCGGTTCTAGAAAACCGTCTGCCTGTAATTGCTTGTTAATATCTAAATACTATAGATTTGCAGCCTGGTCGACTTTGCTATAAATGCCAATAATGTAGTATAACTTGTATAGAAGTGCTACATAGCTTGTATAACGAACTTTTAAATTAAACCGAATCTAATGATCAGCCTGGCCTAGTCTTTACGTCGACCAATCGGCAAAACTCATGGTCCCATCTCTACTAAATACTAACGAGTTTTTTGACCTATTAACTGACGCGATTTATTATACGGTTTTATTCGTTTCAGTCGCACAACTCGCAGAACGTCTTTCAACTTTAAATATTTTAGAGCTTTTTTATTTTTATATTACGTAGGTACATACATGTATTTAATATAAAAACGAGATTTAATTATACACGAGTACCAGCATCAGCATGTTAACGATTTTTGAAGCCTCTCGTTATTAAAATTTTAATCGAAGTCAAAGTAAATGTCCGAAAACATTCAGATAATAAAATATTTTGTTAATAAAATAGATTCGTGTTTTACATCTCTATCGGAGTAAATAAATTCCGTATGCAATCAGTGAAATGTTTGCTCGTCCGACTAGCAAACAGATTATAATTACTGGGCTAAAATGGACGTTCAACCTCCGTATGAAATCTCATTAAAGGGAAAGATGGTTTTGATCTGTCACGCACAACGTGCCTACAGGACTGCGATAAAGGGTAAAGGGTCTATCGCACGCCCTCCCCTGCGTCCGGCACCACCCCTGTGGGGTGACCGCCACGTGAAGGATGGCACGACATAAAATAAACCGTTCGCTTTTATGAGACGCTATGCCAAGTGAAATGTGTTTATTTGAAACTATGGCTCCCAAGGTCGACACACGCAGTTTTTTCTGCAACGTTCTAGGCAATTTACGATGCAAGATGTTTTCTATTTTGATCTCCAAGATTCAATAACCTCGACGAGTTCAATGCTATTTGTAACCTGTCTTATTTTTAATTCAACGTGGTTTATTGATTAATTCACAGCTTTCGAAAAAAATCTATAAATTATACCGTCATTAAATACGAACTCACTATTAGTCTGGTTTTATTTTTTGTTTGTCACCTTTATCATTATAGTTACATATAAATATACCTAATGTAATTTTATTAGTCTTTCTTAGATATTTACAATACATTTTTAGAATAATGTCTAAATAAATTATGTATGTGGGTAATAAGTACGACATTCAAATTGTATTCCAATTGTTTTAATTTACCCAGTGACCTGGAACTAAATGCATAGTTACACGCAAACATGACAAGAAGCAATTCCAAACCAACCCCATCGAGAGTCGACAAGATATTTCAAAAATACAACTCTAAACTAAAAAAAGCACGTAACTACATAATTTTGCCGCAATATCCATAGCCAAATTTATTTGCAGCATTGCCAAAATATTGTTTATCGAAACCGTACAATAGTACAATTTCTCATAATATTCAATCGCCAGCTTTATCGTTGATCTTATCGTTGAATGGTTTTCAAACATGACGGGGTTAACATCGTCCACACACAACGATGTGGATCTTTGCCAAAAATTTAAAGAAACTTCTGGGAACAAACTCATTAATTTGTTGATAGTATATGTAAAGTCTGTTGATGTAAGACTATGAATAGAAATGCGTGGGTGGACGCTAATGGAGCCTTTTATAGATAACGGGCGAGCCTATAGACCACCCACGGAGTTATGAAAACGATTCGACCAAGATTCGACCCGTTTTAGAACATCTTTTAAAAGATAAGTCATTCAAAAAAAACTTGTAAATAAACAAAGCTAACTGTATATTTTAGCTGTTGACCTTTTGTAAATCGCATTGTTGTGATAAACATTGTGTTGCTTGAAGAATTTGCTATAAATACTTAAGCGGTAGATCATTAGTGTTTAAACTATGTGCAATAAAAAAATCAATTCACTGCATTGTTTAGAAACTACAATTTAAATACTTGTAATATATTTTTTTTTAAAGCAAATTTTAGCTTTGCTATGCCTTTTTGTAATTTATGAAATATTAAAACCAAATAAGGTTCGTCTAGCTAAAAGCTGGCACAAAAAGAGTTGAGAAATTTCGAGTCCGGCAGCATACGAATCCATAGCTGAATTGGCAAAGCACTTGGGGCGTATACCCAAGGGGTGCAGGTTCGAGTCCTGCTGGATTCTTAATTTTTCAACTTTAATATTTCATAAATTACAATTTAAATGTTTAAGCGTATGTTGCCGTGTATATCTTTGAATTGCTTGTGCATTTACAAACTGGATTGAAATTACTCATTCAGCGTCTTCATATTTATCAGTCGATTTCCTGCAGTTTTCCATAATTTTCGTTGAAACTAAGCACATTTAAAACAAACGTTTATGTAATTCAACAAACAGCCTTCGGTCGCAAACACTTAAGACTATTAGCATAGGCCAGAAGTGTAATGCAGGGTATGCATTTCTTGTGCAAGTTGAGCCGTGGCCCAGTTTGAACATTGCGTAGGTCAGTCATGAACCCAGTACTTTCACCTGAAAACCACTTCACTTTCACCCACCAATCAGCATTTTAACACCTATTTTGTCGATTGCCATTCTCACAAAGAATGGACAAAAAAGCGTAATTGCTTTCTTGTAATGCCCCTGGCAATTAAGGTACAAAAACGGCGGAAGTCATTAAATTTTAATTAATTTGGTTACGATGATATTATCATCTGTGGAATTATTACCTGTCTCGTTATTGCGGGGTACCAGAAAATGTTGGTATTATGGTAGCAGGTCATTTACTTTTGGTGGGACAGAGGTTCCGAGTGCCGACAATTGATGGTTTTTTTAATCACGGTTTGAAGTACGTAGCTACTGCCTAATAAATTGTAGGAGACATTCGTGCTATTATTTTAAAGCATACCATGTCGAAACTCAAACCATTACTACATGGGTTACGAATATGTCAGATAATGTGTGCAAATAAAAAAAAATGCTTTGTAACACGTCAATCAAAGAAGCCAAGCTCAATTGGTGCCATGTAGAGATAACACTAAAATTACATCCAATCAACGATTCGATCCGCCAAATCGGAGGTGTAATACCCACAACGGTTTCTTTGTACGTAGCACGTAACTAAAGTGCCATATAAATAACAAAAGTCAATATTAAAATTATTAAACAAAACTAAATGTTTCAACTTTCCCCCGCACGTTCAGTACGAATGAAAAGTTTTAATTAACGTTTAAAAACTTTCTATTCATATACAAGGGTTTCAGTGTGATGTTTGTTTGCAATTCGCTACTTAATTACTGTAATACTTTAGTTTGATCCAATTGCTCTTTGTCTGTAGCGTTTATACGTCCATTATCCGTGTCAACTTGTCATATTGAGTGTGTGACTTTAGAATCACTTAACTTACTTTCACATGGCACTGGATAAACGTTATATAAAACCTAGTTAGTGTAGATACGCAAAACAGAGCCAACAATGGTACCTCGATCTATACAAACAGGTTGTTTGTCAATTTCCCGATGACGCAGCGCGTTGTCAAAGCATAGTGCTCGCTTGTGCACATAAACAGTTCAGTCGCGACCGACGACTGCCCTCCAAACCCGACTGCCCCCTAATGGGGAGAATTCTCCCACAGCCCCCACTGCCCCATTTTTCACGAGTACTTAGCATGTCGTGGTCGGCACCCCAACCCTCCACCTCCCCAAGTTTCGCATGTTTATGCCATAAATTTTTGTTATGACAACACACGGTCAGCTGAGCCATACATACGATATTTATTCTGTAAATAAGACATTTGTTTTGTTTGTTACAAACGATTATCATTTTGCTTTTATCCAGGTCAGCGAATTTATTTAGCGTACCTATACTTTTTGAACTTGCCGAATGTTTACGTTATTATTGGGTCGTTTATTCGAGTTTGTTACTCGATATCTTTTCGCTTGATGTATCATTAATTTAAATAGAAGATCGTTTTTGTTTTCGCGTCAGAAGTTCGGTTCGAGGTCCGGTATTTTATTAAATATCTCGTTTCGCTTCTTGACGTCTACTTCGTGATTTATTGAGTTCTTTCATATTTTATTAGTTGTTTTCGTATGAAAAAGAAACTGTTTATTTTAATTACAGTGGCTCTCAGTAAGTAATTTTGTTAAAATGGTAAATTGTATTTGTAGCAAAATAAAATAACAAGTCAGATATTGTAATGTAGTTTAGTTAGCGATTATCGAGTATCAATCAGCATTAGAGCAAAACAGTGAACGGTCGGCATTTTGCTCAGTCAGCGCAATAACTGCTGGCGAGGTGCGGCTTGGCTGGCGCTGAGTCGGCAATCGTAGTGCCGAGTCGGCCGTGAGTCAGCATGAGCTGAGCCGTGAGTCGCCTCGGAGCGAGCGCCATGAGTCATGACTCGACGCTATTCGGGCTAGGATCGCCCATCGCCCGTTGTCAGCCGAAATAAGTGGATTGCCGCTTCACGACTCAATGATTCCATTTTAAAGGGCGCCTTGTGATGTCATTACTTCTATTTAGTTATTTGCTTCTGAGAAACGTTTGATCAAATCGACATTATGACAGTAATAAACTTTCTATCTACGTGAGGAAGACGACACTTTTAAATTACAAGTCGTTTACCTTAGTACTTAACTCACAATAGTTACTACGACACTACGACTACGGATATGGTTTGCCTAAATTACATTTTGATGACTGCTGACTTTTCCACAATTCAAAATCACTTTGGATTTGTTCATTACGTTCCTACGTCCACTTTGGTCAGCCTAGAGTAATATTTACATACACTCGCTGCATTCATACAGCTGAATTATTTAAGCGTATACATTTCCACTCATTGTATATGCTTTGAGTATATAGTCATAATTATTTATTAATATACGGCTCCTTCCACACAATGGCTTGTGTTTCCGGGCTCCCATGCAAATACCCGCGTTATGACTCCAATACCATAACTTAAATAATAATACTGGAGTGGTTTCATTTAACGTTTATCTTTGAATGTCAGGAAAACCGTTTTCAATTACCGTCAAGTTACGTGTTAAGGCTGCTCCTGGTTATTTACAAATTCAATATTCATTAAAATATGTATACGACACGTCACTCCCCACGCGTTTCCACGTCAAAGACTTTGGTATCTTTGACGGGTTGAAATGAACGTTGTGTCAGGAACAAAGCGCTTTGTATGTTTACACCAACTTCATTACTTAATGCATACATTCTTATTTGCATTCAAGCCCAAATCGTCTATTTCACATTTTTATTCGTAATCAATTTACAGATAAAAACGTGTTTATTTCTCAACGTGTTTTAAAATTAAACAGGTCTCGACTCTCAACAATATTATCGGCAGTAAATATTTTTAAACAATCCCAGCTCCGTGTCTTTGACTTTTATCTTTTTAAGAACAAGTTTATTTCGAGAATTCGGTCAATAAATAATTGTTTTGTTTTCAGAGAATTGAGCGCGAGACAACAAAAAGTCCCGCGACAACCGGAGGCAGGAAGAAATCAGCAGCCGTGAGGAGCAACGGGCAAATCGCACCGACGGAACCCCCGCCGATACCTGCAGGTAAACAAAACTTTTTATTTCCCCACATAACAAACATTTCTTTGTTCTACACTTGCCAACTTTAGAAGAAAACAATAAAAACCAAGATTTATGACGCCATTACAAAGCTATCTATTTTAGCTGTGATGTGAATAATATATCTCTTTGCAAAAGTCAAGACTATCGTCTATGGTTTCGTAATAAAAGAAGCGTTTTTGTAGTGAAAGTTGTTTGATTGATCACCTGTAACAGTGTCGGACTTATCTGAAAGGCAATCACAAGTAAGTTCTATTAATTAAAGTGGTCCAAATGTTAGGTAATTTAGAATATATAGAACCTCAAAACTAGAGAATAAGTAAAAAGAGAATGATGCTTAATCTCTAATTAAAGAAAATTCAAGCTGCTGGGTTCAGTGGAAGGTTGTATAAATTAATACATATGTATATAAAAAGCTGAGATAAGATAATATTATTTTGTTTTGTAAATTTTGTTTGATAAAAGACTCTGGAATTAAATGTTTAAATTAAATGTGTTTTTCTAGAGTGTAGACACAGCTTATTTTAAGTCTAGATTCTAAACTTTATCTAAACGAATTGCTTGTGTCTAAAAACTTATGTCTCAATTAAATGTCTCATTTGGATAAAACACTATAATATATGAACGAAAACAGTAATTAATTTGCGTCGAAAGCTACGGGCTCTGCGCTTAATAGGATAGAATATCAAGTCATTCAGGTGTGCTCTCTGTGCCGCTTTGCCCCTGACCATTTCCCTTTGTAATTCCAACTGGATTGAATGCACTACGCTGAAGCTTTCGTTTAAATTGGAATGTACGAGTATGTATCTACGAATATAATGGTATTCGAACAAAGCGAAGTTTAAATAGATGTTTCAGTTTGTATTGCTAAAGTAGCCTTGTAGGTTCGTTCAGCTCTAAATTGGTAAACTTATAATCGCAGCCCTGTTTCTAATACATGTCCCACTGCTGGGCTCGGGCCTCTTCTCATGATGAGAAGGGTTAGGTCATAGTCCAGTCCAAGTGCGGATTGGTAGACTTCACACACCCTCGAGTCTCGAGCACTTTTAGGTACTTTCAGGCATGCATGGTCCCTCACGATGTTTTCTTTCACCGTTGGCAAGCGACAATTTATATGACAAATACACACATATCTTCGAAAAGATCTTAACGATTTATTGACAGAGGTGTGTGCCGTGGGTTCGAACCCGAGACCATCGACTTAGCAGTCCTACGGTCTCCCACTCGGCTATCGTTAAACTTGCTTGGTGTTAAATCACATTTGTTTGCTTTCATATCGCAGATTTCAACCAACCCGTGTTATACTATTCAGGTTATTTCCCTTTTCCTATGGACTACTAACATTTCACAAAGAAAACAGCAGAGCACACATTGTCTAAATTACCCTTTGACTTTGAAACACGAGCTCGGATAAATTTTTGGGTCAGTCCAGTATAAATTGTGGGTCGTTACACCAGCGTCTTTGGTCTGCGCTTGTGAATATATAGATAAGCGTGTCTCAAATTTTACGGCTTTTACTCCATACGTTGGCACTTCGCCAGGCGACGACTATAAACGGGTTACTTAAACTTAAATAGTGCATTCTACAGCTGGGTTATGCAGCAGTGCAGCTATCTCATGAAATGTTCTCTGCAAATATTGAGTTTCCAAACTTGTTCAGATGTAAATTGAACCAAACTTCCGATACTCGAATCGTATTGTTGTTTTTTTCAAACTACATACTTAACCGTCTTATCCTCGATGAATAATGGGAAGATTTGAGACGTTCTCCGTGAGTTACAAAAACACATCCATTTTTTTCTAACAAATATGTTTCACATTCCATTACAAACTTATTTTTAGTTCATAAGTAAGTAGAATCAGCGTAAATCTAGCGTTTTTGATTCGGTACAAATATTAATCATTGCTATTTATTGTGCGCATTGAAACGGTTTCAGGATAAAAATAGTAGTCGTATAAATAAATCTGTGTTGGTTCGGTAATAAATATAAGATGTACATTTTCCCCATACTCCTTGGCTAATGGATGATCCTGCTTTGGTTTGACTGCAGCCAAGATGGATGACATCCATTTCCAATAGAATGGTTTACTTTTCTATACCTCTCGAGTCATTTAAGACTCCGTCGATTTGATCACTTAATCTTACGTATGTGTTATGTGGAAACATTTTCTATTGCTGACAAAGGAAATTATGTAATGAAGAGAAACTATTATTTTATTTTCTTTTGTTCGTCATGTGAGTGATGTGAAACGTCCTTTGTTGAATGTTATGCATTAAAATATTCATATTACTGGATATCTTTATTTTAACTCTAGTCATTGTATTAAGAGCGGTTAAAGAGCTGTTAGTTTCACGATTTTTCCTGAAACTCCTTTTATTCAAGCAGGGCTTTTCGCTCTATATTCCTAGCCGGCACCATTTTAGCACAAGGATACTAACCTAAGTTTTCGAGCAATCCATGGTAGGATTGCTCGAAAAGCAGTAAATACAAACTCCAATCCAGTACACCTGAGTAATCCTGGTTAAAAGCGGATCTGGCGATAATTGAGAGCCTTCAAAACCGCAAGCAGCCAGCATTAGCCTAATGAACTAGACCACTTGAGCGAACATGGGACAGGGGCATACCCTGTTATAAATCATGTAACTAATGATATGACGAGCTCTAATAGGATTTAAATACGAACCTCGAGTTGAGTAGAGATCTTATAAAGATAACAAGTAAAAGTTTTCATATGTTGTTAGTGACTGCCACTGGATGCATAATGAATGACTTTATCATCAACGTAAAAAACCTGTCTATTCATCCGTTCTAACCATCAACTTAAATATTATTGCAAACTTTTTAGTCATCCCTAATTACACATATCTAGAGTGGCACAAAAATCATCACCCCATCATAACATTATATATATAATTGTAATATTTGGATTAATGTAATATGTACTTGCGTTGTATTGCTCCATGTATTTTATAAATAAATTATAATTTGTTAATTATTACCATTAAAATAAGATATATAAAAACAAAATAGGGTCATTAATTTTCAGTCATCCTATAATATATAAGAATATTGCAACATTTTCGAACTAAAGAATGGTTTTTTTTAATCTAGGTAAATTATTGTTTGCTTTGTGAGTATAATCACTTGCCCACTTAATCCCAGCGAGTTAAACCCCCACTAGAGCGCAAAAGCCTTTTGTTCCTTTCCACTTTAGTATTTCCAGTGTTTTAAATCCATTTACTCTTTGTAGCATCTTAATGTATAACTTCAATTCAAACAGATAAAAGTAAAATTAAAATGTGAAACGTAATGCTCCCTTTTGTGTTTGGTGGGTAGAAGAGAAAAATATGTCCGCGATGAAGGCAGATAAAACGTGCTTTCATTTTGTAGGGGTGCGAGTGACAGTTGTGACGTCAGATCATGGCCGCCGGCGGGGTAGAGAGGGAGGGGGATGATACATGTGATGGTACATGTGTCAAATAAATCATACGGAAGTGCGCAGTATTGCATGCGGTCTGATAGTAACTACCACGTGGACCTTTCATGCATAATCAGCAATAAATCTCTACATTGCGCATTGTACCGAACTTACTGGCCTTATGAATAAAATAACATTTCTATATAATTCATAGTGGTAGTATGGTGTATTTATTACGCGCTGATACTCACATATTTCACTTATATGCAAAATTTGCTTGTAATTGTAGAGGGAGGGAAAACCGTGTCATGCAAATTATTTTGTGTTTTAATGCGAGCTATTTGTTAACTTGGATTTGATAAAATAATGTAGCATTTACGACACTTATCGTATATCTGTTAAAACAGGCTTGAACATAACAGAGCAACTTGAATTATGCAAACAGTTGATCTATTTCAGATCACTATAAAATATAAAATTCAAACGACAACCGTTCACACGTGATCTGAAAGTAAATTCTCACTACGCAGTTCGACCTATGATAATGTCATACATATTAATAAGGTTTGGGAATGAAAGAGTCTGCTGATTATTCCCTGAATAATTTAAAAAAAGGTTATATAATATCATTGCTTTCGTCCAACGTATTTACATACTAAAGAGTTTAATTACATACATCTAATATAGTAAGCTGTAAGCGACCCTAGCAATTTTCATAATTTTTGCACAGCCCTTGGGCTCTCATTTCTAAAGCCGTCCTCGTAATCCAATGTTAAACCAACGCCTTTAATTTATAACTCAACTTTATTTAAATAAACTTCTAAAACTAGCTCCACGTGACTTTTCAAAGGATTCAACTCTAAGTAATGAATTTACTCAACAACATAGTTTCGGTGTAGTTCATGTATACTTGTTGTTGTTTGCAAGTTAAGTCCTATCCTGCGGCAGTGTATTTATATGTATATATTCAATCGACAGCTAACTTTATATTGGCTTGAACTCCAGAGTTGTGAGCGAGCGCGGGCTCGAAACAAATATTGCTGGGATCGTTAGAACTTAGTTGGGATTGTTGTTCGTCGCTCCAAGTTCGGTCACTTTCGTTCAACGCTTCGCCCTGCCCCATCGACGTGTGCGTACGCCCAGCGAAATGTTGTTGAATTTAAAGATTTTAAGTATGCAGATATTTAGTGTATGACGTCGTGTAATTGTGTATGGTAAAAAAAAATTTGTGCATGCAGCCATTGTGGAGAAATTCACCAAAAACTGATTCCGCTGGGCGAACGTTGTCCTGGCGGAACTTTTTTTAATCCATCGACTTTATAAGCAAAGAATTGTGTCCAAAAATTAGTGTGTATTTGTGTGTAATTGTGTATGTATAAATAAAATTAGTGCATGCATAAACTTCGGAGAAATTCAAGTTTCCGCTGCGCGAACGTTTGGCCATTAGCTAGTTTTCATATAAAGCGCTTACATAGAGAGCTGTAGATTTTTACATACGTTGTTTTGAATTTGTTTATATTTGTTTAAAAAACAGATTTAGAAAAAAATTAATGGTTTTAAAGATAAAAATATAAACGTAAAATACTCTTATTAGGTCTTAGTTCTTAAAGTATGCACTTTGGGGTCTAGATTTTCACGTTTATACAAAGCTTGTAAGTGTCTGCAACATGTTGCCAAGTATCAATGATGTGCCGTTAGTAATTAAAGAGTTGTAGGGCAATTTACCATGAATAGTTGTGGTTTTTGTTGTGTTTACAAAGCAGTCAAATATCACGACGTTCTAAAGGAATTGCATGGTAAAATGTATGCCAATAATTAGTGTATTCATTCAACTATGCACATGCAAAATTTCATGTCATTAAATTCAGTAATTAAAGAAAAACAATTAAAATACTGACGAAGCATCGAAAACCTACATAACCCGACCAAGTACGGATGGCTACAAAAAAGCGGCCGTACCATATATATAAGAAACGTTCTTAATCTTCCAATATAGTATTTATTAATATGGTACAGTTGCGTACACAAGCGTTAGGAATCGTATCTATTTTATGTCCATTTTTTCACACTAGAATATTTTTGATCATTTTATAACTACAATACTTAGACTATTTAACCAGAGGACTAACCTTAAGCGTTCAAACAAAATAATTCTGCATATTTTGGTGGGGTGCGGTGGAACACGCTCACATACATAAGTTACTACCAGTACAACGGTAAACATCAATTAAAAATCGAGTCTAGAAGTATTTTTTTTATGTTATAAGATTGTTTGATCCACTAAAGTTGCAAAGGGGAACGCTCGTGCATGCCTAGTCCATTGGTTAAATCGTGTAATAAGCTACAATATGATAAATATTTACCTAAACAGTAGTACTTACATGTGGTAATTATTTAATTTTCCTATGGGGTCTATAGTTAGAATCCTGATCCGTGAAATCTTCAATAGAAATTAACTGTATGAATTTTATTTGTCTTAAATAATATAATAATATTTAGATTATATCTCAAGTGTCAAGCGCATACTTAAATAAAGTACCTACGTAAATAGTACCTACTTTCTGTCATAGTCAAATAGATTTAGGTATACACAAATAAATGACCTATAAATTATATCGAAACAATTGTGTTATCACCTATACCGGGTTCAATACCAGTATTATACTGTAAATTTTGGGATGTTACCTAAATATACTGCACGGCCGCTTTTTTGTAGCCATCCGTACTTGGTCGGGTTATGTAGGTTTTCGATGCTTCGTCAGTATTTTAATTGTTTTTCTTTAATTACTGAATTTAATGACATGAAATTTTGCATGTGCATAGTTGAATGAATACACTAATTATTGGCATACATTTTACCATGCAATTCTTTTAGAACGTCGTGATATTTGACTGCTTTGTAAACACAACAAAAACCACAACTATTCATGGTAAATTGCCCTACAACTCTTTAATTACTAACGGCACATCAATGATACTTGGCAACATGTTGCAGACACTTACAAGCTTTGTATAAACGTGAAAATCTAGACCCCAAAGTGCATACTTTAAGAACTAAGACCTAATAAGAGTATTTTACGTTTATATTTTTATCTTTAAAACCATTAATTTTTTTCTAAATCTGTTTTTTAAACAAATATAAACAAATTCAAAACAACGTATGTAAAAATCTACAGCTCTCTATGTAAGCGCTTTATATGAAAACTAGCTAATGGCCAAACGTTCGCGCAGCGGAAACTTGAATTTCTCCGAAGTTTATGCATGCACTAATTTTATTTATACATACACAATTACACACAAATACACACTAATTTTTGGACACAATTCTTTGCTTATAAAGTCGATGGATTAAAAAAAGTTCCGCCAGGACAACGTTTGCCCAGCGGAATCAGTTTTTGGTGAATTTCTCCACAATGGCTGCATGCACAAATTTTTTTTTACCATACACAATTACACGACGTCATACACTAAATATCTGCATACTTAAAATCTTTAAATTCAACAACATTTCGCTGGGCGTACGCACACCCCATCGACCGGCGGGACAGGAGCAACTTTTGAATGTGAAACTACTTAAGTTTCCAAGGTTGTTCCCAACTTGTGTCGTTCAACTGCCGTTGCGTCTACCGTCCGAGCCTTTCGGAAAACAATACCGTTTTACATAATTGAGCATATTTACACTTGATTTGCTGATGGAAAACTTATGTACGAGTCACGTTTTAGAGCCGTAGGTACGTCCTCAAAACGTTGAGAACTTTTCATGATATACTTGGTTGACGATTTTATACGGCATCGTTTCGCTGTCAAGAACATTTGTGATTTTATTGTGGTCTGAGTTTAACCTTCTATTGTTAGCGATACAATCTGAACAGAGCTGCGTTTGTTATCGATACATGTTCAAGCAGAGTTCCTTAAGTGGTTTCACGAGATCGGTTTTATTTGTCTAACAGATATGGTTGAATGTTCTGTAATTGATGTTTACTCTGGGATCTGCCGTAAACGTATTTGTACACATAATAAACAACCATGAGACGTGGAAGTATTACTAAACGGAAGGTATATTTATGTACCCAATAGAATAAGTAGGTGGTATATTTATACACCAGAGATGTGATTTCGTTTATAAATGCCTATAAGCTAGGATGAGAAGTGCTACATAACTTGTGCCTTGTGCCGCTTTGTAATCTTGACTAATCGGCCGAAACCATAGTCAGCCCATGTCTATTATACACCGCACCCTTCAGGAGATACACACAAGCGCCATGCTCATGTTACAAGTCAAGTACAAACAGACATGCAATTATTGAATCAATATTCGAAGTGGTCTAGTATAATTTCGTTTGATACAGTACAGCCTAATGTAATGGGTTAATCACTCGGGTCCATTGATAGCCATAGCCTACCTGATAGGCATATCTGGAAGCAAAGCTATGTAATGTACAGTTTATATAGCTTATAGTGTGTCTGTACACTGTTTCCCCTGAAATACATGTGTGGTGTTTTGTTGTGTTGTGTATTCACAAAGCGACGTGGAAGCGACAGTCCTTTGTGTCAGTTAACGGAATTCGGATATTGGATAAGCTTCCGCGGCGGCGCGGAGCCCTGTTTGTTTACCTAACAATTTGATTTTAATTGCTTTGGCGACTAGCTGCGGGTGCGAGCCGTGCGAGCGACACGTCAGGCCAATTTTAAAACTGATTATTCAATTATTATTGAGGGATCAAAGTGGGCGTTCATTCGAAAGGTCTTTAAGCTTACTGATATTGTTTGCTGTAGAATGTAGATTATTGGATTATTTCGTTAATCTTGTGCACTACTAACCTAAATACTAAGGGGAAGGAAAGAGTAGGTTTTCAGTCAGGGTTAGGTCAAGTGAATATTATCATTATTCTTTTTAATTTATTTAGTAAAGCTAAATAACTACATAGTTAGTCGTTAATGTTATACATAACTAGTGAATGAGGATCCAGCGAGCCTATAATTCTGCCACAAACATTATATTATTATACTAAATAATGACCACAAATCGATAACTACAGAACTTCATATAGAGTGTGTTTACGTTACTAATTGGTGTTTGGTCAAGCTCGTTTATTAAATAGGTTGAAAATACCCCAGCTTAATACTAGTGATAAAAACTGAATGCCGACGGCAATGGCCGCTCTGAACGGCCAGTAATTACTCGTTACGAGATTACGATCGATAGCCATGTATAATTCAAACTAATTGTATGCCATGTCTAAGATATTTGTCGACGATAACTCAATGTGCAGATATTAATAATGGTACATTAGTCAACCCTAACGTCATGTCACGTCGAATGCTAGTACTTTAATGATATGTGACGATGTTTGGTTAGGGATGGCATGATAATACGCTGTACGAACATAATTAAATTTGACGTAAACATGAATGAATATTAGATTCAAATGTGTAGGGAATGTGGATACCATTTTGATTGAATAACAACCACGCCAATATCGGTTATGTTTGGTGGCTTCGATAACTGAAGTTTTTCAGGGTTTATTTAATCAGCCGCCGTTTAGGTCTAGGGTAGAAGCCTAGGTGGTAAACACTCTCATACAGACACGACACAACGCCGCCGCGCCGGCGCCGCTCCGCTACTGTAATTAATAATTATATCGTAGCGGAAAATTTGATATGAATACCGGACACCCCCAGAATCCAACTGATTACGATTTTCACTATAATGTAACTAAGTTGTCGCATTCATGTTCAAGCAGTAAGGCTTGTGACACTGTCGCACGCCTCAGACAAGTTCTTATCTATATATAAATTAAGATTAAATAGCAGACGAAGGAGATAAACGACGAGTGATGCAAATTTTATCTCATTGACATATTTATACTAACTATCTTGATATTCGGTAACGAAGTAATCTGCATTCCGACAGCGGAACATCGCAAATTTTGTGTGCACGCCTGAGCCGCGCCGTAGTTTGCATAACTTTACATATTTACCTTTAATACGCCACTACGCTCGACTGCGGTATGTCTAGCGTTTCATCCTGATAACACATAATAAGTATTTAAATTATGTAAATAAGTATACCTCAATGTTGCGGCAGTCCAGTAGGAAACTGTAGTATTACTGCTAGATCTTACGTATTAGTTTTCCATCAAATTTCTTACACTTCTTACTTATAGTAAGCATGTTGTGCTTATTTATAAGCTAATATTTGCGCTTAGGTTGAAGGAAAACAAAGTGAGGTTTAGTAAATTATATCCCAACAAAAACATTAATGTGAAATAAGATCCAAGGTCAATATTCTAGATTCTAAGTAAAAGAATGAATTCATATGTTAAATTTCAAGTATGTAGGTTAAATAGGTTTTCTAGTTGTGAAGGGGCAAAACTAGCGCAAAATCGTTCCTATAAAAATATACACGCTCTGCGTCTCGCCATTTCTCTTGAACCTTGGCAGTGATGCTTCCGCATCGCTTGATTCCCGATGTGTTCTGCGAATAGAGAGAGAGACTATCAAATCGAACTTTGCCAGCGTTGCTTAAATTAATCCCCGAGAGAGTAGGTACTACCAACTGATTGATCCCTACTTGAGGTCATAATATAAAATTATAACGTTATTTTTATAAGTAAGAGATAAGAAGAAATATTATTTCCACTCGTAAAATTGAAACACGACATTAATTTTAATCTCAAGATTAAGATAGCCAGCGAAGCATTACCCAAAACACTTCATTCGTGACCCAAATACTGATGTTATTAACTGTAAAATTATTGTGCAATTCCTGGCCACGTACGAGCCTTATCGCGCTTAAGTGCAAAATGCTGTACTCAATAATAAAACATCCTTAAGGCAGCCCCTTTACATGTGAATATTATATGAGTTTAGGAAACCGGGCGTACATTAATACACATTATGCCCCTTTATCATACTTTGCTTCCCGCACTGCCCTTGTAAAGTTAGAATAAAAAAAACAATATTAAATTTGCATGCCGACGAAACTGGCTGTGGCACGCGACCTACCCTCCCGGGGGTGTAGGATGGGGTGAAGCGGGGGGAAACGGCGAAATTGTGACACGTCGAGCGCACGTTTTGTGGGGTGGCGTTAGAAATTCGTGCAGGAATGCACTGTCACCCCAATCTTTGCTCCATAATAACCCTCACCTGACTATAATGACGTCGACTTTGAGACAATGGGGTGAAATTATGCAATTTTGTTGCTGGGGGCACGGATATCTTTACTTATAGCTTTGAGGAAGCGGTGCTTTTTGTCACAGGCGGATTAGGAACTTAAGCCATCTGTGCTAGTCATTTAAGGGTGTAACTTAATAGCCAAAGGAGATCTAAGTTATGCAAGTTTTGGATTATTTATTTGTTGGTACGCAATAGTGACCTTGTGTAGCAAGCTTCTTATTATACGTTAGAAGCTTTTATGTTTTATTCGAATCCCACGACCTAACTGTATTAAACTGCTTAAATAACTGTCAATGCCCACATTATTTGAGATATTAATCAACCCGGGGACCGTAGTTATCAGACTGCGAAGTGCGCGTAAACTGTGAAGGTGTATTAATTAATGTGGAGTTGTTACTTCATGAGTCAGAGTGTTCGCAAGATGTTTTGTTTTGATATAAAGCAGCCGTACCCGTGATGAAGTACACAAACGCATGACAGGCGTATCCGGCCCACAATTGCGTGAAGGTCATTGACACGAGACGCTACGAGCGTGCGCGTGAATCAACACCAACTTAATTAGAAGAAAAGCGTCTGACTGTGAACTCAAGGGGGGCAGGGAGTCCTTTATGCCTTATGCCTCAAGACCGGTTTTAAATTAATCTGAGTACTTGAACAATTTGGTAGATTTTCTAACACATTCCTAATGTCTATTTAATAGCGCCAACTTCGTTTATTTCTTAACTGAAGGTGACATTTTCAAATTAAGCTCTAAGGAAAGACAGATTGATCGGCAGAAAAACACTTGACTCTGTAGAAACCACTTTTTTACTCATGTGAAGTAGTTCTATTAGGATAGTTTCACTCTTAGATAAAAGATGTCGCTAGGTTTACTATATACATACATGATATATTATGTATTCCGGTGTTATTATTTTTATTACTGCGTAAAAGTTTACGTGTTATTATGGTGTAATTCGATAGGAAAGCCGGGTCAAATTGAACGATAGTGTAAAAAATAATGGTTACTATATTTTCCGATCCCTCAATAGACAGCCGAATGCCCTTTTTATGTTGGGTCGACCGTTATAGAAGATTTATGATAGCGCGCCGGACCGGCTTTGCTGTTCATTTAATTTTTATTCAATCGAGGTCGCCAGCGTGATAGTAACTAGACATTAATGTAAACGTCAAGCAACTATGCAGAATATTCATCGTGCATTACATCGCACGCGATCAAACGCTGCGATAACAACTCATTAACATCTATTTACTTTGAATGGGCTAATTATAATTCTCCCAGCCTAAGAAACGGTGGTATAATATCTGTGTATCGATGTTTATATGCAGATTATCGATTACAAGAACAATAGTACTTGGAACTGAAATGGACGCGGTGTTGAGCTTGGCACCTGCGTAAGCATAATAATGGTCACGGTACTCTGATCGACGGCAATTGACGGATTCTCCATAAGGACGATTAGTATGAGACGCAGATCGCCACGTTGTTGATGCGAAAGGATGTTCTATGCTCTTATTGTGTGAACAAACGTCGAAAGCCGTCGCAGCGTCGATCAATGTGTCTTGAACCTTAATAGCTAGCCATCAGTCGTCACGTTGTCGTTACGTAAAGAACAATGGCCGACTGGGAACGCGGCCGTGAACGCGATGCGAATTTCTGCTTATAGGGCTGGTAACACTTAAAAAAAAGTTCCTGTTACAGGACTCGTTTTCGAAAATTACTGACATCAACCTTGAAGTCCTTTTTTCCGACAATGCCGGATATTCATGATCGTTTCTCTGTACGGAAAATGAGAAAAGCAATTTTACCCTCAATCAATCAGATTTTTATTAGACAAGCGGTTTGTATCTTAACCGGCGTATTTTTGATAACTTTGCCCAGATGCTTTCCAAACTCCTTACAAGTATTAAATCAGTAGAAACCCGGACGGACGGCAGCCCTATGTACACGGAATCTATTCCATTTATTTATTCACAGCGACGTCTCAGCTTTATACAATATCGGCGTGGAATCGCAAATGGCCGACAGTACCGTTTCCGTCGACACAAACAACCATTTGCATTTTTTCGACGGCCCGTGTTCACCGTGCGAATTATTCTAATTGTTTTATTATAAATTTTCATGGCTCTTTTTCAACATTTATAAAACTGGTTTGAGTATACCTAGAATAACAATAGAGTCAGCAAATTGGTCTCTAATTTCTTAATTCTTTTATATGCTTATTTATTTGTTATACTTGCTTGTTTTCTGGCGATTTCAAATGCACAGCAAATAATAAAGTTATTTTGATTACTTTTATAATTAAAATATTTTGATTGGTAATACTTTGCATTCCATTTTAGTTAAGTTTCACAGTTTGAACATTATAATATGTTATGTATTCTCATGAATTGTACCTAATTGTAGTATTTGTAATGTAGTTACTCAGTTATATATGTATCGACATTTATCATTCTTAATAATAATAATAATGACATGTAATAATTTTGATATAATGACTATGTTTAAATATTGTACGCCTTATAGGTATACTGCAGCAGTACTAATTAAATTGTAACATCTGTATTTTTACCTGTGGTAAACAATAAATGAATTTGAATTTGAATTTGAATTTGAAATGAATTATGTGAGGCGGTCGACAGCCGGGATTAAAAGGATGCTTGTGGCCCAAAACCGTCAGGTGTGGAAAAGTCTGGAGGACACCTTTGCTCAACATTGGGCACAGAAAAAAAAATGTCATACTTGACAGATTCTAAAATATATCTGTCTTTGCTGTGAATAACAATCTACCGATAATTAAGTTCAAATGCCCAAAAATACATTTAACATGACTCACACGGTTACGTTATACGAAATAATATTTAAAGTGTTAATTTAACCTGCCTTAAAGCCAAGTCCTTACCACACTTGTGTCGAGAACGTTACGTTATTATGTGTACTTTCACCCCGCTCTACCGTTACTTGAACTACTGAATATCGCTTGTCTCTCTCCCTCTTACCAACGTCTGTCTTCAGCATTATGTTGTAGTAACGGACTTTAGAATCACTTATTCTTGTATAATAGCATTGTCTAGCTAATCTCCATACCATTTACAATTTCTATTTTATCTTCCGCCTTTACTCTTTTGTCACATCACAGAGAATTTTACTATATAACTTGACAACCATCCCTAACTGCTTGAAAGATGTGGTAAGCTTACACCTATCTAACGAGCATAGTTTCAGATCCCATGCTTTTTTTTAATTTAACACAATGTGTCTAGGCATTTTGTTAGAGGTTCAGGCTTCAGTAGCTGTACAAAAAGTTCAATAACACTTACGTTAGTCCACTAACACTCTAAAGACTGTAACGAATTCCGGTTTTGGTCACCAAAACATAATGTTACTACACTCGTTATGTTAAACGCTGGTGTTCATGTGTACTCTAGTTATTTACTCAGTGGGTGTTTTCGTATCTAAATGGCCTTACAGAGTAACAAGACTGGTAATAGCCACTGCAATGTATCTGCCTTTATTTTGTCCTCTTTGAGAATTTATTGAACGGACAGAAACAGAGCACGATTTATATGTTTATTCAGGGTATCTGGCCTCGTTCGAACTAGCTTTCAATGGAAACAAAGCTCTCTTAAATCTCTTTTCATATTATAATGAATAATATTACTATCCATAAACATTTAGCAGCTCAAATAATAATAATTTGAATAAGAACCCAACATCTATTAAACTTAAAAGCCGGCGTTTTAAATCGAGAAACAAGTTTTGAATTCTGATGATGTAACTACGTAATTGCCTTCAGAATGCGCTTTTACTATTCTATCAGTAATTTAGCCTCAATCGGAGTTGTGAAAGAGTACCTAATAAGGCCATAAAACGCAATGTAGAGTCAAGGCAATCTGCCTGATTCGGCGTAGATTTAACAAGTGAAATCAGAGCACGATCGAATCGAACTACAATGTTTATCGTACATGATTGGAATGACACGTCAAGACCACAGAGGTAGTGTATTTGACACGTCGATGTTAATACATTCCTCACACAATTATCACGTCCCCGCTGTTGGACGAAGCTCGGTGGCTACTCTCGCTCCGTTATGACTTTTATTTGCCCTCCGTAGAACGCATGTCCAGTACAAACAGGTTTGAAAACCAGCTCCATAAATACGAGTAGGGCGCGGCATGCAGGCCCTATCTGGATAATCTCTCACATACATTCATCTCCCTCTAATCGCCGTAAACGGGAAGATTCATGGTACCCTTAAAGGGAATTTTGCTGTCGAATCGTAATCGGTTCCTAGAAGAATTTATCACCAGCCTTTTCGTTGAACCTGTTCAGATGTGGCCGCCTTTACATTAAAGGCTTCTGAGCTTGTATTTTTATTTTAAACGTCTATCGAGAGGAATGGACCGTTAATTGGATTGGAATGCAGTCTTATAAATAAGACAAAAAGGAACAACCATAAAAGGGGAGATTATTCAAGTCTGTAGCTGAGTGCAAAAGAAATTCTTAGGAACTGGTTTTACAACCTTATTCACATTGTTTGTCTCGTTTTTACAGCGCTATTTCCGTCATTGTGCGAATTAATATCGATGACTACACATGAGTGCTCATAAAATAAATCCGAAGATCCCAACGAAGGTAAACGCCCTAAAAATGTAACCAAACAAAAAAGAAACGAACTTTAATCTTCAGAACCACTTAGACGTAATTTAATACAGTTTAAAGTAAGAACAAAGTTTTCTAAGATGGCGGCCTGGGCATTACGTCAGCTGACGGCGCGCGGGCGCATTAAATTGATCGTTGTGCTGATTGACGCTCAGGGTCTTTTTTGCAGTGCTGTATAAATACAGATCTCGGTCGATGTCAGCTAACACTATCAACTACATGGAGGATATAAAAAGGAAACAAATATTATTGTCTATTACAATCGTTCGATAATTATCACTATTAGCATGACTAATGATAATGTTGTGTATAATGCTCATAAAATTAGTTGAAGTACAATTATTATTAATTACTGACTACAATGAACAGAATATGTGATTATTATTAATTACGACGTATTGTCGAAAGTTTGTTTAATCACCATATCGACTGCTCCACATACTACGTTTAAAACATGTGCTTCGTTCGAACTGATAATAATATGATAATATTATTATCGTAATCATAATAATATCTCCCCGTTGAGTAAACAATGCATTAATTGATAACGTGAAATAACGGTATATTGTAAAAACAACTTGTAGAAATGAGTCGACTATAGGTTTGGCTGACTAGTCGGCTAGCCGATTAGTCGGCCCATCTCTACAAGTTGTTTTTACAATATATATACCTATATCTTCATTGAAAAAATAATGCTCTTTTGGTATTAAATGGAAATTACGGAGAGGACAATAGCCTAGAGTGGGAAATGGCAGGCTCACATCATGAACAAATTGTAATTTATTCTGCCTTCCTACCAGTAAAGTGCTATAATGGCCACGACCGTCGGCACGCAATGACAATGCCACACTTTTCGTTAAATTGAACTCCAATAACATTGATTTTATCCTTAGTGACCGATTTTCCTCTTTATGTAATAAACATCAATTGAGTATAGAGGTATGCCGCTGGCAAGACTTTAGTTACAACCATTTTAGACTTGTTTATATCCCATTTCAAGTTCTACAAGTGATTAAATTTTCCTGTGGTAATTTATTATATATAAATCCTATACTAAAATCAATAACCTTATTAGACCACTTAGCACTCAATTACTTAAAACTACTAATGCTTGTGCAGTGTGCCTTCATATGCGAGGAAAATAAGAAATATAAGAATATGTATAATAAATATTGTTACCAATCCTTTAAAAAATTTCTTAAATAAAAAATATGACTCATTTAAGTTCATAGATAATTTTATTTTCAGTAATAGCTCCACATTTTATTCATGAAACACTAATAATTTGTAAATACTGACATGGCTTTCCCTACCTATGTTTTAAATTATATGTTTATAAATGATTTGCAATTCTCCATTCGTGAAAAAGATCCAGTGAATAAAAAAAATAAAACAGCTATAACTTAACTATATTTGTAGTAAGTAGGTATCAGAATAAATAATATCATCCACCTAGACTCTATTACAATTCAAATTAAACAATTCAAAGAATTTTGATCTAGTAGAGAGGTCGTGTATTTAAAGGATAATCGGGTAAATTAGGTCAAAGGGAACGACATCAACACGAAAATCTGTGAAGGGTGCACGCTGCGCAAAATGGCGGCGCGACACGCGCAGTAATGGCCGCCGGCCTTGGGCCGTACTCGCAATCAACTTATTATTCAATCTCATGTCGCGAATTGGTCCGAGGTCCACGGGCCGTTGACCCAACCGTTCCACTCCACTCGTTGTTAACGTTTGCCCGTAGGCTGATAGATTAAATTACATAACGTAGAGTATGTCATTATTTTTTCTTTTGATCGTGTTTTTTGTACATTTGGCTATTATTGTGAAGTAGCTAAAAGAAAAAAGATTAGATGCGTGACCTAAACATATGCTTTTTGACGAGTACAAATTGTTATTTATTAAACCGTACTAAATCAAAATACATATTAGGTAGCGTAAGCGTGTTAGCACCTTTATATTTAAGTAAGACACAAATATTGTTTGTTATCTCAGAAAGGACAGCATTCTTTAGTTGGCATTCCAGAGGTCGTCGGTCGACGCAGTTGACGTAAATCCGACACGGTCCGTTATGTCCTCTCCGAGAACAATAGATTGTTCGCGCTACTCGCCTAATGAGAAATGTTTGTTTTTCAGCTCTATACAATGGCTACTGCTCATTGTTGCTTTTATTATTATCTCCTTCAGTATTCCGACTTAAAAAATAATAGTTGTCTATATTTTTACTTCCTTTTTCGTTCCGTTTGTCTTCTTAAGTTTCTATACCTATTTAAATATTCTCAACATAAAACTGACTATTTAACATTTTTATGGCTTAAGTAAAAAAGACACTAATGAGAATAATAACTAAATCATATTTAAGTTATTATATAAAATATTATAAATAACTTGAACCAGACATACGGGTTATTGTAACAAAGATGAATGTAATAATAATTCGGAACGGGTTATAAAATAATATATAATAAATGAGTGGCACCGTCGCCGCTCGCGCCGGTGCGGTGTGCCGAAGAGTCGACCTTGATTGAAGGCTCATTAGACGTGCAGAGTCAAGACGAGCAAGACTACGCATCGAACCGGTCTCGGTCGTGAGCCCGCATGATTTATGCCTCTGCCTTTATAAAGACTGTTTTTTTCTCCAGACCGGTTTACCCGCCGCTCCCCCGCTCACTTTTTGTTGCGCTACCTGGATGCCGCGGAAAAAATATAGTGTCAGCTTTTTTCATAGTAATAATAATACTAAGCATTCCTTTTGTAGCGCATGCGGACGTGGGTACTGCTAGAACGTGATGTGATGGCGTTGTGGCTTCATTATATTAATGGACTCGACCGGATGAATACAAAGACGGGGCCTTTAAACTTTATCGCGTGTAGAATACGTGTTCCCCGGTACGCGCGGCGTGAAATTCAATTTATGAATATGATACTGATCTTGGGGGCTACTAATTTACGAACGAATAAATTGGTTGGATTCGTTTTAGGAGGTAATGCTATTTAAAATAATTCCATGTCTGAAACTACCTGCGAAGTGCTGTTGGAATGGCCAAAATATTTCAATAAGTACGACGACTCATATACATTGAAATAACATTGATAAATCGTACTAGATATTCCTATGACCTCTATTTGACATTGCGAGCTCGCCCGTCCTCGCTGCCAGTTTTTGCTGCTCATTTTTTCTCGTAATTTATTTATCAGCCGCCATTTTATATACCACCTGCCGCGGTCGTTACCCGCACAGAAAAACTCCCCTCCAGCAACAAAAGATATTCCCAAAGTTATTCTTACTTATAATTACAGCTTACAAAAGCATTTCGGCCAGAAAGCATCGCTTTTTTGTCGGCTTACAAAAAATCTCCCTTAAATTCTTTGGAAAGAGGCATTCTACTGGTTAAATATGGGGCTATATGGACCTGTTTTTTTTCGCTGCAAAAAATGTAAACAGTTATTGGTGTGCGGAATGGGGAATACTGTGAGATCGGTGTGATATCGAGAGTTTGATGACAATGGGTCGAGAACGATTATAAGATAGATTTACGACGGCGACGGTCACGATAGCGTGAGACATACATACGAACATCCTAGTACCACGTAACCGTTTGCTTTTCACTTCAATGCCGTCTTTAACCTGTCTACTGTTTATTTACACAACTTACGACATGTTTGCTTCAAGCTACGTGTCTGGAATTTACATCGCAGTATTATCATTGCATATGTACGTGTGTAATTTAATGATAACAACGTTTAAGATAAAAAAAAAGCGCTTGTTTATCGATTCGAGACATTCTGGAACAAAAACACGAATCATGCTGATGATGTCGTTATCAATATTGAGAGCCAGTTTATTATGTCTAAGTATCGACGGTATACATTTTATAAAGGTTATCATAATACATTTATGTAACTTGACAACGAAAGATAATGCGAATAACTTTTCTTGCCTTGATGTTCCTGATAATAAGAACAAATTAAAAAGTAATTAGGAGTGAGTAAGGCTCGTAATCGTAAGCGAAAGCCTTGATTACAAATTAACTCAAACGTCCTTAGCATCAACCGTGAGTCCGTGCCTAAAGTTATAAATGTTCTGTAAATTATTCCCATTGTCAGCCATGCGGAAGGAAAAGGGATATAATATAATTTAATAGGTATTCATATTTACTTCACACAATCAATTAAATTTGGCCTCAATAAAACCGAGTTATTTACATAAAATAAGCTCATGTAATTGCATTTTAGATTGGCCTTTGGCTTTAAAAACTGGAACACAAAATAATATGACCAGCTATTAAAACAAGTAAGAAAGAACATTCTGGTAATTTAAGCGTTTTTGACATTGTGTTTTGGCAAACTCGGTGACTTTAATGTAACCTTCTCGAACAGCTGAACTAATATTATGTTTATGGATATAACTTATTGTTTGCTTGGACTTTTTACAGTTTAATTAATGCATAATGTGAAAAGTAATATCAGAATTAATTTATTATACTCGCTTTATAACAAAAACACATACATTTTTGAATTGTATATTAATCTTATTGTCATTGAAAAGGAATTAACAAGACTCATATACTGTCCATTCTTTTAAAACTGGTGTGCCAATAACTGACTCTTGAGAACCTCGTTTACTTGTATTTTACATATATATGTACTTCTGAATAAAAAAACAACCAGATTTCAAGAAAGAGTAAATTCGCAGAATGTATTACCAAATTAATATGTATACATTATTATTATGTAGTTCATTAATGTATGGATTATGTAATCACATGGCGTACCTACGTAATATTTAAGAAAAGACAGGTTTTGGAATGGCACTCCACGTTCGATAAAAGTTGAAAGTAAAAAGTTATCAGTGCGCAGCTCAGTTGCAAGTAACAACAAATTAAGAGTTCACAAAGTTTCTCAATCAAGTGAAACATTACAGACAGTTGTCAAAGAAGTTGTAAACGGATATAAATCTCAGTTTAGCTCGATATTGCCACAACCGCTCGACGCTCCTGCAAACTCGACAAAGTTCTTTAAAGAAATGCCCAACTTTTAATGCTCTTTCCTCCCGTTCTAATAATAGGGGAGCGAAACTTCCTCTTTGCGGTTCTTTATTACACAAATTATTCCTATGATTCATTATATAACTGCTCGCGTAACAATAAAATTGCCTTTTAGATATTGAAATAAATTATCATAATCCACCAACATTAGAGTTTTTGTTTTCATTAACACGCTTCAGCGTGCTTCGGCTTACGTCAGATATTAATATGTTTATACATTCTCAACTTTAATTAATATGGTAAACACTAGTTAAATGTGTTAATTATGTTAATATGTTTTAAATTTGTTTAGGAATTACCAGTATTAGTGACCTCTAGTTCGACACTGAACCGTGTTTTTTTATATTAATTGTATGCTTTTTGTTGAGTATAAAACCAGAATTACAAGTATTTGTTTAACAAATAGACTGTTTTGACCTTCGCAATAAAATATGTTATTTATGTCCAACTCATTCGATTTTTTTCTCAGAGAACTAGTAATGCAGCAGTTTTTTTTAAATTTGATTTTATTTAGCCTTGTACTTAACCTGTAATAGACTACTATTAATTAAAATGACTGTGCTCTATATATCGCCATTTTGTTGATCTGCCCAACAAAATAATACTAACCTCCAGCTTAAAATAAACATGCTTCATTACCACGATCGCCTGTCAAAACAAGTACATAGTTGAAACATAACCCAGGCAAGTGTCACTAGCACATTGAACTAAGGACTTTCTTAGTAAGAATAGTTAGAACGTATGTTTATTTAGAAACCCGATCCTCAGTGTTAGGTCCCATTAAAGCGGCGCGCGGGGGTCTTGCCCTCTCGTGTCTCGGATCAGATGGCCGACTTCCAGCAAATGAGAACACTGTGAGATAAAGTCTTGCTATGTTGTGATATACCACGTGACCTTTGCTTTATCACCAATTTTGACATTTGATCCTCCACAGCTGGACCTCGTTCCGTGGTACTTTAGTTGTTTTATTAACACGCTTTAAGTGAGTCTTAAAATAAGAGTCTTTAAATACCACAAGGTGAGGGTTTACAACTCTTACTTTTAAAATGGTAGATACATACAGACAGACATTATATTAATATAACTTTATACCCAGCTTTACCATGTTTATCCTTATAAAAATGGATTACAAAATAACTTAAACCATGACATCATACTGCACAGTTAATAATGTAAAACCGCAGTGTGTAGGGCAAATGTGTACATAATGGGATAATTAATTACATTACATTAGTAAGGTATTTTGTACCTAATACTACAAAAACAAATTGAATTAGCCTCAATTCAAAGTTATACATAATTTTCCAGGAAAATTGCTATTTAATTAAGAAACTGCAATATTATTGTGTATGTTACTAAGCGTAATAATAAACATTATATTTAAATAATATATTAACATTATTGTATTTGCGCGAATCGAGGTCGAACGACAAATATTCAAATATTCAAGGCAAAGTTGGAAATAGTTTGTTTGAATACAATAGATATTACCGCCATTTGGACTACTTTTACATCACAGTATATAGAAATACATTTGTCAAACACTTTCAGAAAATAATAAACCATATTCTACAATAGATCGTGCAGATTAAGAAATTGTTGGCAAATTTTCTTGTAAATTCGAACGTTTAGTTATACTTGCATTTCATATTTATGAAACTTTGGTACTAGCAGACAATGGAAAAATATTATTGCTGTTTTACGGATTTCTACGGTAATAATTTCCTCACAATAATGTTTGTTTTGTCGAGAAAATATTCCGTGATGAGGTCCTCCATTCTGTTATTGAATAATTTTAGTCACTCAGTACATCTTATAATTCCTAGATGTTTACGTGATACATACAATTGAGCTTGTTAACTACATATATAATGCCTGAGGTCTTTAACAGTGCAGTTTCACATGCAAGTGATGCAAGGTAATATTAAATGTAGCATATCAACGGATACCTTATCACTGCTATCAGCAAATCGCTCGCACATAAGTAAACATCCATGCGTTCCATAATCAAGCTAGATTGATATTGTTATCACTTTTATAAGTGGCTCATATCATTCATATCTTATCACGCTCGATAAGAGTACCCCGCGTGAGTGTCCTTTTGTCGCAACGGTACAATAAAATACTCTTCTCACTGTATTATTGCTACTTCCTGAAGTATATTTTTATTATTACTTTATCGTTCTATATCCGTTGGCCTCATGATGATATCTATCGACTTCCTTTGTGTTACGGAATCTTTGCTGGATTTTTGCTGTTGCTAATATATCAAATTGGATTACGCTGCGGAATTTTACGTGAAGCATGACTAAAGAATGTGTGACACGAATGAATTATCTCACGATTCTCAATTTTATACCGTTCAAGCTCTAAAACATTTAGTAACTATATTTTTAAATTGCTTGTATCTGTCTGCTAGCCTCAATATGGGGATGCCAAATACGACAACGATAAATAAATCCATCCTCATCAGACGGAACACATGACGCGCTTAAGTGGTGCTAGCACCACTGTCAGCGACACAATTGGATATGATAGATGACTTGTATTGTATGTAATGTCCCTCGTCCCGTTGCCAAGAGAACGCTTGTGATAGAAAGCACGGTGGTCGACTGTCCGGCATTCACTTTCTATGATGCAATGTATAAGCCAACTATACGATGTCTAATGCGTGAACTTTGAAGTGCGGTGCCAATTGATTTGAGTTGCCAAGCGGCTTGTTTGTCTTGAGATTTCTATGTAAAGTGACTGTTTTTTTTTGGGAATAAAATGCTTGTGAATGCAACTCTCAGTTATTTCTCAGATAGCGTGCGTGTATGCACATTAGTTGTACAAAACATACAATCCTTATCACATAAAAAAAAATAGGGAATTTTATTATTACTATAATTTCAGCCTACCCAAAATACTCAAAATTATGCCTTTGGATGGTTGTTGAAGTGCGGGTTGTTAAATTAACAGGCGAATAACTTTTTTACTTTTTATTCAACTCGCATAAAACGGGATGTTTAAGTAACATGTTCTTACCGGTTTGAAGTTGACAATATTTTATAAACAGGACTATTTAGAGCGTTGTGAAAAGTATGGATTTAAAAACAAACATAATCTACATTCAATAAAAACCCCATGAAGCAGTTTTTCACCAGCATAGCATGCCCATAAACGCCTCTACTGTCAACTAATCTGGCCTTAAACGCGGCTCAGTTACACCATCAAGAATTAACATACAAGGAACTGCAGTTTAACAGGCAATTAATTAGCGCAATGGACCGCTAGGTGGAGTGACCCGAAGGAGTGCCGGTCTCATTAACCGCCGTCAGACCCACGATTTATAGTCCTATTAAAATTCAAATTAGCGAAAGTTAATTCATTGATATATTGTGTCACTGCTCCTTGCCATTAGAGACACGTAAATGGATCAAATGTAAACGTTTATTATTAATAGAGGCTAATTTATTATCGCTTTAATGAGCATGCGAAAATTTTGCAAGTCCGAGTGGACTTTGACAGGTCAAATTATCTGTGTCAAAATGGCCGATGTAAACATTAATTTATCAGAAGTTAAATACTAATAGGTTAAGTAAAATACATTCGTTATTTATTACTTGTGACTGGAAATACACGCAACCGCGTTACATCCGTTATGTTAATAATATTCCTAAACGTATTACGTAAGTTCATGAAATAAATAATTTAATTTTGTAAACAAATTTAGATCTCTTTCGTTTTTAAAACAAGATTTAATTCGACACGCTGAATGTAGCGTGTGGAATTAATTTAAAACTATGTTTTCATAATAAATAAAACTTAGCCCCACCCAGGAAACGAACCCGAGGCCCCGCGGTGTAAGGTGCATACGCTAACCACTACACCATAGAGACAGTTTAAAAATGTGATAATAATATAATAATGTTATAATAAAGAAAACGTACACTCACGCCATGTAAGCATGGAACCAATAGTAAAATTAAATTAATTGAAAACCGGGAACTTGGCCGCGGTTATCGGAGAGGTTATCGCGAGGGAATGCTGCTCGGCACTGTTTATGTTCCTATTATTATACTATACACGCCACAGCCCGCAATATATCGCATTGTACTACACACTACATAGCTGTAACTAGTACCTACTTGTTTTATAATAGGATAACATATACACATTATTATAATGTACTCAAGGTACAATCTACAGTCATTATGCATAGTACATTGAATGTCCATGATTACTTTAATTAGATGAGTAAATTACATTTTCGCGCAAAGTGTTCAATTTATCATTTGGGTATCATTATAATTATATTTTATAGAAATGTGACTAATTTCAGCGATAATTTATAATTAAGTAATCAAGTGATAGGTATAGACACAATGAACATTCCTCGAATTCGTAATCGACATCCTCTTATCTCTGTCAGGCATTAATTAATCAGATAAATTATAATATTATTTACGTGCAAACATTTCGAAATTGTCTTATCAATATTATAACACCAGTAATTCTTGGTAATCTTATCAATTAAATAGAAAACATGAATAAACAAAACAGCAAATATTTGTCCATTGTTATCACGTTAAGAAAACGAGGCCATTATTATTTTCCTCGACAGAACCTTGATGTTGACGATAATAACTTATTATTTACATAATTTTAAAAGCGTTTTATTTATTGTTTCAGGTACGTTCCGAATTGCTTAATTTTAACAGCATCTGGAGGCAGTAAAATTGTTTTGTTTACGGCTTAAAATATACATTTGAGTCGTAGACGTAGCTCCACTCCATTGTTAAGGTAAAAGGCGATTATATTTATATAGTCTATTGTTGTGATGGCGTTTGTATATTTTATTTTTATTTGTTCTGTTTGGGAGTAAATAACTTTCTTTGCTTGGGCAACCTTAGGCCTACGTGAGTAGAAGATTTACATTACAGTCACGTTTTTCTTCACACCAACGCTGGTGGCACATTACCTCAAATGATCACGCTAATTCACGTTCCTCAGTTTTAATTAGGTCGTTTCCAACTCGCAATAAGTCCTTAAATATAAGAATGACAGCATTCTATTTTAGGAATGTATCAACACATGCTGTGCACATATTACGTTGATTTATTCGTTGACTAATGAGTGTTTGGTGGAGACTAGCGAGGCCACAAAACATAGCACCATGCCTCCACTCCATAGTGCGAGCCGTTGAACACTAATTTCCCATGGGGCTCGTCTATTGTGTACGAGCGATATTTGCCGACCTGATTACTGTTTGGTTTGTTATCCATGCTAAACGGTCGTGACTTTTGGAATTGTTAGCAATGCTATCCTAATTCGATTTGCATCATTTGCTTTAGAGATCAAAACGAATTCTAGATTGTAGCTTCTATAAGATTCAGTTGCAATGTGACGTGATTTTGTTAAAAATAGTTCTCTTATCTAGTAGTAAATGACAAATATTTTAATAGCAATCAGTGCGTTATTGACTATGCAAATATGCAATGACACAATTATTGAAGTGTATTATACCATTCTTAATGACATAGATACATAGATAGTTATATTCTTATCTTATCTATATTGCTATGGTACTCAAACGGCTCAATGCGAAGGAAATCAGTAATTAATTTTATGATAAGAATTAAAGAACACTGTGAAATACCAGACGAAAATTTCCTACAACAGCTACTATGTAAAAAGGAACGTTCAATCAGTTTAAGAAAATAGCCGCTTCGCAGATACTAAGTTGTTAGAACAGCAACAACATGAGCAAAATAGCCTTGCATTAGTTTATGTAAACGGAGAAGCGTTTTTGGAAATAATCCGTAAAATATTTTTTAAATTAAAACCAGTTAAATTTTTGTAACTTATTTCCTTAAAGCAATTTAATTAATTGTTTGTAAGAATCGTTAAAAGGCAATCAAAGCCCGACTTATAAATCAATGTAGGACTGAAATAAACATAAGTTGACGTCAAAGGTTGACGCATTTACAGCGGTCGCGGATCGATAGGTATTAGGCATTGTGTACCAGGAATCGGATGAATGAATGTTCAATGAAATGAAGCGATGTCTAATGGATTCTTCGTTGTCTGAAAATTGTCTGCTTCATACCCATGTGACATTTTTATTCCGGTATAACTTTAAAATGACGCACTGTTTTGTGTTGTACTTACAAAATCTCCAGTGGGATTACATGTCTTGTTCTCTATTACATCAGTACAAATGAAAAAAAAAAAGTGTCAGTTTTTTTTAATATTTAAATAACTCCCTAACCACCCACGGGAGCGGAATAGTATGGTTTTTTAACGAATTCCACGCAGACAAAGTCGCGGGCAAAGGCTAGTAGTTTAATGAAGTTCTGAAGTGAACAGGTGACAGTTAGTCCTGTCACCTGTATCGTTGTTAATGTCGTAATACTTGTCTTCGTCAAATATTTGTATTTTGGTCACTAAATTAATGATCAGGCACAATATACCTAATGCTTGCAAAGGAGCTGCTCATCTGCACTACATGGCGGCTGAAATCTTGTAGGGTGTCAGTTATGTAATGCTTTGTAAGCTATCAATACAAAACAGTCCGCCTTGTATACAAATTTTGTATATGAAGTTTTTAAATAAATAAATAAAACATAGTATAGTATTATTATTGTCTTTTAATTGAAAAATGCAGGCATGCTTACATACTGATTCTATAAAATTGTCTGCCAGAATGAAAAATAGAAGTAATTGATTCGTTATAGAACCACTTCATTTGCTATACAACATAAATAAATATTTATGTGCAATCGATTGCTAATTTATGCGCACTTAGTTATCTTGCTGATATACCACCGACTGAACTAGAATAAGCTTAATTCATTCACACTTTATCATTGTCTTCATGAGTCAGACACCAGCTACGCTTGATCAAAACAGCACATAATGCTCACCAAGTCTTTGCTGTCATGAATTTCCGCGATAAATCAGACTGTGTCAGTTTTCGTTTAGCGTAACTACATTTTCAGACGCGTTCACCCATCATACTTACACATGCATGCTTCTGGGCTACATGCCAAAACATTTGCCAGACATCTTTGAAACGTTTCCATTGTAAATCACGTCGAAAATACATAAAAAACTCATAGATCTATATCACTTCAAAACTTTACGGATGTCATTGACACACCTTGAAATATCTAGAAGATATTTATAATAGCGATAGCGGTTTCTGACTCGATAAAATCACAAGATAAAATTACTATACATTATTTTTCTAATATTATTAGATTAAATGAACACGTCCTCATGAAATACTAGAATATAGATGGCAGTATTAAACCCGCGTGATTCTGCGTGGATGATATAACATTTCGTCATTAATTTTGCAAATATTTCTTGCCAAGAATTATGTCAACATGTCGTATGTCATACAAATCTATCTTGAAGTTGTTGTAAATATATGTGAGTAAAGTAAATACAGTATGGTTATACAATATTCGTACATTTATTATGTCTCTAGGTATTTAGGTAAACATTTACATTTTCCTTTATGTGGAGTGGAGCTAAACAATAGATAAGTATGGATAAAGGCCAAGTGACGCAAAAGTACGATATAAAATTAAAGCAATGACCTCGATAACCTTTTGTAATCTTTAAACAGAAATGTATTTATAAAAAATCGTTGTTGACAAAAATATGCTTACATTAATATAAACGGGTAATTTTGCAACCGACTTAACTTTTTATTTCAAGGATCCAAGCAATACATATTTTCTAAGTACATTAATTATTAATTTACCTGCACTACTACGCACAATGACATAAAAACAACAGTCGTTTATTACACGAACAGCGGCAATAAGGCAAGCATTTGTTAACCATGTGACTATATTTATTTAATAGCAGATAAGTACGTTTACCTCGGTTGTTTGCTGACGACGTGTTTTTACGAACGCGCGCTATCTTCAACTCTTTGTGATAATATAAATCCTCGTTATTAAATTTATCATTGGAAACAACGTGTTATCGCTTTAAACAAACTGTCGTACGATTGTGAACTAGGTCACAACTATAGTTTATTTTCATTACGTTTTTTATCTTAAAGACAATCATTCTTGTCTTTTACAAAATGTCGGGTTGTTTGCCGACAGAGCATTTAATTAAAAATATATCGTGTATTAACTAAAAATTCCTTGAAGTAACACTGTTTCTGTCCTCGTTTCATTATATTGTGGAAACGTATTTAACAATTATACTTTAAAATTTTTGAGTACGTATGTAAATTCTGCTATTTCCACTGTTAATTAAACTGTAAATTTTTTGACGAAGAGTAGTTCTTTAAAAAGTTGTAGTAATAAGCCTTAACCAGCGCTTAATTTCCTATAAGAATTTGGTTTTTGTTTAGTTATATAATATGCATTTTTGATCCTATGTCCACCTTTTTGAAAATACGGACCACTGTGCGACAGCCACGTCGCACAGTGGTCCGTTCGGCGATGGAAAACCGTTTACTTGATCAATTATCTCCGAAGACTTTACAGTTCACTATCGTGACTGACTTGTGTTCTGCTATAAAAGTTAGAACATTTCACACTTTCATAACTGTGAAATAAGTGCTCTACGAAAATAGCTCTCCATTTTTGACTCTATTTAGCATAAAATTTACTGAAAAGGTGTGAGCAAAATACTCTTATCAGTCACAATAAGTCTTCAATGCCATTGAGCATCCATAAAACCCTGTTTGTTTAAACAGCTTTATATCAATATGCATTGAAGGCATTATGCAAAGGATCTCTGTAATCTGGTAATCAATATGCGCATACAGTGAAACGGACATCTCGGCTCGTCTCGATCTTGGTCAAGGCGAGGCTGACGACCGTGGCGGCACGCCAAACGTGCAAACGTGCCTATCGTAATGGCGACCATTTATCATATTTTTTTATTGGAAACAATGAGCTGAGGACAATATTTATGACCGGCGAGTGGCGACGCGCAAATAAACTTCAATGAGTATAATTTGACTTTGAACGTTGGGAAAATTTGGGCAATTTGTTTGGAATAAAATGGAGATGAAACATAAAGCGATGGAAGAGGTCGCGACCTCGCCGATGAGGAAACAACGTGAGCTGGTGACGATTTTATTAAAACCACAAAGATCAAGACCCTGAACTGAGCAATTACTTTAAGAATTATTTCCATATGACGCAGACACTGAGGCTGAGACATTATACTGTGGTCATTATTCTAGTCGATTAATTGAATTGTCTGTTGAAGTTATATCCGGAGATACAGTCACGTCACGTCCTTACTGTAATAATAAAACAATCAAGCTGAAGAATTCGTTTGTTTAACTTTGAACACCATAATCTCTGGCATTTTTTATTGGATTTGGATAAATCTTTATACAATTAAGTACCCAAGTCTAAAGGAAGGTTTTAGGTTACCTATTAGTTATTTAGCAGTACGTCACATTCCAAGAGCAGTAACATTGAACACTAGTGTAACTGCGAGTTGTCATATAAAATGTAAAGTCTATCGCATGTATTTGTTTATGAGTATGACATTTCCTTACAATATGCAATGTCACAACCTGATGCTGAAAACGATAAAACGGTGTGTTAAGTAAGCAAATGAATGCGGTATCGCAAATTGGTTGGCTTCGCTCCAAGCGAGAGAATATGGTCGCAATCTCAAGGGCATTTAGGGTTTACGAGCTGAGTTTGTTTCTAAATCTAATAGCTTGGCAAATAAATAATACACTGTATGTATTGCATTAGAGATAGAAATTATTTAAACAACTACCTATATAACAGTTAATAATATGTATAATTATAATACTGAGGTTTTCCCAGAATTGTATATGAATTATATAATAATTATTTGATTCTGTTTGCAATAAGACGGGTTATCAAAAAATATATGTACATTTATATATTTAATATTATATGCGTAAAATTAAATATCGTTACTTTGAATGGATTGCCATACAACATGTAATTTTTTGCCGTATTTCTTTTTCTCTTGACCTCGGTAGTTAGTTATGATGAAACAAATGAGCATCATAACACAAGACAAGCAAACCGTAAATAAGGTGAGTCAGTCTTAAATGTATACTTACCACTTATTGTCTCTGGCACAATGCTCTATCTGTCGCTAATAGTCTATTGTCATTGCAAACTGTGAAGGACTTTCTTTACTTTCAGCTTGATAACTCAACTCTACATCTTCAAGGATCAATTTTATTCTAACAATAAAATCTTGGCGGTCGCTGTTAAAAAGCCTTGGACTTGGAACGAATTTATTTATTTTATTGTTTGATTTTCGTATTAACTTCAGCTAATATTAAATCCAGAAAACAGTAAAACACACAACGAGAATGATCATAATTTGTTTATTGACGTATAAATCGGTTGTTATTTCTTTGCAGAAACCTGCTCTGTAATGTCACGTATATTTCAAGCCTTATATCGCTGGCTGGTACTTTAAATTTTATTTCAACTGGCATACATTTATTTATAGCGAGTACATGAACTCCATGGTTGTAAATAGCTATCTGAAGTGGAATTGGAAATGCGCCAACATCGATGTACAAGTAATCGTATTCCGAGTGGTCGTATCAACTAAATGTTGATTGATGCCTTCCCTTCTCTGGAAACGACCGCCTCGAACTTTGCTGGAACAGTTAACTTGAATAAAAATGTGGAGTCATTTGCACGGAATCAAGCCTTCTTACTTTATATAATAAGGACCCATAAAGGTCGTATTATTTAAATGCCCAATTTCTTGGAGAGGATAAAACGACGGTTAAAGAATGTTTTAGTATAAACGGTAATACAAATACAGACGTTTTGTGGCAGAAATGAAACGTTATATAACGGCACTGCGGTGTAAAAGTCCGAATAACATTTAAAGAAAAGTCGCCAAGTATTACTGAGTATTCGAAGCAATTGAGTAAGTTAACAAATAGCGAGTGAACCTCTGTCCGACCAATTAAAGTTCGATCGTATAAAACATGTTGAACTACCCTTCCCCGGCTCGCTTTTAATGAGTTTCCAGCTTAATTTACAGTTATTGTTTTACCCTAGTGGCCGAGGATTTCGACTCGTTACATCCACTGAATTCCAAATAGGGTTTGTGTAGAACTTGTGTGGTCACGTCGATTGTAATATTGGATTAACTTAAATACTGACAGCAGTTTACTAACTTATTATTTAAATAAACTTGCCCGTACGGATTATCCTGTATAAATGATTAGTGTTGAAAACGTTTAGGAAGAAATAAGTTCACACCATCTGATTGTATACCTAGTTTATTAGTTATTTACTATAATAAACATACAATGTAATAAAACTATCGAATTAAAACATTAATCTTTCCATCGCTGCCATCGGCTTGATAACAAACAGATGTTTTCGATAATTTTAATAAAAGCAATGACAAGACTTTTACGTTATCAACGATAAAAATAAGATAACAACCGACACTAATTTACTTATGTTGCTAAATCTTTATTTGTTTTTATATCTGAAATCTTATCGTTGTTATCGGGCTTTCACTGGAAACATTATTGAGTACACTTGAGATAATTATGTTAAAATTTAACGATTCTGGAATTTAATATCTGAATACACCATGATTCATAAACGATCGAATTTCATGACTTGTTGTTTTACGATAGTGACTTACGAGAAGAAGCTTTTTTGTTAATCTACTAGCACATTACCAACAGGAAAAGTAATGAATAGGTACTAATCTTCCACCATTCAATCGCAAAGATAAAATATATTGAATACTCCAGTTATAAACTCAGATCAATTTTATATTTTCAACTTTTTATAAAGTTTAAAGCGAAAAAAAAGTTATTTCGTTTGCAATCCCAATTTGTGAGTTAATAATCAATTCCCAAAGTTAGTGAATCCGTACCAACTCAATTATATAAACTAAGGTCGATGAGAAGTTCGGTTACTAACTTATTCATCTCGTTGTACTCGAAGGTCCGCTTAATTATACTTGTTGTTTGGAACTTCAGATTTGCTTTGTTTATCAGTAACATTGTAAATACTTGGGTAAATACTTTTATCTTGTTTGGTTTACGGTAAACACATTGGATTTTCATCAACATAACGTCTATGTTTAATATTCATATCTTGTTTGCAACAATTTGAGACTACTAAGAGGTTTAAGTTACATTAAAATTCAATAAACAGACATTTTCACTTAAAACTTGGAAAACATTGAAATGAAAATTTTGCAACAGCGTTATGTACTTTTAACATTCAAGTCAGAGACGGTATGAAAAGTTAAACATTGAGGTTTTACATTTCACAAGTTGACGTTTCAGGGTTGCCGAGACTTGCTCGTTATAAAACTTTCATAATATCTTTGTACCTATTTTATTATTAAATGCAAAATTTGAACGAATTCTTATATTTTTATGCGCAAGTTATGGTTGAAATTTTATTGTAGCAAATAAGTTATTTCTGTTCATCATTCTAAGCAATTTTATTATGTAAGCTGCATTGCTAGCGCAATTTCTTTTCGTTTGTTGCGTGAGCTCCTTTGCTTGACTTTGTGCTTGGTCACAAAGGTTTTTACAATAGTACCAATTATTTATAAAGATTTGTTTAGTTTTATTATTTTGTGTACCATTTTTACGATTTATATAAATCGTTTTACTTATGACTTCAATTTATATGAAAGAAGATGAAATAAAAACGTATCAGAATGTTCTTTAAAAAATACGGTATATTTTTATAGAATTTACCTTCTGAACAAATATGTCTTCATTATTTTTTTTAACGATTCTAATATTCTCTTTATTAAATCTGGAGTTAATAATAATATTAATTAAGCGGCACTTAGTTTTAAATTTAATATTCTCTCGGAGCTAAATATACTTGAACGTTATCATGATCATGTTGAGAAAGTAATTACGGATCATATCAGCGAAGTTTGCTTACAGTGACAAACTTGCAGATTATCTGCTTCCAGCCATTACAGTTTTGAAGGAGCGGAGTTCCAGGCGGAACAAGTTTCAAACTTGCCAACTTTGTGGACTTCGGCAAACTCTCGCCGCCTCACAGCCTTCCTGCTAAGGAATAACGTGTTTATTTGTGACTTCTTTATCTTTTATTTGCTTCGCCCAACTTTATAAAACGTCTGTTTTAGTTTGTTCTTTAATTAGTTTGTTCAAAACTCAATAACTGCTCTCCTCGCCCACTCAGTTGCCTTATGGGATTGGATCCGTAGGAGTAAACCAGCGGCCGGTGTTAATACAATCGTAAATAAAGTTGTATCTGCTCAACAAGTAACACAGAAGTTCCCTCGACCTCACTGACAATTGTAATGAAATTGCGGTGAATTCAATTAATCCACTGAAGAATCAACTTTTTCCTTCAGTCCCAAGTGTCAAACAAAGTTAGGAGCCCTAAAAGATTCCAAAATAATCGGATAGAAGCCGGGGGTGGTGGAACTTTGACAATTTTACCTCCCGCCGCGAGTTTGAACCGTTTCAAAGGGGTGAGAGTTGTAGGAGGGTCGCTGGAAAGGGATGCCTCCCTCCTCTTTGGTGTTCGTGAATACCGCTTAAAGTTCTCGACGTAATTGCTGTCTGGCTGCGAATAAACTTTGTATTACATTACCAGAGTTAATTTATAGTGTCTTCTTATTCATTGCTTAAAGTTAGTTTTGTTTTCCAAACGAGCAGAGTTATTTTAACTAGGAAAGTTTTCCTCAAACTAGCCTTTGCGTAGGTTTTATACACAATTATGTGAATATGTTTTAGTTTTATTGTACCTTACACTTTCTCAGACAAAGAATCCAGTTTCTTTCTCATCCATTCCTATTAGGTCATGGAGTTTTGTGCAGCTAACTAAGACGTACTTTGTTCTTGTAATGGAATTTTATGTCGCCTGCAAGTCATAGTAACTCTGGGAACCGGCTCTAACTGTATTTAATGGATATTGCACGATTTTATGTTGCCTTTCATCTCGAGTCATGTCTCAGCTTCGTGATTAATTACTAAATAGAGGTTATGAAGTTGTAATCGTTGGCAATGATGTAAATTACTGATCACTAGATATCGACAGACCTGAATGGATTCGTGTTTATTTGTCCTTGACTCGCCTCGGAAATACCTATCCAACTCGCTGTATGAAAAACGGGGCTTTCAAACTAACAACGAATTAATTCAGATAATTTTGAATTAAATGCTTCATGGCGAATTGTAAGCAGTCACGCAACGCAATGTTATTAATAAGGACGTTCCTTAACACTCATTGAAACTCAGTCACGGAATATCGTGATGGTTAGTTTAAAACGTCTCTATTAAAACAGGACAGTCACAAAAGGCGGCCAATTGTATCTCGTTTGCACGCAGACGTCGAAAGTTCACTACTGTGTTGCTGTACTAATTGTCTATGAACTTAACTATTAAGGGGTCAAATGGGCCGTAGTTTATCGAAGCCAACAGTAGACACAACAACATAGAGCATTATACGAGTAATCTTAACTAATCTACGCAATAACCATTACAACGGGAAGTCAGTTTGGCCGCATAATGTAAATTGATTTAGTGCATGTGATCGTTTGTGGAATTAATCGTTTGGCTGCATATTGCAGGCCAATAAATTTGATGAGGAGTGGCCGAAGGTTATCTGCGTTATTATTATTACTGCGCGTTTGCTTGTGAGTACTGAGTTACTTTACTGAGCACAGAGCGCACATTCCATGACGAGCGAAATCCATTTATTATTAGAGCCGTATGATAACGATAAACCAACGAGGTCAGACGAGAGCGCGCAAAAAATAGAAACGCTGTTTTACTGCGCGTGACTAAAGACTCGGTGCAGGCAAGATGGCGTGCACACCCGTCTCCTTCTAACGGTTACCATCCGCTAGCTCCATCTCGTTTTAACAAATTTGGTTGCCGTTAATTTTTTTGCCATATGGCTAGTTTTTTATTCATTTTTTTGTCATTGAATTTCACGAATTACGTGATGGTAGCTAGCGAGAGCTCGACGTTTGTGCCAGCTTTTGTTGACTTTTTGCTATCTATTGAGGTTATGTAATGATAACCCCCGGCATATTAGCAGAGTAGTTTTTTATCAAAGTACAATCAGACAGCCGTAAACTTGGTAGGTTAGATAAGATATGTAATAAAATGTAGGCAACGTAATTTGCTTTTTTGTGTCAGAAAAATGGGCTATGATGTAGCTTTTTTGTAATTTGAATGGATTTAGCATAGACTGGATAGGTAACCCAGCAAGAAGTCGTTAACAACATTTTAATGCAAGTCCTAACAGAAACTACCACAGTGCGTGCCCTTAGAGGCGTCGAGATAAAATCTCTTTGCATAATGTATTCGGTCTGACGCCTGTTTATGTTAGTACAACACCAAGTTATGTAACGGAGCCCACCTTTTTAGGATCGGCTCGAGATTGATGTTCTTGTCTTCCCCAGCCTATCAGCTGTGGAGACGCGGCGCACATACTAATGCCCCACACTCATGTTGGCATCTCGATGTAAACTTGTCTGGAATGTGATTGCGAAACTGCGAGCTCCAAGGAGGCTACAATAAAAGAGACTTCAATAAAATTAGAATAAAGATACAATTTATTCAGGCTACTGTCTGATGAGAACACTGAGAGCAGGTATAAAATGGCAGAGATAAATAACCAGCAATACAAAAAATGGTCGTTGTGGCTTGGGAAGTCGGAGAGCTGGCAACATCGCATAGACGTAATAATAAATAACATAACAAAACAGTACAACAATGAGTCATGCAAGGCGTGATGGGTCGCCGAGGAAACGTTTGTCACGAAAATCATTAAACGAAGTAACAAACTCCCACATCATGTGCATCAAAGTCGCTACATAGTTGCGATTTCAAAATACCAATAATGTTACTCATCTACTCACAAATACGTGGAATTGGTCATAAAAAGCTCAAGAGTATACAAACAAACATCTTTTTAACGATTCTATCCGGTGTAGGAAAGTTTATTAATAACAAATAAGGTTAGGTAGAGTCAAACTTGGGAATGAAACTAATATAATGTTGATTTTAGGATTAAATAAAATTTATATGAATCAGAAAAAAACTGTGAGTTAGAAAGATTATGTATCAACTTGTTATATATTATTTGATTTAAGAAACGGATGTAAAATTGTACAGTAAGATGCTCTTCATATTCCCCGATTTGTACAGCATGGTAAATTTCTTACCTTTAGGCCTTTAGCTATATTTGTCGCAGTATGTATCTTCGTTTTCTCTGGTTTTATTACTTTTTTAATATCTCTACTGAGTTATGAGAACATTATTATAAAGGATTTATTAACATTAAAAGCAAAAACTGCACGAAGTTGGTCAGACAGTTTCTTTTGGGAATGTCATTGACGGTGGTGTTTGAATAACTCCACTTTATTGGGATTTTACAGCTCATTTGAACATATTTGAGACTTGTGAAAATAAACAAAAATAGTAAAAAAATTAAAATTATTGGAACGTTAAAAGTTTTCCGATCTGTGCAACCTGCCCGATGCGTCAAACGAATTGTGAACGTAATCATCGCCAAGAATTATCGTGTTAACTCTAATTTCCATTTATTCACATAGTGCTGCGCGAAAGTTTAATGGACATATTAAAATTGTTAACCAAATGAATAGCTATACGAAACGCAGCGATTAAATACTTTATAGCGATTTATAGAGACATAATATTCGTGCAGCTGCTGAAAGGGTACGCGAACCAATCAATAAATTCAATAGCCGTCGGTGGAATGTTGCACAAATAAAAAACCACGTGGTATACACGAATTGTTTCGCTCCGTTTAGCGTATGTACGCTGTTGCCAAGCGGACGCGTGGACACGTGATGTTTTCCGAACGAGCCCAATCCAAGATGGCCGCCGCACCAAAGCCGCCATTCGCTTTCCCACGTCGCGCACCACAACTTCGCACGCTTCATTCTCGTTTCTTTTCTATTGTGCATTGCAATTCGCTATTGCATTTCTGCGCTAACTCCGTTTTCATGATTGCATCTTTATTAGCTTTGTTACCGTTAATGTTCATTCTCAAATAAATTGCTGCATCGTTATTCTGAAGCACACGGCGCTCTGTGCGAGCATATTATGAACATGAGTTTATTTTATAAGCACGTAGCCAGCGTAGACATACACGTGGCATGTCGGGTTGGCCCATTAACTAACATGTGTTAACAACGTAACCGTGAGCATGACAGATGTGGGTAACGAGACTTATGAGACACAGAATGCCTGGACAACATGTGTTTTCTACAAATACGAGTGAATCATTAACATTGCTAAATAATAATGCCAATTCATAAAAAATAAGTACAAGCGCCGGATGGTACACTCCCAGTATCGTTGGCAAGTTTAAGCAAATTATTTCATTCCACAATGGAGGTTACTTTAATGTTCTTATCTAAACGTGTTTTCATTTGCATTTTTATTATCTATGCATTGTTCTGGCAGTCATTAATACGGGTTCTTCACATTGTTCTCGGCTCGCACGGTGTGATGTCATGCTCGTCGTTCTTGGAACAACGACTAAAAATTACTTTTACGCCTTTTGTAAAAACAGATTTGGCTTTTTGTGAGGTACATTCTTCGCTTAATCAAATAGACAACTGATGATTCGGAATAAGGTCATTGCCTTCGACGCAGCGATTATCGCTTGTAAAGGACGGACATGATGAAATTACTAAAATAGATGAAGAGCTATTTGATGAATGATGCAGAGCGTTATTGGAACAAATTCATTTTGAGTCTCGAATCCAGACAGAGTCAACCGAGTCAAGGGTTACTCGGATAAGACAATAAAACTCGTAACACGAGGAAGAACACTGCTCCATTGTTTTCGATCGATGGAACAATGAATTGTAGTAACATATTTATACGGTTACAACTACAATAGCGCATTCAGGTTTCACTTCACTCGAGCGATGAATTAAACATCATTGGACTCGTTTATATTGACAAAGAGTTTAATAGCTGCTCCATTAAACTTTTAAATGTAGTTTAATGACGTGGAACGCTTCAATAAGTATGTAAAGTGAGAAGAATCGCTTAGATATTTGCCGTGGACGTGGATGTGTGTCACGGCTAAAACCCGTGCGTGTGTGGCGTTCGTGCGCGGTATCTCATAAATATTCAAGCGGCGCCGGACTGCGATCATAGTCGCTCGCCATTGGCGCGCAAAACTTGCTGAATACTAAGTGAACGCCAACGCAAGATCTGCATTGAAATTATATTCGATTTTGGCTTCCTGTGCCACGATTGCACGATCGGCAAACAAGCAGGAAGCAATCAAATCTATTGAGTTTCACACTTATATGACTTTATGCTTTGTTGAATCATACATGACTTATGTTATGCCTGTGAAGAATTTGTTACTTATCAAAACATGATTCTACCAAATCTGCGCTAATAAAATAATCCTCAAAATGTTTCTTAATAAATTATTATACTTCCATTCGCAGTAATCGGTACGGCTAATGTTGACCTACTTGTTTCCGATAAGCCTTATCTTTTCGTAACGAGCATGTAGGTTTTAGTTGTGCAATTTTGTTATCGAGTATTTATTGCGCGATTGATAACATTGTTGATTTTTCAAGTTCATCAATATGCTTTGTTCTCATTGAGTGCTTTGTAAACTGACGCTGGTGTTCCGACGTTTGTTTAGTGTTTGGTGAGTTTGTTTGCACAAATAATGACGCAGGCTCTTTCTCGTGTATCGTGTAATTCTAGATGTGTTTGTCGTTTATGTTGGCGGATTCACAGACTACACGTCAGTGTTACTACTGTTTGAACATCTTCGCATTTTATGAGTTTGACTTGGCTTAGCTTCTGTAATTCTTTATAAAACCACGTGGCAACCGGACAAAGTTGACTCTATATCTCCTAACTACTTTGTTTATTATATTTTAGTCTTCTACAGATCATATTAGGTATTCGACTTTTTATGCGATAGGTTAATCTCATTAACATCTTTAATCTGCCATTTGACATAAAAACATTTTCACTTAAGCCTAATTTAATTCAAAATTATTCAGTCACCAAGACAAACTGCGGCGCTCGCTCGTTCAAGGTGACCTTCCTTACGTCCAGTCACATCAAAACTTAACGGCTCCCTATTCAATGTAAATTCTGCGCAAGACCTTGTGCGAGTCGGAGCTCTAAATCCATACGAAGTTTACTATTAGCGAGGCGGTATCTCGCCCGCTCTTATGCATCTAATAAATTATTAGCACATTCTGCCTTTGAAATGCACCAGCGCAGGTTTCTTTAAATAACAAAAGAAAGAGGAACACGTGCTGCGCACCGTCCGCCATTTTGCAATATAAATAGCAAGATGGCGGCGCCGGGCCGTTCGGTTGGCGAAAGTACTCGGTAATTATAAGCGGCGCGGCACGGTGGGCAGGCTGAAACGCGAGGATCTATGGCTGGCCGATGCACGCAATGCTTAGCTTGATTTATATCGCTCTCTTGTTTCCATTCGACCGATTGTTCTCGATTTTATGCGCTCGAGACTCGCGATTCTGGTATTGTTTCCGACGGCCATGGGAACCGAACCCGCGTGGGTTCTCAATGACCTTTATTGCTTACACGTCTCACAACTAAATTAATTTTTGTTTACAGTTCAAGTTCACAGCATTTTCAATGCATACTAGTTTTATTTAAGCGATTTGTGAGCTGTCACGTTTAAATTCACTAGTTCATCTCTCATATACTGAACCCAAAAAGATTTGGGAACACCTACTAAAGTTGAGATATTCATATATGAGCCATACACCTAGAACTTGTCATTAAATTCTAATAAACCGATGACGCAAATTGATCGAATTATTCAGTCAACAACCGGGAAGATAATGGGTAGGTAGGTAGTGTGTGTGGTATAAATCTACACTACACAATTTAAATTCTATACACCTTGATCTGTTTCCATCGTACCTACCTAAACATAGTTAATGTTTATTTTATAACTATTGGTCGATTTAAAAACCGACGTAAGCTATTGTACCTACATGCGCCTTCCACCAGCATAACAGAGGAAAATCCATAAATACATATATGGAAACAACCATAAATAATTAAATATATTACCTAGGAGAGGTATGAGCGTATGTTTTCATTATATGGGTCTGCATACAACGTGAGGATAAAACGTGTTTGATGTTATACCTAATCTTATTCTAATATTCACCCTTCTCCGGTTTTCCATTGGCTATATACTTGTTATAATAAAATAAGTGTTCATAAAATAATACACAAGTAGGTACCTATCATCATTGTAATTATTGGATAATAATAAAAGCTAATAATAATAATATATACATAAACGTTTAAGTACTTAGAATTTAGATAAAACAATGTAGTAAACAATTTATTAATGAAGCTGCCATTAACGTGAACGTAACATAATGTTGGCAAACAAACTAGTGAAGTGGCGAGTACGAAGGGCGCGGGGGCGTCGGTGTACCTACATCGGATACTGACGCGGCTCATTTAGCAAATAACTCGATGAGTTATTGCCTTCCTAGAAAGATTAACATTCGCCGCTATTTATTAATATTAACTACTCCATTTTCGCCTTTACACCATTATGCAATATTTAATAAAAAAAGTTTTAACACTATGACGTAAAATAAAGTTTGAAAATATTATGTACCTGCCTAATCTTTCTATTAAAAGTAGTTGTGCTTTATGTTTTTTTCTTTCGCTAGGTTACATAGCAAGTATTCAAAACAGACAAGTGTATAAACGATCAACTTTTTTTCATCACAAACTGGTAACTAAAATTGTTTTTGAGATATTTTAAATATTCATGTTCTAGTCCATTTGAATTCTAGACAATCAACATTTGTTGGTATCTAAAATGACTGCATATTAACTAGATTACAGCAATCGAGTACGTACAATTTACGACTTGATTGCGGTATTGCGACAGCCGCGTGTAGCATGTATGTAACTGTATTTATTGAATTTCATGGCTGGCTAGTTATTATCGCTGTACAAATAAGTGCAGATAGCACAGCGAGTGGGCGGCCCACAATAAAGTAATGGATCGTAAGTTTTACGAGGCTTGCACATCACTAGTCGCGATGTAAAGTGACCTCGTTTCAAACATTTTTTATTCATCACTAAGCAACAGTTGTCGCTGACAGTTTTTTATTCGTCGCACGAAGGAAGAATCTCTCGGTACGGTTTTTGTACAATCGATTAAGGTTTTGTTCCATTTTTTCTATCTGTAAGATCAAGTTGAATTCGGCGAGGTTGCAGTGGTTTCCTTTTTCAATCGACCGCCCGTGAAGGCTCAGCTTAAACCCGGAAAATAAAAACTACTTTAAAACATGAGCCATGATAGCTTTGTGAGCACATCACAAAAACAAACAAAAAGTTATGAAAAACCGTGATTGTTTTTTTACGCCAAGCTAGAGTGAATTTCTGAGAACAGAAGAACTTTACGAACTTAGAAAATGTTGAAATATCTGTCTACCAAACACAGTGGCTTTTAATTGCCTGTATTGAAATATTCTAGTGGTATCTCGGTAGACCTACCTGGTGTAGGCGTATTACGAATTAAACTTGCCTACTTAGCTCTTAATTATTTTTTTATTTCTATATTTTTAGAATTTGATATCACTTCGGGCTATCAAAAGTTTATCTTGAAATTAAGTTGCCTTTTTCTCATCAATCGTGGTCAAGTTGTTACTCCGGTTATATATATAAAAATGGAACATGTTTAGAGACATATTGGCCAGGCCACAACGTGATCTACGCGATTGATAAACAAGTCTTCGTTGGAGCTAATTACGAGATAAGGCAGTGCATTGAACGACACGAGCGATAGATACAAAATACTCCTACATAGTTCATTTGTTATTGTTATCAATATTGATAAGACTTGCATCAATAAATTAATTTTATTATATTATTTACGACTATATGATATTGATTACAGAAGGATAAACAACAGTTATCTAAACTTGGATAATTCTGTCATTTAGTTCAGATTTAGCAGACGATATTGAATCGTGGTCGTAACGTTCAATGTATTTCCTAACTTTATATTGAACTTCTAAATGTTTGTGGTTGTCCTTTAGTATGAGAAGTATTAAATTATTTGTATTAACTCAAAATGCATATCGTTTGTCCTGTATTGTCAGCACTAAACATAAAGTGATTGGCTTCAATTGTTTACCGAAAAATATTTGGGTATTTCCCCGGCCGACTATACATAAAATAATATCACCTTATGTTAGTATGTAAATAAGTCTCTGTTGACTTCTGTGTAAATAGTGTTAATTCCTGGTACTGCATAAACCGTGATTCCGTGAACAATTAGCCGCTTTTCGGTTCCATATTTCTTTAGTGGGTGCTAAACATTAAGATGCCAGCGTATTGTTTATAGCCGTGGCATATTTCAGCACCGACAGAGGATCGCATGCCAACTCGTTTGACCTCATTCCCGAGACTACTTCTGCGTAAACTCTCATATCGGCTTTATAAAAACATACCTATTTTAAGACTTATAAAGCCAGACCGGTCCAACTTATTATTTGTTTGTATTAAAACTCGAACGTGTGCCAAGTGTATCCGTAATCCGTTTTCGCAACGTTACTCACTCTGATTTAGTATAAACAACCGTAGAGAAAGGTGCTGATGAGAGATAACTGGTTTTTCTGACATCGATTCATTACAGCATTCTCGTATCTCGTAACACAAAATGTGGAATATTTATACTGCAACTCACACATTCCAGTAACTGATTCCGATTATGTTTGTTCTCGTAACTTGAGTTATTTCGTGTTCGTGTAGCGTCATGTGTCGTGTTTACTTCTCATAAATTGAATGGGCTCGTCCGTCTGGTCCGGCAAGTAGCCGGGCCGGTCCTCGACTCCGGCGTGGCGACATCCGCTAACTGCACACGATATAACTAGATACCAGATCCAACATCTTATCTCAATTAGAAAGTTTAACATTACCTGACAAAAGTGACGCTTTGATCGATGATCGCAAATGCTTTTTGCCATTGGAATTAGATCTGACTTGATACATTTTCTATTCTATTTATTTAATGATCACTTTCTGTTAAGACTGGCGAGTAATTTACTGTCGGATTCATCTGCTGGATTCTGTTTTGAGAATTTGTTAACCAATAGAGACTAGGCGAGATTAGATTAGAGAAATTTATTAAATCTAGGTCTAGATTATAATGATCGAATATTAAATTATACTGTACTCGGTTCGGTGTAATTTCTATCAAGTTGATTGATCGGCTAAATTATTGGTTTAATTACACCAGTAAATGAATTTATGTAATTTAATTATAAGTCATTTGTGACTCAGATTTGTACCGAGTTTTTTGACCGAGTACGGGCAAACAATATGAATTCCGAGTATTCTAAACGAGACCGATAAACTTTAAACTGATAACATATTTAGCGGTAATTTAAAGCGAAAATTTGTGCCGCAAACTACAAAATATGTTAATTTCTATTAACTTAGCCGAGAGACCTAGTAAAGTAGCAATTATTTTGCTCCTCGGTAATCAAGCGGATGCTGTTTAATTATAATAGAGTACACGAACACCAACAACCCACACAAGCGCGTATAGAATTAATTACGTGAGCTATCCATATAAACCAATCGCCTACTAATTTACAAATCAACATTGACGTATTCTTTTAGCTGAACATATAAGGCGGCACATTCTCCTCATTAATAATAATTTATTCGCGTCTGATCAGTCCTACAAAAATTCAGATTAATTTAGTCGTTCGACTCGATTTGGAGGTAGTGCGAAGCACGAGGTATATCGGGCATTGAACGCAGGCGGGTCCCCATTTCTCACGTTCAAACGAGTTGCGGAGTTGTCGGTCGACATGCCGATCAAGAAAGGCTCTGGCGCGGTGCCTTAAAGGGGAAAACGCCATGTTTTTTTTGCTCTCGCAAGTATGCTGCCCGCCATTACCATTAAGGCCGTGCGTGCGACTCAAATAATCATTAGATTTAGCCTCGCAGCCTGTAGACTTAGCGAATTATTTCGGCAGAAAGCAGTTTTATGTCCGTCTGACGTGATGATAGGCTTCTGAGTGCTTCTGAATGTATGCGCATAAAAAGCAGACGCTATTAAAATAAATGTCTAACCACATCCTTCTTCGATCTTCAATGGCTCGATTTATATACGTAGCAGTATAATTTATTAGGCAGTCGCCTGAATAACTCAATTCCTTTTCACTACGTTTGAGAAATGCAAATTAAATGTCACAGCAGCTGGCTGAACAGTATAACGTTATGGATTATCCTGTGAGCGGATTACCATTTAGGGACCGGTTTGTTTATCGGTGGAATTAAAGCAATCACAATCTTTTACTCAGTCGCCATTTATGATTAATTCATTTATTTGATCTAAGATTACTGACCACCTGTCCAACCAACCTTCATATTTATAAGAATGCCAACTTGTGACATTTATTGAACCGGTCGAAATACTTCACAATATTTTATGCAAATAGTTAGGTAATAAATATAGAAAGAGGCATTCAATAAAGCTGTTTAAATTACAGTCGTATTTACTTGTAGCAATAATAACAAAGAAACATTACCACTTGCGAAGTTAAAGCAACATTAATAACTTGTGCTGACATTAAAGACATCGTAGTAAGACAAAAACACTAAATCTATGTAATTACTGGCGCATTCATGTTTCACTACAATTGACAGGTGATTATGCTAAACAGGCAACAAACAGCGCATGCCATTACCTGGGCAATGTTTTCTATTGCATAACTTATGAACAGGTTCGATGAAATGTCAGACGAGTCATACCAGCGCTCATTCACAGCTGTTTCTCAGCTCACACCTACGCATGTACGCTACAATTATGGCTATGGCTACTCAGTATAGTTCTTTTATGTATCGATTCGTATCTCTGGTCCACTTTCCTAATTTGGATGTTTATTATATGAAGAGGAAAATTATGTAAAGCGTTTCGACGGCATGAATATTTACACAAATGTTAAACATACGAGAATTATGCTCATTGGAAGCTCTATTACTAGAATAGTTTATCATCGTAAATTATGTTTTACATATTCTGTGTACGTATGTTATGTATTCATAACGTTGTTGTAAATTATTATGAATATGTATGTATGTAATATAAATATATTATATGCAGTATACGAATCATTTGAAAGTAGCAACAGTCATAAAAGGATGTAAAAGAAAATCGTATCAGAAATCCATTAGCCGTCGACTCTACAAGTCTACGGGTTAGTGAACTGGCAGCTGCAAGCGAAGGGTATGCGGGCATGGCGGCCAAAGAGAACGAGAGAGCCACTGGGCCTCGGCCACCTGCCCCACAAGCCCCCGACTGATCCCACCGGTCGCCCAACGATATAACCTCCGCATTCAATAACAATAAAAGCTATACAGTGCACAGTGTAGTGATAGCAATCGTAAATTGACATCTCGAATACTTTAAAATAACAAAATAACTTAATTAAACATTCTCTTCTCTCAATGTTTCACTTCCTTTACGTTTCTTCCGTTTGCAATATCTGCTCCAAATTGACTCAATAATTTCAATTCACGCAACATTATCCTGCGAACCAACACTCGAAACAGACTCCATCGCATTTAAATACCAAATTGGATATAATTAATATCGTAACTCACATTTATAAATACAACCAGTCCATTTTATAAATACAACCCACAAAAAAGGTGGTTTCGCATACCTTTTACTCGCCGAAACGAGTTCTCGCAACCGGTCCTTAATTCCTTATCCATTCTTGACAACTTATAAATATTATCTGAATAATAATTGACCTTTGAGTCGAACGAGGTTCCGTTTTGGCGGTAATTTAAACATAATATATACCCAACAGTAAATAATATTTACAAACTTTATCTAATTAATATCAACTGGTTATAAATTAGCCGTCAACGACCGCGGATGTGGTAATTTCGTATTTAATTATAATAATTCTGAGAAGCTCTGTTCTATAACAGTATTATTCATATTCCAAGACTTCCATATAAGGAGGATTCTAAATGGGATTTTTTATAGATATCGAGTTTTTAAATTGTGTAATATAAACCGAGTTCTCTGCCATTTTAGGTTTTATGAGTTAATTACATTTGGAGTGGATAATGTTTGTTTAATAATGATGTTTCTTTGTTTCAGGCTCATCTCCGGAGCGGGAACCAGCCGAGATTAACAAGAAAGGTACATAACAGATTAACATATTTATTTTAAAAGCATATTTGGATCAGTATTCAGTTAAACATGTATTCAGTGGCTCATATCGATCACTGTGCTCGATTTTAATACCAAATAGCACTCCCTTCGCTGTAACGCAACTGTTTCTTTTTTCATTTAAATAAACCTGTAAGGGCGATGATATACCCATAAAAAGTCGCTGCTCGTTTTTGGATCAGGATTTTAAAAGTTTTTATTAGAACTAGCCTAGGAACCTGACATCTACATAGATGGTGCTAATAACTTATTCTGCTTGCGCAAAAACTGTCATTGATTAATTAAATGTCAAGCGTTATAAAAGGTACGAACGAAGGTATCACAGAGTATATACCAAACGTCAAACTTCTAGGCAGCACGCTAGAACGGAAGCGAGATATACTTAAAGGGTGAATCCTACACGAGTGACTGAGACAGTGCATTTTACTGCCATAAACGACAATTATTCCATTTATTTATTAATATTTCAAAATCCAAATTACGAAGTTGTAAACGAATTTTATGTTGTCGTAATATTTTTTTCAATAAAACGAGAATGGTGCAATCAAGTTTTTATCCCATTAAGCGTTTTATTTTTATTGTCTCTCAGTCTGCCGCCACCTTCCCAAGAATCATAAACGTGTTTACGTTGAAAAATCGAGATCACCATCTTTAATTTCACATTCAAATCTGTATCTTTGTTTGTCCAGCCCTCATCTGCGTATGCATAGAGTATTTATGCTCCCCACCGAGCGAGTTTTAAAGCCAGAGGTCACAGCGGACGACAAATACATTTGTTATTATCATTTCACAATCTGAATTTCAATTCAGCATCCGAGTAACGGGGTCACATCGTTTTCGATAGATGTTTCTTTATACATAATTCTTTATTCGAGCGTCCGTTTCGTTTATGGTAAACAGATATACGCTGTATACAATTTTGTGCAACGGTACGTGGATAATTGCTATTTATGATATTCGTGTACGATATGTACCATTCACGATGAGTAGGTATGCTGTACAGACTTGGTCGGTTCGATGTTTTGTTTGTGGACGGCTCGTGTTTGGAGTAGGTTGAAACAACACGTCCTGCTCTCCCTTCGGCAGTTAAAGCCCGCCACACACGAGGTGCCACCCTCCTCGCTGTTATAACTTTATTTTCTTTTCACCACGTTTGCGCACCTTTTCCAACTGGAGCGTAATAAAATAGGTACACACAGGGTCACTTGAAACCGTGCTAAACTTTTATTTGTTATGTTTGTAAACCCACCTCTACCGTCCAAACCTTTGTAGCTTAGCTTGCTATTTCTACCAGGTAACAATAACAGCACGTATTTTCATTAGGTTTATTACCAAACGCCTACATAACTAGTTTATGGCTCAACTTAGTATTAAATTATGAATCTTGTCTAGTATCGGCATTAGTAATTTATTATTTAATCCGTTTTCGGGATCATAAAATACATATTCAATTTAGTGTATGAAGTCGGTGCCATTCATTCCATGAAATCATTTTGTACCTTTATCGAGCTGCTCTATAAATAATATAAATACGATATGAACCGGTAACCGGCTCTAGTTAAGTAGGTGTGCGTCATCTTACCCCTCGTATAGACATTAAAGATATATAATTAAATGAATATTCATAGCGTTCGGCTGAGATCATTTGTGGTAGTGCCAAGAACGGGCCTCTCTTTTTGTCGGCCGTTATTTAACTTGGTACCTAGAATGATTACAAGTTATAACCGCGTGTGTACCATAAAACTCGTATTTATTATTTTATAAGCACCTGCTTTATAAGCGTGCGTGTAGGCGCGGTCATGCGTCCAACGGATACGATTAATCTGAAATTGGTAAGTAATTACTGCAAACGCGATTATACCGTGTGATAGGATAGCACGGTTATTTGATGACGCACACCACTGTATTGGGCATTCGTAATTAGCGATCGTGCTATGCTGTAGAATGTCATATTCAAGATAATTGTGTACTATGTTATGTGTAACACATAGTGGTTCACATAGCACGAAGTTGTGAAGGCTAGATGAAATAAGGTAATTTAATCTGTTGTATCCTACAAAGGTGTCCGTAGCATTGACATTGACAGGCAGACAATTGATCGTATGTAGATTGACAGCAACAAGGAGATATGAACAGTACGGAACAATACCGCGTGAGGAGGTCAGGCGAACGAGTCAGACGGGTATTTCGTGTACCACGACCAAGAAAGTCGGTGAAAGTACCAAGCCGCGTCTAATTCGACCGACAGAATTATTAAATGAGTTTCATAATACAACTCGTAACCAAACCGGTTCTGCTATGGCTTATAAAGTGATCTTTTATTATCATTGTAATATAATGATTCAGAGAATAATAATAAAGGTAATGTATGTGAGATTTGTAAAGCGAACCTGTCCCTTTTGTTGTTCTGGGACGAGGGTCCAGGGTCGGCTATTATGTCATTCAATAGATTTGGGCTCTCCTTTTGAACCGTTACTGTTATTCTGGAGTTACCTGTTTGACTGATGGGGTGCTTTAAATACGATGGCCTTGAGACTTTTTTTTCTTTTTTCTTATCTTCTCATAAAAGGATCATCTTGTTTCATTGGCTTCTGTGAGAAATTAATTAAGTGAATATTACTGTGGAATATGGTCATTACATACATCCTATTAAAATAATTTGTATTTCGCCGAGTCTTCGATAATAAAATAATGTATACGTACTGTACTCGATGAATATGCATATTAACGATGTAATAATATTTAAATATGTATTACAAAACAAACAATCTGATTAGAGCAAATAAAACGTTATTGAATATTCATGTTTTACTTGAATGATGACTGATGACATAATAGCCATATATATAACATCACCTTCACTGCAAAAACAACCAAGCCCGCATATTGATTAAAAACCGTTTATACGCCATTGTTGCAAGATAACAGCCCTGTTACTGCTGTTAATTACACGAGCAACTTATTCAGGTTTCAGGTCATTTTCTCGCTTACACATAAATTTTATTCATGCATTTCTGTGGTAATGAGACTTGAAACTGTAGGGTGACGTCATTTAAATTAATTCGCCCGCATGGCAGTTATGGCGTGGCAGTTGATGGTCGAGTTTCCAGTACATCGGCCTAACCGGTTAGGAGCATAACATGCAATTTTGCACGACTTTCTATCGCGTCCGACTCACGCTGCCATTTCACATGAATCATAATCAAATTAATCTGTGAACGATTACACACTCGTTGCTTGAACACGAACAACCACTATGTAAATGAATTCAACTGACACTAGTTTTCGTTGGCACAACTAACGAACGCGACGAGAAATTGGAATACATACATACTTAATTTTAACGCTTTTATTCGCTTCACTTTTATGTACGCAATTATATGTTAATAAATCTACAACAAGGTACGAACTAAGAAGTTTAAAGGGATTTGTATTGACGTGTAGATTCAAGCTGAAGCAACTAGTGGAACTCTCCAATAGCTATTATTAATCTTATCAACTTTGGACACCTTTGATTTTATTTGACGATTCTAAAACATTTACACTTAAAATTTACAGCATAGCATTTACATGTACATTTAATGCAGGAACATTAAATTGTAAAAACACAAACGATCTTTTTAGCTTTATTTCTTAACTAGAATTTCTTTTATATTGGAACATCCATTCTGTTGACGGAAAAATATTGCTCACTGGCACTGACGCGTTACTGGTAAACATTCAATCACATGAATATAGACAATAGAAACAAAAGAATATCATACCGAACATGTGAGAGACTGAATAATGATTGTATGATAATGCTTCGTTGTGAGTCAAACTGAATATTTAACGAGTACAAGGGGAAAACATGAACACCATCGCTTTATGGCGTATACTTATAACGTTTAGTTAAGCCATCACGTACTTCATCAGATAATCGTTTTATTACTTCCTGGAAGGCGAAACAAATAAGTATGGATTAATCCTTTCACTTGTTGAAGTAATTGTCTTTCACATCATATATCACTGCTAACGCGTAAGTAATTGCTGTGGTTTACCTGCCTCGCGGCGGTTATAGATCGATGATGATAATTATTTCCAAGTACCGTATTTAAATAAAGTCGGCCGTACTTCGCGCAGTGTTTTGTACTTTTTATATATCAATACATCTTAAAATCGAATCGTGATAAAATATCGTTAAGAACATTACGCTAAGAACAATTTTACATACGTGACATAAATATTTGTCCTAACATAACACTATGTCAAGCTAAACCTAAAAATATATTGTTTTAAACACCAAAGGTCCTCCCCTAAAGCTCTTTGTCTAATCCCTAACGTGACATCTGTATTTGGGTTACAGATTACTATATATTATTATGCTTAATTTCAATTGTTCGCGTGGCATTTAGTTTGTCAGTGTACTGACAGTTACGCCGATATTTTTTACGGAAATCCAAAGAGCATTTAAAACAATAAATTACCTCTGCAATTAAAAGCACACAACAGTGTCAAAACCGCCATACTTGTAGTAAAAACTTTCAATAATCATCAGTAATTATCATCGATAATTGCGGTGACCTTTCGAACGCTTGACCAAATTTTCCGCCAGTCGCCGTCGATATCGGCATACTCGAGATTTCATCGTAATTGCCCCTTCATGCGGTGCAGCAATGCAGTTGTTCAGGGTCGAGCCAAGTGTCGTTTTTCCGTCGCCCGCGCCACCTGCACGCAGACCGGTGGAACGAGTTTGCCGTCACCACCATCTACTATTGTGTAGTTATGAAACATTATTTATCGCCGCCATGATTTTATTTTACCGCTTGCGCAATAATTGTCGAGATGGACACCACGCTGCCACTCCCGTAGCCATAATGGGACCCTCGCGGTTTTGATTGCCGTTGCATTTAACTCTAATGATACATATCGTTTTTAACATCTACCGCGGACTCGTAAAACTGGACCTCGTTATTGGTAGCTACTTTATTACGGTGTAAATCAAGTTCTAGAGTGTCCCCTTTTATTGGTTGGAATAAAATATGTCTAAACGAGTTAACAAAATCCAATGCACAATTTAAAACAAATTTTAATATGCAGTAAAATAAACACAGTGCGTTGAACTCTTTTGTACGTAAATTCTTTAAACATTAACGTTACATAATCTGAGATATCAATTTCATCGTGGTAACTGTATCGCAATAACAAAGCATGCCATCGTCATTCGAAGCCGAAAATCAGCGAGTTCTATCGAGGTAATCCTGCAACAATGGAGCATGATTGACGTGTTTTTTGGCCAGTCACAGTCTAGTGATTTTTCAATTCTTTGTTCCCTTAGCGACAAAAGAGAAAGTAATTTCCGCGGGCAGAATATGACTGCTATTTATGTCGATGTTTATCAACGCTTTATTGGTCAAAATCAATTAACTGACTCATACAGTGGGGCATTATCGTATGTTATTTATGATAATTTCCAAAAACGGAGGTGGTGATAAAAATAAGCCGTCATCTGAGTATTGTGTGAGACGTAAATGGTCCGTATTAGGTTGGTCACGATAAAATCGAATTGAATGTATCTCTGCGTCGGCTGCGGTCGGTCCAGCGCTCGTCACGACCCGTGCGCCAACCAGAGTGTAGGCAGCCTCAGCTACTTTCTCCTAACGGGATTTACCTCACCTCCCACCGTACACTCCTCACCCCGCCCGCGCTTACCACCGCTGCGCAGACGCCGATTACGATTACGACATCCATTTTGAATTTTATTAACTGCGGCATCACGATGATAATAATAATATTACACGTTGTGAAATAATATTTGCGGCACAAATACTTGATAACCTTTATTTTAATGAAATTGTTCTTGGCGTCCGTGACTTAACTCTTGTGCAGTATTTTTCGGTTTTACTGCTTTAATATTTGCATTATTCATAGGCAATAATGTTTATTTTAGGTCGATGATTGGACGTTTATTTTGTTTAAAATATAAATATTTCCGTTCCATATTTTTCATTGCACTCATTGCTGTCACAAGCACTTACGCATTTAATTCTATACACTTCAGAGCCAGTACGTTATATGACATCCGTTTATATTATTTAGTTTTATATTCTGATATTATTCATCTGGTAGGTTATAAAACCAACAATCGTGGCATTCGTGGCTGGACGAGTTGTTCTCGCCCCGGGGGACCGAGCAAAGGCCAGAGTCATGATCTTTGATTCTCTGGCTCCAACAGCAAATACCTGCCGGCATTCATTCCCCGCTCTATTCACTGATAATCTCGTCTCTCCAACTCTCAAATGAATTAATGTCCCTTCCTCGTGTGTTTTTAGTAAAAGTGCCATTATCATTGGCCGATCAAATATCGATTTGTCGAAACAATTAAGATTATCTTTTTGTTTAATAGTAATAATCGGCTCAGATTTAGGTAAAAAAGTGATCATCAGCTTAGATTTATTTCGTTCAGTGAGTCTATCAGATTCAATTAAATACAGATTGGAATCTGCTACATTCGTTTCTTTAGTTTCAGTATCTAGATTAGATAAGTCCACTACTTTGTATTCTACAATCGCAACGAACTTATTCTAATCGGACCCGCCTTTATAAATAACATTGTATAATCGTGTTTGCTTTTATAAAACTAGAAAGTAAGATAAAACTTATTACCTAATGAAATTTATGAGCAAAATCACAAAACGTAAACAGCTGCTCGGCTTCCAACATGATTCATGTCCAACATAACTGTAGTGAAGTTATAATAAACGTAGATTCGAGTGGTTCTTGTGTCGGCTCCGGCTCTGGCACAAGATTGGCGTCGATCCAAATCGTGTCGATCTTCCGAGAAATGCAACCATACACACTCCACCAGCCATTCAGCGCCAACTCGTTAATTACCCCTATCCACTACCATGTACTCGTAATTTTATTTCGTCATCCGTGCTGATAAACGCTCATCATAATATTGTAATTTCATCTCATTAGCACAACATGTTTGCTAATTCTTGTAACGCGATTCGAAAGCAGAACGAACGGAAGCAACTGTATCACAAGCTGGCTTCGGCGCGCATACGTTAATATTCTCATCAACAAACGTCACAAACGTATTGATTTCCTTTCTAATAAAAAAGGCATTGTCCGTTTGAAAGCTCGCGAGCACAAAGCGTGAAGACTACAAAAAGCTAGTGCACAAAAAGGCTCGGCCGTATCGGTGCGGTGTGGTTGCGCGCACCACTTGCATTATTCCACCGTGGAACGAAACGCACATGTGTGGCAGATGTTTGGGGTTCTTTTTTCAAATGTATTATTATGGGTCCTCCGCCCCCTCAACTACCCCTCCTCTACCCCGCTGCCACCCCTCAGCACCCCGCAGCGCAGTCACTGACCCCTTTTTGTCGCTGCAGACAGTATTTCATCTGTTTTTGACCTGCTTCTTAGTTATTTCAATGTTCACTTGTTGCTGTGTTTTGAAGTCAAAAATAAATCTAAGGTTGTCTGTTTCTTAACTGTTTTTTTTGTGCACTGGAAACTTGTGTACTTGAGCAATTTTACCTTTTTATATCGCCTTCGTGTTTATTTCTTTGATGTTAAATATAATTAAAATCGCTGTGGCCAGTATAAATAAGTAGTGAGTAGAGTAGTCCGTGACTTGCTATAAATATAACGCTGCGTTGATCGAACACATGTTACACCCCGTGGTTCTTACGGAGGGTTGATCACCCGACGTCGACAGGTTCCACCAAGGTTGCTACTGACACACGAACAGCTGTCCATCATTAATGTCATCATACTAAATGACACACTAATATGAATCTATTAATACGAGCCGTTATTTGTCTTCCAACAAAACTCTACATCAATATTTGCCTTTACATGGTTAGATTTGCTTAAACATGTGGTTGATTTTTAATGTTTTCTTTTCTTGTCAAATATGTTCTCAAGATAACATGCCATACTTTCGTCTGTTTGACATTCGTTTACCAAAACAAAATTATGCTTGACTGCTTTTTTACGACTTGTAAATAGGTAGAGTCGTTTAATGTTTAAATTATTCATATTAAATCTAGAATCATCCGCCATAAATAATATAAAGAAATATAAAAGTATCTAAACTGGCAAGTTCAATGCTCCGGTAATCGTTTAGCGGAGCAATCAAGAGCCAACTCAATAAACGCAAAATAACCGCTCGCTCGAGGCAAAAATGTCGAAATATTTACGAGATTCGAGACTTTTTGTTTCACTTCTATATTTAGATGCATAATGTGCGAAACTTGTCCAAAGGAATTCCAACTCTAGCGTATTCGAGCACATTACATTTTGAGTTTGGTCGGTGGGCGGTGTTTACTCTCAATTACAGTCAAGAGTCGCGCGACTCGTCGGAGCAAATCGTGCGTTCCCCGTGAAACGTGTTTGCCGAAGCTATAAAGGAACTAGTAAAACTTGTATTGTGGTCGAGGTGGATTTTTTGCTCGTTTCGACCATTGTTTTTTCTCTCAACTACGATTTCGGCAGGTATAATAAACATTGACTTTTGAATCCATGAAATTCGACGATTAGCTACAACGCTGCGAGCATCTTAAACGAGCGCAATCCATATTCGCAATTATTGTCTGAAATATTTAAACAAAGAGGAGTTCTTTCGCTTGACTGAATTAGCGACGTATTCATCAATCGCATTTCTTTGACTAATACTGCGAATCGAATTCATCCGACGGAATTAAACGTCTACGTTGGAATTTCGTTCCGAGAACCTGTTAAGAGCATTTTCATCAAAGTAAAGGGCCCCTTAGCGCAGGTAGAGAAGTATCTTCAATGTTTTTGCCGTTTCATTGTCGAATACGATACCGTATAATTAATTCCTTTCTTCGTTCCACGTAAAAATCTGAGTTTTATGTGAGAATCCGGCTGCGCATAGTTGTTTTATTTAGTCCTTCTCTCCCACGAATATAGTGATGTGCCTGTGTAACCGGTTGGTTTATCGATACCGGAGCAGTCGTTTCGCTCGATTTCTTCTTCCGCGACAACGAACCGGACGGTCGGATCCATTCATCAATTATTTATACTTGGTTTAACTTTTAAAAGGAATGCTTATAGTTATAGTAGATTTAGCTTTTACATCATAACAGTTCTATGTTTCAACAAGGTGGTAATACTCGTAGTATTTACTTGCATGGATATTACATGAATAAGTCACATTACGACTACTTATACTTTTCATCTTCCAGAAAGATTAACGTTCATACATAAATATGGCGTTACATATATACGTACGTCTTTCCTTTCAAGAAAAGGTATGCAATGGAGCATTTATATACCAAAAGCAAAATTTATTCAACATAATGTTTGTTAATGCAGCCGGCTGTTATAGGTACAAATCGTGAGAATAGCATTGAAATATTACTGCAGGGTAGTATAGCAAACAAACGCGGCAGCCAATCTCTTTTGGCACACTGTTTACAAAATCTCGTGGAATTGAATCGAGTCTGTGCTAGTATTTGTAAACAGGCCGGCGGCGCACCGTGAACGGCGTGCGTGGCTCCTAAAATATATCAAACAGGAATTGAACCCACGCCAACTGGTGTGCGTAGACGGCGGCTCGCGCGCCCCTCGTAAACTTTTCACTTCATGACATCTCATTTTATTCGCGTTCATCTGTCTTTTATGTTCATATTATTTATATCAGCCTCCGCGCTCATTCGAGCTCGATCTCACTATTATATATTGCGAATAATTAATTACTTACTCCTCTTATCATTCTCGTAATCTAGAATACGACATACATACATATAATATTAATAGCAGCAATATATTTAGCAAATTGTTTTCTACATAAAACAATCGTTGTTATAATAGCTTTACGTGTAAGCCGTAGTTTATTCTCGGAGCAAGATATTTCCATTGTATATGTTACAAACGAGATACCTACCGCATATGAAGACATAAACAGGTAAATGCGTTGGTTATTTGCATTAGAAGTATTTATAGTGACGTGACATGCTCCATGTTGAATTTATAATAAAGTCTGTAATCCATTAACCTTGGTTGATCACCTGACGACAATCGACAATACGATGATAGATTGCACAACACTATTTGCACAATTGTCAGTGACATACCTCGTTACACAAACTTGGTAACTGCTGCTTTTGTTTTAATGACAAATATTAAGACGTTTTGCCACGTTTTAATTAATATTTCCTAAATTACAGAATTCGCTTGCTGTTAATTTTCCTATTTTTCACGCTCTCGTCTAGACTCCATTCTAGGACAACAAAGATGTTTTACATTTCCAATTATGTTCGCTCGTTCACCTTCAAATAATCTTCAAGTCATCTTTGGGAGGTCAGACTACCTGTTTCAGAATATTTTACTTTAACATTTCTCGATTACTATTTTGGTCGAGGTATGATTGTATGCGGTCATAAGATATGTAAATTATTGGTGTGATTAAATAGTGTATATGTGTATATTTACGGCGGATAATATAATAAAATTTACTTGGTATTTGGTGTTGGAATGAACACCCAATGAAATATTATGCGGATGTAGAGCGCCACCGCACTTGCTCAATAACTCTCGTTTTATTTGCCTCCCGGGTGACCTATTTTAGTCCAACGATTATACGATACGTTGCAACAGATTTAAATATTAGTTGAGTGGCTAACAGATTTTGTTGCGTTTAAAACGTCGATGTATGTAGGTCGTGCGTTTGCATCGTTTTCACAGTTTACGTGTCCATCGCGTTTGATTGCTTTCTCAGTGGAGCCGTTTATCAGTGGAATAAGTAGCAGTTTCTGGATGCATCTTTCGAAAGGGTACTTAGACGAAGTGTGATGTTATTGCTACACACTGTGAACTAGTTTCCTCGCTATTAATAAGCCTCGTATCAGCGTACGTGTACAACTTTCATGTCGTCCGTCGATATTACCGCTGCTTCATGTCGCAATTCTCCGTATTCTCTGTGACTTTATAAATAAAATGGCGGGTCTAAAATTAATGAAAAGCATTGCTATTGCATTGTTTCTGCGCGGTGTCGTGTGACCGGTTCTCTTCGTCACGCGTGTCGCCTTCGAGGAAACCAACAGTAAAGTTGTTTCCATTGGCATTCTTCGCACGCCTGCTATCGCTTGCCACAATGTCAGCGAGAACCGACGTAACCGCTTGTATCCGACCGAAACCGAAACTCTCGGTTTAGGTGCTAAGTTCGAGCCTTGGTTTTGACAGCAGACCTACAGAAGCTACTACGTACTACGTACGACCAATATAAGACTTTCTGAACTGTTTCTGACTGCGCTCGGCTAGGATCAAATTTATGAAAAAGCATAGGTACATATAACTATTTAATATCAATAATATCCATTTGCATTGCATATATTTAAGAAAACAGCCAACTTGGCTGTTTTCTTAGATCTTGCAGTTAATAGTAAATCATTACAAAATGAATTAATGAATAACCGTAGCTGAAACTGAGACAAGCTAAATATACAGTTTCAGTTACGCTTGTAAATGAAATTTCGGTCGGCCTTTTAGTATCTAACAACACAAAACGAACCTATCTCCATTCTCTATTGTTTTCGCTTCGAACGCCCTCTTGAGACGTTGTTGCTATGCCACGCGAAAGAAAACACGCACTAATTGACACCAATGACGATAAAGCACCAACCTTAAAACGGTCACTTTCCTTTATTGCTTTATCAATAAAAACTGGTCTAATATCCATACGGACACGTCTTCAAGGTTTTAAACCGAGCGCGTCTGCGCCGGATCAACGCGTATAATTTAATTATTTGTACGGCGGATGCGAGCCTATTTACGTCCGAGCAACCCGAAAGAAGGTTATTCGCGTTTACACAACCGATGAACGTATACAAAGAAGAGTTAAACGAACGGTGCGGACATTAATCAACGTTGTCGGTAACCGTAACCGTCTCCGGGGGATTAGTCGGCGAGATATTCTATTCTTCGGTCGTAATTAATAGCTTTTGGCAAGTGAGCGTCGGCGTCGGCGGGCGCAAATAGATATTCGTGACGAGACGTTGCACTTGCGTAATTAGATAATTAAAACATGCGATACGAAAACAATGTGGGTCTATAGGAAACGTTGCTGCACGTAACTGTATCCTCTGTGATGTGGCATGCACATAATACGACCCACGCTCGTGTAAAGCGGGCCAACGGCCTTTTGACTAGGTGTGAGTCTAGATAGGCGGCGACGATGCACGGAGATGAACGACGACTGCTACTAGGGATGTACAGAAGTCAAAAGATTGATTCACTCAGTCTTTCAATTTTGATTATTCTATCTAATAGGATAATAAGGGAGTGACTGCTAAAATGGTCGTTTATAAAACGATATTTATGATGGTCATATAATTCAAAAATAAATGTGTGACTATAAAAGATTAAATTAGATAGATAAACTTCAACAATATCATCGAAATAAAATATTTTAACATTATGGTCTAATCAAGAAACAGCATATCAAAATGAATGATTCAAAATATGAATAAATATGCTTATGCAATTTAAAACACAAGTCCTTATCTTTTGGGTCTAGTGGTTTACTTTATGTTTCCTATGATGCAATAGATGGAAGTGTGAATCATCCTTCTAGCGATGTAATCTGCGCATCTCTAATTCAAACCGTCGCAACTCATCAAAATGTCGACATAACGAGTATGAATAATGACAGTCCGTGGGTCGTGGGGCGTGGAACAATAATACGACTATATTCGAGTGAGGCCGTCAATAAATGTTATTTTGTATACGAAACTGCTCAACCGTCCCGCGTATGCCATTATAACCATCGAGTCAAGAACCTCGACATTTAATTAGGCATGAGTTATGAACGCCCACGGCCGTTAAGCCAATGACTCCTGGCTTTTTGATTCATTAGCATGCAATTACACACTTTGCTTGTATACCGCTAAGTATCTAATATCGCAATATCAATATAAATGGCTTCCTTTACTATTTGAGCAATGCTGATTTAGTGTATTGAATCCGAGCGCGACATTTACCCGCATTTCCAATATCATTTTAAATACAAAACGGTATCTTTCCACCGTAATCTGGTCTCAATTGACCGGACGTGTGCTAATTGCCATAAAAGCTATACAGTCCGCTCGCGCTCCCTCTACCATCCTAAAGAACCGATCGTAAATTAGCAACTAATGCTGCGATATCCATTGCGCTCACTACCGGCGAATCCGGTTTTTAATTACTATTAAATTTCTGCTTCATTAATTGTTCTATTTTGATCTAATTACTGACAAATTGGTCGTGTCGATTGAAAAATTGGCATGTTATTTCAGGTATACGTTATGTATGTGTTTATCTTTCATTTAAGTGATATAAATAATGTCTCATGAGATGATTCTTGACATTGCATCAAAAATGACACGTTACTGAGACGGTGAATAATGAAATTATAATGCGACGCGCCAGATCAGGTTATCTACGCGATTTTTATACAAATAGGATTATAAATATTAATATTAGCGGTTATTTCTCAAGAGCTAACTGACTTCACCTCGATTTCTTTTCCTGTTATTGGTCTGTCCACTTAATTTAAATGTTTAAGCAAAAATAATAACAGAACCGGTTTATCAAAATGTCCGTTTTCCTGTGGCTGATATTGTTACTGATTCATTAATTTTAACAACATGTTTATTTATAAAACCGGTACATGTGCTTATGTAAGAATAATATAATTTATGTAAGTGTCGTGTCAAAATACATTTGTTATGTATGTACATTGGAGTGTTTGTTGTTTGGTTTCCGATTTCGTGTAGGTATTAATTAATTTGAGCTTTCGCTGTAAATCAGTGTGTCACGGAGTAATGTGGGACGGCTGACGTGGCGCAAATTGTTTCCCAGGGTAAATAAACATTCATTTAACTTTACATTATTATTCTTTACCGCAAATATGAAACTCCAATGTACGTCAGCAAATTCTTGTAAATATAAGCAGGAAAAGTCATTTACTGCCTACTTCGAACTGGACATGTCATGTGATTTAGGATGCACCACATTGTTTGACGCAAGACATTGCCCTATGCGGCAAATAATACGATGCATGCGTCATGCTGATGCATCATGTCCAAAAGTCAACGGAAAAATGAAAAAGTAGGTAAGACATGAATTCTGTATTACATATTCTTTTATGTTATTGAACTCTCAATCCGAGACGCAAAAAGTAAATTTGTTGGTCGTTAAATAAATCGTGTTTATTTAGTGCCTCGTGTGTACAAAGAGCTTTGTCGGATAATTATAAGCGTTTGATTAAACAAAAAATTGGAATATATCCCCTATAAGTAGATAGATATAGAGTTATATAGTTCTGTTGTAAGAAAGATATGATGATAGTTTTGATAGAGAGCAAATAACCTTTAGGTAATAGATTTTTGTTAGGTAATAATTGTTAAACTGAAACTTTCATGCTTATTTAATAGTTGTTTCTAAAAATATGACGTGGGCAATGCGGCTAATTACGAGTTAGAAACCCTAGTTTTAAAACATTTAAAGGCTTTGCATAGAAAAAATAAATCTGGTTCTTCGTAATCAAAATCCGTCTTCTTATAAGGGCGCCGAAAAGTTCATGATTTCTTTAGGTTACGACTGATTTCTCAATATTCTGGTTAGACATTAAGAAACAAATATTATTATTATTGAAAATACGGGTTACTCACGTTACTTTAGCCGGGATATGCCGACTAGAACTTCTTCGAACTTACTTCGAAACTAGTCGGCATATCCCGGCTAAAGTAACGTGAGTAACCCGTATTTTCAATAATAATGTCTTCACCTCACGTCGGTTTTAATAAAACAAATATTACCTCAGTTATCTAGAGGTTTTTTAAAAAAAGCGATTTTTATTTAAACGCATCAACTGAGAGGAATTTTCCATACAAAATAAATTGTCTCCGTTAAGCGGCAAAATCTAAGGTTAGATAAATACATATGTGCATATGAACGCCTGTTTATGCACAATTATGTATTTGGAAACTTTTAATTAAGTATAATATACGAAATACATTACAGATATTCTGAATTTGAATACTTCTCGACTCTCTTTACCCAATCAATTGCAGATTTAAGTACTAACTAACAACCAGTTCAGCCTTTAGTACAGAATAGCTCATTATTTTTTCAAGACTTTCATTAAATAACAATAATATCAAAAAAATAAATAAGTCCTCGCGAGTCGCGACTCATACATAAAACATTACCTTAAAATTTTACACCTTAAATCTATTCATGTATTTTCGTCTTGAAATATTGTTTCATTTAAATGTGTTGAAATGTATTTACCGGCACACAGGGAAGGAAACCCACTTGTTTATTTATTGTACAAGAACTCATGACTATATATTGTGTTTGTCGTTTATACATAATTTTGTACCTAAAGTAGGAACTAATGAGAAAATGTGTTAGGTATTGGTAGGTCTTACAACAAATACAATTATTTATTTTTCTTTATCGGGACCATGTTTGGACAAGTGTTATCAATAATGTAATAGTTACTGTATTGTGCATTGTTTGTAGTAAATGCAATAAAACAAATCCCACGGATCGCAACACAAAGAATGACCTTTTTCGTTTTCAGTTTTATTTTGAAACGATTCATTTAATTGGATTTTTGTCGCATTGCCCGCTGTTTCCCTTGTAGCCATGCTAGCTATAATAAACGCGTTCTCTTTTGTTGGGAACTAATAGAACATATTGATAAATAAATCACGCTTTACGCTTATTTCGGAGTAAAGGGAAAGCATAAATTAACAATAGAGGTTATATAATCAAACCACGCGTACGCAAAAGTGTTACGAATTGATTTATTACATACATAAAGTACGTACATACATACTCATTGTTTGTTGATTGTCAATAGAAATTCACGAGTGACTAAATACTACGAGGTCACGACACGTTCAATAGTCGTTGGTCGTAACCGTCCTATTGACGCTCAGTAAATTTATGTCGTATTGAACTCTAATACCTGTCAATTTACATTTCATCAAGGTTGATTACTTAATAAGCCTTCGCTGCCTTGCTATTTTGGTCAGGATATCAAGCACATCTATTACGCCCGTAGTTATAAGACGACGGTAAAGCAAGCAACAATAACTCCATCAAAGTATCTCCATCATACTCATGTTCTATTTGAATATTATTATGTCATATCCGTACGTGATAAGATCCATATTTAGACAAGTCAATTGTAAAAATTACGTAAATTAGTTGCAGTATTATTTTAGCACCTGTTCTAAATATTTTCTATAAGTCGCTTTATCGCACCTGATGAAATATAAACGTACTTGCAATGTATTCGGTTAATGTCTTACAGCACCAGCTTTTGTTTAGGCTTACGTAGATTTAACACAAACAGCGATAAGATAACCTGTTCAAATACTTTGCAAAGTAATTATGAGTACAAACAAAACCGACTCTATTTAGGTGTGCGCACATAACAAGGACTTAAGAAAGTTTAGCTAAAGGCGAAGTAGATAATAATTATTTATATGGAGGTCGAGAAAGTAAAGGCGAAGAGTCGACTACTGAATAACAAAATGGACTTGACGCGTCAGTTGCGCAACAAATTGTCTGCGGATGATTATGGAGAGCGGACGTCACGCGTCACGACTTCTCGTTTAGGCGAACGATCACAATTATAAGAAGGTCTTCTTTCCCTCTCCTCCCTCCCCTCTCGAACCTCATCATTAGGCGAAAGGAAGCGACCTATTGAACCGCCACAGGCCATGCATTGCTGGTTGTCACAAAACTATTCGATTAAATTTGATGCACAAAAACGCAAACAACGAAGTCATCGGAACGTGAAAATGAAACTATCACGATCGTAATTGGCTACTGTAGTGCAAAAGGAATGCTATTATGCTACCTCACTTATCGCCAGCGCGGCTGGCCTACATAAAACGTGTCGATTTTCGACCTGATAACGCTGGCCTTGCCGTTTTAACCGTACTGACATTTAAATTGCATAAATCGAATTTAAACCATGCAATTTATTCGGTGCAACCGGTTCTCGTGTAATTTAATTCTGTGCTCGATTATCACCATCGTTAGTACTAGGAATGAGTCATTGTGGGTCCGAGTTGCACATGTTCTAGATATTAGTTTTCATAACGCATGTTCATGTATCAAATATCTCCTAGTGTGTACACTATGTACTCATAAAATGATGTCACGCACGCTGTCCACACAACATTGAACATTGAACCAATTTTATTGTATGTGAGGTATTTCTATACTAAAATAATATGTAATTAAAAGCGTGCTATAAACCCAATATTGAAACGTTCCCACACGTCGCATATGGCTTGCACGGCGACAGAAAATGCCGTCTTGAAGACGATGACGTGGGATGAATTGTCTATTCGTAAAATAGAAATCCAATATGGATGTAGGTCGTCGTGACTTGATAATGGAATGTCCAAACGTGATGTTGACATGAAAACGTGAACGCAATTCGGTTATTTGTGCGAAATACCACCATTTTCTTGTTTGCTTGTGATTAACACTGCAAAATAATTTGCAAAATGAGGGCCTGTCATATTGTTAGTTTGTTATTTAAGTAAACTGCAGTTGAAATATAACAATGTAACGAATGCTTGGTACATAATGTTTTAGTATTATGCATTTATAGAAGACAAGAAAAACTAAACTAATAATAAACAAAAATATAATAACCTAACTTATGTACTAAAAGCCTATTCTAAGAGACCGCAGCCAGTGGGCAACGTTCCCAAAATGCTGGCAGCATTGCCACGCTGGATGGCAATGCTTATCCGCTGTCCAAAATAAAGGCCAGCATGTAAATGTAACGAATAATGTAAAACTGCTTTGTGTTTGTCGAACAAAAGAAAGGCGAGCAGGTAAATCGCTCACTTATAAGAATAATAATTTGAGTTCACCCTCGAAATGTCTCTCATATCTTACATCAATGTTTTCTTTTATACGTGTATAAGGGAGGGCTCGGCGGGAGGGTGCAGAGGGCCTTTGTTCCCTAGGGCGCTCTCCGTTGAAGGGTTGACGGGCTCTTCTGTTTTGTACTATATTTAGGACAATTGTGTACCTATTGCGCGTTAATTCTGTTTTAATTGAAATTTGATTCATAGCAGGCTACGCGCATTTTTATTTTGTTGACGTTTTTATTTGCTGTGTAAGATGATGACGAATCACGTCAGCGGTTTTGTATGATTAAGTAACGCTTAAGTAAATCCGTGCAGATATTGTGTTTGCACTCGTCTTTCCAAAGGTACAGTCACTTTTTTTTGCAACAACATTTTGAGCACAACATGGAATTTAAGCATGCCTTTGTCTTATTTTGTCGCCTTGTTTTTTGCCATTCCACTCGTTAATACATTGGACATAATAGGGATTAAGACAGACATAATTGAATAAATACAGCTAACTACTTTCAGAGAAATATCGAAAGAAATTAAGCGAAGCTATAAACATTTAAACGAGCCCAGTTATCGGCCAGTTTACATTATTGTCGTAAAACATCCATTACCTCGTATAATAATTACAGAAAGCAATTATTTTAATGCCATTTGAATTATACATAATTGTTATTTTTTATGGACACTGAAAAAAACTGTCATATTTTTTTGCGAATGGCATTGTTTTTTTTTCAAAGGAAAAAGTACGGATGAATGAAATCAGCTGCTCGAGGGTGCACCGTGTGGGAATAAGCAATAAGGGAGCTTTGTGAATAGGTATGAGACTGGTTGCCGAGCAACGGGCCCGGATGCCGCCGTTATTACGGGGGCAATAACACCGGACAAATACACAATGACTGCTTGCTCCGATTTGTTAGATCATCTGTTTTGATTTGTTGCTTTCATTGCCCAATTTTTTATAGACATTCCAATAGAATTTACGGTCGGATTATCGGATTAGTACGGTTTATGATCAATTTACAACTTTAACGGAATTTTTATGGGCGGGTACTTTATTCTTATTCGTGAAAATTAATTAAAATTATAAAATATATCATGTCCATAATTGCTTTGTGTCTTCATTCTAATCCAAGTAAACACTTATGTACCTAATCTAATCAATTGAACTCTGATAAGTCAAACCTATTTATTGATATTGTGATATTGCAATATTTTACTTTATCATAATTATCATAGATAAGATTAATGACAAGCCACTCAGCAAACCATTTCCGAAGTGGGATGACAACACATTCTCAAGTCACACTTACTCGATAAATGGCCTCTTGTCGCCATAAATAAAAGAATAACTAATCAAAGTTTTGCTCCCGGCTTTACTCCAATTCATGGGCGACAACGTAAACAAGCTTCGAACTCGGGGGTGGCCTCCCATCCCCCCCGCCCGTCCCGCCAAAGCGCCTCAATTGTGACATTTTCCTCTTACCACCCCTCACAGTTCAATAATCTTTCAACGACATGAAATTTGAAAATTAAACGCCTTCGTGTTTTAAGAACTTTTTTATTTCTTCTTTCCCCTCTGATATTACGTCTCGAGATTTTTGAAGGATATGTTTATTGGATCGTTTATAATGACGAGGCGTTCTCCGACATTTTTATATTTATGTGTGTACAAGCTTCCGCCCGCGGCTCCGCCCGCGCGGTATGTCAATTAAAAGTAGCCTATATGTTAATCCAGACTATAAGCTACATGTGTGCAAAATTTCATCGAAATCGACCCGGTAGTTTTGGCGTGAAAGAGTAACAAACATCCATACATCCATACATCCATACTTACAAACTTTCGCCTTTATAATATTAGTAAGGATAAATAGGTATTGCGTAACCGCTGTGCTTGGCAAACTGGTCCGCTTTCCGAAATAAATTAAGCGTTGTTTGCGTAATACATAGATTCGTAACAACAGAACGTAGGTAGGCATTAAAGTTTAGACGGTAGACATATCTTTCTGAATCTATTTAAATTTTCTCAATACCTTGGATAAATGGTATATATTAACAAAATTTACATTAATTCGTATCAAATCGCCCGATATTGATTATACTACGAAAGCAATAAGCTGAAACGTTTTGTTAAATGTTTAACTATCAAATTGTTGGCAATTGGCCTAAGAAAATTATGCGCCCGGATTATTATTAGTCGTTTATAGAACTGGATTAATTAAGCTTCAATTTGTTATTAGTTTCACAATTCGATTAAAAGTATGACACGTGTAAGTTTTTGATAAAGTAGCTACATTATAAAGTAAGATCCATAGCATAAATATTTGTATTTGTTCTTAAAAGTTCGTTATAAATACATTATAATAATGCGGATTGCCACGAAATCATTCAATAGCACAAAACAATAAATCATCTGGCGATATTATAGATTGACACACACAAAAGTTTAGAAGAAACATTCCTTTTCTTATTACGAACATAGCGACTAGTATGTATTAATTTGTATTGTTGTAGTTTTAGGGATTTCTTCAGCTCTAGCCTAATTCTTGTTTACAGGCAAATAGTGTCACGATATATGCATAGTATGCATAGTAATGCATACCATGCATGTATTCATGTTTATACGTACTTTTAATACGGACCATGCTATCCGGTGCTAGCCAGCAAGCCGATAACGTTCAATTAAACATTTTCTTGGCTCAGTGCCAACTCGGAATTAGTCCAGCTCCTGAAGGAAAGCGCATGATAACCTGTGCCAATTAATTGTTAACGGTAGAGGGCTTAATGTCCCTGGTTTGCGAGGGTGCCCCTTCTTCCATAGCAATCGTGAGGGGATTCTGAATGGGGTTTGAATGTATGATATAAAAGAAAATAGGGGGTTTGTCAGTATAATGAAATGTACGATCAAAGCATGTTTGATGGGTAAATAGCTTGATAATTGTATCTTCCTAAAATTATTTTCTAGCTGTTCCAAAATTCAAAAGCCTTGGCAATTTTTCTTACACGATATTGCTTTACTATAATATAAGCTGCCAATATGCAAATCTACTAATACAAACCATCGGAAATTCTAAATCCAAACAGCCATTTGCATAGCCAGATAGGCAACCATTTCCATTGCATCAATCGTGTAGTCCATTGTGAAAACGTTGACATCCCTTAATCCCTACGCAGATATATCTACGTGAGATACGGCCAGTGCCACCCGAGTACCCGACGCCTATTTATTAGTCCCCTTTGTTTTTGTCCTGTATTCACATCCCATACAATAGTAAAGAAGCGATGTTAGAACTAATGACTAATATTGTTTTGATACCACTAGTAATAATTGCTGTGATGACATGACTATGTATAATAGTAATAAACGATGACTCTCGCATTATGCAACTAATGATAACCTGTCAGTTCTAGATGAGGCTGTGCTATTATTGACCTTTCATTCATACGAGTACGTTTAGATAAACAACCAACACATCTATTTGCTGTGGTATTTTCCACGGAGATATAATTATTAGTATTAGTGTGAAAAAAGTAAAAACTGTATTGAATACAAGGAAGCGATTGTTATGTAGCGAAATGTATGAAGAATGTTGAACAATGGAGTCATTGTGGTGTTTGATTAGTGAATTGAGGCATAGGGGCGTCGTGCAGGCGATCACGACTTTCTGATCTCACGCCGGCGAGGTTCCCAGCGCTTACTACAAATTGTTTGGACGTCTCCACTATGTGCAAAAAGAACAACTGCACTTACTGCACGCGCCCTATTACCGCCAACCACGATACACGCATATGCAACTGTAGTAGGCTAAATAAATTGAAATTGCACATTAAAATGCCGAGGTAATGTCTTAAATCGCCACGTTTTTAAGCAGGAATTTTCTTTGATAACTTTTATTGTAGACGGAGTATACTGTCTGTACAGACGTGTTTATATACTTAGCTAATTACATAAACAAAATAAACAATATGCTAAATAAGATAACGATAAATTCATGAAATTTTAAAAACACCCACAAACATCATGACAATTTCTAGAAACCACCGCTACTCCAACTACTCGCTAACATCATAAGCGTATATTGCCATCGATACAAAATAAGAGGCAATATGCATGAAATATATTATCATGAATTAAAGTAATAGAAAGACAATTGACATTTTCAATAGCAGGTGATAAAATCGCTATACTGATCTGTGACGCAGATGATCTTAACAATGTCGTAAGCTCAGAAGCATAGTGTTGCTAGCACCATTGTAAGGTAATGCGCCATAAAAAGTGTGAACAACAATGGGTCGTTGGGCTACAGGAAGTACGGGTGTACTCGCAGCTGTCTGTGCCGCACTGATGACTACTGGTGACTGGTTACCTGGAATTATCAACTGACATTGCTTTACCCTAAACTTTATAGATAGTAGAACAACTATGTTTTCTTTTATACAGATAATAAGGCGTGTAAGACACTGATTCCTTTGATTTGATAGAAATAGGGTATCTTATGTGACTAGCCAAGGCCCTGGTACCCCTGGCATTAGTATACAAAGAAGAGCAAATAATACATGTACAGTATTGTACACCCTTGTAAATTACAGAGTTGCCGTTGCCATTAATCTTTTGCAATGCTTTAGTGAAAAGGCCAGGGGAATAGAACAAGTATCTCTATGTTGGTATATGTATGGTATGGGTAAGTGATCTTCGTAATTGTTGCGGCTTTCCATCTTATAATTTGCACGGTTGGAATGGCTTTGGAAATTCAATCCTTCTCCCTATCTCAGTTATGGGAAATTAATCTCCCTCCTATACTAATTTCTGAGCTACGTCTGTAATCATAGCGGGCATATAATTATGTAAATAAATAATGAGAAACCATACCTCGTAAATTCATACATTTCGCCCTGTCAAAAATGATAACAGGCAATATGTAAACCATTAATCATATTAGGAAAATTTCGTCTCAAACCAAATGAAGTGTTTACTGCTCATGGAAATTTTTACTTCCTATGAATCGCATTGGTGAGAATATAGCGCGAGAACGTCTACCACAAAACAATTCATTTATAGCTTTTCTAAGAACTGATACACATAATGGTGAAAACGCTTATTTTCCTTGTTAACGACGCTACTGGTTGGTAATTTATTAATTAAATATTCAACGGAGCGTCTGTAAGTCCGTTTCAGTTACTCATAGATGACGATAATAGACGTCTGTACTTATATGGAGAGTTTATTGATTTTATGGTTGTAAAAACTATAAAGCATGTTATTATGTATTCTACTCGTCTTTCTATCCTCCATACTTGTATTTAGTGAATTCAATGAATGAATGTGCAAAACAACAATAAAACACCTTATTTTGTCGCTTATTATGCCATGAATGAAGAAATTACACTGCCTGATGGTAAGTGTACAGTCACAGCGGTTATAGCAAATTAACTTCCGCAAAATAGGGAAGGGTAGACGCGTCGTTAGATGGTACCTGTGCCAGTAATTAGATGGTATTGACCTACTATTAAACAAACCCTAATAAGTCTTAGCTAAATCAATACAGATTACTTACTAATCTTCCTATACTCTGCTAAAGTTATTTGAGTACCAATATGTGACGATTACCTATCATTATGCTTCTTCAACATATTTATTCATAAATTAAGCTAAAGAAAAACTAATTGATACACTATAGGACGTATAGTAAAACAAATCCTAGTTCACGGGTACACATTTTAGCAAGTTATCCCACAGTTGCGGTGTCTAGCAGCCTTACAGACTTACGGGCGCGGTATTTCATTTCACATTATTACGCGTCAACGCTCGCGGTACTTTCATCAGTAATGAGTACCCGAGGGTAGGCCAGACCGCAAATGTATTCAACGGAAATTCAACGGCTTGGCGAAAGGAAACACGCCTCTATGGATAGTGTTTGTGGACTGAGAACTATTTAGTGCTGAATGCTGAATGTAATTCTATATGCCACATTTTAACTGGCTTTTACCGAAATTAAATGGTAGGTATCTGTTATCTATAATAGACATAAGATAGTTCATCACGAGAGATGATAAAATAAGATCTTAGGAATTACAGAGTAACTGTAAGTGAATTAGTGTCAGTATTTAGCAGATAACACGGAAATGGTATTTCATCTTCCTCAAAATCTCTACCACCGCTCAAACATTTCTTGTGTAATATACGTTACACAAAAAGGTATCACTCAACATCAGACCTATTCTTCACAGTTGTTCGTTAATTGTTGTGAAACGTCTTCATTAATGATGAGTGCTTGTTCCGAGAGAAAATACTTTTGATTGCGATTACACGGTACAATGCGCGTGCGTGAGACTCTGGCGTTCTATTGTGCCATTAAAATTATGTATTACACTGGCTCATGCTCTATTTAAGCCGGTACAGCCGATAACAATAGAAACTAATAATGATCATTCTGTATTAATTGCACGTTGCGAGCCCGAGCCGCGACTGTTTGCAATACTTTATCGAGTCATGATCGTTACGTGCGATCGATCGAGCGCGGCGGAAGCGAAACGAGCTAGAAAAAATCGGATTAGTACGGGTCGTATCTACTCAGTCCGTGTTCAGTACATTTTTAATTAATGATTCATCATTAGAACAAAACAAAAACAACTTGATGACATTTTTAGAGTAAGGGTTTAGGAAACAAGTATTTTCAAGATACGAAATGCTGTTTAAGAAAAAAATATAGCTTACCTTTACATGATTAGTATGGTAGAAGGAATTTAATTTAGTATCTTATTAAAATTAACACGATAACTTTACATGTACAGAAACCTTTTAAAGCTCATATTTTCTAGCAAAATGTACATGAAACAGTATAGGAGATAAACAGCTGTAACGGAGACATTGAGCAAGTGATCCCATTCCATCTTTATTTATCATGCGGATCTCTAATAATGAGTTCTTTTCAAATTGGGGGTATTATCTGAATGCACGGTGTTCATCATAAGGTCGTATTAATATTCACGGTGCGCGCACCCGGGGCAGGCAGGCTTCACAAAATGGCTGCCGGAGGCTCGGAGCGATCGTGACCGGCGACCGGCTGGAATCCACGCTCGTTCGAACCCTCATCAATTATGCATGAATGCGGCCAACGCCGATGTTTACTCTCCATGAGACAACAATTTATTGCGTCGTGCGGTTTTTGACATCCGATAGGACCGGTCCAACATCTCGCCGGTGACGAAATACGAACGCGCGATGCGAATGCTTTTCTGATAAATCATACCCTGACATTATCGGATGATATGTTTGGACAACTTAATTGTTGAACTTGTAGAACTGCGTGTGGCTCCGAAAATGACCACGGTTTAATTATGGTGGTATTGGTGATGTAAATCAGCTTTCTGTGCACCTGATGATAAGTGCCCGTAATCGCAAGCCATCATAGATGATTAAATGACTAATGGATGATGAATAAGATAATTTCTTCCATATTCGTTCTTATCTTTTCTAAGAGCCAAGTTTACCAGTTCTGCCTATCTGCCATAGCCTATTCAGATTTTTTAAAAAGATGAAATGTCAAATTTGTTAAAAAAAATTAAATTAACCAGCACTTAAATAAGCCGGAAGCTTATCAGGAACTGGTGCAATTAGGTCTAAGTGTATAATATCTGAGTTAAACAACGTCCTAGGAAATGTGTAACTGCGACTAATACAATCACAAACAATACTATAATAAAGAACGTCAACTATGAATACTGAGCAGGCACTCGTTCTAAGAAAACGTGGCCGGTTGTTAAAATATCATCGTGACTCACACCGTCGCGTCACTACTGCAGGAACGACGAATAATTTGAATTTCGAATGAATCGTTATAACCGCGTTATTAGTTGCCAGTGCGCAGCTGTGTAAGCTATCGATAACAGCTGAATAACTCTTTGTTGTCAAACGTGCCTTTTTATTTTTTTAAACGATTGCGTAAAAAAGAACTTGCGGTCACCCTGAAGGTTATTCCTATTTAATAATAACTGCTACTTAAGATATTAAAAACGAATAATTGCTCATGTGTTTATGTTATGTAGTCTGTGCATTTTCTTACCATCTATGTAGTGTATTATAACTATAGATAGGGATAGAGATATTTTTATGGCGCGTTGTATTGTATGCCTGGCATTCCGAATTCGAGTGACGTGAACCATGCGGAAATCGTTAGAATGCTTTTCACATACAAAAAAATATGAATGCTGAACCTATTTACAATATTCAAATATTTATAAGCTTGTTCAAATACCTGACAGATAACGTTATCTGTGTGTCGGCGCCGGGGTTTTTAATAACACCGGTTGTTTACCTGAATAGCTTTATTTTTACATTTTTTATCACCTCCGAATATCATACCTAATCGCTTTGAAATACATACCTATTTTTATTTAACGATTTTAAAATTATGTTCTTGTCGTCTTCTGTAAAACAGAATCTGTTCTAACTTTTAGCCCGAAAGGACTAATTTGAACATAATCTGATTATGTTTAAATAAGTCATTTTCGATTAGCTTTCTAATTTTTTGAAACTAAAGATAATTTAAATATAGTATTTAAATTGTCTTTGCCTCTGCAAACTTTAATAATATCCTGTTAAATGTTCATTACTAGTTAGTTTAGTTAATGACTCAGCGGAACCATCATAAACTCGTCTAAACATTATAACTTGTTTGAGTTTCTCAAGCGTAAATGAAATGAAACGAAGCGTAGACTTATTGAAATTCTGAGAAGTTCACTAACGCTTTCAGAGATATTTATACAGGTCTTTGTACAAACAGAGCGGTGTGTAACGGGCCTGTTATCAGTGCCAGCAACCAGGTTATCGACTGCGGTGTTTGTACTTCCTTATCTACAAATTCCTGCCTCTCACTATGCAACTTATCTAACCTATCTGTGTGCCATTATGTGATAACTGATAAATGATAAAACACCTATTTTAAGAGGATTATCTCAAGTCGTGATATTGTTCTTAACACATTTCTGGTACGTGATTGTGTGCGGAAACTCACACAGTTATCTCAATGACATTAACCAGTTATCACTGTTATTTGGAACGCGGGACACTCACTCGTTACAAGTAGGTGGACACGAGTCACTTAGCGTGAGCGCTCGACTCGAAACATCGCAGTTTTTTATCGCACTGTATGAACAAATTACAAAACATTAGTTATTCGCATGTAACCGCTAACTCGATTAGCACAAGGCCAAAACGAGGTATGCGACCTCTTTGCTTGTTTATACAAAAACTCCGAGAACAGGTTTTGCCAGCCAATTTGCCTACGTGTATCCGCCTGCCCGCATGACGAGGCAAACCGATAAAAACAACCAATAATAATAGCGCGATACAAATCGTTAATGCATGATCTACTTAACAAAAAAAAGTAATTAGTTTTTTCAACTGTTTTTTTTTCAATCGATTGTTAGGTTAACAAAAAGAGCTCCACTTCTGCAAAAAGCAGGTAACAACGATAAGAATGTGGTGTTTTTGATGTACTATATTGTTCAATTCTTAGACGTAAATATACCACGTTATTATTATGTGTTTTTAATGCGAATTCCGGGATTTGAACATCAATTTTATTTATGTGACCTGCGAGCTGAACTCTTTGTGTTATTTATAAAAGCAAACGTAGAACGGATAGCTTGTCACGGAATAGTTGGGAGTGTGCCAAATCGTTAGCGCGTTGTAAAATGTTTCGGTATGTTGGTCAACGATCGCTATTTGTTTATAACAGTTATAACAATAAGCTTTAACAACAATGCGACAACACTAACTAATTAATAATAATAATAATAAATATACTTTATTGTACACCAGAACTAAATGACTAAAACTATACGCTGTACAATCGGCGGTCTTATCTTCCTGTCCATCCAGGTTGTCTGGAAGACAGGAAGTAGATGGAGACTAAAGTTGTGGCGGTAAGAGGTGCACGAATAAACAATTACACTAAGAATACAAAGTACTATTCAAACGATTAAAATAACTTAACATGATTTAAAAATTATAATTTAGATAACTATATATACATACAGATATATTTCACAATTAATGCATAAATATAATAATATAAATAAAAATAAATATTATAGTATAAAAATACTTTCAGCTTTTTGTCTAATTAAAGCAGCAATAGTGGGAGACCGTAGGACTGCGATGTTAAAGGTCTAGTCTAATCTCACACCTCTGTCAATAAATCGGCGAGATTAGTCTTTTCGAAGATATGTGTGTAGTTTTCATAAATATAAATTACTAGCGACCCGCCCCGGCTTCGCACGGGTACAATGCTGATACTAAATACACTACAGAAAAACTGTGAACGTTGTATATAAAAACACAGCGGCCCGCTCCGGATTCGCACGGGTATATAATATATAGCCTATGTCACTCACCGAAAAAATGATTAAAATCGATCCAGTAGTTTGATTTATTCATTACTGCCCGTGGCCCGCACGCGTTAAATTTGGAGTAAAACAATTCCCCCTTTCTATGCATGTATTATACATAAAAACCTTCCTCTTGAATCACTCTATCTTTTGGAAAAAACCGCATCAAAATCCGTTGCGTAGTTTTAAAGATTTAAGCGCACATAGGGACAGAAAAGGCGACTTTGTTTTATACTGTAGTGATGATTAGTATTATTACTCGCTAACAGTGAAGGAAAACATCGCGAGGAAACCTGCGTGCCTGAGAATGCCTGAAAGTACTCGAGGGTGCGTTAAGTCTACCAATCTGCAGTTGGCCAGCGTGCTGGATTATGGCCTAACCCTTTTCATCATGGGAAGAGGCCCGAGCCCAGCAATGGGACATGTATTAGATACAGGGCTGCTAATTGAAACCGCACTCATTGTAAATATAGTTTATTTTAAATACGCCAAAAACTGGTTTCAGTCAAATAGTATTTGTGATGGTAAGCAAATGTGTTGAATATTTTTGTACGCTTACGCAATACTCGTTCATTTTTGTACCTACCTATCGCTAATATTTATTCGTTACCGTTTTCCGAGAATATAGGTATTTTGCCGGATTCAGCGGATGCCATTAACATTTCGACTAATCTAATCAAAATATTGTGAAATAGTTTTGAACTATTAATTAAAAATCGTACCACATTTACTTGCAAATTAGGATTAGTTAATTACCTAACGTGGTTTAGTTAGAATAGTGCCTCTTTTCAGTATGGCTTATTTTATTATAAGTGTTGATTGTTTTACATTACTCGTGTGCCTAGTCAATTCGTAAAGTAAAATAACTAGAAAATCGACTAAATATATATTTAAGTTATTTTTATAATATGAGCTAAACCACTTAACAACCCTCTATTTCCTTGGTACAATTTATCGTTGAAAGCTGTTTGATTATTTATGTAAATCGGGCGTCGTGATTAGCGACATCTGCCCTTCCTGTGTATAATATGGGTTCAGTAGGGATAGTGTGTGGAAGTGGATTGTGTTGTGGATATAAGGAAGGACGGGTGCTGCATATCACCGTCAGGTGCTTTTTGTAAGTGAGGGGGGCGCCTTCCGAACTCACCATCTGCTCACCCCCGACCTCACCCCCGCGCGCCGTTCACTTGTTGCTACGTAGTGCTACTGGGTCCCCGAGACGATCAAGTGCACTGGACAAGTCTACGTACTTGAAGTGAATATTGATCGTTTACAGCGTTGACTTGACAAGTCCCGTCCAGTGATCTACGGACTTGACAGACTTGACAGAAATTTTAATTGACGGCCTTGAGCTTGTGCGACTTGACAAGTTTTTATTCATTTGCGGCTGGAACGTCGAAGATGGCGGACGACGAACCGGACCGATGCATGGCCTTGGCGACAAGTGCCGACCTAATTACCGAGCGTGATTTTGTAATAATATTATAATATATAATAATGTATATTAATAATATTATTATTAATATACAGTGCAAAAATAACGTTATTAAATAACAATTTCATGATGTATTTTTTTTTTAATAACTCAGTATTTCATTATAATATTTTCTTTTATGCGTTATGTCTTAGCTTCTAAATTCTAAAATGTCTCGTCACAGCTGTCGGATTTATACGACATAGGCGTTGGAATACCGCTAGAGTTATAGCAAGGAATGCCTTGTCTGCGTTGGAAACCATTATAATTTTTTTTTTTTTTTAAAACAACGCCCGCACTAGGAATAAATCCTGTGTCGCAGGGGTATTCACAAACATACATTTTACATACACAGAGCACACCCAGAGTCAGAACAAATCTTTGCGAATCACACGAAGATTTGTCCCATGTGGGGATCGAACCCACAACACCAGCGCAGTTGAAAGCGGTGAGGCGACCGCTTTAACCACCACGCCAACCGTGCATTCATTAATTCATTATAATTTTTTGCGACGACCGCTTTCCTGAGCAAACGACGAACGACTGCGTAACTTGAACTTGATGGCATCGTCCAGTCGCGTCAAGTCCCTCATCAAGTGAGGTCGTTAATCACGTGAGACTTGTCCAGTGCACTTGATCGTCTCGGGGACCCACGTCGCCGCTGCGAGACTGCCGCGGCACACCTCCCCGCGACCCCCGCGCCTCCGTATACCACTTCCCTTCCCCGCATTTCAGTTCTTTGTGCGCCACTGTGGCTTTTGCACGTCCGTGCTGCGCCAAATAACGTTCGCAACGAATAATTCCGACACAGTCGGGAATTGTACGTATTTATAACAAAACTTAGCCAACTGGAATTTGTGTGTGTGAGGTTATAGATTGCCTGAATTTCTACTATTAACTTAAGATACCACGCATCGCTGGAAGGATTTCAACCATTTTGGAACATCGAGGATATTGTGAAAATCTGTGATAGTGACTTAAGTCATTTGTGTTGTTGATACGACATCGAATATTCTTGTGCTACTTAGTGATTTTATAAATTGACGAAGCTGTTGCTGAAAGAAGATTAACTTTGTGCTTGTGCCACACTTAAAAGTGAGTAGTTTTTGAATTGTCTATTAATTAAAAGTGCCACTAATATCGGAATAGTTGTGACAAATTATTGAAGGTAATAAAAAATAAATTAAATTGAATTCGAATGAAGTCATTAATGGCTTTGTCTACCTTCATTATTTTTTTTATGACTACTAGATTTAAAATTCAAATTTTTTGTGACCGTTACTTTTGCTAAGTTGTCGGTAATAGCTTTCTGCATATCGGCCATGGCAAGGTTAGTAGTAGTAGACAGAACGATCAATAAAATCTATGAATTATTGTCGCGAATTGACGCCTATAAACTACGAGACACATTACGTATAACGGACAAAATTATTTATTGAAAAATAATAACAAAGGCTTGAACGTAGATTACGCAGCCCATCCGCGTGATCTACATTAATTGATTTAAACGTTAACATAGTTAACTGTTAAATACCTAATTCTGATAGGCACTAAATTACATTGACTATAATAAACTAATAAGATTCCAATTAACGCAAATTATACGTCTTAAAATATAATAACGGACAAGCTTTTTAGATCAATGGTAAACCAGAGTAAAGATATAGTACCAAGTAATCTTTGTTCATAGAAACGGTCGAAAGGCGTAACGTTTACGTGCCTACTCCTCGGGATTTTACGAAATAAGAGGTCCAACATAAGTAGAGGATTTGCCACTGTGACGAGTAAAAAAAAAGATATAATCACAAGTCAAATCAAAATTCAAATTAAGTAGATAGGCAGACCAGCCCTACCGTGCATCGCGTGGTTGACTTTTGTGATTTTAAGGAAAGGGATCGAGTCAAGAGTACTGGTTGATATTTATACTGTGGTTAAACGTACAAGTAAAGTAGGTCACTATTTTAAAACTTAATAGGTTTACCAACGTCAGAAAAGTCATTATAAGCTCATACCTACTACCACCCGCTTATTAGTTATCATTACGAGTAGAGCAGGAAAATTGTGTTAATTGCCCTGTATGGGTACACTGCTTACCACAACTGTTAGATAATCACAAAATTTAAATTTAACGTAGCAGCAATCAGATCGGCGTGTCATGTTCACTTGATAAATAACTAGTTATTTATTACGGTAAAATCGCTAGTCGTGCTCTGAATGACCTTTCATATCGTCTGTTATCGAGAATGCTTTACGAGTGTGCATTGTAACCGTAAACAGCTATTTGTTATCGAATCGCGTGTTTTATCGTTCTTTTGTTTATTGTGGCAGGACCCCCCCTAATTGTTTTAATTCCTCGATTGTAATAATCAGTTATTTGCCTTTTCCGTGTTAAGAAACCAACACTTTTAATACAACATGATTCCGAAGTATTTCACTACCAAGAACTACTAAGAAGTGTTACTAGACAATTAAATAACATAGATTCTTAGAGACATTTCAAGTTTTTCTGATACAGGAAATACCTCATCAAACAGATTTATATGAGCCTTTAAATAAACCACACGGCTTGGTTTATTTTAGTTATATGCAAAACACTTGGTCGTAAACTCTTGTTACGTTCATGGCCGACCGGATAGCCGCGCCATACAAGTTGTATGATACAACTATTTAATGCTCGTGACAGATTTAGATAGGCGTTATGTGAAAAGTATGCGTCATTGTCTATGCTGAGAATCAGAATTCCGGTCACGAACAATCGGGACGCGTCGTGAGATGCGAGGGAGATTGCACCGCGCTTGCCTCCGTGCGCTTTCAATACCACATTGCGCAATTTACTGCACGAGCCGTCTCAAGTCGTGATACTTCGCCGGTCTCACCACACTACACTGTATCTTCAAGGTGGTATTGCTTGTTGCAGTCACGATAAATGATGCACTATCCTAGCGTATCTATGCAATCATATTGAAAAAGCAATCAAATGACCTAAAAGGAAGTCATTCATTTAGTCTGTATATGGACGAGACTGGCTGCCATAAATTGACGATCACCACATCTAACGATCTAAAACTAGGTTGATGTTTTAAAAGCGAAGGCAATGCGCGATGTCGAATAAGTAATTTGCGAGATTCGTTTAGAAAGGGAGATTCGAATGCGGTTTACGGCTAGGCTTCTTCTCTATTTAGGAGCTATCTCGCATTATGTAACGTATCGTGGATCGTTTAATTAGTTTAATACGGAGAAAGCTTTGTCGCAAGTAAATGTCCTATTAACGGTTATTCGCCGAGTGGAAGTGTTTGATTACACGGTCGGCGAGCCGATACGCTCTGGTGGGTTTAACGAGATGGGTTTGAGTCGACAAACACGCTCAGATAACACGGTAACAGGTTATTTGAGATTATTGACGTACAAACGCTTTGTCTACCATAACCGCGTACATGTTACGGCTATGAAACGTGAATGGATTATCCGACTTAGGTACTAATACAATTCAGTGCCTAGCTACTAATAGCCAATATGTAATTTCCTGATCACAGCTACATAACATAATTATATGGCCATTGTTTCTAACCTAAAGAAGATGACGTGCTATGTGGGAACTGTAATATGAACTTATTTTACCTTATTATATTACATTGTTATTTCTGCTCTTACTTATATAACAATGAGTAATAAATTGTATCTAGAACAACCAATAAGCTTTCTTCAAAATATGATTTATTTTCCTTTAAACCTATGAGTTTAAAAAGGCACGATTATGTTATAAATGTATATGGGCCATGGGCTTACGGAATATTGGAAGATTTGATTTATCGCTGCCGGCAAGTCACGCGCTGGCTTTAATATGCTACCTACATAACAGCGCCTACACGGAGTGAACGAAATGGTTTGATGATTTCGACCTTTTGACCTCATCAAGATGTTCATAATAGAATGCCGGAGTTCAATTGACGCGTTCTTGTTATAGGCACTTGAATGTTGACGTAAGTGTTAACTGAGCTTGTGGGCAATTATTCTCAGAAAGCCTCCATAGGCAGCTCGCTAATGGCATATGCAAATGTTATGCACTAAAGTGAATTATTCAGAACCACGTTAATAATTTATGCACTTATTTGCACGGAGTAAGTGAGACGTAAACGCAAATGTGTTAACGGTTTAGTTCTTACCGGTCGTTTCTTAACATTATGCAAATAGTTAGTTAACCTATTTTACAGTGTTCATGGGAAACGTCGCCGAAGAATGCACACAAAGCATGTAAATGTAGATAGGTTGCAGCGGTCGGTGCAATAGTCTGGCTGAGTTACGACTGCCGGGTCCGCCCTTCATGAATAATTCAAATTGTCGTGGTCAGGATTTAGTGCCGTCGTCGCCGCGGAGCGCCGAGCGCCCGTCGCGCTTCTCGAAGCCCTCGTGTCAACTTTTTGCCCTTCCTTTCCATCTAATGAAAAGCTCTCTCACCGGTTCCGCCTCGGCGTTTGTCTTGTCAATCAACCGTTGTCACAGTGCGACGTTGCCGCACTTCCCCACCGAGTTATTTGTTACCCATTGTCCCTCCCGCTGATCACTGTCGCATTGTTTCACAACTTTTGTTTACATTCGTTCGACGCTCGTTTGTTTGTAAAGCGGCAGGTTTGTTTTCTCCGCCCCTTGTATTCTTTTATCATTGTAAACAGCTGGAGCTTGTTGAATTTCTTGTTATCGAATATTGTTGACTAAAACAACTATCGTTTCATTTGCAAGCAAAAAGAGTGCTATCGTAGCTATTGTGATTTTGCAATTCTTTTTGTCTGCACGCCTACACAATCGCGTTTACGTATCGCTCTCGTATATATTACGTCAACATTAGTTCCTCGATTTGATTAGAGTTCATTTTCCTGACAGCAAATTTTACAATTCCAAGGTTTCAAAAAACATTTACTTACCTAGAATGTTGTTTTTCTAGGCTTTGTGGTACGTGGTACTAATAATTACATAATAGGTAATATTATTCGGTTAATAAGTTCGAGATTGGTGATAAGTGGTTATTAAGACTTAGGTGAACGTTACACTGGATATTAATTTAATATTAGTGGTTGGCAACCATAACAGAAAAGGAATGGCTGCATCATTACGGGGTAAGCTTGCAGATTTCGCCGCAACCGGTTCTCTCTCACGGCGCGCGGTGAGTAATCTTCGGAAGCATTAAAAATGGCGGGCCGACCGCAACCGTATCGCGATACATTATCATATCATTATGCGCCGGCTGAGATGAGATCCCCGGCTCACGCACCCGTTGAATAATGACCAGCTGTAAGCACACCATCGCACGGTTTCTTCTCTGTTTATGTTTGTTATGAATAATTATTTATGCGATTATGTAGATGAGGATCCTCGTTAACAGCTCTCTCATTAAAATTCCATTGTTGTTCGCTCGACACGCAGGCTCGCTCTTTTGTGTAGGTGTCGTGTCGAATTCTCCATTTAAATGTATGAACGCTACTATGAAAGTTTATTATTCGTTTCGACTAAAGCTGTTTTTGGCACAAATAACGTTACTTTTGCACACAGATGTCAAATAAGATCTGAGATACCTCCATATCCGTTCCAATTATTACGTGCCTAATGGCTTTATTTTTATAATAGCTTAGCTTTTTTTACTACATGTTTTAGGAAATCAAACTACAATCGCGTGTTGATCGAATACCAAGAAAAAAGCTGAATGCTCGTTAGATTATTATAATTTACGTAGGAATTTATACTTTTTGTTGCTTGTGTGTTCAAATGATCGCTTGTCTATTATTTGGGGTCATCAGCAATTATGATGTTGCGTATTTTTATCTGTTGACGGTGCTGTTTCATAAAAAAACATCAAGAAACCCTAGTTATTTTTGGAACAAATTATCTTGCTCGTCTCACTAAACCGTTCACTGCATCACAGCAGATCTACTTCTTACTTCCTAGTAAAGGATTGAGTGGTGTATTATATTGTATGGGTTGACGTGTCACCCGGAGATTCTATCACATTGCCCTCATTCTGGTGGTGTGCCAAATGGCTGGCTGACTGCTGGCGTGTCGATGGCGCTGAGCGTTGGCGCCGCTCCAGCTGTCATTCACGACCGGCACACCACTGCCAACATGCTACTTCCACCTACCTCGATATATCTCTCCATGAACTTATCTTCCTGTTCCGGTACAGCTTGGTAACAATACAGTCATTGTCATGCATACTCGGGCTTGTGGAACTCGTCAATCAACTCGCCGTGCCACCTACTTATTTATCACTGTCGTGTCGTGAACGTAAAGCCACATGTAATGTAACACAATCTGTCGAGGTTATATTATTATTATAGTGGCTCGTTACGCAATTGTACATTGATTAGTCACGTAGCAGAACAATTTACGGCTTATCAATGTTCGCGGTTTATTTATATAGAGTAGGTAAATATAAAACTTTTTAATCGGTAGGTATTGCAAAGTTTTACAATACATTATTTTTACGTATTGTAGCGTGGGTGTCGTGTGAATGGGCTTTATTTTGGCTTCTGCCCAAACGTGCCGACAAGACGCGATTCGTAACTGACGTCAGCCGTTTGAGAACATGCACCTGGCACCTCATTGATAACACAATATTAATCCATTTGTCAAGCAGACATGCCTTTGATAAATTGTTTGACATTTTTGCCATACGGATGATTTGCGAGAAATTTAAACTACCCATAATTGATTGCTTAAACACGCCAACTGACGTTATGTTTTGTTTTGTTTCAGGTGTTACAGAAAGTGTGAGTGCAAGTGATGCCGTCGAGGTCAGTGAGGAAATCGACAAGTGCGTGAAACCGGAGGAAGTGAGCAAGCCGGAGGAGTGCGCAAGCAGTGAGTGTGAAGTGAAGAGTGAAGTGAGTGGTGCGGGCGCGGATGGTGTGGCCAGCGCCGTGGCCTCCGAGGAGGACGACTGTGTGATAGTGTGCGCGCCTGATGGGGATGATAGGTCCGATTCGGGAGTGAGCGGGGTCCGCTCCGGCGGCTCGGCCAGCTCGGTGGAGGAGCGCGAGTGGCGCGGTATGGCGCACGGCTACGGCGGAGGCCCCCCGCCGCCTCTGCTGCACTTGCCCCCGCCGCCGCCCCCCTCGCTTTACAACAGCGAGCTGCTGTGGAAGCAGCGGTACCAGCCCCCTATTCACCCGCCGCTGCATCATGACATCGCGGCTGACTACCTCGCGGTGACCTACGATAGAGAGAGACATGAAAGACTGCTACGGTGAGTCACTTTGCATTATCCTTATTCAGAGACAGGCCATTGGAATACTTCCACTTCTTTTGGCATAACTTTAGCATTGCACTCAACTCCAGTAAATTACCTACATAGACCCTAATTGCGACACGGTGCTTGGTAGTAATAGTTGTAGGTTGCGTCGGCGTGAGTCAGAAATGAAAACATCATAGCAATAATACCAAAGACAAACTTTAATCTTTACAAAAAGAAACTAACATGTTCGTAAAAACTAACGTACTTGAACAAAAAAAAAATACTAATTAGCCAGGTTAATATTTAATCTGGCTAATTGTCAATAAAGTAACTGTTGACGTATTCACTACCTCATAAAAAGGAATCAGTTTTTTAACCACTCATTGTAAATTTCAACATTTTAAAACTCCTTTCGCGTAATAAGTTAAAGAAAATAAATGAATTCACGGAATCCGATTATAAAAACTGATATAACCGCTTCGTGCATACCCGATTTCGTAACTGTACACTTCCTATCAGGGCCTTACCAGCCTGCATTAATATTGCAATTATTTAATTAAATTGGCAAGAAAGTAGGTATGTTGCATTTGACAGTACGGCTATCTGAGAGGCCATCTCGCATACAGTATACAGTCGAGTAATTTCGTAGGTAATTACGTTCCACGTTAAATTAATTTTAACAATGCTTTTTGAGAATGTCATGAGCCTTGTTATGTATAATTTCGGCAGCTGATTGTCGGAGCGATATAATTTGCCAAATCTTGTGTTTACAGTAAAAAAAAAAGTTTGTCTATACCATGTTGCAAAAGTATCTAGCATGATTAAATGTTAAAAAATGTTCTGACGCCGCCGTTGTTTTTGTTTAGAGAAGAAATAATAGGAATCATTTCTGCATTATCTATTATTCTACTAACAATACCGACTGAAACCGAACATTGAGTCAACACTATATCAATCGCTTGATAATGGGATTCCCATTACGTACGTACGTGCCTACTCAATTTACATACTCCACTTCGGGTTTATTGCTTCTCATTATTCAATAGAAACACATGCTATGCGGTTGTCCGTAACGTAGTGTAAATCTATGTAAATAAATTAAATTCATTAGTCAGAAAGATGACTTATTCATTTATCCTGGATTAACCAATAATATACGTGGATTTGTGTAACTAAGTGACTCAAATGTGGTTTAAACTGTGTTAAAGCTATTTGTTCAATAAGAGAGGACGTGCGGTAAACAAATAATTGTGTAGGATTTTAGAAGCTGATGTATTATAATATCAGTAGTGATGCTACCGGAACAGTTCACTTTGTATCTCATGAAACTATTCAGGTATGTGTAAATATTTGTAATATTACGAAATTATAGCCAAAATAATTCCGTCACGATTCTTTCAATTCTTTTAAAAATAGGTTATAAAATCTATTTAAAGGATTGACTAAAATTACAAGGTAAATACAAACGGTAGTCCATTTTCAAAAGCCGTGACCTTACGTATTCATGCTTAGATCGTGACATTGCGATTGTTTTACATTGGTTATTGTGCCTCACGCACACATACTAATGAATATTGTAGGTCGAAGTGATCGTGAATACATATTGTATCTTGTACAATGCACGATACCGATATCTCTCACAACCTCCAAATATATAGTTTCCTTCACTTGTTTGTTAGTGTTTCTGTAGTTAACCACTAAAATATTGAAGTTGAAAATCTAAATCTTATATTTGATCCTTGTTTCTAAAATGTCTATTTCCCATTTTGATTTTCCTTCCACATTTATAGGTAATAGGTACTGTAGTCACATGGCCCCCATAGCCACCTATGATATATTTTATTCGAAAGCATACTCGTATTTCAAGCGACTTCTGAGTAGTTGAATGATTCACCGTCGGGAATTGAGCCGTATTGTGTGATTTTAAACGGGAAATAAACGTCATGAGAGAACAAATAAAGCACAATAACAAATGAATTATTTAGCGTGCATATTATGCAAACTAATGACAATACCTCGTATAATTTAAAAGGAATTAGCTATTCAAATCCAAAAAGCAATCAATATTCTTATTCATTGATTAACAGAGTGGTCATTAATAGAGTTTGATTGTTATGGATCCTCATTAGCTATTGCACGCAATGAGCATTAAGCATCTATAATTGCAACACCGGTTCAAGGTTTGAACGGTAGTACTTAAACAAAGATTTATTATCCAGTAATTATGCTGTATTTACTTAGCTTAGTCTTGGCTTTAATTTAAACGTTACTAGATGCCCCGCGAGGTTTTACCCACGTCATACGTTATTCTGCCTGTGCCCAACATTAAATATATTCACAACGGCATCTATTAAATGTTTGCGTGAACTGCCTTCTAACTTAAACCCCTAAATTCACCCTCTTGGGCATACAATTTTAAAAACTGCGGTACAGAAAGTCATTTATTTTAATGTCAGTTTATTTTCGTGCTTTTAACTTAAGAAATGACGGACTTCCATACATCCGTTCAACCCTTATTTTACTCCCTTCGGAGTGCAATTTCCAAAAATCCCTTCTTTGTGCGCCTTCAAATTTGAAGTTTCTAGGCCTAGCGGTTTAGGCTCTGCGTAGATGAATCAGACAGTCGGGCGAACAATTTTTAAAGTATAGATGATGAACAGATACTAATTAATGCACATTGTTTATTATGAAATTACAGCAATGAGGAATAAGATGAGATGAAATAGTTTTGATAAACTAAGATGAGATGTGATATAATAGGATAATGTTGTGGGCAAATTGATAAACGTGGCAATAAAATGAAAGATAAGATTTGTGTCTATCTATCATAATAAAGAATGAGGAAGTGTACCAGGTGTGTCTTGCTAATATAGACTATATCAGAATAGTGATGTAATAAAATGCCAAATATGTAATATGTGACACAGGTATTTTGTATGAATTATGTAATGCCGCATCAAAAGATATCGGTCGTGTTAGTCGAAAACGACTTACCTAACATCATCTGACAATATTCTGTATCAAAAAATAAAAATAAATATAGTATGGTTAATTTTTCAAAACGATTCATAACTATTTATTTGACTCGTGGCTACTTTCAGTTACCAGCTACATATTATCTGTGTTAATGTTTATTTTATTTGTGGTATTAATTTACCGCCAAAACTAGCAAGGTCATGTTGTTATAAAAGATGATGATCACTTACTCAAATTCCTTTCAAACACACCTAAATTACCCTAAAATACCCACACTCTTTGGCTGAAAAATGTTAATGTCGGACATAACAATTTAATGGTTTGTTAAAAACACCACAAGGCCGCAATGCAAAGTTCAATAAGAGAATTACGTCCAGAAATACTTGGCAGAGATGTTTATGAAAAAGTTCGCAACGACAACCTTTAATGCTACCGTGCTCATAAATTGGTAGCGTGCCAACTTCTGCTGTGTCGAGTATTTCGGTACAATGTTTAGGAAATGACCACTTAATTATTTATACATCTTACAACACCCAGACGCCCCGCCAATTTATTTCGTTCTGTTGAATGTTTATAATTACAATTCGATTTAAATAATACGTACGCTACGTTAATTGAATACTCAAGTCTTTTACGAGCATAGTTCTTTGATATTATTTAAGGTGGCTGGAATAATACTTAAGAAAAAGAATTTAATCACCAAGGCAAGTTTAAATAAAAGTGTACCTATGTATATTTTACTTAGCTATAAAAATCAATCTGAATTTTCCTTTCAAAACATTTCCGACTAAGTAACTTAAGATATCACGTAACTCAATACTGTTATAATTCTGTTTCACCAAACTTCTAACAATTTCAGTAACTTTCCCCGGGCTAAGATTAGCGTTGGAATCGATTTCTGCGTAGACGGGCGTCCTTAAAGAATTCCCGGGAGAGCGTAGTATAAAATTCATCTACAAAGTATTGAGAAAATTACATTAACGAGTCGCTTGAATACCTAGCTCTTATTTCGGTCTGATGTTGATTGACGTGACCTATATTCACCCTAAGTATTTCATTTAAGTCGGCGAACGTGTGGGTGCGTGTTTACGTGAACCTAATGACTATGACATGTGAAAACAACCGTGGGAAACTTTTGTATAATAACAAGACGGTAGACATGTTCAATGTCTTTGAGTTGTTTGTTTAAAGTGCGAAATACGAGCCAAGGTGGCTAGTTTCTGCTGAGTTATTGAGGATCAAAATACAAACTTAGCCTTGAAAACTATGATTATAAATTTTAATTTTAAATTATTCTTGTTAATAATTAATTTGACTAACTGATACAATAAAGTAATGTCATAGTTAATAATATCTCGATTGATCTGATAAGAGGTACGATTTAATACATATACATACATAAAATCACGCCTTTATCCCACGTGGGTAGACAGAGAGGATAGAACGTCTTTTTTTTGTGACTACGTTTTTAGTCTTTGTCTATGTGCTTACATACTTTTTTCTTTCCTCAACATTCCTTGGTATTGCTGAACTAAAGCTATCGAAGCGAGAACAGATTCTATGAACGTTAGAAGAATACAAAACATGCGTATAAAGTTAGTTTCCTATTTCAATTTCGCTTGAAACGGTAACAAGAAACGTGAAGCGTTATTTATGATATTATTATTGTTGATATAAAAAACATCATCACATTTCAGTCATCAGTTTTTCCTCTACGTCATACAGTTTTGCTTTGTGTGACCAGTTGTCATGTAGTCATTTTGCTAATTTCCCTATTGATCTCAGGTGACCGCAGCAATCATAACATGTCCATCGATCAACTAGTTTATAAGGCAATAATAATGACAGGTCTGTTTGCATCAGACGTCTCTGTAATTCCCGAAATAGGTTGTCAATATTTGTTATATCGATTCGTGGAATTTAAAGTATATCTAATAATTACCTACTCGATAAGAGTATTCATATACTCGTACCTACCGCAGTGTAATTATTTGGGTATCAAGTGACTATTCATTCGTTTCATTAAAGTATTTTGAAGTAGCTATTTCGTGTTGATAACTGCTCAAAAATGCTGCCGCGTGCTATTGAGTCACCCGTTTATATTATATTTTACCATTTCATAGAAACCTGGCCTATCTCATCACATCTTTCACGTCATATAAGAGAAGTGAAAACAAATGACATATCTTTCTTTTCTACGAATATTAGGATTGATGAAACTAAAGATGATTGTTGAATTTTGTTTGTCTGTCTTGAGCACGCACGTCCGCCTTATCTTATAGATAGTACAATTTACAAATTGTACATATCACGAAATGTTGACAGGCATGTGTTATCTCGCTAAGAATAGCACTGACGTGATCATCACTTTTTTATGGACTTGCCATAAAGATAACAACTGTAAACAGTACAAAGCACCATTACAGAAGCTGTATATATCTTTATTAGTTGTTGTCATGTTATTTACGGCGCTCTATTTGGTCAATGTGACCATTTGCGGTGGCAGATCGCGTAGATAGATAGCTCTTGGACTCGGAACGTAACCGTTAAGGTAAAACGTAAGTATTTCTGAAATACCTACTAGGCTTTACTTTTATGGTTCAGGAAAATTGTACGCGTTTTTATCACGAATTGTAGTGGCGATTGGATAGTTTGTTGTCTCAATGCGAGGTATTTCATTTCATAAATGGTTTGTTTTTCTTAGCAATTTGCCAAGGATTTTTGATGAGCTGTAAGATCAGAGATAATAAATACCTAGTTTATGATTGCTTTATATTTTATTTGTTTGTGACCGTCCAATATGTTTTAGTCAATGTCAAGTGTACATAGATTCTAGAGAATGAACTCGTTAACTTACTATTAGATGAAACATTTAGCGCGTATAAATAGTCAATACTCCATATAAATTATGCATTCACAACAGAATAATCCAAATATTAGATAATAGTATATTCGGGTATTTAAACCGAATAAATAAGTGGACACGCGTGGCAGAATACATTTAAATACGTAATTGCTAGCTTTGTAAATAGCTAACCTGTTCACATGAATATGTAAGAGGAAAAACTATTTGTGTCCGTATTATTGACCTTGTTCACTTCCAGCCGGCTCTTATTGTTCATAACGTGATATTAGCAAATATATCTTGAATGAACGTGTTAAGAATTGTTATTAAGATGTTTATGCTCAACCTTGATTCGTCGCGTTCGAATAATTAAACGCCTTTGCATGATTCTCGTGCTCGGTTATTATTATCGCTTATAATATCTAAGGTTAACACCTGTTCTTAATATTACTAATTAGAATAAGGGAGCATCGTGCTCATTGCTGTGCTTGAAGCAGCGATAGCCGAGTGGGAGACCGTAGGACTGCACACACATCTCTGTCAATAAATCGTTATGATTCGTCTTTACGAAGATATGTTTGTATTTATCAAATTAATTATCGCTCACTTACGGTGAAGGAAAACATCGTGAGGAAACCTGCATGCCTGAGAGTGCCTAAAAAGTACTCGAGGTTGTGTGAAGTCTACCAATCAGCACTTGGCCAGCGTGGTGGACTATGACCTAACCATTCTTATCATGAGAAGAGGCCTGAGCCCAGCAGTGGGACATATATTAGATACAGGGCTGCTTTGTCTGTAATTTAGATCCCTCTAAATTGGGCAACAATTCCTAATTATGGCGGAAACCCCAAGTGCTATTTTCATCTCTCGGTTCCGAATTTCCTCAAAGCCGAACTTAAATAGAATTATAAAAGTTGGCAACCCTGATGAAATCAGTCGGTAGGTGTGGAAATCCGTATTGTGGTCGTTTATTTATAGAAACAGTAAACAGAATGATAAATGTTTTCCTTGTTTCGTAATTACCTATTTAAATAACATTCTTAGGAATTTATGGCTTTCGGATGTTCAAAGATAATTAATTACGTACAGTATTTGTGAATATTATGTATTGTTAAGGCCACATAAATTTTTACCACATTTTTTTGCAAAATCGTAATGATATTGTTGGTCTATATATAATTATGTTTTTACTGTTTACTTACATAATAGCTTGTTTGTCATCGTATTTATAACCTTTATGTAAGTTAGGTACGTATCTAACAAGTATCTGAAAGAATTACAAATGTTATAAATTTAAAATTAAGGTTTACCTAACTTACTTTTTTTTTACTTATTCTTCATTAGTCTAATAGCAATGCCAAATAAGGGAAGAAATGAAGGTGCAAAATGTTGTTACAAATGTTATGAATGGGACAATGAACGATATGGTCCATAGGGCTGTATTAAAGAAATAAAAAACCGAGAGGTATTTATATAGGCACGCTATTCAATCAAAAATAACTCCCCTGTGTTTATGTCAGATACGACTACTTTCCATTTGCCTTATTATTTTTATGAGCAGCTACATTTTATTGTTAAAAATATGCGTGCTTCCGTATCGAGTTAATTTGTGGTTATTGTTATCAGGAGGATATTCGTTGCTTCCTCATTCATCCACGCGGTATTAAGAAAATATTTTTCAAGATGTTGATAGATAACTGTTGTTCCTTTAATTAACTGTATTTGACTATTTATTAAAGGTGAAGGAATCACTTAGCAGTAGGATAAATACACACTAATTCAAGTTTTGACGCCTTAACGGACACAGTGCGGGGCTACATAGGTTGGTATATAATGTTGGGTTAGATATTACCCAAAGTCAATATATTTTGGATTTTAATAAATTGACTTTGTGTAGACAAAGAAAAAAAAATAACATACACTCTGTTGCCGTGATCAGTTCCTAACGGGCGAGCGCCATCTAGAAGCGAGTAGACTAAACAATGACGATGTTAATTAAAGAAGTTAAATGTTGATTTTACGTCCAAAATTCAATGTTCTGCATAGTAAAAAAAGCAGTTATGTCATTTGTTTGTACAAAATAAAACTAATAACTAAATAATTTCTATATTTTTTAACAGACATTATCGTAATATTTAAAGTCTTGAACCAACCATATAACTATAATTTATAATTATAATGAAATAATGGTTAGGCATTATACATATCATGAATAGAATGTTATATAAGGTTACATATTATTTTTACTATGTTATTAAATCGAAGAATTACCCCGGCAACCTCATCAGATTAAAATAAACAATAGTGCACGGTTAGCGTAGTGGTTGCGCGGTCGCCTCGCCGCTTTTAACTGCGTTAATGTTGTGAGTTCGATCCCCACACGGAACAAATCTTTGTGTGATACGCAAAGGTTTGTTCTGACTCCTGGATGTGCTTAGTGTGTGAAATGTATGTTGGTTGTAAAATGTTGGTGTAATCAGTACTTAATTATTACGTTACCTACTGAACGTAAATTAATCGCATAGTAGGTTTGTTTGCGATAAGCCGCTTAAATGTTTGTTGGGCTATTTCATTGTTATTATTGCTTGATGATACTTATCGGTATGTACTCTACCTATTTTTAAATTATCTAGTTATTATCTCGATGCAGATAAGATTATGAATCAGGTACTTAAAAAACCTGGGATTTTCCATCGTAAATTATTCGTACATTTTTACGTCATCTTTAATTATATTATTAGCCAAGTTATCAAGAGTACATTCTTTTTCAAGTCATAGCTAGGCATTTATATACAATTAAACATGTTTTTAAACCGGGTCAGGCCAACCGCGTAGTATCTAAACATTAATTATAATAACAAAACACATGTGGTACGATCTCCGGGGATCCCTATTTCAAGTCCTGTTTATGTTTATGATAACTAAATCAAAATGAAACATTTCGTTCACCAAGTAGATTTATTTTGTAGCTACTTGGCTAATTCTAGGCAGTTTAAGAATTTTACGTCGCGTTTTGCGTCATCAGTGTCATGACCACTATCTGCATGACAGAATTGAGATACGTAAGACAGATATTTAGCCAAATCTAGCAAGGTCCGGGGTAATTCACAACGATCTGTAGAATAATCCATGAACTTGGAAATAATCATAATGCCGGAGAAAACTGATGACATACTTCGGTAAGTCGATGAAATACCTAGTATTATGGTACACGATTCATTTACCTTACGTTGTTACTACATTATATTTCCTTGACCAAAGTAGAGCTCATAGTCAGGTTGAATACCCTAGGCTAGGTGACGTCTGGAAGTTCCCTCATATTGTTTACTTTTGTTTACATGATAATGGTACATTCCAGTATTCATACTAGTCACTCGCTTGTCATAGTGACATTTCTCGCAGACCATCCTTCGTGGTTTCACAAAGTGACGTAGGCAGCGGTTTAATGGTAGTTAACTCGTATTTATTTACCTTAGTGATACATTCCGTTAGGTCTGTCTGACTGTGGTCAGGATAATGTTTGAGGTAAACTTTCATTGCAGTTACCTCTATGACTAATAATACCAGGTAAATGTTACTGTTTCAATAGGAAGGTAATTATATTTTTAAAATGTTCGTAATTCCCTTTGTTAAAATAATTGGCTTTACACATAGAGCTCTATGAAGTAAATCAGTGGCTTTACATTATATTGTCTAAATTATAGCGAGACCTATTAGTCTCATCTCAATTACAGAATATCTAATGATTCTAGTCAAGATAAAGTGTGTAGATTTTTTACAACTTACCTATTAATTGATAGAACGAACTGTGACGTGGCTGCGTAGGATTCTACTGTTGCTATCGTATGAATAGTATTGTATACGTATAGATAGGTCTATTGTAAGTTGTAAGAAAGAAACAAGTACCGTAAATCGGAAGTATATTAAAATTTATATAAGGCATTAAAAAGGCGTGAAGCACGCACAGGTTCATGTTACATCACTCGCAGTTTGCACGTAACAACATTAAATTACTATTCATTGAGGAAAATTGTTGTGTAACTATTAATTATGTAAGTAATCATATAAGTGTAAATAACCTTGTAATTGAATGGCGCAGTGGGAAAATGCTCAAAGCAATCATGATTTCTAATGGATCATTAGAAGGTTGTTCTAGGATGTCGTGAATAATAGCGTAAAATACGAGACGTGACTGTTTTGATACCAAGGCAATTTACAGCTGTTATTTTTTATTTAAAGGATTAATGTTACATTTCATGATTGTAGGACCTTTATGGATAAACTCATGGGCATAGTGTTATTGCATTTAAAAACGTATAGGAGCAATGAGGTAGTAGTTTTCTGGATTAGTTTTTACTTTATGTAAAGTCTATAGTAATATAAATCTCAGTAGCTCTAATGTAGAAATTTTATATGCAAAACAATGCCAAAAATCTTACCCAACTGAAAATAAGTCCGCTAATACCAGATGAATCAGAATCGGCACGTGTAAGTTACAAATATAATAGACTTTAATACTTACTCATTGCTTCCCCTATTAATAATCACAGATATTTACTATGTAGATTCAAACGCGTTTAACACACATACTATCTGGTCATAGAAGCCGTATAATGTTGACAACAGATTACAATGCGGAGAATAGATTTAAATTCAAGGTGGGTAATAACGTCAGCTCCAAAAGTCGTTGTAGGCCAAGGTCAATGACCGGTAGTGCCAGACAGCTGATACATTAAGCAAAATTAAAATGCGCTTGATTTAATATCTCTTAAAGATCGGTGGAGGTCTTTGTAAAGTTGTTTGGACATAATTACCTGTTTATTGTTCTTTAATTGCATCATTATCGTTCCTAAATCTGGTCTAACACTCCGCGATTTTCAGATAAGGATTAAATTAAACAAATATATAAAATATGGGTGAAACTGAGAGTTCAGCAATCGGCGTCTAGTGTTTAAAAAAACGGAGACTCGAGCAACGAACACTAAACTTAGGTTAAAAATAATATTCTACGTAAAAAATCTTACTCTCCTCCACCTATTTATTGTCCGCAAAGGCCTTCTCTTAAAAACACGACGACCTCATAAAAATAACGTGTCTGTGAGTGTTTAAATCAGTTAAATCCGTCCGATCAAGGTATCGAGGGCGTGGTCCGGAAATACAAACACGCAACTAATAAATTCTATTATTAAACGCTAATGAAACACACGAACGTGGCCTTACCGAATTTAAAAGACATCTTAGATAATTTAAAATAACATCGTATGTGATATGTAGGTCAACTGTCATCACTGTATGCGAATTCGTTTTAAGACTTTTATCACGATTTTATTAAATAGTTTCGAAACAATAAATAGTTGATGTTTTAACGTTCTTCTACTAGTTCGTACTTTTAATTTTATTGTTATTTATCGTACGATAAAAAAATGTATTAAAATAATCTACTTGGATAGCCCTGGTATAAATCGAAATTTAAAAAAGCACGCATATTTTCTCTATGATAAAAAAAAACTGACACTCATATCTGTTACGTCAAAGTGACATGCACACGTGGAAGCAATTTATACCACACATTATCTTTAGAAAATAAGGAAAATATTCATTATTAAATAGATGTAGGATAAGCTTATTGTTTCACTTTAAGACAATAGTGAATAAATCAAACTATAAAATTATGGTTATTGTGATGTGGTAGATATTTTATTAAACAAACCATGTTTTGTTCTAAAGATCTCTATGTAAGTGAAAGTGATCGTAAGAATAACGTGTACGTATATCTCTTATTATGTTTTCTTAGCGACCCGAATGAGGCTAGGAATTTTAATACGCGTATATTAAGCTACTTATAATTTTCTTAGGCATTTTCTATTTCACTTGAAAATTGGAGTTTCTCGTGACTAAGAGAATGAGGTTTAAAAGCCAATATTTAAATCATCACCGTTATAATTTATCTTTCATTTGCAAATACAACAAACTTCATTTATTTTTAGCGTTGTATTCAGCCTTAAATATTTACATTCTGTATTTCGGTTGCGGTGGTAGTAATAAATCACATCGATTCCGCATTGTAAAAAGTAGAGTAACTTATTTACGCACTATAAATAGTGGGTGAAATGTGAGTGAAAGTTATTTGAATAGAATTAAATGACCTTGACCCAGATTCGCGGCATTCCGATCACTTAACGAACGGTTGCGCACTCGCAACTCAATGCTAACTTTATGATTAGTGATGCTTGCATTGCAATTATGTATGGTAACACTTGCTTTTCTTGATATTAACTGGTTACAACTTTGTTGTATTTAAAATTGATGAACAATCCAATGGGAACTTACCGTTGCACTGTTGTCCTCATTTAACACGATTAGCCGATAATGTTAGATTAGATTGCCATGAACATATTTATTAATCCTTTGTTTTCCTTTGGTTGCAGAGATCGAAGGGATCAGGAGCAAAGAGAAATGCTGGAGAAGCAGCAGAAAGAAAGAAAGGAGAGAGAACGGATAGAACAAGAGCGAGAAAGAGAGAGGGAACGGGAGCGTGAACGAGAGAAACAGGAGAGAGAAGAAAAAGAAAGGAGAGACCAAGAAAATGCTGCCTCTAAACTAGTCTCGAGGCATTTCGAGGAATCTCTCAGGCTGGCCAATCAAAAGGTATGTATCCTACATCGATTGCCAAATAACCTTTGACATAAAGATTTCAATCAAAGAGAGTTTTCTAGAGTGTTGACATTTTAGGCAAATCTGACGATAGCTTTTGGTCCACAGCGGGAACGTATGTCGTGGTCGTTGCTGCACAGCCTGGCCCCTAGCCGCGGCGTCGCGCCCGACCATGAGCGTCTGCGCGCGCCGCCGCCCGACGGCCGCTACTACTCCCCGCCCGGACACCCTCCCGCGCATCCCGGGCACCCCTCCCATCCCTCCACGCGACCGTCGGCCAACTCCGCCGCCGACTACTGCTCGCCGCATGCGAGGCTCTCCTTGCCCTCCAAATCTGATAAACATAACCCCCATTCCTCTCTACCCAAGGGCGAACCTAACTTCGCGCCCTACAATTACCAAGCTTATCGGGCCTACGAAAAATTAAAGGACCAGCACCTTCCGGCGCCACCCCCTCTGGTCCCGGAGAAAAACTCTGTGATAGTCAAGCACGACGCCAAGCAGATACACCTCGAACAGAAGCACCCCTACCCTAGCAAGCCCCGCAGCGAGCCGTCGCCGCACTACCTGCCGTCGCGGCCGTACCGCACCGGCCCCTCCCCGCACGCCCCGCCGCACCCGCACGCCACGCTGCAGACGTCGCCGCACGCCGCGCTGCCCGCGCAGGACAAGAACGCGCGGCGCCTGTACCAGCCGCCGCCGCCGCGCTCGCCGGCCTACTACCAGACTGCGCCGCCGGTCGTGAAGCAGAAAGTGTCTAGTCCGGCGCCGCCTCACATCTACGGCAAGCCGAGCAACTCTCCGAGTCCTGCGCATTACGCGGTCGCCGTCGAGCCACCGCCGATGCCGATGACGAAGGTGGATTCTCCGCCCATGCCCTATCCTCCCCCGTACGCGTCTAGCCAGCGATCGCGGCCCCCGCCCCCCGCACACTCGCGGACCCCGGAACCGCGACATTCGCCGCGCCCTATAGTAGAAAACACCGAAACCTCCACCTCGCCCTACCAACTGCAACCGCTCGATCTTGGAGTGACACGCGATGATCCCGATCGCCTGTCGCCAAGAAGACGCGGAGCTCCCGACCCCCCCGAGGCTGATGCCAAGAGGCGACGACTCGAGGAACCACCTGCACCGGAACCGCTCATCGCGGCAGCAGCCGGCGCGGGTCGAACCCCTCACGGCTCTGAGCCTGCCCCACAGGCGCCCGGCCCTCCCTGCGACGTCCGGGTACCCTCGGCCGATGGAAGCGTAGCAACACCGGAACGTGCTGCTGGAGCGTCGCCCGCACCACACCTCACTCCTGCGGCGAGTCCTGCACCAGCGACGCCGGTACCACCGGTTGCTGCGTCACCTCCAGCGGCGGCAGTTCCTTCACCTGCACCGACGCCTACTCCGCCAGCGCCGCCTGTCACACCACCAGTAACGTCAGGCGCGGAGGCTGACACTCCGGCCAAAGCTGCCGCTTCCTCTCCCCGCGATTCTGGCGGCGCACCCGTCCGGCACTTGGGCAAGAAAGCGTGGCTTCAACGACATGAAACGGCCCCAATCGGCGAGGGAGACTGCTCGGGTGGTGGCGGCACGTGTATAACTCTCCCTATGACGATAAACAGGATTTCTGAACCCGACGACTCGAGTTCCAACATCGTCGTCCCGCTCGCTGCAAAGTCTATTCAGCGCGGAACACGGAAGACTTCCAAACCCCGAAAGCCAAAAGATACGAACGGACGGGTCGAGGACGCCGAAGAGGACAGCTCGAGCTCCGATCGCGAGTCAGCGGCGCCGCCGAAACGCAAACCGCCCAAGGCGAAACGGAAAAAGGGTACGGTCCCACGAAAGGCCGGCGATGAGCCAAAACGAAAAAAGGCTTCGGAGAGCGGCAGCGAGAGCGACAAGGAGAGTGATGACAAAGACTCGGACTCCGGCGGCAGTGGCAGCGGGAGCGGTAGCACATCCAGCCGCCGAGGAGGCAGCGGACGAGCGCGAGGCCGAAGGACGCGTGGTGGGGGGCGCGGGGGGCGGCGACGCGACGAGCCCCCGCGCCGCACCCCCGCGGCCGTGCCCTCCACGCGCCCGGCGCAGGACTCGTTCTTACAGAACGGCCCTTGCTTCGAGGTAGCTCCTCGCCTCGCTAAATGCCGCGAGTGTCGCTGGTCTCCGGCGCAGCGAGATAAGGATATGCCGAATATATTTTGCCGTTTCTACGATTTCCGAAGACTGAAGTATGCCAAAAACAGGCAACTGGCCATTGCCGGTTTCTCAGATCCTTACAAGGATGCCGAGGAGGTGTGTATTCATTTTTCTTTATCCAAATACATGTTACATTTTGATGTGGAGGTGGAGCAAAGTATAATGGTCAATGTTGTTTTGTTGACAGGACGATAAAAAGCTATGGTTGTCTTCTTCCGCCGGCGCGGCCGAATTAGATATTGAGATGAGTTGCTTCCTCTTGAGGGAGATCGGAGACCAGTTCTGTGAACTGCTACAACAGGAAAAGGAGGCTGAATCACATCACTTAAATGAGGGTAAATATAATCATTTCTATAATTCTACTAGACTATATTCCATTAACTATGAAGCTATGATTTTATTTATATTTGTTTTTCTTTGTAGCTAATGGTGTATTTTTCTTTTACAGATAAGACAATAGCGTGGAAGAGAGTAGTGCAAGGTGTGAGAGAAATGTGTGATGTGTGTGAGACTACTCTGTTTAACTTCCATTGGACGTGCGGGAAGTGTGGCTTCGTCGTGTGCTTAGACTGTTATAAGGTGAATATCATACCCTGATTCGTATCAATATTTGTATTAATTTAATCTTTCGAATTAAGGAGATAGATTAAAAAAAAGATGTGGTTTTAATAACTTTATTTGATTGTTCATAGTCACGGACGTCCGGAGAAACCAGTCAATCACCGACAGAAACAAATAACTCATCCAATTCTAACACGACCAACGGCGAAAGAGACAATTTCGGGTGAGTTTAAACAACATTTTTGGTACTCGAATCTACATTAAAAAAATTTATAAACGGGTTTTGGATTTTTAATATCTAAATATTAATAAATCATCAATTTCAAAGAAATCAGTTCAAACCACTTATTGTTGACCTTCATTAGAATCAGTAGAATGCATGATGCATACCTAAGATTTAGCAGAGTTGTAATAAAGTACTGTAATCCTTAGCTGGTTGACGTGCACCTCTGGCGGCGCCCACCCCGCGCGGCGCCTGCTGCTGACGCAGATCGCGGCGGGCGGCGCGCTGGCCACGGCGGCGGCGCGGGCGCACGCTCTGCGCTCGGCCTTCGCCCTGCCGCCCTGCTCCTGCGGGGCGGCGCCCGCGCCTGTCCCCACCGTGCGGGCTGCGGCCAGGAAACTGCTGCATAAAGCGTTGACCAATGTAAGTCATTATTACATCATTATAAAACCCGCAAGTGTGATATGTTTCAATTATAATGATGTACTTATGTGATTGAATTGTGATCAATATTTATATTTATCTCGCTCTTTCCAGAATGTTAAGAAGGAAGAAGTCAAAGAGGAAGGTGCAGCCGCCAACGGCTCATCTCCCGTCAAATCCGAGAACGGTAAATCGAGCAGTCCGGTCGTCAGCTGGCTGTCCGACATACCGCTCAAGACTGAGGCCGATGAGGACAAGACCGACACCAGCTCGTCTGATTCAGAGGAGGCCGGCAACTTCTCCACGCTGCGGGAACTGCTCATTCGACCGGCGCCCGAGGGTGGAGAAACACAACCCAAGAAAAAACAGAAGAAGAGCAGAGGCGACGCCCTGGATGACGTCATATCCAGCGTCGTCGAGGAGAAGAAGGACGAGGACGGCGAAGTGAAGCCGTTCGCGCTGTCCAACGTCGTGAAACGGTACGAGCGCAGTGGACGCTCTCGCGACGAGCTGCCCGTCCGCATCATGACGCTCACGGAGTCCAAGCTTTTGTACCCCGACGTGCCTCACGCCTGGCTCTGCGATGGCAAACTGCTGCACCTCACCGACCCCGTACACGCCGGCAACTACAAACCCTTCCAGGTACATACATACTTGCATCTCAGAAATTAATAATATATGTTTAGTTTATTTCTCTATCTTCATTTCCCAATCTTTTGTTTAGTTTAGTTTTCGATCTTAGATTATTTTAATAACGAATTCCTATCGCTCTTTACAGGATCAATGGAAACGTGGTCAACCTGTTCTAGTCTCAGACGTATCTACTATCCTCGATAAAGATTTGTGGAGTCCCGAAAGCTTCTCGCGAGACTTCGGCGACACGCGGGTGGACTTAGTCAACTGTGCGTCCGGTCTGGTGGTTCCGTACCAACTCGGCCGGAAGTTCTGGGACGGATTCGATCTCGCCGCGAAGAGACTGCGCGACGAGCGCGGAGCTCCCATGGTGCTCAAACTCAAAGACTGGCCGCCGGGCGAGGACTTCGCGGAGCTCCTGCCGACGCGCTTCGACGACCTCATGCGGGCGCTGCCGCTCGGCGAGTACACCTCGCGCAACGGCAAGCTCAACCTGGCGGCGAGGCTGCCCGAGTGCTTCGTGCGCCCCGACCTCGGGCCCAAGATGTACACGGCGTACGGCGGCGCGGGCGGCACCACCAACCTGCACCTGGACGTCAGCGACGCCGTCAACGTCATGGTGCACGCCTCCGCGCCCGCCGACGCGCCCGAGCGGGCCCGCGAGGCGGCGCGCGCGGCCGACGAGGCGGGCGTGGACGTGCTGTCGCGGCGCCGCGCTCGCCAGAAGCCGCCCGCCGCGCTGTGGCACATCTACGCCGCGCGCGACGCCGACAAGATCCGCGACTTCCTGGTGCGCGCCGAGCTGGAGCGCGGCGCCCGGCCGCGCGCGGCGCACGACCCGGTGCACGACCAGACGTGGTACCTGGACGCGGCGCTGCGCGAGCGCCTGTACCGCGAGTACGGCGTGGAGGGCTACGCCATCCTGCAGTGCCCGGGCGACGCCGTGTTCATCCCGGCCGGCGCCCCGCACCAGGTGCGCAACCTGCTGGACTGCATCAAGGTGGCCGAGGACTTCGTGTCTCCGGAGAACGTGTCGCGCTGCTTCGAGCTGGCGCAGCAGTTCCGGCGGCTGTCGCGCCAGCACTCCAACAAGGAGGACAAGCTGCAGATAAAGAACATCGTGTACCACGCGGTGAAGGACTCTCTGTGCTGCCTCGAGGAGGCGCTCGAAGGAGCCAAGTGAAGTCGGGCTCCCTCCCGCATTTGATCTCAACCTCGAACGTAACTTTAATCGCTAAGTTCCGCATTTAACGTAAGATTGGAGCGAGTGTGATTCGCGCTGTGCGCCGTTTCGTGTATAAGATGCCATTGTTAAGCGTCCGAGTCGATTGTGTACCAGTTATGTGTGTAAGTGTACTCGAAATGTGATTTAGTCCGACGGTCGCGATCGGAGTATGTGCAATGTAAATTAGTCTGATTATGGTGATATCGTTGAGATGTGGATATGTTTTATGTTCCTTAATTGAAATACAAATAAAAACTCTTCAGGTTATTTACAGCTTAATTGTAGCTATAGTGATATGTATGTATTGTGTAAATTTTAATTCGAATTCCATCGAGTACATATTAAGAATTGTATACTTTTAAGTTATTGTATTGAAGTAAAACAAACGTATTCGCTCGAAGCATTGTACATTACAACACGGCATGTAGATAAGTTTATCCTATTACTAGATTTCTCAATTTGGTTATGTTACAAAATGATAGTTAAACATAGTATGTGACAATTTCTTTTTGTCCTTATTGCTGTATTAGGAAGTTTTTTTTTGTACTGTGTATATTATGTATGGTTATAAGTTGGAATAAAAAAAGATGTTTATATGAACAGTTGTTTTAATTCTTGCTTCTTATTGGTTCATACTGACCCAACCCATTGAACACGAAAATCCCGAATTTCGAGGCAATAGTTGAAAAAACTGGGATGAAATTCTGCAGCAATATTAATCATGCATTGAATCATTATTATTCACAATATACCTAATTAAGAATGTGTGCGTTACCCCAGCAAAATAATGTTGAAAATTGTAATTTTTATCTTACAGATTTTTAGTTGTCCATCTTCTGTAATTGTTGCGCACATTTTTAAATTTGTTGCACTTATAGTTTTTTAGTTATTTAAAAAAAACTAATCCTGCTGGGGTAACGTTACTGCAGCCAGACATTTTCCTTTTTAATGGGAATATTGAAATAAATATTAGCTATATAATTAGTTGTCTAAACGAGGTAAATGTTGCTAGTAATTTTGTAAGAGAAATAATAAGTGAAGCTTCAAAATTTATACTTTATCGTCAAAATTACTAACTCAGCCACGGGTTAGGTTAGGTTAGGTTGCTGACTTAGTAATTTAGAAGGCAACATACATTTTTGGGGGCGAATAATGGTATTAAAAAGAAGCCTGTTTAAATAGCACCCATTTTGTAATTTTTCTTTCTTCGGCTGCAAAGTTATTCGAGATCCTGCTGGAGTAACGTTTGTGGTTTTGCTGGATCTCTGAAACGGTCAAGCGGATTCTTATCATCTTTTGTACATGATCTTTTAAGAATAGTTTTAATTTCTTGGGCAATAAAAAAATGAAATTAATGAACCGTTCAAAAGTTATTTAATGAAATATAAAAACACTTAAATAGGTCCTAACACCTTAAATAAGAACCTTAAAGACTTACTTTAAACGTAATGTTGTAGCTTATAACTGTCTTTAAATGTATGTGAAGTTTAATTAGTATCCTGTGTGTAATAAACAAGTTATGATCAATTCAGTTTACCGTCTCAATGCGCGTGGAGTTATTTGGCCACAGATAACCCTGTATGTGGATATATCAACTGAATGATACGTCAATAATTAGTTGCTTAGTTCAGTTATATACCTGCAAAATTTCAGCGCAGTAGGTACATACAATAATTTACGAGATAATAAATAAAAAGTCATAAGGAAGTACATGACCGTGGTAACCCGGCCATGTTTAGTTGGTTACAAAAAAACGACCATGTAGTACATTATGGTATCTTCTAAAATGTTTAGTATCATACACCTTACAAGTTCGGTACAGACGCGTACACTGTTTAATACCGATTAAATAGTAGATAACAATATAATAATATCTGAACTATGAAAACATTATAATTATTATCTTTCGGCTACTTATTCGATAAGTATCTATTAAAATTATGCACAATTGCACATGTGAATACATATCAAGAATCACATAAAACGTAACACGTCCTTAGTTGGGGTGGGGCGAAGGGGTTCTTCATTGTTTGCATAGCTAGGCTCAAACTTGACCCTCAGTCGCATAATTTGTAATTAATATTTTAAATTTGATTTATTTAAGAGAAAGTGTAAGTTAATTGAAATCATTAATTTAATAAAATAATGGAGAAAGCCATAAAAGCAAAACTGATATATCTTATATATATACGGGGTGGATGCGACATAGCGACATTTATTGAAACCACAGCTTCTATACATGGTAAGTATCTATTTCCACCGGATAAAACTTCTCTGGCGAAAAAAAAAAATCACGTTCTCCGAACAATTTGAACATTGCGATCATGCAATTTGTTCGTTCGTTCAGCAATATATATATATATATATCTGTTATTGTTTTAAGTTAAATTAATATTTTATTGAGAAAGTGTAAGGTAACTAAATTAATTCATTGAAAAACAAAATGGAAAATGCCATCAAGCAGAATGGCTACCTATAATATTTATCTGTTATTGTTTTTAAGTTAAATGAATGTAAATTAGTTCTGCAGAATTTGTGTACTGAACCTGTAAATAAATATTCTTTAAGAAACATAGTTTTTAAAACACTTGTGTACATATCTGTACTAAACTTGTTACACTATCCTACATATTAGGACTCTACATACAAGAATATACCATAATGTACTACGCGGCCGCATTTTTGTAACCACCTAAACATGGTCGGGTTACTACGGTCTTGCACTTCCTAATGACTTTTTATTTATTATCTCGTAAATTATTGTATGTACTGCGCTGAAATTTCGCAGGTATATAACTGAACTAAGCAACTAATTATTGACGTATCATTCAGTTGATATATCCACATACAGGGTTATCTGTGGCCAAATAACTAAACGCGCATTAAGATGGTAAACTAAATTGATCGTAACTTGTTTATTACACACAGGATACTAATTAAACTTCACATACATTTAAAGACAGTTATAAGCTACAACATTACGTTTAAAGTAAGTCTTTAAGGTTCTTATTTAAGGTGTTAGGACCTATTTAAGTGTTTTTATATTTCATTAAATAACTTTTGAACGGTTCATTAATTTCATTTTTTTATTGCCCAACAAATTAAAACTAATTCTTAAAAGATCATGTACAAAAGATGATAAGAATCCGCTTGACCGTTTCAGAGATCCAGCAAAACCACAAACGTTACTCCTGCAGGATCTCGAATAACTTCGCAGCCGAAGAAAGAAAAATTACAAAATTATTTGCAACATTTACCTCGTTTAGACAACTAATTATATAGCTAATATTTATTTCAATATTCCCATTAAAAAGGAAAATGTCTGGCTGCAGTAACGTTACCCCAGCAGGATTAGTTTTTTTTTAAATAACTAAAAAACTATAAGTGCAACAAATTTAAAAATGTGCGCAACAATTACAGAAGATGGACAACTAAAAATCTGTAAGATAAAAATTACAATTTTCAACATTATTTTGCTGGGGTAACTTTTTTATGTACTCTATGGGGGTAACGCACACATTAAGAATGGCAATAAACTAAATACCTATAACAATAATACTATAACTAAAAATGTATACCTGGCAAGTTCTATGGCTATGTTTGCTAAATATGGTGCAAATAATTAATCAACAAATTCATACGTTCCTATAACAACGTCGGGTAAGATACTTATGTAATGTAAACCCTCGTCCGGTCTGTTGTGAACACGTAACCGAAAGCAGACCGAACGAATACTAAAATTTCCATAAATATCTATTTAAGTCGCTGGTTCATACCCGGCCCGAAGGACAACAACGCATGTTTAGTTATATTATAAAACAGCGTGTAAAATTTATAAGAAAATACGATAATTTCTTTTAATAACAAATTACTTTTAAAGTTTTACTTTTAGTTTTAAATTTATATTTTATCTGGTGTACAATAAAGTTTATTTATTATTATTATTATTATTATTACTAAAAGTAGTAAAAGCACATAGGTGCGTCAACAGAAGATTAAAAAACTAAGTGTTGCCACTTCAAATAAATTATGTTAATCGACTAAAACAATAAAGTTTATGGAATTCACATAATTAAATTAATAATAATAGATAAGGACGTTTTTGATTAAACTAGGGCTACAGCCTTAGTCAATTTGACTGGAAGTGAAGAAGGCGCCAGTGTATTATTTTTTACATATATACTTTACGCAATTATATATATATTTAAAACATGTTTAATACCAAAAACCTCCTCTTTATGTTGCTTAATATAATATTTACATTTGTAGTCGTATAGCGCCATCTTTTAATTTTTTCAAGAAGCTTAATTTTGGTCACAGTTTAGCTACTCCCCGACAGATGTCACTAATTTAGTTTGTAACACTTGATTTTAATAGACTACGTGCCGCTCACAGCTCCATCTGTATTATACATTAATCAATAGTTATTTATATATGTAAGGATAGGTTAAGAACTATATCTGTGTCATATTTCATCACAAACTGGTTAGCAGTTTTTGTACAAAAGAGTACCAAACGAACTTAAAAAAATTTCATATGCTTGCCTTCAGCCGCGGCTCTGACTGTGCGATAGGGTAATAAAATATAGCAAATATCTTAGGTTAGTTTGTAAACTATACGTGTGCCTTATTTCATCAAATCCTTTGATCCAAGTAGACTCGCCCTTCCTTCCAGTATTCTATAATAAAAATGAATCCCTATTTCCCTTGGTCATGACATCACGTGTGATAACATCTGTGTCGATATTGATGAAATTTATTAGAATGGATATATTATAAAGGGTGGTTAAATTTCAAGGGCCGATGTTGATTTTGAATAAAACACGAATTATTTAGGAAATTATTGACATTTCTTTTTAATAAGATATATTGGTATGACTCAATTATGTATGGAACAAAATATCGGCCAAATGGCCGCCACGGCTTCGGCGGCACACGTCCATCCGAAGGTCTAAATTTTCGATGACGCTGAGGCATGATTGAGGTTCAATGTCGTTAATGTGCCGAATTATCTCATCCTTTAGCTCTTGAATTGTTGTTGGCTTATTGGCGTACACCTTTTCTTTCAAATAACCCAAAAGAAAGAAGTCCAACGGTGTCAAATCACATGATCTTGGCGGCCAGTTGACATCGCCGCGACGTGAGATTATTCGGCCATCAAATTTTTCGCGCAGAAGAGCCATTGTACGAGCATGCACTGGTGTTTTCACATCTCCTACAGACCCGGTTTGCTCAAATTTTTGCACGATTTTTCCGATTGTACGCACATTTGGACGATTAAATTGACCGAAAAAATCACGAAGTGCACGATATGCATTTTGATTTGAACGCCCATTTTCATAATAGGCCTGAATAACTTTAACGCGTTGCTCTATTGTGTATCTTTCCATGGTTCAAATTGAGTTAGTCTGAAGTAGAGAAATGTCAAAAGAAATGCAGAAAAAAACTTGACGTTTAGGTGTGGTTCACATTCAACATCGGCCCTTGAAATTTAACCACCCGATATATGGATAGATGGGACCTTAGGGCTGGACATAGGCTACTTTTTTGTCCGCGGGTGACACCGCATTGTGCAGCTAGTTTACAAATAAGAATCAGATACACAGATATAGATCTGCATAGATAACGCAGATGCATGTACTTCGCGTGTCTCAACCCCGACCAAGCGTCGAGGTTGGTCGCCTCTAACTTCAGTCCACGCGCGTCTTTTGTCAGAGAAAATCATAGCGGACGGCTCCAGTTGAACGTACTATGGGCGGATTGGCATCGGCGGCATCAGTGTCTTTGAATCGGTTTGGATTTCCCGTCACTAAATATCGGCTGTGACGTCATAAAAGGTATTAAAAAGTCGGCACGCTTGGTTTCAATACAAATCGTGATACTTGCGTTATCTATGTAGATCTATATCTGTGATCAGATAGAACTTAAGCGGTTGTAAATAGCTTTTCTCTGGATAAAACCAATTACATTAGATATATAAATAGATAAAACTTTATTTGCATACCATGCCATTACAAACTAAAGACAACTATTGAAAGACAATAACAATATGCAAAGGGCGGCCTTTTCGCTTGACGCAATTTCAACCTTTGGATGGACAGATTTAAAAGAGAAAGCGTTGTAGTTTCAGGGTGTGTGTAGGGTTGCTAGGTGAGTCGCGAAAAAATACCGGACAACCCCAAAAGCGCGGGGGGGGGGGGGGCTAGTATGCTAGGTCGTTCGTTTTTTTTATACAAATATTTTTAAATTGTATGTTTGTATGCCTACTTTAAGTATGCGCTTGTGACCAGTAGTACCGACTTTCTTCAAAATACCGGACATTGTTCTGTCCGGTATGACCATTTATTTTTTACCGGACAGGCCTCGAAAATAACGGACTGTACGCTTAAATACCGGACATCTGGCAACCCTAGGTGTGTGGAGCTTTGATACATTTTTAAGTTTTTAATTTTGGTTACCTATAGATAGATAGGTACAGAAAATACCTAATATAAGTAAATAAATAGAATTTGGAAAATGTCTAATAATATAGAATTCAATAATTAATAACTACATACATAAATAATATATTATAATACAATACAAAATAATATCATACATATCATAATATAATATATATATTTTTACTAAAGTGATAGATAATCTACAGGCAATGCATTCCATAACCTTACGGCTTCCACAGTAAAAGACTGGTCATAGAATCACAGCATTATCCCTCGGGGGTAGGCAGATACGATGCAACGCCATGTGCTACATTCCTTATATACTTATTTCGAATACCTTCATCTACAAAGATCGTTAGCTTCAAAGACCATTTTCCTTATACGAGGACTATCTCGAGTAGGTAGTTAGGTAAACAGTTCAATTACAACTACTTTACTCCAGAAGGAAGTGCCTTGTCTATAGGATTAAAGTATCTGATTACATCACGCGACCCACCAATAAAATGATGGCTAACTGCCACTGCCGAACAATGAACTTATGCTGCTGTGAGGTATTAATATAATTAAGCAAGAGCAATTTGCCTATTTCATTAAACGATAGGTCACATAACGAGTAATGAGACGTTTTAAAGCTTTTACGAATATGTTCTAGGGCTTTAGGTTAGCATTACTGTCTTACAGGCGTAGGCCAGCTGATATTTTGGTTAAATTATTTCCTTTCAAGCGATACTTTGTGGAATGAACGAGGAAGTTGCATAATTAATTATACTGAAAGTCAGCTGCGGGACTGTTGGTAGAATGAGCAGTCGGGGAGAGGGGAGAGGGGCTAAATACGTAAAAAAAGCAGTCATTTCTGCCCGACTAAAAACTAGTTTTAGTTGTAGCTTACATTTAATTTTGAAGATAACCAGATTTGTAAAATTAATTATGCTACTTCCCTAATTATTCCAAGAAGTTTTGCTTTTCAAGTCGTTTTTGTACAACTACTACCCAAGCTTATAAAAAAGTAAGGCATATCCGTTTGTAGCTGTGCATTTTCGCTTATTTTTCTTACACTTAAAAATTCCTCATCCCTTTGAGTCGAGAGCTCTTGGTAAGCTCTCCTTTACACGAAGCAACTAGGCCAGGCGAAGGCTAACCAAACGGAAAACACCGCGCCTTTGAAAATAGGCTTGTGATTTAGATTTTTTAGAGGAGTAAAACTTATCTAAAATTTGGCAAAAACGAGTAGAAAATAATGGAGGCAGCACTGTGCCGTTCATATGGCAATTAAATTACAAACTAACCAATGAGTCTGAAAAAAAATGAAAATCTTCGTTCGATTTGAATCGTTAACCAATCGTTAAGATGAAACGTCATTACATAGACCATGTTTTGGTTCTTCTTCGTCGTGTCGATGGCTGAGTCAAATTTTATTTTGATTTGCCATCGTGGTGAAAGGATTAGCCAATTCACTTTGGAGATCTCGCGAATTGCCCAGGGTGCGCCGGACGTAGGGAATCGTTGTGTTCGTCACTCGCGGAGGCTCCTTTCATGCACCCCAATGTTTTGGTTGTACAAAATGTCATTACTTATTTATTTATTTATTCCTTGGGAAACAAATAGCTTTTAACACAAACAGCTTTTAATACAAACAATAAAAAAATACTTATAAAAATTTCAACGTAAGCCTATTGACAGTTTCCGCTTAAATGCATGGCTAAGTTCGAAACTTACATAATATTCAAAATAAATAACATGTTTATAAATAAATTACTTTGACAATGTTGTCAGTTGTTCGTTTTAAGACTATTTCATTATGTTATAAGTGGAACATGGCGTCTTAACAAAGAAAATAGCAAACAAGTTGACAGAATACAAAGGGCTGTTTATTTTGTGTGTAATAGTATAATTATTTTACTAAGTGTGGCGAACTGGCATGTTGTCCATCTACTGACATAAGGTTACTAAGAACAGTGGCCAATGAGTTAGGTATGCAGGGTAAAAACTTTTAAGTCATAGTAAAGACTTACTTCACCAGTTATGGATAAGTGAGTTACATACCAATATATACTATATATATCACTTATTACATATGTAATACACACATGCATATCTATTGCAGTCAGTTTTCACTATGGCGTAGATGTTTTTGCCCTGCATACCTAATTGCTTGGCCCACTGTACATCGCCTCAATATCTTAAAAACATCATACAGTCAAGATAGCTTATAATTCTCTTAACTAAACTCTTCTGATGGTATCATTATGGAATCCAAGTACTTTGTGCTTCTTGGGTTTGTAAATGGTAGTCACTTGTTTCTTCCTGAAACTGGTTCAAACCTCTATGCAGCTGCATTACCAAGATGTTACTTATCTTCTAAAACGTGATATATATAAACAACAACGCATCATCGTGTCATAACATTCATATCTTACCAAGTCATGTGTATCGTCAACTAGTCGATTATCAAGTGAGGGCGGGGTCAGGTTAGGACCTACTTGTGAGACAAGACTGCTTGACGCCATTACCGACACCATTTATCAGTTCTTTCCTCTTTTGAAATTGCACCAATCTATGCCCATCTCTGCGCCACTCTTTACTCTGTTCCAAAAAAGAGAAGTCACTCAACCGGGTATCGAACTATTCTCCTATACTCTCTGTATAGGAGAATAGTTCGATTCCCGGTTGAGTAAGCATATTTTCAAAAAGCTATAAATTTAGTAAAAAGAAATTCTAAAAATTAAATAAATTCTACTTTCAGTAAAATCTCCTATCTGTTATCATAATTTGTGAATTTGACATTTGGGTGCTCGATATTTGTCTCTGATTTTGGAACAGAGTATAGGCTAGGAATGCCACTTGGCATCAAATCCGCATAATTCTATACTTTATTGTGTAAAAAATGTTAAATAAATTAAACTAAATTTATCGGGTAAATAAGACCAATAATATAGCGACTTACTACTACTTAAATTTAACATGCTATCATTATCCTGACGAGTCCTAACTTTATATTATAAATCCGAAAGTAACTCTGTCTGTTTGTTTCGCCTTAACTCCTAAACGGTTGGACCAAGTTTGATGAAATTTGGTATATGAGCTTAATTGAAATTCTGAAGAAGCACATGTATACACTTTTTATTGACTCACCGTGCGGAAATTTTGGACTGACTTCGCCATTCAAGATAATAGTGGTCCAAGCAAACTAGAAATATTGTCTGATTTTCTTATGCGAGAATTAACACAACATATTCGTTTCGGTTTATCGCCTGAGAATAATATGACTCAAGCTAGCAACTTTTTTAATAAAGTAAAGCGTGAAAATATTAATGTAGTTGGTACACAAAGTAAGGTTGCTCAGACATCCAGGGTGATGTCATCCGTAGATTTTCACTTATAATCATTTTTATGCCGAAGCCTGAAAAAAAACTGTTATTTTGTTATTCTGGACTTTCTTGATTATCGTCAACAAGTCGATTAACGTCGTAAAGGTAACTGCAGGCAAGAAAACTTATAATTCTTCTGGTGGTATAAATATGGAATTCAAAGGCAAGTACTTTGCGCTTCTTGGGTTTGTAATGGAAGGAGGCACTATCATTGCACTCAAGAAACTTGTTTCTTCCTGAAACTGGTTTAAACGTCTATGCAGCAGCATTACCAAGATGTTACTTTTCTTCCAAAACGTGATACATATAAACCATGTCATGTGTATCGTCAACAAGTCGATTATCAAGTGAGGGCGGGGTCAGGTTAGGACCTACTTATGCGACAAGACTGCTTGACGCCATTACAAACAACATTTGCGGATAAAGCTTAGTACAGGCTGCGAGCACGTGCGTAGATTTAAAATCCAATAACTGCAAAAGTAGGGCGTGAACTCTGTTATTGTTGTAATAGTATCCGAATGGGACAGCACTGCTATTATATACACAACGATTCCCTACGTTCGACGCACCCTGGGCAATTCGCGAGTTCTCCACGATGGCAAGTCTAAATAAAATTTTACTCAGCCATCGACACGACAAAGAAGAAGAAGCACTGCTATTGCCATCACAATTTCTGACAGTAATAATATATTGCTTCGTCAAAGGCTTCTGAATATTACAGGCTGTATCATTGATTGATGTAAGATTTGCTGAAAAAACGATCTATTAGATCACAGGATTAACAACTTACCGTCTCATGTTGACCACAAATCAATTTGATTTAATGATAACATGACATACAAGATCATCCAACCTGCTCGTAAAGTAGTAGACACCGTAGAATTGCGAGTGGTTTGTAGTTATAATAGAAAACTCAAAGAAAACTGACCGGTTACAAAACTTACACATCACGCACATAGTTTTTGGAGTAATCTGCCTGATAAATAATAGGCGTGTTTGCACACAGCTTAATCTCTTGTTTGCATGGAGTATGGACCATATATATACGTACATAGTAATGAGGTTAATTGTAACGGTATGATAATGCCGCAAACAGGGTAACTGGACACAATCGGTTTTAGATTATTCTGCTGTGCTAAGAGAAATAACACAAAAAGTATGAACCGGATTTAATATCGGACAGTCCTGTTCGATATAGGTAAGAATAGGATGCACAAAGGTCAAACGAAAATAGAATAGGTATGATTATCGTACGTTTGTTTAATTAACTAAATAATCAGTATACGATGACCCTTTTAATTCCAATTGCCATAAAATGTAAATGCAAATATGGGTAAAATTAAATGTCTTTGTTTTATTATTTCAGAACTTTATTGAATATAAATTTCGTCTATTACGATGACAGTGCGGTGACTAAGCAGAAAGCTTCGTCATGAAACGACACAATAACTCGTACTTTGTACAATAAATAAAAAATACCGACTAAAAGTATACTTAAACTTAGTGCAATTACTAAAGTTTTTCTTTGAACATGACTTTGGCATTAACTTTACATCTACTTAAATGCTAATTTTCTTAAAGAAATACGTACATATAAATTTTGAATTTAGGAACTTTTTGACCTGACCAAAGTCTTACAATACAAATTGGCTAACTAAACAAATTTCGACTAAGATTTGTAAACTATTTTGTCCTCAATTTTCTTCCTGTTGAACTGGCTAAAAGCTAATAGTCGATTTCGAACCATGGGATATGCTGTAAGAATGTAAGTATTTATTTTTTACCTTATAAGTTTTGTAACTTAAAAAGTGCAGTATCACTAAGCGGGACTGTATGTGTCTGTGGAAAAACCTAATGTTACCGGTTTCAAATGTGAAACACAGTTTCAATTATTTCATTTATTTAGTTATTTATGAATTGTAAAAGCTAAAACGTAAAGTTTGTATTGATTTTAGTAAACCAGGTTATTATACTGCACATCATTTAAAGACAAAATCATGGTTTCTTAAATAAGATTTAGGTATAAAGATACTTTATTCTTATAATACGATTTACAGCATTTACATGAGAACATTGTTGATTACATAACAAAAATTTAATATGTGTCGTCATAAAACAATAGAAAAAATCATAGTATGTAGTGCTCTAAAACTAAATCCAATTAATATTTACCAACGATTCCATAAACAAATTGCATCTTAGGTAAGTAGTTCGATATGGGTTTGGTAATGCTATAGGAGACAGCTTTCTTTTTACCTAAATATTATATGCGCAAGCAAAAACCTACAACTAAAGGCAAACTAAAATAATAAGGTAAAAATAATATTGTTTAGAGTTTACAGTGTAAGCATACGCAACGTCTATATAATTAAAATATTTGCATTGCTAATATTGCAGTGGGTTAGGTACTACAAAGTGGTTAAAAGTAACAATTAGCTACGTAATTATTATGAATGTGCTAGAAAAATTCTCGATTCGAAACATGATATAATTACAAATATCATTTTAAATTGCATAAATGTTGCATTTAAATGAAAATGTTATCTTTGTAAATATTTATATAATATACGCTGCTTATTGTAATCAAAATTTGAATAATGTTGTGTCAAGATAACGACAACAGAAATTACGTAAGGCTAATGCATTTACAAAAAAAAAAACGAGCTACAATTTGTTACTTTAATTAAAGTAGGTGTACTTGCAAACATAACAAATAATTGGCTGTTTAACTATTTCATATTTTAATGCCCGCTAATAGGGATTTGGGATAGAATCTTGTCAGAATTTACTTGTAATGTATGACAGACACAGGGTTACAATGTGCGGCTTCATGCGCTGTTATAAGCTCTTCTTCTTTTGCGAGGGTTATACCGTTTAGCCGCTGACAAGACATAATAACAGGTACACACTACCAAAAACTGTTTATAACTGTATACTACAAATTCTATACTTAATACATGTGGTTGAACATAGAGTGGTAACCAGAGAAGTCGCAGCCGCGGTGCTAACACTGACGTGGGAAGTAGTACACTGCGCAGTTCTGAAGAATATCAGCATTCTCCGAGGTTCGTGATCGCGTAATCTGAAAAACATAAATTATGGTTTCATTCCACATCCATCTTGACACATATAAAATGGTGGGTGACACAGGTTTTCCTAGCGTAGGCATCCACTGAACATCATACAATTATTGTAATGTATATACTATCTTAGATATTAAGTCATTGTTTACTATGTTTATGAGATTTTATATGCACCTAATTTGAAATTAATTTAATTTGAATTTAACACACATAAAAATAACTGTAGAGAAACTCTGTTCTCTACAGTTATTGAAATAATTTAGCAATTGAAATTTATGTCAACACTTACACGTGCTCTCGCGACATGACACATCTTCTAGCTCGCAAAGCGTTGCAAAAGTCCTGGCCGTACCGGCAGCATCGAATGCACACACGGGGCCCATCGGCGGGGCCCTGCAGCGGCCGGCACACAGAGGCGGAGGGACCCCTTCCCGCACCCTGGCACGCATGATCACCGCCGGCACCATGTCGAGAGCCTCGCCGCCTTCGTAAGGCTCATAGGCGTCGCCGAGGTGGGACGTCAGAAAGGGTAGACTCGCGGACTGTGCTTCGTTCCATGCTGGAATGAGAGATAGACATGGTTGAAATAAGATCTATTTCAAACTTATTGCCGGCCAGAGGCGTCATTGACATACGTCCACCGCTGCCTAATGTGGCAGAGCGCCGCTCTTGCAGGTCATGATAAACCTACAAAACTATAGGCTGACCGTTTAACTGAGTCCTCGCCTGCGCGGTACAGGGGCGCGGGGGTATGACGACAAAGGGGACTGAAACAGGTGTGGGCGGTGGGGGCACTTAATGAAATATACAGGAGATGAAATGCACCAAGATATTTCCTAAGATATGTGACATCATAGGAAAAAAGCAATAGTGATTTATCAAATGAAAAATAGTTAAGAAGATACAAAATTTTAATGAACTTGTACGTAAATAAAATATTTGAGAATAAACTATTATACTATTTGTTATCTAAACATATAATTAAATCGTAAGAAAGTCAAAACTTTTTTTGGGTCCAGTTTCTTTTTTCTAAAATATAAGTATACGTTAAAAGCCATTTGCTTGCACTGACTGTTTACTTTATGTCCGAAGATTTTTCGATTCATCTTGAGATTGTTATTACATGTGTACCTCTCATAAAGTGTCTGCAACAGTCAACACATGCGATCGCTACCCATGTAGCGAACGAAATGAATAATTACAGAAATTTGCCCACCGCCCGCACCTGTTTCAGTCCCCTTTGTCGTCATAGCCCCGCGCCCCTGTACTGCGCAGGCGAGGACACAGTTAAACGGTCAGCCTATAGTTGCCAAATCATAGGATTTGACAACTAGTTTTATAGGTTTGTAAAGAATAGTGACCATGAACTTGCAGACAAGCATTTTCACATTGTACATTTATTTAATGAGAGTTATAAAATATACTTGTACTCTGTTCCAGTTTTTATTTAAACTTTATTGAAATATTAACATATTTAAGTAACTTAATGTTATTTCACGATGACTATAGATAATATAATAAGTTAAATAAAATAAAATTAAGTAAAATAATGTGTTAAAAATTTATTGGCGACAAGAACAAGAGGTTTCACCTAAATACACTTTTGCTCTTTTCGTAAAAAACTTACTTATTACAAGCACCCAGAGTCACCGTTAGTTGCACCACCTTTGTCACTTTGACATTCATCGAACAAATATTTTGTCATTCATATCGAGGACAGAGTAAACCAAGATAGTTTATCTCCATAGAAATGGTTACGTGACTTTGCCTCGGAATAAAAACGCAATAGGGTACCAAAAAAGACAGGGATATGCCGTTGGGACAAACAAATTCAAAAACAGAATGATTAAACCTGAAGTCAGATACATAAAATTAATACAATAAGTAGGCAGCCCTATATCGTGTATGGCTTGATTGTCTTTTGTAATTTCAAGGAATAGGATCGAGTCAGAATACTGGTATATCTTTATACTGTGTCGAGGATAAGATCAAATCGATACTTATTGTATTTATTATAATTAAACTAGCTGCCACCCGCGTGGTACGTGGATAAAAAATTGCTTGCAACCTATTCTCATACTTATCAAATAAACATCAAAAATCGTTCAAGCCGTTTCGGCAGAGTTTGATAACTAACACTACGACCCGAGATGTTTATGAAAAATATCGATAGCGGCACAATGAAAAACAATAATAAGACGAACTACAAATTAAGCCAGTGATATAATAATAATATGCCCCTTACTGAACGTTACCGTAAATCTCATAAAAACAATGCTCCACACCGCACAAGCGATAAAGACATACTGGTGGCAGAGTTCTTGTGAATGAGCTCGAGGGCGGCAGCACCACCGTCTTACCTTTAACCTGCCGCCAAATAGTAGTGCTTCCATTATTGTTTTCCTGTTTGGTGGTGAGATCAGGCCCTGAAATTACTGGCACATGAGGCATAACACCGTAGTCCTCAGCTGCAGCGACGCATCTATAATCTGTTTTTGTGGATTGTTGATGTCCATGGGCTGTACTCCATTTACCATCAGGTGGACTACACGTTCGTTCGCTGTGGGCGTAGTATAAAAAAGATATATAATAATGATGACATAAACGTAGCTTAATTGTTTCTTGTTTTATTCCATTATTGTTTTCAACAGTTGTACTTGATTATTGTTTGACATTAAGTTTGACCCCTCAATCTAATCAGTGTTATTTATTTTCCTAAACTTTTCCTGTGATCTCATCCATATTACGCATTAAAACGACCTATCGGTGCAGTTAGTAAACAGTAATCGACGACGCCCCTTCTCATTGACTCACAATAGTGCAAGTAAACATTATTTGTACGTTTCATGTTCTTATAAAGTCCTTGAACTCGATTGAGATTTGCTTTGGAATCGAGTATAACCACAAGATTCTCGTTTTGACCGGTTTTGAATTAATTAATTTGATGTAAAATCGTTTCCTCCTACGATGAAATGCTACATGTTTCTAAGTCCAATGTGTGACTAGATTTTATCGCACTCTAATTGCGGATAAAAAACTCTTCGAAATGAGACGCGAGCTTGCAATGTACGCACGAAACGAAAAAAGTTAGATTGATATCAATTCGACACATACATTTTTTAATAATAATACGCAAATTTTTTTCTTCTTCGAAAAGTCTACAAAAAAAATTGTTTCGTTTTTGTTCACGCCACGTCTAGCATGAACAATTTACAATTAGTTTACGATAACATTGTTTCTCTAAAATGTGTTTATTTTTTACTTCTCAACTAGTTTCAGTTAGTTAAAACAAACGTAGTTTAAAGTCATCAAAATACCCCGGCAAATTGCGCAGTATTTTTAAAACGACCCCGACATAAAAGCCCTATGATTAATATCATGAAACACCAGCCACAAGGCCTTCGATTCATTTACACAACCTCGTATTAAATGACAACTCGCATGTAAACACATACTAAGAAAACACATACTACGTGTAGGTCATAGGTCAAACATCTTTATACACCCGAAAGAAAAAGAACTTTTTCACGAGTGATACATAGTGCTTTATACTACACCTACAAAGAAACAAAACTACCAAAAACAACAAAATCTACCAGATATCTACCTAAAATTACAAAAACTACCAAAAATTACCAGAAACAATAAATAAACAAAATAAAGGAAAAGGACTTCGCCTTCGTACTTTTTTCAACTTTTTCTCCTAAAGTAGGAAATGACCCGCTGTTCAGAATTCGCCCGAAAACACAAATATTCTTTGATAGATATTTTCCGTATACTGCTATGAGGTACTTTCTACGTTGATGTACTGTATCAGTAATTCAGTGTGCGTAAAAAGCCAATTCACAAAAAGTACGCATTGTACTTGAAATCGACCCTAACAAAAAGGTATGACTTAGCATGAAACACCAGCCTCAAAGGCCTTCAAATCCTTTTAATCACAATACTAAGTACTCGACCTACTCGGATACTGAGTCACTAAAGGAAACGCTCATATCTAGATCAGTTTCTGAAAACCGGCGGCGGACATTAAACGATAAAAAATAGTAGTAATGACACTAATGACTACATCCCGGGTCAATGCGCAGTAGAAGTGCGCAGTAGTACGATTATGCAAGTGTCTTATCTCTAATGTTTGGGATTCATTCAGATAATTTGATGACTGGTTGATGTTTACATTTGTTTATGACCGAGTTTTGTTAGATGATATCAAAGGGGAAACCTTTGAGGTTTATTTACAAACTCTTATTTAGGGCAAAATGAATAAAACGTCGGTGGATGCTGCAAGGAGTCTCGAAAATCTGAGTTGGCTCGAGAGTGTAAGCAACAATGAATGAAGTGAAATTACTGCTTTTATAATGTAACAGCTAATATGTAAAAAAATATCAAAATATGTTGGTATATGTGTTTTATTGCACATTATTCTAGTTCCTTAAATCAAAGATTTTATTTTTAACCAAAACCATTCATAAGACCAGGGCTTTCCAAAAAGTGCGCCCTGGGGCTTCGTCAGAAGATCGACATAGAAGAAAATATGGATCGCTAATAAATTTAGAATACGAGATAATAGTAGCCTGATATCTGATTCTGATAATTTATTCATAGGCTACACAGCACCTAACACCTAGTATTATTTTTACCTTCAGGAAGTGAGGGTAGGGTCAAAAAAGCCGCCAAAAAAAGAGCATATTCCCAAGGCCGTCACAGTCTAAATAAGTTTGGGAAGTCCTATATCAAATGCTTTTCAAATTTACGGTGCTATGGCGACTGAAAAAATGTGATTCGTAATATAATATAATATTCGTCGAGTAAGCAATTTGATAAGAACCAGTTACCTAAAAATATGATCAATACTATTTTCCAAGAAAACATACAGCATTATGACTATTTTAAACTTTGTTTTGTTTTATAGTTTATAGGCCATTTAGAATGATTAACGAACGTGTGCGATGTAGTAAGAATGTCACCGTCGCCGTCGCTTGAGAAAGATGATTGTCTTGGTTTTTCAGAATGACGCACGGGATTTACTTAAGTATAAAAGTGTAATTCGCTTCTGGTCAAGTTGAAGGTATTTAGGTTTTATTAAGCGAGATGTTGACGACCGAGCGTCGAATATTGCTGGACCAAACCAATGTTATTATAAGTACTACGTTCCGAATTTTGATTTCTGATTTCATGTGTGACATTGCAAAGCGTTAAGAAAAAAGTTTGAAAGCTTAAATTTTGCATGAATATGTAAGTTAAATATGGCGACAAAGTGCTGTTAAGCTATTTGAGCAACAAGAGAGCAAAGCGTATTTTCTTAATAAGTTAATTTTGAGTCCCGAATTAGCGTAAGATTCTATAATCTAGGTTAGAATCTTGACCGTAGTGAGGGACTCAAAAGCACGAGATATAAATAACTTTGATCTCGTGTTGCTCATTCAACTTTTCACCCCAGCAGTGAGAAAATAATGCTCATAAATAAAGGATAAGGAGGAAATAAAACTAAATTCTGCATCCTTCACAGTCTTTTTCTTATTTCTGGACCAAATGAAGATATTGAAATGATTTTCAGCTTGCTGGGAATTAATTCTCAAAAAAAACCTATTTCCTATTACGAAATCTTGATGATTTTTCACAGTCAAGATAAAGTTAAAAGTAATAAATTTATTTGATGTGTATTCACGAAATAGTAAGCCTTTCTCATTAACCTTGTACTAAACAAACATATTATTATCTAAACCAATACACTTTGGACTAACGATCGATACATCAAACAAACAATGTAATTTGTATACGTAAATACTACTAATCAATAATATAATTATACAAACAGTGCTTATGTGTAGTAACAGTGTAGTATTAATACACCACGCACACGTCTGTGTTGATAACGCTATCAGATGCACTGAATACAGTGGACATTTTGCTTACGTCATCAATTATATACATTCAATATGGAACGAATTTTGTCTAAAAGCACCTAACTATAAGCCACTTTTTGTTGATGTTTACCACGCAGACGAAACCGCGGGAGTAAATAAGTCTGTTAGTTATATAGCGCTTATCTCGAACTACTGGTTTGATTTTAAAATTTATTTTTTAATTGAAAGTGTGATTCTGAAGAAAAGTTTTTAAAATATTTTACATTACATTCTATCATCATTTGTCGATTAACTCAAAACATTTGAAAATGGAGTATTTATAACCGACTTCAAAAAAAGGAGGTTTGTTTCCCGATTACTTGAAGACGCCTGAACCGATTTGAGAAATCCTTTTAACTCTTCAAAGAGCATACTTGTCATGTGGTCCCATTTTCATCTGATCACGATCTGATGATGGGATCCTACAAAAATCGAGGGCAACCCTCAAATTTGCAAGGCTTCTATATTGTTAGCTGTAAAGCTACATGGATATTTGCATCTGTAGTAGTCAGCATTTCATTTTACTGGGCTGATGCTGGAAGGTACAACTCCTCAACGTTTAGGAGTCCTCGGATAATTATTTATAAACTATTTCATGTCGGATATTTCATGTTATACACAGATGAGGCGAGACATTGAATCTAACTAAAGTATTTTTACGTTTTAGTGCATTTTTTGTAATTGAAGTCGGTTTTTCGTTTGGATAATTATTCTGGATCCAAAAAACCTCACCGTAGCCTTAACCTAAATAAAGTTGGTCTTTCAGTCCAACCAGTTCAGTATCAGGCATTGCAGTCTTATTTCCTCAGAAATATTACTTTAACACACTACTCCGTACAGGTCCTTACATCGGTATATGGGGATGTGGTATTTATGGTTCCTTTCCCTCAATATTAGTTATGGCTACTTATGACTGTAATAGTCGATGCAAACGGTATAAATTTTAAACATGTAAGTAGGTATATTATATGTAATTTTATACTGTACTAGCTGACCCGGCGAACTTCGTACCGCCTTAGCGTAAATTTAATGCACTACTTTATTTTATATAGCTGACCTATCTTGTGTATGCGTACCTATTCAATTTGAACTGGAATCTATAATATCCTCCATATAAAAATGAATACCTATTTCCCTGGTCTCGTCATACCTGAGAAGGACTTTACTAATTTTATTAAATAAAAAACAAAATATATATTTTCATAATAGTGTTTATTCCGTAGGGTTCAATAATTTCACATACAGGGTGGATGCGACATAGCGACATTTATTGAAACCACAGCTTCTATACATGGTAAGTATCAATTTCCACCGGATAAAAATTCTCTGGCGAAAAAAAAAAATCACGTTCTCCGAACAATTTGAACATTGCGATCGTGCAATTTGTTCGGAAGACGTGGATTTTTTTTTTCGCCAGAGAATTTTTTATCCGGTGGAAATGCATACTGGCCATGTATAGAAGCTGTGGTTTCAATAAATGTCGCTATGTCGCATCCACCCTGTATATTTTTACAGAAAATTTATTAATTTATATTTAATTTATTTCGTCTTTTTCCTTTTTTTTTTTTCCCTTAGAACCTTGCACATTGTATTAGAAAACTACAAAAAAAAAACAGCCAAATCGGTCAAGCCGTTTTCATGCTATGTCGTGACAACGGAAAACGGGTTTCATTTTTATATATATAGATGTAAGCAGCGATAGCCGAGTGGGAGACCGTAGGACTGCTAAGTCAAAGGTCTCGGGTTCGAACCCATGGCACACACCGCTGTCAATAAATCGTTAAGATTCGTCTTTTCGAAGATATGTATATTTGGCATATAAATTATCGCTCGCTAACGGTGAAGGAAAACATCGTGAGGAAACCTGCATGCCTGAGAGTGCCTAAAAAGTTCTCAAGGGTGTGTGAAGTCTACCAATCCGCATTTGGCCATCGTGGTAGACTATGGCTTAACCCTTCTCATCATGAGAAGAGGCCCGAGGGCTGCTATTATAATATATTGTATAATAATAATTATCATGCTTAATGTATCAGCCACCAGTTTCTGTAAAACGCAATGAGTAGCCATGAAGTTTGCAACCATGAGATCATTTTCAATAACTTATGGTACAAAAATGTGTTTCTTGTTGCAATACAAATTCGTCGTCCGTATGTATGTCCTATGATCGATTACTCATTGCCAAGAATAGCTGTGCCCTGCTGTGGGCGTGAGCTGATAACCCTAGATATAGTCGTAAGATCGACGCCAATCGGTCTCATATTCCACAAGTAGATCGATACTGTCTTTGTGTTCATATTATATGTAACTCAGACTTTTAGGCACAGAAGATTTAGAGTTTTAAAGGTCGATTTTCATTAATTCAGTAGTTGAATCAAGTACGAAGAATAAAAAAAATCTAGTATCATGCAATTTCAGAGCTGAATCGGAATAGACTACGTTCTTATGTCATAAATTATGTTATCAATGCCGCTCCAGCGCTTAAATTCCGGGACACTGGATCCAGCAACTAGATAAATGTAAATTAGCCTTTAATTATAGCTCAAAATATTTCACCCTGGTCACCGTTTTATGAGTATTTTATTAGGCCTGTGTAAAAGTGATTTTATACCAAAATAACCATCCGCGCCCTGCAAATCTTTGGCGTAAAAGGCCTAGCGAGGCGTGGATGTGCGCGTCAAGAATTGAGATTTTCTCGCTGCGCACTTAGTACAATATTGAACTTTATAACGTTAATTATAGAGTATGTGTTAACTTTTAATGCGCGACGTCGCGGGGTGACAAGCCGGCGGGAATCAAAATATTTGTTAATACGATATTAAATTTTATTGCATCAAAATAGAATATGTATTTGCTTTTTACTCTTAATAGGTTCAGCGTGTTTTCAATTCACTCCCTGCCTATCCGTGTCTCGCCGCTCGGTATAATATCACTGTAGTTAAAACAAAGGAGGAAATGCAAAGCATTTTGTTAGCCCATTATCCTGTTTTGCTGCATTTAATACTATGCAATATTGAATCAGTATTTTTGAGAAATGTTTTGATCATCTGTGAATAAAATTATTGTGAAGAACTCATATATTCTGGTTAGTCTAGTAATACTACTGACTGACTGACTTGCAACTGAATTTCTCTTCCTTTTCGAAAACTCTTTGACACTATTACGAAGCGAAAAGCGTTTCATTGGCGGCAGTAGAATTTTTCCATACTCATAGTTCTTGAAAATACACAAATAAACGTTCTACGTTATGATTTGTGTCTCTGAAATATTTTCGCGTCGTTAAATGCTAGCTAATTTTATAAATTTCCATACAAATTTCATATGTCAAAAAAGTTCTCAATCGGCTGCGAGATACTTATTCATAACTGGATGTAAAATTGCCCGTAAAAGTTCTAAATATGGTTAAAAATAAAAACATATTAAATAATGATAACGTTTAACTTACCAGCAACTATAACTACGCAGAACAAAAACTTCACGTTTAACATTTCCAACTTATTGCGTCCAAATAATAACCACACCACTATCTTACAAAACGTTATTTATTATTAAACCAAATTATTAATCAATACTTATTAACTGTCAAATGTCAAAATCAGTTCGAGATGATTTTAAATTTTATTTAATTTTGTATGAGCGATGTGTCATGTATAGGAGTTATCAATCCACTGGTGCATCTGAGTGGTTTGAAGTTGTCCCAGGATGGTAGGAAGGGGGGGCAGTTCACAGTGGTGGTGGTAGAGATAACCTATGCCTCGCCCGGAGGACGAGCTGATAACAGCTCGACTTTCAAATGAGAGCGAGTATTCTTTCGTTTCAGATAAGGGTTGTTGATGAGCGAATTCTAATTCCTTCCTTCACGGAATTTTCTTCTTTTCGGAAAAAAATAGGCATAAATAAAATGCTTTTATTGATAGGTGCACCGCTGTTTGATAGCCAGACCAAATTGGATATATTCAAGCATCAACATTTGGGCGTGATTTTATTGTATGTATGTAGGGATAAACGGGCGATTTTCCAATGACATGGAGCTTCCATTCGCTGTTGCTACCAATTATGAATTTTCAGCATAAAGCAGTTATCATCGAACAACCAACAAATTTGTAGTAGAAAATATTATGTTTCAAAATACTGTGAATTGAATACTGTTGTTGGACTAATGCCGGTAATAACAATATACTTAGATATATATTGTAGACACGGATCTTAATCGTGTAAATATTTTTAAATGCATAAATACCTTTTTGTTTGACAGTGGTTAAGTCCCGTATCTACAATATATAAGTATGTGTACACATTGCAAAAGTTTAAAATAATTATAACAATATACTGTTCTTATTGCCTAGTGTTGAGTGTTAATTAACTGTAGTGCAATGACTAATATTAGATAATATTAATTATTATTATAATGGTATTAGTTGGTAGATGACCATTCCAAGAATAATGGTATGAGGGAGATATTTTATTTTACAGTATTATCGTTTATTTATTCAATTTTTATGGTACGTTTTATATTGATCGATGCAAGTAGAAACATAGAAAACATACTTTAACTTCACATTAAACATTTACGAAAGTCACTTATTCTTATAAAACAGCAATCAATTAGCAAAGCACAAATTTGTGAATTTCGTATATTATAAACCTACACATCGAGGCAGATGTTTTATTTAATAAAATAATCGTTCTCATAGTAAATCTTCACTTTAAATAAGACTGTTGAGGGTCCAGTTCTGTACATTTAATATATTTTGTAATTTTTATTTCATTACTATCCAAAATTAAGCAAAATTAAAAAAAAGCTGGTTGTCTGACTGACTGTACCTTAACCACTTTTACGCCTTTAAACTTTTGAACGGATTTAAGCTAAACTCGGCTAAGTATCTGTACCAACTTTTATCCCGAAATTAACCAAGTGGGCGGAACCGCGAGTGGAAGTTAGTTTGTTTGGTTGAACGAGCTAATCTCAGGAATTACCTTACGAATTGAATATTTTTGAATTTGTTACATAGCCCATTTATTGAGAAAGGCTATAATAATATAATACATCATGCTACGATCAATAGGAGCGGAACAGTAATCAAATATACCTACTGTGTCAATGGGGGAAGAAACGCCACGGGAGCAGATTAGTAAGGTATAATGAGGGTAAAACTGTGTCTAATATAACGAATTCAAATTATTTAATGAAACAAATACCATTTTAATGAAACAAATACTATTAAACAGGCGATGGCACAATCTACATACCTACTTAAGTTCAAGATTTTGACTTTGGCACACGGCTACATTAACAGCTATCATTTGAACTGTACCGAGTACTCGTACGAAGGGTTATCTCAAACGATTCGGTGTCAACCGCAGCGACGTCACCGTCAATAATACTTTGTATAACAATCTTGGAGATAACGGCAATGGAAGTTTCTGATTACCTCGCTGTATCGGTGTCCAGCTGTCTCTGTATTCAGCCGTTATTGTACTGCCATTTTTTATTCTTTTTAAAACTAGCCACAAAAATGTGGTCAGAATTTAATCTCACATTTGACTTTGGTCACAGAGTCAAAGACCACGAGCAAATAAAAGCAAATATCTATGGAAATAAGTCTGCTAAAACTAGCAGGGGAGCGAGGGTGGCAGATTGTTCCGCGCATCGAAGATTTGACAACTAGTTTTGTTTGACGTGCAAGAGCGGCGCTCTTACACATTTAGCAGCGGTGGTCGCCTGACAATGACAAGTCCTTTAGTTTTATTAAAATTTAATTGAAAGATGAATGTAAAGTTACATTTTTTTTTTAATTATTTGACTTTGTCGCGTCTCTGAAGATTTGTGGATCACCAGAATGTACCTTTAAATTGTCAATATAAGTTTTGAGACTAACCATGATTATTTCTTTATTGATATGGCGTTCATTAATAATTGCTAAATATGTAGTATTCATTCTTTGTATTGTTTTGATAAGATGTTAACAGCTGATACAATTGTTATTATCTATGTTGTAGTATATATCTCATAATATGTCTTTATTAAGTTTTTGCATGCTACTTCCAAATGGCGAAATGTGTCACTGTACATTATTTATATTATTTGTCACCTTTTAATACCACATTTTATGCAAATAAATGAAAAGAAATGAATGAAATGAAAATTTCCTTACTAAATATTAGATATTACGGGATATTTACCATGTATATTTGTTGTAGCGAGTTATTTCGATATTTCAGAGATGTTGCAATCTTTTTGTTCACAATAAAACTGGTACTTTAAAAATGGTAATACACGTTAAAAGATACCACATAGCGGTTAGCTTTAGCCACATGGGCAACGGTAACCACGCCACTATTGCTTTAGAGACAAACTCATATTATTTAGACGACCGGATGGCGGAGTGGTTGGTGTACCTGCCTGCGACGCCGAGGTCGTGGGTTCGATTCCCACTTAAGACAAATCTTTGTGTGCATGAACATGGGGGTTTGTCTTAGTCTGGGTGTTTCTATTTATAATATGTATTTATTTACAAAAAAAAAAGTATATATGTATTAGTATCAGTTATTCTAGTACCCATAGTACAAGCTCTGCTTAATTTGGGACTAGATGGCGTTGTGTGTGAGTTATGAAATATTTGTTTATTATTTATTTATTTATCGTAGTATAATAATAATAGCAGCCCTGTATGATGAGAAGGGTTAGGCCATAGTCCACCACGCTGGCCAAATGCGTATTGGTAGACTTCACACACACTCGAGCGCTTGTAGGCACTCTCAGGCATGCAGGTTTCCTCACGATGTTTTCCTTCACCGTTACCGTACTATACAAAAACATAATAATACTATGTTATTGATTGTTTAATGGGGCCAACGTATAATCAACATAACAGCTTGAGGATAATCTCATATCTAAGTAATGGGCACTTACGTCAGGTGAGGCTTTGAAATCTTTCAGGGTTACGTTTATATTTATTATTAACATAACATAATATCACGCCTATATTACCCAGAAGGGTGTGGCAGAGGTGTACAACACCCACATTGCACCAGCTATGTTTAGGTCCCGGGGGTAAGCCTATCGCCATCCACCGGACACAATTCCAACTCCGTACTGCTATTGTGAACTTGCCTGACCCAATCAAATCGCTTCATGCCTGCTAACATCCGTCAGAATTTACTGATATCGCTCATCGTTATGATTTTTGGGTAGCAGGAAATTCGACATGAATGTTCAAAAATAGCAATCCTGAATATCCATCAGATTGATAGTTTTAGTTAGATCTGATTTGAATCTATATTGCTTTTGCAAGTATTGTTTTGTTGATAGATAAAATCGAAGGCAATCGAAGGATAGTGTATATGAATATGTGTTTTTGTGGATGCTAATGGGCTTTATTTGACTTTCAAAAGTATAGGAACATAAGAAATAAAACAGTAAAAGATACTAATAGTTCATTCAAATAACTGTTTAACTGTAATTCCTAGAGCTAGAATAAACAACATTTTACTCGGAATAGCTTTAGAATATGGTAAACATAGATAACCCCCGATTTTCCCCGTAACGGAGAAGACATTATTTAAATAACCATTTAAAATATACAAAATACGCACAAGAATACATGATTCATCGACCTGTCAAGGTTTGGGCTATGAAAATAATAAAACACGTTTTACTAAATTGGCGTGATTGTTTTTTTTTATATATTGCATTTGCAATCCGGTCGGCAAATTGTCTGAATACAATTTTAAATCAAAATGCAATCACCACTTCTGAGTCTCTTTGCCTTTTTGTTGTACAAGAATTTTATGAGGAAAATACAAAAATCTGGGATAGTCATTGTAATAATTCTGTTTCAAAAAATTCAGAGCTTAAATTTTAGTAATTCCGTGTCTCTTTCTTACTCTCCATCCAATGGTTATCTGTAACGTTTGCCTTAGTTGCGATAAGACCGCCATTTGTACTACATATTTTCTTTTTTCTGTATATTTTTTTTCCTTGGTGTGCAGTAAAGTTTTTTATTATTATTATTTTTAAAATTCAGATAGACCAAGGCAGACCAGCTTCTTCGCTTTGACACAGACAGAAGGCATATTGGCTTAGTCCTCCACATCGGAGTTCTAAGTCATTATACTATAGCAATGCTACTACAAGGATCCAAACACGGGACATGTTTGGATCCTTTAAGAAAAAAACCGGCCAAGTGCGTGTCGGGCCACGCGCAGTAGGGTTCCGTAGCTAGTCGTAACAACATACTTCGACTTAAAAGGGATTTACTATATGTATTAAACAAGTAACATCTTCATACAAGTCATTACTTTCAAAGGTTTTTGTAATTTGCACGAATTATTCTAAGTAACTGCATTTTACACTTTGGACCCCAATTACTCTAGAACTAATTAAGTTAAAGTAACCGCTATAGTTTTCATGAAAAGTTTATTACATATACTACCACCGTGATTTTTTCAGATTTTTTAAGCTATCGGTTTAGCTTTTAGAGGGGGGTGGGACGCCCTACTCGTACAAAAATTTGCTCTTCAAAGTTAATTATCTCGCAAACGGATCCCTAAATCAAAAAACTGTATTAGCAACCCCATTATAAAGGATATTATTATTATTAGGATAAAAGCGTGATTTTATATATGTATTATGTATGTTTATTTATGTTTCAAGAATTTTGAACGAAATATTCTGAGTAATTGCATCTGACATTTCGGACCCCTATTCCTCTTGAACTAATGAAGTGAACTTATCCGCTATAGTTTGCCTTTAAAGTTCATTACATGTACTACCGACACAATTTTTTTCAGATTTTGGGATCCAGTAGTTTAGCTTTTAGAGGGGGGGGGGGGACGCTCTACTCAAACAAAAATTTGCTCTTTAAAGTTAATTATCTCGCAAACGGATCTCTAAATCAAAAAACTGTCTTAGCATTCCCTGAACGTTTTTAAAAGTCCTATCTAACAATACCCCACACTATGGGGTAGGCGACAAAAAAAAAAAACATCCCTACTTTACATGTAGGGGAGCTACCCGAAAAAAAAATTTTTTTCCAAATTTTATTCTACGACTTTCTTTGTATAGTTAACATACATGTTTATGCAAAAATGCAAAAACCAACGGTTTCGTCGCTATGCCTCGGACAGACGGACGGACAGACGGACATGGCGAAACTATAAGGGTTCCTTGTAGGTACTACGGAACCCTAAAAAAAAGAAAGAAAAGCATTTATTTGAAATCATAAAAGGAGTACAAGGGTAAAAATAAGGTATGCTCAACAAAATATAACAATAAAATTAAGAAGAAGCATTTATTAGGCATGGAAAACACGTGGAACACTCCTGTGTGAGAACAAAAAGGTGACAATCTTAGCAATTGCTGCAGTTTAAAGTACTACAGCGCTGATTTTCAGATAGCACCTATGTAATGACACTATGGTCAATAAGATTTATATATAATTTATAATATAATATAATACTAGATATTAAAATATATATTTATATAAGAGAATAATAGAAAATATACCTAAAAAAAAAAGGTACAAGCACTATATAATATAATATATTATATGGCAGTTATCATATATTAAATATATGATAACTGCCACCAAGTATACTCTGCTTAATTCAATTCATATTAGTGTCGTTACAAAGCTTTACGATAAGCTCATAGTAACTTGTGACTATTTAGCATCGTTGATGGAAACCAAGCTCGTTTTGTGACATCCGCTGATTTTAAAAACAAAAAGAAAACATTTTTTTTAAATATTTTAGACATTTTGTCATATTTTAAAACCTGTTTACAAAATATTTAAGTATACTCAATACTTAGAACGAAATAAAAGCAACCAAACCTGTTAACAGCAGGTTCTAGTTTAAGGTGATTTGGACGTGTTCTGTGGCGGTGACATTATGACGTGCCTTTTCGAGAACAATGTCATTTCATTACCAAAAGTAAACAGTGTTGACGTTGTATATTTTAAAAACAAACAATATTGATATCTCTATTCTATATCCTAGTGGTTAGCGTATGCGCCCTGTCATCGCAAGGTCTCGGGTTCGATGCTCGGGTCGAGCAAAATTCTAGAATTGTGCCTGGTAGATGGCGATAAGCTCATCCCCTAACAGATAGGGCAAGAACATAACAGCTGAATGATGTTATGTTATTTAATATTTTAGTGACAAAAATTATTTTTATATTTAATAAAGAAAGAACACTAAAGAAATATAAAGTTACATTAAATAAATTCAAAATATATACAAAGGTAAAAATAAAAAGGCAAATATTTAAATTAAGTTAGGCGTCATAGTATTCCTCCGCATCGATCCCGGTTGTGGGGACCGTGTTCAGAAGGCTGACAGCATTGCCACGTTGTATGGCAATGCTAATTCTTTGTGCTAAGTAAAAGCCAGCCTTCTGGTCACGGGAAGCGTCGATTAAGCGTTTGGAAAGATCTTTATATAATAAGCGCGCACTTGGACCCCACGGACCTAGCGTCTCCACCCCAAACGGCTCAAATATGTAATCCCCTGAAAGATTACTGTATTTGCGCCGCTTGAGAGTCTCCGCAGATGCAGCAGCAGTGCCGGCGCAGCCAGCTGTGCCTGGAAGGTGTGATGGCGCAAGGGTGTCGACACACGTTGCGTCCCACACCAAAGGCCTACCCATCTTCCATGGCAGTAATGACATACCGTCTGGTCTCTTACCATCGTCGCGCGCCAAACCATTAGGTTCCAGTACGGCAGGCACACCGGCGATACCAAGAGCTCGACGGATTATGTCATTTAAATAACAATGTCGGGGTATACGCCCTGCACTCCTGCTGCATGAAAGCCCGTGGTGTCCGAGGCAATCGACCGCTTCTCCACAGCGACAACGATGCGGGGAAACACATGGCACGCCCAACCGGAGACAGGTAGCAATGCGGAAAGTACCGTCGTCCAGCATGGTACCAATGTTGGGCGACGGTAGCGCGTGAAGCCAGGCTCCTGACTCCCATTCTCCCACAGCCAACAGGCGCGCTCGCTCTGCCGCACTGGAAGCACTATTTATCATATTGCTTCTTGCAACGCTGCAGAGGGGCCCGTCCCATTGCCCCTGGGAGAAAGGGTTAGCAGGTAAATCAGAGCTCGGACATGCAATATTCCAAGCGTTCTCGGCGTCGGACTTTACAGCACCTCAGAATTAACCAGTGTTGGGATTAAGATTTTCCTGGTTAACTCTTATTTTATTTAGCTAAGCTTAATCATCGGTTTAATTCTAAAGTAATTGAATCAAGGGCGCGTCCTTTACATACGTGACCTAATTAATACGCATTAGCTTTAACCGAGTTTTCTTAACCGCAAAATGATAAAAAACATTATAACAATAGCTTGTAATTAATGTTAAGTTGTTATTATTAACAATTAACAATGATACAATAATCGCTTATTTTAAAGCTAGCAACGGTTTCTTTTTATTTATGTTTTATGCAAAAAAAATTAGAGTAAAATAGTGAAACTTCGCAGGCAAGGAGACAATATATTTGCGTAAAAAAAAAACAGGAAGAAAATACCAACTTTGCTCGAGTGAGTATAAAAAATAATTAATGTTGAAGATACCTCCAACATTAATTATTTATTTATTTGCTAATTCAAGCAGTAACAGAAAAAAATCTGATACTAAGAACAGTCGAAAAATTTTATTATAAATTTACCACTACACAATTTAAATTCAGAGTGGTAAAGCGATATGGTGAAATGTTCTGTTCTTAGTATTATATATGTATTTAAGAAGTCTACACGTAGTATTAGTTACTTGCGTATTTGATTTTTATTTACCTCTACTAAGCTTCTCTTTAGGGCTTTTATTCCTAAACACTGGATGTTTAAATACTGAATCGACCAATTAAAATATCAGTCGTGCGAAATACGACTTGATTGAGCAAATTTAGTCAAAATCATTTTTCCTCAATTTAGTTTGAGAGGTTGTAGATAATTAAATTAAACCTTAATTGCACAAAATAGGTTTTATTCAAAACTACCTTACTAGCTACCTGACCCACTCCTGACACGCTTAGGTGCTAACTTTCTTACTAATTTAAGTTTATGGTACATACCACGAGCCCCTGAATGTCAAACCTTTGGTCTTACCAACATATTATGTTCACAAAAAATACATAACAGAGTATTAAATGATAACTACTAAAGTCCCTTACTTATTTATTTAATTAGGTTCTTCGCGTATTTATAAGATTATTGTAACATTAAACGTTAACAGGTTTGCGGTATACTTGGGACTAGTAAATTCCCTCATTTTGCGTATTTTGACATTAAGACTTAACAGGATTGCGGGGTTCATCCCCCTCTGGAGGAAAACCGTATGCGGGAATTCATAACCTTGCATAGGTGACGCGATATTTTAGTGTTGGGACAATATCGATGAAGCGGGCAAGTATTAAATTTAGTTCAACCTAGAAATTGTGAACCGTGAACTTAGTGCACAGTCAAACGAACCTGTCCTCAGAGTAAGTATCTCAGAATTTATCGAATAGAAGTTCAATAACTTACGTCGCAATGTACCTCATATTTCAGTTTCGTGAAATAAATGTTCTCATTTTGTTTATGAAATTATACTGTTTAAGTTTTAATTATTTCAACTGGAGATGTTAAATTTCGATTTCAAACAAAGACTTCCCTTTCCGGAAATGCACAAGATCCTTGATCAATTGATTTTGATTCAAGCAATTGTTGTTTTACTTATACCAGGAAGTCTTATTTAGGCTTAGAGTATTAATATTAATAATTCTCATCCGAAAAGATCTTTGAAAAAAATAAAGATCGGGTCGATAATATTATCTCAAATTGTTTGTACACCTTAACATCAATGACAAATACCTGGGAACATAAAAATATACAAAAATATTGTCAATATATTCAAGTATAATTAATTAAAACCCAAAGTGACCAAGAAAAGTATCGTTAATGTTGTGATACAGCACTAAATCTTAACACATGTCGAGATGCGCAGGCGCTTAAAAACAAAACGAGCCAGCTTGAGTGGACAGTAGCGCCTTGACCACGGACCTGAACGTTGTACCTGACAAGTTGACATATAATATTATACAAAATGAACAAGCTGTACATATTATTCGTAATTGGTGAGTACTTTAGTCTCTTTTTTGTCATGGGAGTGTGTCACTTATGTCTGAGGATGTCTGGTTTTGTTTATTTATTCTTGGCTCGATTTTAATATTTCAGTTATTATTAATATTACAAAAAAACCTTATTTTAACCTAAATGGATATCATTTTCTAAACATTGTTTACAACATACCTCAGTTTGATTTAATGTGTAGCTTCAGCGAGGTGTTTATGGGCCTCACAAGAGGCTGGTATCTATAAATCATGATTGAGGAACTACCTCTATGGATGAGCCGTATCCATCTTCTATATTAAATACGCAGTTATTACTATTTTTTTATTTACTTACTAATTAGTATATATTCACAAGGATTTCATAGCTTCGATAGGACCTCTTGTCTATTAGCTTCACTCCATATTATGGAGTAAAATGAACAACTAGTAATCATTTATTCTCAAAATTATAGTGCGAAAAGAAAAAAAACAGATTGAAAAGTGGTCTCATTAGAATCAGCAATGATGATAAAAAAATAAGAACTAGAATGTCATCTTGATATATATACAGGTTAGGCTTATACAGGTTTTTGAACAGATCCACTTATTTTTTTTTTAAAGTAGGTAGATAAAGAGCTCTATACCGGTTCTAAATCTTGTTATAAACGACGGGATTATCCAAATTATACCAATAATAATGACTATAATGCCTATAATTATATTATTAGGATTGTTGCCTTTTTCAGGGTTCCTTACCCGAAAAGGTTAAAACAGAACCCTATTATTGAAACTTTATTGTCCGTCTGTCCGTATGTCCGTCTGACCAGGGTATATATGACTCGTTATAGTTAGATAGTTTAAATTTTTACAGACGATTTAAAATGTTGCCGCTATAACAAAAAATACTAAAAACCGAATAATATAATCATTTAGGGGAAGAGGCTCCCATACAACGCACGTGATTTTATTGCTCGTTTTAACTTGATATTGATAACGGTAACAGGTAGACGCTTGAAATATCCACTATAAATTTAGTAAAATATTGACTTTAGAAATAAATAAATAATTAAATTAGAATAAAATAAATATTTACGAGAGACTCCCAAACAACATTCATGTTTTTTTTGCCGTTTTTATAGAAGCTTGTGTGCGCAAGTTCGAATCGCACTATGCTAATGTCACTCTTTAACATAAGTATCATTCTGGCCGTTAAATAGTCAAAAACCAGTGGGGATATGTCAGTAGGGATATGTGGAACAGGGGAAAAATTCATATTCTCAAGAACATTATTTAAAATTAATCAAAATTGTCGGATTGTCATCTTTATTAAATAGGGCCTATTCCTAATATTTATTTGTGACGTTATGCAAATAAAAACCATGCCACAGTTAATTAAAGCCAGAAAAGATTTCCGGTTTGCTTTAAAAATGTCAAATACTTTTACGTTTTATTTAAAAAAATCAAGGTTTAACTAATGACATTTTGGGAAACCCATATCAGTCATGTCAAACAGATTCTTATTGATTTGTATTTACCACTGATTTGATATTAATGAATTCTTTATTTCCTTATTGCGTCTTTAAGATTACCATTGGGAATAACATCTTCATTTTACATCATCATTAATATTTATTATAATAATTAGTTAAGTGTCGTTAAGCACGTGACAAAGGTAAAATCCCCGAGAAATTATTTTACTATAAATAAATAAACTGCATAACCATTGCCCGTACCTGCATAAGCGATGGGAGGTGGTTTGACGGGATTACAAAATGCAGCTACTGTATTTTTTAATTCAGGGATAATAAGCTACAGATAATTAAAAATCTAATGTTTGTCTCTAATATTTTTCCAGCCATCTGCTCCATTGGCGCGTTTGGACAAGCACCTGACAGTGGTGATGACTTAGACGACAGGTACGGCTGGGATCGACCATCCTGGCGGCCGCCGTTCCCTGGCCAAAATCAGTTCCCTGGACAAAATCAATTCCCTGGTCAAGGCCAATTCCCTGGTCAAGGTCAATTCCCTGGTCAAGGTCAATTCCCTGGTCAAGGTCAATTCCCTGGTCAAGGTCAATTCCCTGGTCAAGGCCAATTCCCTGGTCAAGGCCAGTTCCCCGGACAGGGTGGCTTTGATCAACGAACAACTACTACTCCAACCACTACAACGGCTGCCGCTGGAGGGTAAATAACTTAATATTATTTCATTACGTTTGGTAGCGCGCTGTAATCTGCACTACCAGGCGGGGATAATATGAAATGAATAAATATAATTAGTAGAGCGTATAGAATATATAATATAGTCTGGTGGTATTTGGACTCTACTCACCAGCAACAGCTCGAAGCGCCTTCAAGGGCAGAATCCTTATCTGGCCTCTTCTCACTGGATATTGTTAATTGTCGCGAAAAGGTAAAGGTCTATATCCACAACACACAACAGTTATTTACACTACATATGGATAGTTGGTAAAACTTATTTAAATATATTAAGCGGCACAAATAATTAATTCAGAAAGGGCGGTTTAAAAAGTATATTTTTTCAGCGGCGACTTATAGAGAAAAAGTATTGACATGAAGTGACATAATGTCATTTTATTGTTCTTTTTATTAATTGTTATTGCTCTATGGCCTGGCTGCCAGGAAACTGCACCTCTTTCAGCAACATTCAAGCTATGTACCTAAGAGCAGAAATCCAAGCCACCAGACTAAAATACAATAAATAATATTTTAAATGAAATAATAAAATATAATAGATATAATATATTATGACATTTAATATGTAGAGCGGCCTAACCAAAGTTCATTATTATAATAAAAAGTGCTCATTGCTTTTTAAATGTGAGCCACTTAATGTAATGCCACTGATTTGATTTTATGGCAAACAGGTTGGGGTTATGAGCTATTAGTCCACATTATGGTACCTAACGCTAAAATTCTCCCATTAATGTTTTATTTTTTTTCAAAATGAGTGAGAACGTTCTACATTAAAAGGACGATAAATCTAATATATACTAAAATATTAATTCGTAATTTTCCAGATCGAGCACTACTCAGTCCCCTGCCGTACGCCAGTGCATCGCCAACTGCCCTGTGACGTCAGAGTACAATCCTGTGTGCGGAACCGACAGCGTCACCTATGACAACCCTGGGAGGCTCAGCTGTGCTCAGCTTTGTGGCGTTCGTGAGTATCCCAATCTTTTAATTACTAACCTATAAGTCTAATAATCTAGTCTACTATATATATATAGTATTAGAATATAATAATATATACGAGTATATAGTAGTACAAGCACTGCATAGTTTGGGACGAGGTTATGTTGTGTAATATTTATTATTTATTTATATATTCATCATCATCATCATCAACCTGTAGCAGTCCACTGCTGGACATAGGCCTTTTTTTTTTTTTTTTTTTTTTTTCGCGGGGAAATGCTTTTACGCATACCACCCCACCCGTGGGGGGACGGGCAGAGTGGCTATGTGGGACTCCCGTGCCTACGATGTTAAACGGCACAGAATACCCACTAAAACCCCGCGGTGTGCCCTCGTCGCCGAAAGATGGTGGGTCGGCGAGCCCCGGATCGATCTTACATCCACGGGGCTCGCCGCGGCGACCGTGCCCAGTCCGACCACTGACTGGGCACCCGACTCTACTCAATCCTACTCTCGTAGCGACGCCCCGGGCACACCCAGGGCGTCACTCCGTCGCGGAAGGCATCAGCGGGCGGCGGAAAACCCCCTCCACCGCCCGCGGCTTCGCTTAGGGCGGCATTAGGCTCGCGGCGTACGCGCGAGTTCGCCGCCCAGCTCGCCGGCGGCGGAGCGGATCAGCCAGGAGTGAGTCCTCCCTGATCCGCTCCGCCGCCTCCTTCTGCGAGATGACGTCCTCACAGAAGGATGCGACCGCATCCCACGACCTCGCGCTGCCCATGGCCGCAACCACGGCTGGCAGCGAGAGGTCGTTCCCTATGACCGCGGTGAGTTCCCGGCGCTGCACCTCCCAAGCAGGACACTGCTCGAGAGTGTGCTGCGCCGAGACTGGACATAGGCCTATTATATTATTATGTTCAATAACCATAAATTCTAGACACCCAATTTCGATATTGTTTAACGCTGTCAGGGATGGGGCCGGGCCTTATTTATAAGGGAAAATAAAAAAAAAATGGTACATATATTTAGAGATTATAGTCTCTGGCACGGGAACGGAGGTGAATGATCGAGTTCATAGACAATACATATGCACCTAGAATGATATGCACAGATTCCCTCTTTTTTCACTCGACGCGTACACTGGCCCGTCCCTGGCAGGACACGTTTGTTTGTGAAACGAGAAAACTCGCGTTGCGACGCGTCGGGAACGCGTTGATGTCTTTTGTAGGGTGGGTGTTCTGTGTTGCATATTGATAGAAATGGGTGACATAATAGCTCATACACGATTGATAACAGTGTTCTACTAAATAAAGATGCTTATATTTTTTTTCATTCATAATATGCATTGCCGACTGCTAAAAGTGGCAAGTTCTATGCATTCGTGACACTCCGTCAAAAAATATATACGTCAATGCACGAATGCCATTTTTATTAAATAGTTATCCACTGTGTTGTATAGTATTGGTATTGGTAGTAATAAAGTATGTATAAAGATGAGTGAGAGAGTGAGAGAGATCCACCGTGTATAAGTTGTATGGAGAAAAGAGAGAGAAGAAAATAATCAAACTTATTATTTCATTTCGTCTAATACTAAAGCGTAAAAAAATAGGGTTTTTATTTATGCTGATAATAACACTTTTTCGTTAACCAGTAGATTTTGTAGTATAATTGTGTGGTAATTAATTTGGATGATGAAGTCATTTATTTTTTCCCAACGGAAGTAGCTAATAAGGAAACCATAAATTGTAGTTTTAAATCGGTAGGTAGCCATACATCACTAAAAATATTGGACGTTGAATGACGAGAACAAATGATCGACTATTGAAAGACGGATAACAGGACAGGTAGCGGAGATGCAAACGGGTGGATGTGTGGAGAGACAAGACGTAATAAAATTAAGGATGAGAATGTGAGTGGAATCCTGAAAGCTGCATCAGTAAAAAGCTGCAAGGGAATATTTTATCTTGGCAATGACGATGAAAAGAATAAAACCCGACCAAAAGAGTGATCGATAAATATCGAAGGACGGACAGAAAGCAGTAGAACAAAGAATTGATGGATTTATTGCGTGATAGAAGATATATAAAAAGAAGGTAGTGAGTGAAAGCCAGACGGCTGACAGGAGAGAATGGAGGAAAAAGACGTTTTGCGCTGACCCTAAATGATAGGATAAGGACAGGAAGAAAAATAATTAGTATCTGTGACAATTTCTTCTGTTTTTATTAAAAAAAACAAACAATAAGTATTTTGGTTTGTAAAGTTAGTAAGAATAAAATCATCAAGTTAAAAAGCCGTTCGTACCTATAATATTCTATGTCATATAATCTGAAGTAAGTTATCGTCTATTAGTATCGTGGCATTAGAACCGATAAAAAACTTCTTGGTCACACATTACTTTGCTGAATCATAGAAAACAAAACAGGTAGTTTCCCTCCATATTAATGAATTACCTATTCGGTTAATATGAAATCCGTAATGCATTTGACCTTTGTTTATGAGTGTTTTACTTGAGTAAATTGATTGACATTAGTAATTTTATTAGTTATTACTTAATGAGGTCATTTTTTTCGACTCAAGCCTTATTCACTTTATTATCACTCGCCTGCTTTTATTGTTTAGATTGGTGATACGTTGTGCCTGCATGCTACGTCGATAAAAAATAGCCTGCGAATACGAACTATTCTTTGATGTAACACCATTTTTTTATTGAAAACAATGAATTATAAGACGTTTCCTGAAGACAAAACCTAGAAAAAACATTAAATAATGCAAAAAGTTGGTTAAATAGTTCTTGAAGTCAGTGCTTATAAAATAACAATTGAACTCAGAAAATGATCAGCACAAAATAAGCGCACATCACAAAAAAAAAACAATATAGATAAATATAATGTGTACACTAAAATTGCGGTTGAAAAAAAAAAAATCAACCGCTATATTAGTGTACACCTGCTAAATTCAAATCACTTTGTACCTACTATGGCCACTTGCCCAATCTTGAATTACTTATGATAGCAACCACCTCTTCAAAGAAAAGTCTAAATAAAATAGTTATATGGATGAAAACGAAACTAATAATAGAATTTAAACAAATTAAAAACATACTATCGTAGTACTTACGTACAATAAGTGCTATTTACAAAATTAATGGTTCGTAAACACCCCTGCAATGTTAACGATAACTATTTGATTGATAACATACTTAATAACGAGTTGTGTTTAGCATATTCTATGAGGTAATAGTTATTTATGGTACAAGTGAGAAAAAGTTTATATTTCTGTTGTGAGTGCCAATTTTAAATCTTGAGCTTGCGAAGTAGTCTTGAATTAAATCACGAGCGTAGCGAGTGATTCTAATAAAGACTACTTTGCAAGTGAGAGATTTAAGAGGTCACGAACTGGAAATTAAATTTTTCTTACGCGTTACATACAATACTTTTCACCTCTTCCAGTGAGAAAATATTAAGATTTAAATAAACTCGTACTCGATTGCTTAACTTTGGATAATTCTATTTAATACGACAGTAGAGAATACCGATTCAGAATGCGTTTTAGCGCCTTCTGAAAGTCGCCACTTATTAAATATGTCGTATGCTTTCAAATACTTCTCACGTGATTTTTCTGGTAAAAAGCAAACTTCTGTGTACTAGCTTCTAACTTGCTTCTACTAGCAAGTTGTTTCAACTATTCTGAAGTTCCACAAAGTTCTTTAGCACTTGATTCACACATTCATTTTTTTGTTAAAAAATTGCAGTCAACAATTAAACATTAACTGAAAAGAATTTAAAGTTCCCTGCGATGAATGACACTGATACAGACACACTTTTTTTTTAAGAATGCGTTTGGAAATTCGTTCCTTAACATTTATGTATGGAGTCTAATATTAAATACTTATTTTTTATTAAATGTAATGGGTAATCACGAATATAAAAACATTAAAATACTAAATAAGCGTGTATTAATATAATTTAAAATAATTAAAACGTATCGCTTGTAGTTTTTAAATAAAATTGATGTCAAACAACAAAACAGCCACCATGTAGGTTATAACCTACATGGTGGCTGTTTTGTTTTTATTAGCGCCTATTCATTGGAAGGATAAAGTGTTTCGAAATTTAAATCACTTTGCCTCACTAGTGAGTAATAAGCGTTATTACTCACTAAATTCTCGCAAGCAAACGATCTTTTTCGTGCTGGTGTGGTGAAAACAAAATTAAATGTACGTAGGTATTCTTGGCAGTTCAGTGTACTTGAAGTTGATTCTAAGATTATATTTTCTTAGCCTAGGTATAATATCGACGGGTCGTACGAAGACTAGTGCAAGCGCAATCACCTTTTTGGGATAGACGGCTTTAGAGCCAATTTTACGGGCCCGGATATTCAAATTCAAATTCAAATTTCAAATTCAAATCATTTATTTTCATAGGCCCCAGGAGGCGCTTGAACACGTCAAAACATTACAAAAAAATGATATAAAATAAATAATAAATAATACTAAATTATACTAATTACAATGCTATAACGCTGAACCCGTTTATCTCTTCAGTCAGTACCTGGCTTATCAGTCTCATGAAGCAGAGATGCTTCCTCCACCAAGGTCATCCAAACGTTCCATCATGTTAACAAAATGATTAATATTTGGTATTTTCAATTTCAGGCGTGAATCTGCTGAGGACTTCGCGTTGCCCGCCGCCACCCACCGCATCATAATTTAATTCACGATTTAATTAACTAAGTAAATACGTAAATATTAAGGACTGAATAAATTATAATTAAAATTTAAAAACAAATATTTGTTATTATTCTTTCGTTTCTGAAGGTACTTAATGAATCATTGTCATCGTCAGCTTGGTTATAAAATTATATAAGTAAGTAAAAGAGTTTATTTACTTACTCAATTTTTGATGGTCATTGCGGTTTATGGTAAAAGATAATAATAAACTGCAAATACTTGCTCTAAGATTGCCTCGTGGTCAAGCGGTATAATTGCGTTCTTTCATCGCAAGGTCTCGGGTTTTTACTCCAGGTCGGGCACATAATATGGGATTTTTACGTCAAGAATTTCTTAGTAGCAGAACGAACCCACGCAACACCCATGAAATGTGGGTGCTGTTCACCTCTGCCACAGTCTTCTGGGTTATATAGGCGTGATGTTATGATACGTGTGTAATATAAATATATGCCACAAATGAGTTGCCTCAAAAAATATTGAGAATAGAGGTGGAAGTCCGGGACGTGTATCCCCCGCTATTGTGTACTCAATTGTGCTTTGGCGATCCCAGGTAAAATTCTTTCATCCCCCGCTACCCCGTGTACACCATGGGAGTATCACATGTATCACATCAGTGATTAGCAGTTTGACGATAAAGCTTAATAACTCCTTAAGCTTTATCGTCAAACTATGCTAATCACTGATGATATCTCTGTTGGACACGATGCTAGATGAGGCCGCGCACATTTTGGGCAAGTTGAAGCCCGCGACTAGTTAGCTCTTGAACTTTTTGAACTTGAACCCTTTTGTTAAGAAAAATATTAGTCAAAGCCCTAAATGCTAGGGTAGGGCGCGGTTGAACTCAATCTCGCGCCTACGTACTCGTAAATTCTCTAAATTTAGCGAAAAAAAATTGATAAAATAATAAAAGAGTTCGCCGAGAGAAAGGCTAGAAAAGTCAAATTTTATTAGCTTTTTTTTTAATAAATGGTTATTTCTTTTATTAAATGATAATTTTATTATGTCTTTTTTTCAGTGCCGGTTTTGGCGCTGGTAGTGCTAAAACCGGCACTGGCCGGGATGGTGGCATTCTACAAATGAGTCGTGCTAGTCCAAACATGTCCTTATTTCCTTTCCTAGGTGAGATAGTAATACCAAATAATTGTAGATATATTTATCAGCCGAAAGGGAGCCTACATCTTCACGCGCTATTATAATATTGCCAATGATTTTGCACAACATTGCTTATTTTTATATGTAGGCGCAACACAAGCTGCCCTACAAAAAACAGCCCGACTAATTTAGAATAAATATCTAGTGTACTGTGTAATTGGTAATGTACTGTGTAATGGGGAATCTGCGATAAATAAGATATACAAAAATATGTTCTTAGGAACCAAGACTTCAAAAATACTTCTTATTAATTTTAGATAACATGTTGTATAGCAAGATTTGCTGTTTATGACCAACACAATCAATATGATCTATATAAAAATAACTCAATATTGTTTTTTTTTAATTCGACCCGATTCCCGAGCATAGTAAAAGTTGTTTAAAATCTAAGTATGCAGTTTTTGCTTTTACTAAAATCGATGACAAGGTTTCTAAGAACAGATTTGTGGATGTCTTATAATTACATACTTCTCCATACGGACCCAAACAAATGAGTCACTCTGTATAAAACATCATGTCCTGTTGTGCCTACCAGTGGTGAATTTGCGGTTGTGAGTTTTGGTTAAATTTCAAATAATACAAAAAAAAACTTGAGGCATTTACCTCTGATAAAAGGTTATCTGTGGCAATACTAGATTTCTATCGTTCTTTTTTTAAAAATGATCAGCCAGCATTATTTATTTTATTCTTTTTTAATTTTACGGCTGTTAACAAACTAGTTAGCTTCTACCAGGTCGAAGTTAAAGTTGCCATCGTTATCGTGTCGCACACAACTTTTCATCTCAGCAGCTCGAAAAGGCGAGCAGTGAGCAAAACTCAACCTTGCTTTGAGCGAGAGCAAAACACATAAACATAACATCACGCCTATATTACTCAAAAGGGTGTGGCAGAGGTGTACAGCAACCACACTTCACCTGTTATGTTGGGATAGGGGGTAATTCTATCCCCACCAACGGGTCCCGCGTTGTCGTCGCGGTGGGGCTTAGTACCCGTGGCGCCCCCGAGCCACGGCGAAGCCAAGTGGACCCCAGAGGGGGGCTGCTCTTCGGGCTTTGGCTGGAAGTCCATGTGGGAGCAGCCCATGTTGCAGGGCTCTTATGGGGGGGCTCTGCAACAGGAGGGCCTGCGGTGTCGGCGTGAGTCGGCAATGCGGCCGAGGAGTTGCGGGGCCGCGGCGGGAGAGGACTGTCGGTGTTCCGTTGCCGCTTTCCCTGCCTTCCGCGGTCCCGGCGGGGCCGCAGCCGTCAGTACTGCGGCGTGGTGGGCGGTGGGACGAACATCTGTCTCACCGCGGAGGGCCAGGCCGTCAGATACGAAAGTGTCTGACGGCTTTGCACGCGGCCCTCGGTGCCGGTCCCCCCACATTTTGGGGGCCATGAGGGGCCTGCCTCGGCGGGCAAGGCCGGGCTGCGGTGTTGGCGCAAGCTGGCACTGTGGCCCGGTGGTTTACGGGGCCGCGGCGGGTAGGAGTGTCGGTGCGCGCGTCGTTTTCGATGCCCCGCATTCCCTGCCTTCCGCGGTCCCGGCGGGGCCGCAGCCGTTGAACTGCGGCGTGGTGGGCGGCGGGACCGACCACCTGTCTCGCCGCGAGAGGACCAGGCCGTCGGACATGGGAAATGTCCGATGGCTTTGCACGCGGTCCTCGCGCTGGTCGGTGGCTTGCGCCAGCCCCCTCTTTGGGGGCCATGAGGGGCCCGCTTCGGCGGGCATCGCCGGGAGGGTCGTGGACGTAAAGGCTGCGCCAGATTCCCATGACCCTCCCATCAAGGCGAGTGCGGGAGCACCGTGGGTTTTTAGTGGGTATTCCCGTGCCGTTTACCATCTTTGGCACGGGCGAGTCCCACATAACCACTCTGCCCTTCCCCGGGGTGGGGTGGTATGCGTAAATGCATTTCCCCACGTAATAAAAAAAAAAAAAAAAGGGGGTAATTCTATCGCCACCCACCAGGCACAATTTCAACTCCTTACTGGTATTGTCAATTTCCTGAGATAAAATTCAGAAATAAAACTTTGCCCGAATCGTACCTGAGACCTCGCGGTCAGAGGCGCATACGCTAACCACTAGACCATCGAGGCAGTACGCTAGTAGATAAAAAACTGAAAGCTAAATCGAATACAACAAAGAATGACTTTTCGAGCTGCTGAGGTACAAAATAAATCGTATCTAGTACCTATTAAAAGTTTACTTTCCTTAAGTCCTTTCCTTCCTTTTCTATGTGGGAAAAAAGCAAACACTTTTGTATTTTCCTCTGACATGATTGTTATGATTGATTTCCATCTTCCTATGTCCTTTTAATGAAAGTAACTCGATCGGTCTATTACTTACTATACAATCATACCGCCTTATCGATTAAACTGATGTTAACAAAAATATATAATATCAAACTGATGTAAATCTGAACTTTTTATCCTCATACCTCAAAAATCCTATCGAGAAACGGTATGTGACACTTGGTATTTGGTAATTTACAGAAAAACTTTTTTGCAAAAATGGCTATACAAAGGTATAATATCATACCTAAAGTCGTTTTTGGGCATACGAAAAAAAACGTCTTTTTCTAAGATAGTGCCGAAAGCTCATAAAAAAATAATGTCGAAAATTTCAGGATATGCTTTATAAAGTACCTACAATCAATCCTCCACACAACATATCCGAAAAAGAGCTTTCTATCTTTATTTTATTAATAATTTTATATATTATGACAAGGAGATATTATCTAGGAAATAGAATAATAAGAAAACTATAATAAAAAAAATCGATGAGGTTTTATTAACTGTGCCTATTTACCTGTTTTTTTACCTGGCAACTTCATAGTTTGATTAAAAGATAGGTCGGCAACCTATTTCTTTTAAATGTCTAGCCCGGATTTCATCAGTTGCTGAATTTCTGATAACGTTTTAATTTTAAATAATTAATCGTCTGTAAGCTTTATATAAATTTGATACTTGGTATTGTCAAAAAAATCCGAATATTTGTTTAGAAATTTATAGACTTAACCAACACTTAACTATCCGAAACCTGACAGAAACTGGTGAAATTGGGTCTTCATATAATATTCTCTCGACTTAGAGTAATAAACTATGTATTTTCGATAATATACTTCAATTTGGTGTTTTTCATAATGATATTTTATTTTATTTTATTTCTTAAGGATTGTCTACATTAGTAACACCTTTAATGAACAAAGAAAGTTATTAAGCATTGTAGGATTTAGTGTTGTAACACAACAGACAAACACGACATTATCTATATATATAAAAATGAAACCCGTTTTCCGTTGTCACGACTTGGCATGAAAACGGCTTGACCGATTTGGCTGATATTTTTTTGTAGTTTTCTAATACTCTGTACAAGGTTGTTACGGCAAAAAAAAAAAAAAAAATAAAAGTATTCATTTTTACATTATATTATAGATTCCAGTTCAAATTGAATAGGTACGCATACATAAGATAGGTCAGCTATACAAAATAAAGTAGTGCATCAAATTTACGCTAAGGCGGTACGAAGTTCGCCGGGTCAGCTAGTATTTAATAGATTTATAAATGTGCTGGTAAACTATGAAAACAGAATTAAACGAAATATATTTTACAAAATTGTTAGAAATCTAATTAAATTAGTTTAAGTATTATATCATTATGATAAAGTCCTTGGTTTTTATGCTATTACAATATTTTTTGGTAGATCTTGTCATTTGACATTTCATAGTTAAAAGTAAAAAGTTAGATGATACAAAATTAAAATTTGGTGAGGTCCTAAAATTTAAAAGTAAAAATTAAAGAAACTTCTAATTTGATGATTATGATTCATTGTATATCCCAGTCAGAGAGCAACCTATGTGCGATTTATCAAAGAAGGTAAATATATTATCTTAAACTGCGGACGCGGCAAATCTCGTTCTTCCTTAGAAATAATCTATGCTGTGTTCCCATAGTTTGTACGTTCCTTTTTTCCTCGTTTAACGGTTATTCAGCTATTCGGAGCTACGACGAATAAAAAAAAACATTAATATAAGTGTACCTATTCTCGAGTAATAAATAGTAAACTTATACGACTAATAAAAAATCCTTATCCTTACTAATATTATAATTGAGAACGTAACTCTGTCTGTTCGTGTGTTACGCTCTCACGGCTAAACTACTGAACCGATCTTGATAAAAATTGGTATGGAAATAGTTCAAGGTCTGACAAAGGACATAGTATACTTTTATAAACAAACTTACTAACCACGCGGGCGAAGACGAGCGCAGAAGCTAGTTAGAAATAAATAAAATATAAATCACTATCAAAAAACAGATGAGGGTACTTATTTCTATTATCGTATCTCTTACCCGAATTGTATTGGCAATATTAATAGTGGCCATGGATCATTTTGACAGATGGCGAGCTTATACACACAAGAGAATACTCCTTTAATTTATTAGTACACCTTAGGCTACCATTAAAACGCTTCAAACCCTAATTATTAGCAGTACCTAAGTAAATTGTTGGTACTTGCTATGTCAATGACTTGTGAAGTAAAGATAAAAAGGTAAAACGTGGAGAGGTAATTTATATTATGTTCAAAACTGGTGTTTCTAGTCGTGCGCTTCTGAAACCTGTTGAGATCATATCGACGTAGCCTTATTCATAATTCTTTATTAGTAATACAAAGATAGACCATACTTTAATTTCAAATTCAATGTTTAATTTAAATTGTACTTGTATTGTTTGATTGTTGTTACTGAATTATTAACATAATCTTATCAACCAAAGTGAAATTTATAGTTAGTTTTAACCACGGAAACCTCAATCGTATCTAACTGTTATTGTGTGATGAAAACGGGTTATAAGAGGAAAACGATTGGAGGGGATTTTTTAAATCGTTATTATATGGCTACACATGCGTTGAAGAACCTCGGCATTTTGTAAACAGACTCCGTGTGACTTAGGTGGTTGTGCAATTTTTTTCTAAGATGTTGTTGTGACTGAAAAAATGAAGCGGCTTGTGTTTATCGGTAAGTACTTATTACAACTTAAATTATACCAAGTGAATATTAAGTGGTCTTCTATTCTCTATTATTTACTCAGTTAAAATGATATGTGTTGAACGGAATTCAGACGAAAATACATAGATTATTATGATTAGACAGTATAGTATAGATGTATGCTTAAATTAAAAAATTTGCTACTGTCAAGTACATTTATATAAACAAAATGAAAACTTAACCAACCTAGAACATAGCTGGTATCAGCAAAGATATTTTAAAAGATGCCCGATATACAGCAATAAGTTCAACCCTTTTTCCATGGCTTGGCTCTAAACATATGAAAACTTAACCAATTTAGAACATATGGATATTTATAATATGAACATATCAAATATGGATGTCACACATTCAATATTGTCCAAGTTTTTATAATAAAACGTAATGTTTATCTTGTAATATTATGTCAGTTTGAGGAACGTCTAATTTTGAAACTATTCAGTATGTCACGTTTGTTATTAAATGTTTATGTCAATATTTTAATTTCTCAATAATTATGGCAAGTCTAAAATAACCTAATAATGTTACAGCTTCAGTTCATCTAGGTGTTATTAATGTCATACATCATAGTATTCGCGAATACCTACTATGTCGTCAAAGGTATCCCCACCAGCTGACGTCAGGATCATAATATGTATCATTGACCTACGACTATACATATTATATATAATGCATTTCTTTGCGCATCAACAACACGTACGGCATTCCATAGATATTCTAGTTCCTTTTGAATGGTTAAGTCGTTCGGAGTCAACCAACGTGTGCTGACACTTATTGAAAATCTAGATTAAATATTTTTAGATACAGTTTTTGTATGAATGCGTCATTAATAAATGATAGCTATGAAAAGTAAAAAAACTGTCTCAACAGCCTTGTCGCACTATAAGTTTATCTGTAACGAAAGTTAAAACAATTAAAACTGTAACTGAATAGCAATAAGTGCTAAAGCCACAGTATAAATATAACCCAGTATTCTAACTCGATCCTGTTCCTTGAAAAACGATAGGGCTGCCCACATCGTAAACTGTAATCGTATAGGTTGATATATTGCCGTCTGTACCTGGCTTGAGCTCGTATCATTCTTTTTAACCGACTTTAAAAAAGGAGGAGGTTATAAATTCGTCTGTAGTATATTTTTTTTAAGTTAGTTCATAACTTTCGAATGAGCGAAGCGATTTTAATGATTCTTTTTTTATTTGAGAGCTGGTGCTTCCCGTGTCGTCCTATTTTAATCTAGTCTAGTTCTCACAATGTCACCCATGAAAAAACCATGTAAGTCTAAAATTATTAATATATATAAGTCGGTTTTTTTGGCAAATTATTTTAAATTCTTTCGTCACAGCAGCGTATCCCCTTAAAGGTCTTTTGTTAGTACCCTTAGTGCGTTCGTTATTCCGAGGCGTAGACACGTGACGCGTTCCGACCATTTCTATGACAATAAACGACACTACACTGCTAATGCCTCTGTGTGGACCCATTTGCTTCAGTTAATCTTGACCGATGTTGAGCTAATTTATTGACATTCATGTAACAAAAAATATTATATTACTAAGAATAGGTAACGGAACTATCGAACACATTCTTGTTTGTAATGTAATCGAGATAAGAATGTATTAAGTAGATATTATAATACGTATTATAATCGTATTATATGCTAGATCTCTGACTGTTTTACCTAATGTATCTTAATGCTACTAGTGCTAATGGAAACGTATATATTACCTTAAACTTATTGATCCTAAAGCGGTTGTTAACATTGTAATGCCACATGTAAACATTGTTATTTCGGTTATGTCATATGTTAACAATTTATTGATTTTTTTGGATTTCCTTTACTCTAAAATTCTCCAAGGTCTCGTTTCACTCGTACCATTATTATTAAACTTTTTTTAGGTTTTAGGTAACTTAGGTTTATTCGATGTATTGATTCGATTGTGATATACAATAATATTATATACCTAAATGAATAATATACACATTTAAAAATATATACAGGTTGTTTGGTACATGGTTTGCCAAATTGAATTAGCTAAAAGGTCGATATTGCTTTTTAAGGCATGTTGCAAACCGTAAGAAAGTTAATATACTAGAGTATTTTTTAAACAAAATGAGATTGCGATCTCTTTTTCTTTTTAATTAAATCGAGTTATAAATGACCTTAATTTCAAAAGTTTGTCTGTAAATAAAAATAAGAGTATGTGTTATTTACAAATTATCCTCAATTTAATTGAAAAACAAATTAGTTATTAAATAAAACTAGTTCAAAATTTTGAGGCATTATCAGTTATTATTTTAAATTTCGATTGAATATGGTACTTTTTTTGGTAAAACCTTAAAAAAAATAATTAATAACTGGTCGGGTGAAAAGTGTGTAAGGGGTTCTAAAACTATAGTCAAGGTGTATCCTTGGGTAAGTTAGGACCCCTTTAAACCAATTCAATTTGCAAACGATGTACCAAACACCACCACATACCACATTGAAATAGTTGTAGGACCTATCTAACAGTTATCCTTCTAAATTCCAAAGAATTGCCTTCTTTAATTAAAGGAAATTCTGTTTTGAGTTTTCTAGGGTAAACGTCAGTATTCTATTATGTATAGTAATTAGTAAAATGTATTCCATTATGTACCTAAACTTCGTTGACACCTAAAACATAGGCCATGCTTTAGCTATCTAAGAATAGGTATATACTTTTAGATGCAAAAATAAGATATTTATCATTATTAATATATCCAATTAGCTTGCCAATTTAACTTTGCATGTCTCAGTCTATTTTTAAAAACTGTAGCTCTTTTTAATATAATTAAGATTCAGTGCATCTTTCAATGATTAAGCTTTCGAGGAACTGCGAAGGTCAGTAAATAAAGAATAATTAGTAATCGCGATAGTTAAGGCTCTTGAGGTGTGCCGACCGCAATGCGGTTGGAAAGATACAAGGTTGACGATGAGTTATACTCATGCATCAAAAAACAAAGTAGAAAAATGTACCTTTATGTATCAATGTATGTCATTGTATATGTTTACAAGGAAATAACATCGTGAACTCCGCAAAAAGTGGTTCAAAAGGTTAATTATCCATTTATTAATTAAGGATTTGCTTAAAGATATTAGGTGTATGTTACATGATCTGTGTCGGTTCATTGTTCAAAAACTACGACGATTAATTAATAATTTCTGAATACCTCACCCATCTCGATCAGAAGTAATTCAATATAATTTAATTCAAAATATGTAGGAAGTTGCAATAAGTAGGAATTGGGTACGAAAGAAACAGGGGACGGTTGAAACAAAGCGAATATCTTGTGAAACGTACCTACATAACAAAGTGAGGGAAACAAGGGGAGAACTGAGCGGGTGACAAGTCTAAACACACAGAACAACACAATATTAATATTGCTTTGTTCGTCACAAGTTGTGCTTGTACTTAGGAGGCCTCATTGTGCTTTGAAAAGTAAGCAGTTTTGTTTGAACATTTATTGGTTTTTAAAGTTACGGTATTAAAATAAGTGTATAGTTTCAATTAAAGTTTTTAGAATATGTCAGTAGCATTCGTTTTTTTTCTAAGTTATTACCATTTTTACTGTGAACCGATGTATATCTGAAGGGAAGGTTGAGGATAGTTGAAACATTTTTTGTTGGTACGGTTAAAACAGTGCATCACTACATAGTATAAAACAAAGTCGCCTTTTCTGTCCCTATGTGCGCTTAAATCTTTAAAACTACGCAACTGATTTTGATGCGGTTTTTTCCAATAGATAGAGTGATTCAAGAGGAAGGTTTTTATGTATAATACATGCATAGAAAGGGGGAATTGTTTTACTCCAAATTTAACGCGTGCGGGCCACGGGCAGTAATGAATAAATCAAACTACTGGATCGATTTTAATCATTTTTTCAGTGAGTGACATAGGCTATATATTATATACCCGTGCGAATCCGGAGCGGGCCGCTGTGTTTTTATATACAACGTTCACAGTTTTTCTGTAGTGTATTTAGTATCAGCATTGTACCCGTGCGAAGCCGGGGCGGGTCGCTAGTACCTTATAAATTCGATTATTTGACTCGATTCGATTCGATCTTAATTATAAAATAATTTAACGTTTCTAAAAATATTTACTTACAGATAAAAGTCAAATCGAATTTACCATAAAAAAGTAATATTAATAATTAAATATTAATTTACATATCTGATAGAAACAGGTTTGTTAATTATCATGTTCTTATCGGTTGTAAAAAGATCATTAGTGAATACTTTTGATAAAGGCACAAGCACAGCTTAAAATTTATGCTAATACAAACAACCCACGTTGTCCAAAATCTACTTAAAACAACTAGAGCCACTAAATCAACCAAATCTATCAAAATTTACCAAACAAAATCTACATACTAAAAACAAGAACTACCGACATACCAAAAGTTATCAAAAATAACTATTACAATTCCAAAACTTAAAAGCATTTAAATGACTCAAAAAATAGTATTTGATGTAAATAAAATTTACGAAAACCAATTATTTTTTTGGGTTATTTAAATGCTTTTGAGTGTTGGAAGTAGATGTAAATTTTTTTAAACAATTTATTTACAACTATACAGAGAAGACGCTTCACAATTCGAGACGCGAGGCAATAAGCGAATAGTCACGCACCAAACTTCAGAAATAGAACCCAGTAACTGTATGGACTACTCGGGACCGGTCTTCCCGCGTCTCGCGCTCTTTGGTCCCCTCACGATTGACTCGTCTAGACGGCTTCGTTGGCCCTCTGTAGTTATTCTTACATTGTGACACAAAGAATATAACTTTACTTTTACTGATTAAACATGCAAATAATCTAAAGCCGGATCCACATTTGTATGACTTGCCGATCCGATCACCGTATCCGTATTGCGACGCGTATCATGATTTATTATTTGAGCCGATTAGAGATTCACCCCGGTAATCAACATAATGATATGGGATCTTTTGAACCGTGATAGCTTGACAGTTGAAATTTTCACAGATGATGTAAAACAGTAGCCGCAATAACAACAAGTACTAAACTTCTAATGGATTATTTTGATAGCATTTAGCTATGCTTATTATAGCAAATTATACTAAGAAACAGTTGAAAAAGATATGGAACCGGCAGGATTTGAACCTGCGACCTTACTGCACACCGGGCAGCCTCTTTAGCCATCCAGCTACGGTCGCCTCTTACTAGAACCCTAAATTTCTCAACTGTATGATACGTCATTTCGTGACGTCACGTTCATCCATTTTTTCCTATCTTAAGTACAATACAGTAAGGTCGCAGGTTCAAATCCTGCCGGTCCCATATCTTTTTCAACTGTTTCTTAGTATAACAACTAATAACAAGTACTAAAACCTGGCAAAATAAATATTTAAAAATGAGCCAAAGAAATAACTTAATCATCAACATTACTTTGCCAATATTTAAGCGACGCGGTGACGGTGGCCCTTATTTTTAAAGTATGTTTACAAGAACTCAGTCACTTCTTTTATACACTAGATATACAATAGAAACTTGTGCCATGAATCCCTATTATATCTAATATTCGACTTAAATTATTCAGTCAAATGAGCCACCTAGAAAAATATTCAATTGTTTTTAGTGATAGTTGCCGTCTTGGGCCATGTAGCTGTAGAAAGCCGTCGTTGCCCACCCAGAAGACGCGGGCCACATGGGCCGTACGGGCCGTGTGGGCCACCTGGACCACATGGGCCGCACAAGCGACCTGGACCTCACGGAAAGCACAGGCCACCTAGACCACAAGGACAACATTGGCCTTTGAACCCCTATAAAGAACGACCACCTTGGGATTCATCAGGGGAGGATTCTTCTGGTTCTGGCCCAGATTCAAAAGATTGCAATTCTTCGGGCAGCAGCAGTGGCCCTTGTTCCTCTGAGGAATCAGGCCCTAGGCCCGGACGTGGTCCCTGCAGGGGATGGAGGTAATATTTATTATTATTTTGATTTCTAGGGTTGGCAAATTTTTACACGTTTGTACTTATTCTCTCTCTCTCTCTCTCTCTCTTTCTCGAGAAGGAATAAGTACAAACGTGTCAAAATGACGTAATATAAATTACTTTTTAATTTACATGAAAGATTCATTTTAAATAAACACTTCTTTTATTTATAATTTTGACTAATCAAAAATGTATGTGTATATGTCCAAACAACAGCCTAAAATAATATAAATAATAATCACAATATTATTTTTTTATTTGTAGGTGTCCTCCAAAAACAGCTCGTCCTCCAAAGACAAAGCCGCCGAAACCCACCACGCCTTGGTGGGAAACTACTCCTACACCCACACATATATGGACTTTAGAACCCACAGTACCATGGTGGGAGACTATGACCCCTTCTAGCACTGAAAGAAATACACCATCAACCCATCCGTGGTGGGAAACAACGCCATCACCTAGTACTCCTAAATCTACTGTTCCTTGGTGGCAAACCTCGTCTCCTTCTAGTCCTTCTAGTTCCTCTAAAGCTACTCCAAATTGGTGGGATACAACGTCTTCTTCTACATCTAAATCTACTCCAAATTGGAATCTACCATCACCTTCCACAAATTCACAATCTAACAATACTATACCTTGGTGGGAAACAACAACTTCAAATTCAGCTTCAACGCCGATCTGGGTCACAACTTCTCCAGATACCAGTTCTTCTTCTACTACTTTATCTGCCGATATCACCGCATGTATGAAGAACTGCCAATCAACTAATGAATACAATCCCGTCTGCGGCTCTAATTGGCAGACATATCATAATATTGGAAAACTGATGTGCGCTAAAACTTGCGGAGTCAGTAAGTTTGTTTTGACTTAAAAGTGTGTCTCTTTAATTTTAATTAAATAATAATGTTTTTGGTTATATAATATTTTAGCAAAATCATTTTTATAATATCGTAAACTATAAGTACCGCTGTAGATTCAGATGTATTTAAATTGCCATTCGCTTCTACCAACTATAGCTTTGTTTATTTGTTTTCAAGAAAGAAAGCTCAAACATTTTCTTTTCCTTCCTTAGACGTAGACTTAAGACGAAAATTCGCATGTCCGCCCACCACCCCGACCCCTGTGGTGACTGACAGCAGCACCAATGGTCGCACTGGTCGCACACCGTCAAGTCCATCGTTGAGAGACACAACTCGGACTGTCTTCGAGAGGTGCATGATACAATGTCCTGTTATGCCTGACTATAGACCTGTGTGCGGAACAGACCTCAACACTTATATAAACGTCGAACGTTTGAATTGCGCTAACACTTGTGGACAAGGTTTGTTAATTATCATGAATTTAAACTTTTATGGCATTTGCTAGAATTGATCAGCTTGTTTATAGCCAATGTAAGTAAGAAGTTAACACGAGTAAGAATGTAAGGTTGCCTGCTCCAAAGCTAAGTAAAGCTTCGTAGCACAGCACAAGTGGAAAACGAGTTTTAATAGAAATTAAATCTTATCATTTAAAAGGATACTAAAGCAAGGATTAAGAACTTGACTTTCTGAAAATCTTGCTTAAAGATAGCAGATCGCTTTATCTAGGCTGAAACTGTAAAAATAATTAAAGGTATGGTATCAAGTTCATTAGGGCATCTCTACAATGTTCACCAGACTGACAGACAGATCAATATCACTCAGTTATTTCAGGCAAATTATTTTTTTTCTATTTTGCCAACAGTGATCCGGGTACTATGTGACCAGCCTTGCGGCACGTGCGAGACGGCTATTCGAAGGACCACAACAACATCAACAAGACGAACCACTCTGGATGTGGCAAGGACTACTCCACCAGTAGTAACTAGTGAACTGTGTCTCAGGGCCTGCCCTGTGTCACCGACTTACCAGCCTGTCTGCGGCACCAACAAAGTGACCTACACCAACATTGGGCACCTATCGTGTGCTCAGATATGTGGCGATGACCGTAAGTTTTTTTATTAACATCCCACACACATGCATAAAATTATGATCTCATTGCGGATCCTTTCGGGAAAGGCCCCCATAGTGAAATAACAATTGCTTCGGTATTTACATTCTTATTTTGCTTCACCTGGACGTGGGTTTCAAGTACTTCCCCTTACTGAAGGACATTACCGATCGAGTCTGTTTAATAGTTTATTGGGTATTTCCGTTTTCTAGAGCCAGTTTCTAAGGTTGCGGATAGTTCTTACCTAACCCATAAAATATAACCTGACCGAATTTAAAAGTGACACTAGTTACACTCGAAAAAAATCTCATCTGCAGCTGGTTAAAGAAAAGCCTAGGGCAATTCAAATAGTTATTTTAATAAGCGCATAAAAATATTTAAAACTGTTTAAAGTGACAAAAAAGCTACAGGTAAAGGAGCTATTTACCGAGATATTCGAAAAAAATGCATTACATTGATAACTAAGATATTTTATGGTCAGAAATCTAATCGATTGTTATAATTGTGCCGTTTCGATCAGCTGCTTAATTTTTGACGCTATTCTCATGAATGGCATGTAAAATTTGTATTTTATGGTTATAATTATACATCGTGTGTATTTTTAATGTTGAATGCATAAAATTTTTCTTATATTTACCGCCGGGGTTAAAATTTTGGCAGCTTAAGGTGCTTGGAGACTTCAGTCAATTGATTTTTTTACATGGAAGCATGTATTTTTGAATATTCATGATTGATAAAATGATACGTATGTATACCAGCAATCAATCACAGTAAATAACGAAATATTCATATCCACCAAACTTCATGAAGATATTTAAATGAATAGTCAATCATATGAACAGATAGCGCATAGACGGGTGTGTGTTAGTAAATAGACCTATTTTTTCTAGCGACATCGTGCGGCGTGCAAGGAAGCAACTATACGACCTGCACAAGCGACCTTTGTTTTTATAATTATGTCAAAATACCTTGAGCTAGCTAGCCCTTACACAATTTTCTATAAACTATATTTATCTATTACAGAAGTGGAAATAGCCTATACGGGAGCATGTGGAGCTGCCGTAACAAGCACCACAGCTGCCACTACATCAGGAGTTACCGTCCCACCAGAGATGCAAGTGATCTGCATGAGGCAGTGTCCTGTGACCTCGGAATATAACCCCGTCTGTGGGAGTGATCTAGTCACTTATACGAACCCTGGAAGATTGGAGTGCGCTAAACTTTGTGGAGCCAGTTAGTATCACCACTTCCTACTTCTATATACTAGCAGTACAGTACTATTATGGCCGTACCTAAGATATTCAAGCGATTTTGATTGAATTAGCTTCAAATGACAATTTGTGGTACAAATTTAGGCACATTTTGATTTTTTCAACGTATCACATGAATGAAAGCTTCAGTATATTAAACTTACTGCAAACAAATTGTGTATAAGGGCCAGTTTCAAAAGTTCCCGAGAATTTTTAAGATATCTGACGTATAAAATGGTCAATATGTAGTTAGCTATAGGAAATTTTATCAGAAACTAGTATTGTTAGTCTTGTTAATAGCTATAAATGGCTCTGTTTTGTCTGTATTGTTGCCGACTCTTATATTTTATCTAGTATAGATGACATAGAATCACAGTGTTATTGTGGTCAATAAACTACAATTATAAGTATTATGACGTATTAAGGATGGACTGAATAACCCAAGATAATTTAGTTTTAAGGAAAACTTAAAAAATACTTTTGTGTTCGTTTAGCATTTTTGTAACAATCAACTCATTTAACATAAAGGCCAATTAACTGTATTATGTTTGGCCTTCTTCGAAGTAAAACCCAAACTTGAGTTCTTGACTCACTTTTAACAGATTTTCCTTCTTTTTAGGTGTGGTGTTGCTGGCAAGGTTGCCTTGTAACCTGATAAATGGGTCGACATCAACAACTAAAGGTTTTACGGGTACGACTGTCACCATAGATCCTGACATTCTGTTTTCTATATTCGGCGGCAACACTGGAGCAAATACTCCACCGACCAGAGCAGAAAAGGATAATGTAGCTCCTACTGCTTCAACAGCAGGTTTTAAAACATCACCCACAAGCATTACGCCGTCGACAGTCGATTTCACACTGCCACCAGATGTCTGGGCTTCTATATTTGATAGTTCTACTGTTATTACACCTAGAACAAAACCCACGCAAGATCCGGATTATTATAGCGATTATATTAGCCCTCGATTCGGCAACGATGACGAAGCGAAACCTTCCCGAGAGAAGTCCGGAAAAAATGCTGTATACTACCAATAAAGACTAATTAGCTAATATAATTAATAGTTTCATTAAAACCTTCAACTTTTCTGATACCTAGTTATTAGTGCAATGATGCAATTAAGAGTAATTATGATTTTATTAATAGTATAAAATTGTGTGTGATTGACATTTTGTATTAGTTTGTGATTGCAAAGTAGTACGTGAATAAGTGTTTCATTTTGTTGATAAAATGAAAAGATATCCTGTGTTTTTTGTTACAACTCTTTTGGGTATTTTTGGATATTCGTGGTGTTATACAAGTAAGTAATTGTCCTGTTCATTTGTACTTTATAATTTCATTTTCGAAGGACCAGTTTCTGAGGTTCCGGATAGGTGGTATCCGAACCATAAAATATAACCTGACCGAATTTATAAGTGACACAAGTTACACTTGAAAAAAGAACGCGGCTGTCACTTTAATTTATTTGTGTTATAAGATTATGTGTGCCAATAAGTTTTTTCTAAAATCTGTGAAATCTGCTTAAGACAGACCCACAACATATACTTGGATATTCTTATATTATTATGCTCAAAGGGTATTCAAATTGATGGTAATCTTGTGCATGTAAAATGAAGCTTCTTTTTGTAATTTGCAAACAACGTAAACAAAATAAATCTTTTCTGACATGTGCCATATAAATTGGTAAAAATACTGTACATGCATGCATACTGTGCATGCTTCGTTGGTCTAACGGTTGTTGTATGGACCGCTCATCGTGAGGCCACGGGTTCGATACCCGGGTCAGACAAAGTGTTACATGGAATTTTACTGCTTGGAAATGCTCAGAAATAGTATGCCTGCCAGTGTGCATATGGTGATAAACTCAGCCTCTATCACATTGGATCCTTTATAACATCCTTGATAGGAGACTATATGCGTAACTCTATGATATGTTTATTATATTTAATTGTATCAACAGTTACGTACAGGAGACCATGTCGTGACATGTCACCGGAATGTCTGAAAAGTTCTTTGCAGTCAGCTATACCACTCTTTGCCGAAGGTGCAGAAGAACTGGGGCTGGAAGCCTTGGATCCTTATATACTGGAACAATTAAACCTGACACTGTCCGGCATAAATATTCAATTCAATGAAGGCTACGCGAGAGGATTAAAAACGTGCATCGTTGATTTTGCAAGGTATTTAAGTTCAGTACCTTTGTGTAAAGTTTTTGAAGATCCAATGAACCGTTTACTTAAGGATTAACATATTATATTAGCATAAGTAATAAGTAATATTTCATTTAAAGGATTTGTTCAGTTATACAGATTACATAATACATAATTAACAAACATGCAGTATGTAGCTATTGGTGAATTATACTAAGAAACAGTTGAAAAAGATATGGGACCGGCAGGATAACTGTTTCTTAGTATAATTTGCTAAGCATAGCCAAATGCTATAAAAATAATCAATTAGAAATTGGTGAATTATGTTAATAAATGGTTTTTTTCGATGCCTAATGAAAGAATTAATAGAAGACATTAACGCATTCGCTCCGGAAATGTGTAATGAATTACACATTCAGCCCAGGTTGGGCAATATTTTTAAACTTTTCGTCATGAAATTCACAATTGCAGCACGGAGTTGCAATTGTGCCCGGTGGTTGGCGACAGGTGAAGTGTGGGTATTGTACACATCTGCCACACCCTTCTGAGTAATATAGGCGTGTTGTTATGTTAAGTTATTTCCTCACTAATGAGGTGAAAAGTTGTATGACAATGACAACGAGACCAAAGTTATTTACATTTCGTTCTTATGAACACACGAAGCAAATACGTACTTTGCTCTATTATTGCACTAATAATTATTGAAATGTCCACAGATTACACAACTATACCCTAGAGACGCAAGTCCATTGCAATCTGACAATTAAGGGCAAATACAAATCATCAGGATCACTGCTCATGTTCCATATTAATGGCGACGGCATGTCTTCTATTAAATGTGGTAAGTCAATCTTTATATCTATATTATTAGCTCGATTAAACGACATTTAAAAGTTAAAAGATAGACATCTTATTTTTTTGATCTGTACTTTCAACACAACAATGTTCTTCCATGACGCTTGCAAATACGTCAAATCGATAAGGCAATTTAAATAACATTATATGTTATTTAAATTATGAAATACGGGTGTTACTCACGTAATGTTGGTCTATTAAGTCGACCGCGGTTTCGCCTATATGTCTAGGCATTATCAAGAGAGTGCGATACGTCGCGCCTGAGTGTGCAAGACTGGCTGCACACTCAGGCGCAGCCAGTCTTGCACTCGTTACTCATTTGTAACATTTAATAATGTTACAAACTCACGTCAGTTTTAATAAAAATAACATTATATGTATTGAATATTCAGGGTTTTTGTTAATTCGACGTATTCCTTGCGAGGTGTTATAGTAGGGACTAAATTAAATAATCTTAACTAATTAATGTTCTGTCAAAATTCAGTAGCTTTTTTAGTTTTATTGAAATATTCTATGTATAAAAATCTCGTGTCACTTAATACTGTTAGTTAATGAACTCCTCAGAAACGACCCAATTCTTATGAAATGTTAATGTTAGAATAGTTGGTAAGGTGATAAGCTATTTTTTTCATTTTGATTAATCGGAGCCGCGTGCAACTGCAAGTAACACTTTAGAAACAATAAAAGTAGCGGCAACGTAAATCGTAATAGAATTTACTGAAATATTGTTCCTCGAAATCTTAAAATCTAGAAACTGGTATATGGTCATGACGATTTCTTTAATCGTTTGTTTCTAATGAATGAATTGTTCCGCTTTGATCAAAAAGCAGGAAAATAAAAAAAACCGATAGCGGGCTTTATCATCACTGATTGACCTTCAAAATCGATCAAAATATCATTAGAAATGTTTACCACAAACCGCGAAATGGAATATATTCAATTATAAATATGCTTTAATGGCCTCTTTAAATTTGAACTTGTTATACCTACCTGTTCTTTTACAGACAATCTAAAGTTACACAGCATTCTCAAGCTCGGGTCAAAAGTAAAGGATGGGCAGAAATACTTAGACATTCAGAAGTTGGTGGTGAAGCACGCTTACGATGGCAGAGTCTCCTACGACATGACCAATCTCTTCAAGGGAAACCCCGAAATGAGTAAGTAAAATATCGCCTCGTTGAAAATCTCTTTTAAATACTTAAAATTTTTGCTGAATACAACTTTGCCATGTAGGTTTGTATCGTACTTAAGATAGGAACAAATGGATGAACGTGACGTCACGAAAAGACGTAACACACAGTTTAGAAATTTGGGGTCCAGGCAAGAGACGACTGTAGTTGGTTGGTTAAAGCGACTGCCCGGTGTTCAGAAGGTCGCAGGTTCAAATCCTGCCGGTTTATATATTTTTCATCTGTTTCTTAGTATACTTAAAATAGCATTTCAAAACCACTTATCTGGCCCTATTACTTTAAATAGCTTTCACAATAGGCACTAACTAATCTCATGTAAGAGGTGAGCCGGTGATGCCTCCTCTTTTGAACTTGTTCACAAAAACTCACGTTCGTTCGATGTGGGCGTAGCATAAAAAATAAAACTACTATTTTAAACGTTTGTAGCGAACTGACGTGATGGTAATTGGTAGCTACATCAACAATTCACAAGAATATATTGTGACGTCATATATTATGATGTCACTTGAGGCTGGCAGTAGTCCTCAGACTACGGCCTCATATCTCAGGAATTTCAGGGCTAGATCTCTACAAGCACTACCATGTGGCGACAGTGCTTTTGCCCTCCAGCTCATTTACAAGAGTTGTACCACCATAAAAAAATATAAAAAATCTGTGCTATGTTTAAATTCACAATTCACTGTTTTCAGGTAAAGCAGTGCTGAAATTCATGAACAGTAACTGGAAGATGGTGGCAGAGGAATTCGGTACTCCAATCGTCGACTACGGGGTCAAGTCTATCATGAAAAATGTAAAGCGGTTCTTTGAAGTCGTTCCTATGGAAGAACTTGAGAAATTATAAATATTACGACGACTGGATGGTGGAGTGGGTAGTGTACCTGCCTGCGACGCCGAGGTCGTGGGTTCGATTCCCACTTAAGACAAATCTTTGTGTGCATGAACATGGGGGTTTGTCTTAGTCTGGGTGTTTCTATGTATAATAAGTACGTATTTACAAAAAGAAAAGTATATATGTATTAATATCAGTTATTCTAGTACCCATAATACAAGCTCTGCTTAGTTTGGGACTAGATGGCGCTGTGTGTGAGTTGTGTAATATTTATTTATTTATTTATTTTATTTATTAAAAGACAATAAAAGCATTATTATTTATTACAATAAAAACTCATCTAAGTATGATTACACATCAAATAAAGTTAATTATTATGAATAGTTGGTAACAACTGAGTAAATATGTATATAATAATAGAATATGAATACATAATTTTATTTTATGAAATAATAATTTTATTTAAATTGCTCGACCTGACCGCTTCACTGTGCGAGCAGTTAATATTTCTCCACTACGAAAAACAAGAGTTGCCTCTAATATTGTTTACTGTACTAAGATTTCAGAATATTTTATTACACATTGTATTCAAACTCCTTTCAAAAATACACTCGTTAAAGATAAGACAAACACAGCGTTACACACAACAATTAAATACAAACTACATCTTGCACAGCTCTTCTGCCTTATTGTTCAGTTTCTGAATAGAGTATAAATCAGATGATCCTTCTTTATAGGTAATTGTACCGAATCAGTATTTTACTACTTCATTGCTAGAAAAGACGCGAGCATTTCTATTTAGGGATGTAAATAATGCAAATGTAGCGTAAGCCCACGTACTTTATTATTTATTGTGGAAGGTACTAGAAACTAATCACTCATCGTAACAAGTTTTGTGGTTCATTTACACAAATATACAATGTGGTCGGTCACATTAGTAAATGAAATTATTCTTCGTATTAGTAATGTATGACGACATTTAAACAAAGTGAGATATTTGTATAATTACGATCAAGTACGTGGTTGCTACACTAATGAATTTCAACATTAACGTTATATCTACGGAAAACATGTCGTAGATGTAAATCCTTAGCGGCCAAGCCTCAACCAGCTCCATGAATGCTTTGGACTGTACTCTCATCGTCTTCGGCAGGTCGTAGTTCATTATCACCTTGTTAATCAATACTTTGCTCTCGTTACGAACAAGAAGCAGGCGCTCACACGCTAAAGACATCATCGCCACGGTGTAAATGGCGCTGAAGCACCAAATAGCAATATTTATCAACGGCCCAGAGTATCCATCAGGTTGCCGGTAGTAATACAGCGACGTCCAAATCGTAAGCACAATATAAATAAATGTAAATAGGAGAGTCATGAAGATTTGGAAATTAAAAACCTCATTGATCATAGCACAAATCTTACCGATTAGATCGTACATTGTAGCCAAATCGCGTATCTTCAAATTCGTATCAGATGCACGTCCAATGAAATTGAACTTTTCTTTGGTAGCAACCTTTGTGTCTCTAATAGTGAAAATCGTGACGTTCTTTTTTTCTTGTTCTTCAACAAACGTCGATACATAGTTGTTAACTAATGACAGTCTATCCTTCAGCATTATGATCATTTTACAGAACGCCACAATCTTAAGTTTCTGAAGAAGGTAAAGAGGAAGGGCAACTAGTGACGAAAAACTGAGTTCATCGGACGTCACAAAGTCTGCAACTCCGTTGATTGCATGAGTAACAAGGAGAAATACCACGTACTTGATAGTTTGAGAAAAAGATTTCTTGTAAAAGTTTGTAGAAGTTTCGACGCGCAGCATCGTGTCTAACTCCGCAAAAGCTGTAAGAAGACTGATATTGGTGGCGTCGACGAGGAATGACGAAGTGATTGCAGAAGTTACATATTGTATGATGATTACAATACCTGGGACCTCGTCCACGAAATCTACGATTTTCTTAGTGCCGGTAATAGCGGTAGGCAGACTCAGGGTGCTGAAGAATAGAGTTATGTAACCGGTGATAAAGACCATGCCGAAAGTTTTCATTTTCCAGTTAGGCGATTTGAGCTCTCCATTCTTTATGCGGAATACAAATATCCCATAAATATTTTCCCATGCGTATATGGGTTTTACAGTGTGAACGATGTTGATGAGATTTTTTTTACACTTCGTTTCGAAAGTATCTTCATCCTTTGGTTTTTCTTCCGTCATATTTTATCTTGAATATTCAAAGGCGTCGGCTTTGTTCCGTATTGGGATTGGAATTGAATTATCTTGTTCCAATAATGTGGAGTCGACCACGTTCATAAAATTTGTTCCATTACGGTAATGAATTGCTTGATGAAAGTATAAAATATTCATGTTCATGGTCGCCTCGCGCGCTGATGAAGTATCGAGGTGTCATATCAATTATTTAAGTAGATACATATAGACTTTATAATATTGCCTGTGAATTCCTCTGTTCTGTATCTACTTTAAACTTATATTGCTATTGGACCTATACTCACCCTAAAGTACGGCTACACGTTCAATCTTAATTATTTGCGAAAACTTTTTGTGCAAACCGGTAATGATGTTGTGCCGCTATGAGCTCCATCTTACTTGCATTTATTAAAATTTGCATGCATTTAAAAATTGTACAAACTGTTTGCGCAAGTAAGATGGAGCAGCCGGAACACTTTACTGACAAAACATCTTACCCATCTAAAAAAAGCTGAAGGCTAGTCAAAGATTCATTGTTACGGTGATAATTTAAATTATGTATAAATAATGGAAACATACCACATGATGGTTATTTCCTACTACAACCCCAGAACGTCGAAATGCCAAAATATCACGTCACCTGTGAAGTCTGCTTATACTGGCACAGTAGGTATATAAGCAAGTTCGGGCTAATTTCAATCTGGCACAACAATAACTGACGAGTGAACAAATTAGTCCAAGGATTATGCAGAATTTTGCTTCTGGTCTGAGTCTCGTTTAGAAAAGCTCAATCGCTCTAGTAGGATAAAAAGTACAGAAACCGTAAAAACTCTGTCTGTCTGTCTGTCTGTCTGTCTGTTACGCTTTCCCGCTTAAACCTCGCGACCGATTTTGATGAAATTTGGTACAGACAATCTTTAGACCCTGAGACAGAACATAGGCTACTTTTTTTTAAAAAAAAAAGGGATGAAGGGGTTGAAATAGAGGTTGAAAGTTTGTATGGGATTTCTTAATTTTAAAAGATAAAACCATGAATCTTTATATTTAAGTACTTGATAAGAAATCATTCGCTTTTGAAGTTTATTTCCTGCCGTCTCGCGTCGGTCGTAGTCGCGTACATTCGCCGAAGTGTGGCGGCATCTGCGGCAGGCATCGTTGTCGGACGCATGCGATTAGACAAATTTGCGCTATAGAGAATTACATTTTTCGATCCAGTAAAATTATTTTATTGTTTCGTATAACTTTTTAAGTGTTTTTTTATTAATTAGGTCCTGTAAATTAATTTTGTTCATTTTGTTCATACTTGATATTTCTTTTAGTTTATAGTTATATATGTAGGTTAGATAGTTTCCTTTACTTAAAAAAAATCCGATTTGCTTTTATTTCCTTTTTTCCCTAATAGGGTATTTTTAATCTAATAGGTCGTAGTAGGTAATAATATTATTATACAATAAAATACAAACTTAACTTTGCGGTTTGCTCCTGAACCGCAAAGTTAAGTTTGTCGTAGGTTATAAATGACCTATGACAAACTTATGTTTGCGGTTCGACTTTTAAATATAAACCGAAAGGTTTATTTTTATATATAAGTCGTACTGTATAGATTTTAATTTTAAAGTATTGGTATAGGTAGTATATTTGATATTGTACGTAGTGACCGTAGGTTATTTTATAATACTGTTAGGTAGGATAAGACATTCGTATAGATATTAGTTTATAGGGATTTTGCTTATTTATTGAGTTTAGATTAGTTAATATCAGAAATAGGTTTATTTAGGTAGGTAGGAATTTTGTTTTCTGTTATTGAGTTTTTTTATTTATGTACCTACCACACAGATGAAATCGCGGGAGATAGTTTGTTTGTTCAGAAAGCGCTAAGTTTAAAAACAACTGGGTGAATTTTGATATTTAACATTACGCTAAACTCTACGGGCTGTCTCGGACGCACGTGTCGCAATTTCTATTATTTCGAAATTTGAAGTAGTTTCGAAGTAGGTACATGAGTTGTTCCTATTTGTCTGTTTTGATTTGTTTGAATATTATTTTCCTTGAGTTTTTGTCGTATATTTGTTTTGGTCGGTTTGGTAATAGATAGGTAAGTAAGTACATGAGTTGTACCTACTATTGTTATATTGACATTGTTACCTTTAGCATTCTTTGTTCATAAAACGACATCCACGCGGACGAAGTCGCGGGTAACAGCTAGTAGAAAATAAAATCACTAACAGCGCCCTCTATACATTGCAGTATCAATTAAAGTTTACATTGTATACCGGTAGATGTCAGCTATTTTAGCACATTTTAGTTCTGCTATTCAACACAAGATGGCACTGACGTAATATGTTATTAAGCATAATATTTAATATATTATTTGGATTTATTAAGAAAATAGAAAGGCTTATCATTATTTGCTTAAAATGTTATTATTTAGTTGCATTTGAAAACCATGACGTGTTCAAAGACAACGGACTATTCAAACTTACTGCAAATAAAGCTTTCTGCCTTGTAAGCTCGTTAACCAAAGCTCAATCACTAGCTAGTCTTATTAAAATGCTGTTCCGTTCAGTTCCTGTCGTTGATAGAGCTGCAGTTAAATCACGTTCAGTAACTCGGTTACGATTGGAGGTGAGGGATCTTCTTCTTCGTCGTGTCGATGGCTGAGTCAAATTATATTTTGACTTGCCATCGTGGTGAAAGGATTAGCCAATTCGGTTTGGAGAACTCGCGAATTGCCCGGGTGCGCCGGACGTAGGGAATCTTTGTGTACGTCACTCGCGGAGGCTCCTTTCATGCACCCCAGGTGAGGGATAACTGCCGGCGATTGACTCCGGTCAATCAACTCTTATTACGGCACATATCTGCCTCGATGGTCTAGTGGTTAGCGTATGCCACTCAACGCGAGGTTTCGGGTCGGGCAAAGTGTTATTTGTGAACTTTCCGTCAGGATTCACAATAGCAGCACGGAGTTGGATTTGTGCCCGGTGGATAGTGATAGGCAATCCAATGGGACCTAAACATAACAGGTGCAATGTGGGTGTTGTACACCTCTGCCACACCCTTCTGAGTAATATAGGCGTGATGTTATTTATGATACATACACATAAAGATTTAATGTATTTTTTAACCTACCTAATACAGAAAACAAGGTTAGTAATTACTATTTACAGGTCATTAACATCCACAATATAGGTACAGTCGGCCAATGAGTTGGGTATGGAGGGCAAAACTTCTAAGTCATAGTGAAGACTTACGACACCGATAAGTGAGTTATACAGGGTGTATTTTTGAAACGGGGCAGTAAGGGCAAGTACCTTAACCGTTGCAGTTACAGCAAAACGTTCTTAAAAGACCTTCCCTAACTTTTTGGGACATTTTGAACTGCATTCACAGATTTTGTAAAAAACTTACAGTTAGCAAAAAAAATGCAAAAAGTTAATTTTTTTTTTTTATGCCAGTCGATTCTATTTCATGTGGGGATCAAAAAACTCTATGGGAACATTTTAGCTTTCAGTACTAGAAAAGACAGAAATCGCCAAAAACGTTTCCGGGTCATTCTTCTAGAAACGTTTTTTAAGCGGCAACGCCTTAAAAGAATATAAATTGAAAAGTCAGCAAGCCACTTTTTTTTTCGGGAAAATCTTTCATCTTCTCCTATTTGGGTTATTAATTATTATTCGAATATCTTTATATTTAATATCAGAAAAAAATTAAAACACCCCCATTCTTTGATTTTCGTGGAGTGTCCCAAACCCCGATCTAGTTACTTAGTAAATTATATATTTTAAACTAAACGGTACAAACTTATCAAAAATAAAACATAAAGTCCTAAGAAGTTGACAATGCTATGAAAAATAAGATCATAGTCCTTAAATAATTACATTATTTAAAAAAAATAAAAATGTTACTGTCCCGGGGTAGTTACTGATTTGCGTGGATCATTGTAAATTCACTTGTACATCCCTAACTTCGCGGCCCGATGTTGCCTCATCCTAATTCATGTTACAACTAGCCGCGCTCCGGCTTTCGGGCAGAGTGCTTGTATGACGACGCGTTGAGATTCCGAAAAATTGAGGTAAGAACTTCGTTTCGTGGGTATGGTTTCTCAAAACTTTGATTTGCGTGGTACAATTTTCTCCGGTGTCTGTGAATTTGTTTATTGAATTAAATATTGTAGCTAACAAATTTATGGTAACGTAACTTATATTCAAAACACAGTACGTTTGCTTAAAAGGTTTTTATATATTTTCAGAATAAAAGATTTATTTTGATTTCCGTGGTCGTGATTTGCGTGGTTTACGTGGTAGTTTAGACCCACGTAAATCAATTATTGACCATGCAAGTGAAATAACTTTGAGTTTTGTAATAGTATGGTATGAAAATATTTTTTTATTACTTTAATTAAATATAAATTTGTTTAAATCAGACTTAAAATGACAAAGCTGATGAGGTTCTGATTTTGTCAGTACCTAATAATAATTGAAATAGTATCAGATTAACTAAAATTGTAATAAATTATTTATTAGACCAAAATGCCATTAACAAGAGAGGAAAAATTAGAAAGAAAGAAGCTATCTGAAAGAAGAAGAAGAGAGAGGCCTAAAATAATGAAGAATTGAAGGCCCAAAACCGGGCAAGATATTATAAAAGAAAAGCTGAAAAAAAAAATTAGTATTCATGACTTAAACCGTCGCGAACAAAAAGCTAGACGAGCGAAAAGTCGAATAAGTGCCCGAAAATATAACTTGAAGAAAAAAAGTCAAGCTAAACATTGTCTTAATGAAAAACTTAATAAGTTTTTCAATAATATAAAAGTACCGGCAATTCACCCGTGATCCATGGAAGAAACTTCAACTCCATATCTTTTGACTGATTCTATTATAAATAAAGCTTTAAAAAAAACTATTTCTGTGTTAGTTACTTACTTATGCTTTTACCTGATGACTTAATGACTTATTTGAGAAAGTTACATTTAAAAAAATCATTATCGTGGAGTGTTTTGTGATTTGCGTGGCATGCATTTTTTTAAACTCGATTATATATGTAAGTATATCGCTCATTGAGGTGCCACTTCTATAAAAAATATTACTTTTACGTATATTTTAAGAAACTGATGCCGATTTAAGATAAATATTAAATTTAAAAATTGCCACGCAAATCACCAAAGAATGCCTTCCTCGAAGAAGCACCCTTCCCAAACATTTCGGCAACAGAAACGAATTTCTACGATGGTCTAACTTTTTGTTATGGCCTGGAAGTGGGTAGAATTGACTGTAAAGTAAATAAAAAGAATTTTTACCCTCAAATTTCGAATTTGATTCGAAAATCTGTGTGTTATACTTAGTTTCAGCTGAGAAACTTCGTATGAGTTATTAATAAGGGATTTTCGCTAAAATGTCTTCTAATCGTGAAAAATTGACTTATTAGAAGCGTATTTTGAAAGAACCCTGCAATTCCAGGTTTTTCAAAAGATTTGTAATAACCTTTCTTGTTGGCACATGCCGCAACGGATACTTATTGCGGTACCACACTAATGCAGCTCCCGCATTTCGATTATTGACAAAATACGCTTCTAATAAGTCAATTTTTTCACGATTAGAAGACATTTTAGCGAAAATCCTTAATTAATAACTCATACGAAGTTTCTCAGCTGAAACTAAGTATAACACACAGATTTTCGAATCAAATTCGAAATTTGAGGGTGAAAATTCTTTTTATTTACTTTACAGTCAATTCTACCCACTTCCAGGCCATAACAAAAAGTTAGACCATCGTAGAAATTCGTTTCTGTTGCCGAAATGTATGGGAAACGTTTTTGGCGATTTCTGTCTTTTCTAGTACTGAAAGCTAAAATGGTCCCATAGAGTTTTTTGATCCCCACATGAAATAGAATCGATTGGCATAAAAAAAAAATTAAACTTTTTGCATTTTTTTTGCTAACTGTAAGTTTTTTACAAAATCTGTGAATGCAGTTCAAAATGTCCCAAAAAGTTAGGGAAGGTCTTTTAAGAACGTTTTGCTGTAACTGCAACGGTTAAGGTACTTGCCCTTACTGCCCCGTTTCAAAAATACACCCTGTATATGAAATACAAACTTGCATATCTATTACAGTCAGTTTTTACTATGGCGTAGACGTTTTTGCCCTGCATACCCAACTCATTGGCCGACTGTACATATAGATAGACACTACTTGTAGGGAAGTAAAGATACCGTAAGGAAGCGTAATGCTTTTTCGGTCGAACTTGTTCACAAAAGCTCTACAGTTGTAAGTCTTGTTAAAATCTCGTAAACACCATTTATTGCCACCAAAATCTTTCTAGAGATTTCTTTGTACGCGTACCTATTGATATAATAGCCCTATCTATTCTGAAAAGAAGACTTTCAGCCCTTATCTGCCGGTTTAAAGGGTTAAGTAAAGGAAAATTAGCAATATAAGCGAGATGCGTCATATTTTGTTCCAGTTTTCGCAAAACTTACAAACATGACAACACAAGCCTATGTTACCCAGAACGATGTACCTCTCGCCATCGACAGCGAGCTCATCCTCACACACTCAAACAAATATCGTCGCGCACAGTGCGGTTCGCGAGGAATTTTCTCCCACGCACGATAAAGTTGTGGAATGAGCCCCCTGCCAAGGTTTTTCCAGGAGAATACAGCATGGGGTTCTTTAAAAAGAGTGCAAATAGGTTTTTAAAGGGTCGGCAACGCACGCGTGATGCCTCTGGCGTTGCAAGTGTCCATAGGCTACGGTAACTGCTTACCATCAGGCGGGCCGTATGCTTGTTTGCCACCTCAGTGGAATGAAAAAAAAAAAAGGATGTCACAGAAGTGTATTATAATTAGCTGAATCAATACATAACGTCACGCCTACGGGATATAATCCTACCCACACGCCCACCACTGTGACGCCAGGATCTACAGCGGTAACCAACTGAAAGGCACCGTGCATGACACACGGGCAATCCCAGGGATATTACGTGTGGCAGAAGGTGTACAACACCCACACTTCACCTGTTATATTTAGGTCCCATGGGATAGGGGGTGAACCTATCGTCATCCTCCGGGCATAATTCCAACTCCGTGCAGCTATTGTACATTAATAGCTGAATCCGTTAGATATTATATCAGTATACTGATATTAATATCAGTATTTTAGTAAGGTTAGGACGTCTCTACATGACACGTGACTCAGACATGAGACCTAAGTAAAAAGTATTCAAATTCAAATTCAAATTCAAATCATTTATTTTCATAGGCCCCAGGAGGCGCTTGAACACGTCAAAACATTACAAAAAATGATATAAAAATAAATCATAAATAATACTAAATTATACTAATTACAATGATTTGAATAACCGGGGCTTAGATTAATTTTAATCAAACTGTTTAGAATCGAATTAAAATCAATCCAAGTACCAGCTCCGATGGGTATTTGCATTATGAGAAGAGCTGGTGAGAAACTCATGTGCACCATCTTTTAAAATGAAAAATATAACAATATAAAAGTACAAATAAAAGTCACATAAGAAGAGGAATTCATTTCCAAATACTATTATATTATCATTTATTTATTATTGCTACTGTTTATTGAGTATTGAAACATGACGTACAAAACTAGATACAGCAAGTTTCTTCTTCACTCATGGCGCCAAATACGTGGACTGTTGTATCATTGTATGTCTATTTACGTACCTACATTTCATGCAACTTAAACCTATATACCAAGCTCGATTATTATCAACCTCCGTGGTGCTTTGCAAACTGGCTCCTTAAAAAAAGGCGTACAAAAACGACGTCTTTTCAAATGTAGTCTATTTTTGTGTGTCTGAAGCTGTTATTTATTAAATTACAGTGAAAACATCATCGAGTAGGAAAGTGTTGGAGTTTGCAAGAACTGTCAGCGGTCTCAGCTGTGTTGCGGACCTGCGACGCCATATCGACCGCGCACTCCGATAGGCCCGGGACACGACATTGTCGATACTAAGCTTTCGTGACTGATGCTACTTTGTTTTGAGTAGGATGAAGCTATAAATTAATGGCTACCATTCAAAGCTGCACTTACAATATCTCTTTTTTAGTTCTAATTTTAAGCTCAATATAGAAAGTAGCTAGATGATTGCCTCGTGGATTAGTGGGATAAATTGCGAGAGCTCAACGTGAGGTGTCGTGTTCTATCACCGGGTTTTATGTTTGGATCTTAATCAGTAGCAGCATTTAGTCTGGAATCGTGCCCGGTATATGGCGATAGGTTCACTCATCACATGGGCCTAAACATAGCACGTGAATTCATTTAACCATCCGAATCACAAAAATTTGTTCGTTGTTCACTTCTGTCATACGCTTCTGGTAGGGAAGTCAGTCTCTTGAATGGAAAAGTAGTCGAAAAAAAGTGATTAATCTTATTTCAGCTAAATTACTAATTACTAAATCTATGGCCGGCTAATGGTGGAAAAAGAGCTGTTTACAGTTTGTCTATAAAGTCGTGACATTAAATGATGGCGCTGCTGACATGCATGTAGCAACCCTATATAGTGTGACTAAAATGATTTTGATACTATAGGCTGACCGTTTAACTCGCGTATCGCCCGCGCGGTGAGAAGGGGGCGGGGCGAGATGTTACCGGGTGGGTGAGAGGGGTGCACGGTGCAAAGAGCTCACGTCAAGCGCGGCAGTGCGCTGGCAGTGCTCGCAGCGCACGGTTGGTATTTTTGTTACGGACGCTTGGACATTAACGCACAAGGTAAACGGTTTACCAAGATTAATCCCAAGATGAATCGCTCTCCCTGTTTTGCAAACAAAATCAACAACGTCCGTGTTGTTGATTTTGTTTGCAAAACAGGAAGAGCGATTCATTTTGGACACGGCACGCATCGTGAGGAGGTTTCTCCCTCTGGTGCCCTAACCATCGGCGGCTTGGTCCCTGCACCTGATGTCGGCGGGACACTGTTTTTATATTTTTAAATGTTTTTTTGTATTTTTTATAAATCATATTTTTAAAAATATATAAAATAAGTTAAGAGATAAATAAAGAAAATAATAATAATAATTGTAAAATTTTGAAAATGTTATTTTTTCATTAATAAGTTAATTTTTCTTAAAATGTTCATTTTTTCTTTAAAAATACAGATACTACAATTATATTTTTTACTTTGCATAAAATGTCTATCTTGAGATAAATCTTTGGATCAATGACTCCGTGTGTAGCCGTAGTAGTCCGTTACCTACCCCCGCTCACTTCTTACGTCGCAGGCGATACGCGCGTTAAAGTCGGTCTATAGCAGTTTGTTCAAGTAAAGAGTAAATATATAAGACACATTATACAGTCATATTTTGTTACTGTTTTTATTTACAGTAGGTTTAAACGGTAAATAAGGTAAGGTCTTTATAAAGTTTTAGTATATAAGCATTTTTAATTGAACCAGAATAAAATTATTACACATAGTTAAAAAAAAACTATGATTTATCACTCTCACTCATCATCGGATTCCAAATATTCAAAATCAAGAAACGTTACGTTGCCACTTTCATCAGCAGCGCTGTCATCTATAAAGCTGCTGTCACAACTGCTGCTATCATCGCCTAAGCGAATAATCAATTCGTCTATGTCTCGATACAGATGACGTCCTCGCTCGTAGTACTCTTTTTCAAGCGTCTCCACGTGATGGCAGCAGTTTTCCATGATTCTGGTGTAATGCTGTTGAAGGCGTCTTCAGCAAGTTGCTTCACATCGCGTGACCCAACATTTTGTGCTGCTACTTTTTGTTTTAGGTTAGCCCAAATGAGCTCAATGGGATTCAAATCACAGTGATACGGCGGAAGCCGTAACACTGTGTGCCCGTATTCTCCTAAAAGTTCATCAATGGCATAGATGGTGCGAGGTTTGTTTATTTTCACCAAACGCAGTAAATTTCGCTTCCTGAGTGTAGACCTTTAACTTTCCATTATTCTTAAAACCTTCGATGACTATCCGCCTAACTGTACTCACTGATTTTCCGGAAAAAAAGTAAAAAAATGTAATGGAATGAAAACAATAACTTATTCACATGAAGCAATTAATTCAAATTCAAAACTGGAATAAAACCGAATGGATTTAGTTGTACCATCATAATGTATCAAAAATTATAGTCATACTATAATATGACCTACTCACAATGTCAATCTAACCAAAAAATGTGCAATGTAAACAATGCCTTTTTTGGTCTCCAAATCGTAAATTCAGGCAATTTGTAACTTCGGGCAGATTAGAAACAAACAATAACACGATTACATACCCGTCTTAGATGCTGTCCGCCCATAAACATCATCCAAATCGCACAAAATTCGTCCAGCTTTGTACTCCGCGAAACATCACTGGAAAGCTTTAAAAATCACTTCCCGCGTGCCACTCCGATTTACTTTATTCATTTTTTAATCCATTCTGCGTAGTTCAGTGTTAATTTATTGCAGTTTAACCAAAACAATAAAAATACAAAAGGAAAACCGTTCCACAACTCAATCTTGATGACAGCTGATTTACTTATGTTTGGTGTTGCCAGACACATGATTAATGTTAGTTCTTCAAACATTCATGTCACGATTTATATTATATTGCGTGCATACCGGCCGTTAGATAGTTTCATCGACATCCTTTAAGCGTTCTATCGTAGTAGCAGTTAATCCCAGCCCTAATACCTGACTACTTTATGTGGGAACTGTATGTAGCCGAGTCGGCGCGGCAGTGGACGCGCGACAGACGCGCGGGCTGCTCTACGCGGCCCACCGCCGCATCGGCTCTTCGGCCACCGGCCAACGGCCACCCGAGAGAATTGGCCACTTAAACTCTCACCATGGGTCAAACGGCCGGCGCTGAGTGCACGCCTGACGATGACGATTCCGAACCCCGCATTCGAAACAACCCAACCGAAAAATCTTTGGTAAGTTACCTAACGAGTTTTTTGATGAATAAATAAATTATTCATTTAGCATTAGTCAAAAAAGTTTTCCGGGCATTCCTCCTAAATTACTGTCCTTGGTTTGGTTTATGTAACTTAAAGATGGCATACTTATTTGACCTGTGTAACAACCCTCGTTTACGAAACCGCAAGTGAAAGTATTACATTTAAACTTTTTAAGGAACCTTCTAAGTATAAAGTCTACTTGGCTAATCCAAACTTGTGGTAGAGACAGGAAACAACAATTTGCTGAAGTCTCCGATCTCAGCCTAGCCTTTCTTAAGTCACATACATATATAGAGATACATAAATAAGCTGCGTGGCAATTGAAATAAAATTGTCTTTAGATCTTTCTGTCAAATTAAGGTTTTCTTTATAAATGAAGCAATTTGGCCTATAAAAGAATAAAATTATGAATGAATTTCCAAAGAATGAATTCCTAAATGATAAATTATTGTTTTGTAATGGTTTGAAGTTTGAACGTTAGTCTGTGTTATTTAGCAGGCTATTTGTTTTATTAAGAACATCCAACAATCTGCCGAAGAGGAAAAAAATCCTGTAATAATTCAATGTTGAGTCATCTGAGACTCATAGCAAAATATGTTATATTGCTAACGCACCTTTCGATTTTACGCGGACGATAACTTCAGTGACATAAAATCGTTACCACGACACTCACTGACATGCCTATAACTGAAAATGTATCCTCAAATTTTTTTTTTTAGGAAATCGTAAAATATATTTTTTTAGTATTATTTTTAACTGGTTTCAATAAATGTCCCCATGTCGCACTAGTCTGCATATACATAATCTGGTATGCTAAATTATCTGGAATACTAGAGCTGGCATCTAGCCTTACGGGCTTTTAGATTCCTATCTCATAACACTGGATGCGAAACCTTTGATATTGCCTTTTCTATTAATTGGAGAGACAATCTTATTGTCCTCAACACCCCTAAGTGCCCTTAACGAATCACATGATTCAGACATGACACTTTTACTATCGACTAATTACCGCTTGCCTCTTTTTCTCCTTATTATTAGATATCACGGGATACTTACCATGTATTTTGTTGGAGCAAGTTATACGATATTTCGCAGCTGTTGCAAGATTGATATTGATTGATTGGTTGCTGTTGAAAAAACTCAGCTTCATCTCGATGGTAAAATCAGCGCCGCAACCCAAGCAGCTCACGACATACTATAATAATAATAAAAATGATTTATTTTCTCTTTTCTTTTCACACATTGGTAAAAAAAAATACATTACAATGTTGTACATACAGAAACTGGTGTCTGATTTAGGAGGACCTGTGGTTCAGATCACCAGGAGTATTACTACCAGATTTGTCTTAATGCTAATTTTACAGCAATTACTGAAGTATCAAATAGTACATTGTACACCAAGGGATGAAAGTAGTTGATTTCATTGAGGGTGTAGTTTAGTAGGGCCTTAATACACTCGAAAGAAATCAAACTTTCGCCCGAGTTATACATAGTGCTTTATACTACACCTACAAAGAAAATAAAAAGATTGTGCATTTTTCTCACTTCTCCATTGCAGAAAATCTGCATACGCTTTATTATATCTGATCCTTGACTTTTGTGGTAAGAGGTCCTCAATCACTGCTTGAGCAGTTACTTTCAATTCCTCCGGAGTCAATAAATCGTCAGTATCACTATCACTCGACATAATATTAAGTTCTTGCAACAAATTGTTTATTCAAAAGTTTTAAAATGATGAGGAATTTGGAGCGAAATGCAAAAATTTTCACAATTTCTTCTTTCATACGCGCATAGAGACACGGATAACAATCGCATGCAGCCAGCTACACTTTATGAAGTTGATTTGTGAAAAAACGTTTGTAATTATTTTGTAACAGGTAATAATAGTGATTTTAGTGGTTTATTTATGGAGTTATTATATAATTAAGTTACATTAATTTATTTATTTTTATAAAAATAGTTATTTTATTCTTTTAATATTCTTTTTTATTTATGGTTTACCAAAAAGTACAGAAAACAAAATGAAAAAAAAGGAATTTAAAAATAAGTTCATTACTCCCATGGGAGTAATGAATTTAGGAGTAATATTTCAGACCTCTAACATACATTACATGTTGCTTTTCAGAACTCGTCTGAAAAGACTAACTTTCTTTGATAGATATTCTCCGTATTAGATACTGCAAAGAGGTACTTTCTACGTTTTTTTATTACTTGCAACAATGTTGCGCTCCTTCGCCCGTATGTCTTAGGTAATAGTTTGGGAGGATATTTTTTACCGTGTTCTTGCATGTGTATCAAGGGTACTAAGCGACTTTGCCTTTCATAGTTCAGATTATCCAGTTCCAGCACCTCAACTCAATAGCAATTTATTAATATGTCTTCATTTTTTGTAAAAGCTTAGCAATAACCGGGGGTTGTACTTGGATGCATTGCTATAATGTGATGAACAGGGATAATCGTTGGTTTGTGCCTCTCTACATCTAGAGTAAAATGGTTATAGGGCCTCTGTGCTGTTGACTTCGACCCCACGCATGCCTTTTAAAAGTCCGGGACACTATTTGCCCGATATATGGTAACATAAACTAAAACACAAATAATAATAGACAATGTAAGAAAAAATAGTATGAGGAGAATTTATAATCGCAAATGAAGCCAAAACATTTTTTTTGGGAATTCTCTCCTTTGGGTTTGTACATAAAACATCCATATCCATTAGTATACATATTACGGTACAGTAATGGTTTCGACGCTATGCCTCGGACAGACAGACAGACAGACATGGCGATACTATATGGGTTCCTTAAAGGTAGGTACTACATTAAAAATATTTATGAAAGCAATAAAAGTCTAATTACATTTGTGTCTGTCTATATGACGTTCTGTATGTTTGTACGGGGTGTAATGGCAGCATCGAACCCACCACCTCTCGATCGTAAGTCCGATGCCTTATCAATTGCGCCACGGCCGCTATGAGCAATTGTAGATTTATTGGAATTCCGCTCAAATAAGTCGTTAATATGTATTTTTTAGATATCAAATTCCAACTGCCTCGACAGTCTAGTGGTTCGATTCTGCGAAGTGGTTATTTGTAAACTTTTCGTCAGTAACAATTAATTATAAGGATTTAATAGTACTTAAATCCATTCTCATGTTCTGTCACAGAAATTATTTGTCAAAGAATAGCTATTGAATGTACATCACTGACTTAGAATGCAAATCAATTATGATATTTTTTTTACTGCCACTCTACTTGTAACCAATGCTGCCCTACCTGAAATTCGACTCTAATCGCAGCCCTGGGGTACCCAAAAAAAGATTCTTGTACAAAATATTTTCTTTCAAGGGAAAATCTCACTGCAAGTCCAACGCAAAGCGTTTGGGTGCCCTCCCTGGACCTGGTGCCCGGGGGGATTCACCCCTTCCGCGCCGGGTTAGTCCGCTACTGTACCCAGGACAGGTTAAACACAAGCGTAGTTGCGTAGTTGCTTATTTTTTTTAAATATTCAGTATTCCAGGCCCAACATCGATCTTTCATTTTACACAGAAGTGTTGAGTTTTTATCATTTATTTTGCATCTCTATTAGGAGACAAAAACATTAATTAATGTGCAACACATCGTGCAGGAACATGGAAAAAGAAAATAGATGTAAGCGAATGTCAATCTTTTTCTTAGCGAAGTTGTGTTTAAAGATATTTATTCTCAAAAGAACTACCTACATTGAAGTTCACTTAGATGAGATGTACATTATTATAACCTTATAGGTACTGTTATATATTTTATTCTTGCTCTGGCATGCATTATACAACAAAATATCTAAAATAAATAATTCTATAATATTTAAATTAATGTAGGAAAGTTAATGATCATTAGGTTCTTAATGTAGGATAATAGGTATCAAAATAACTAAAGTGGTTAGTTAGATTAATGGGTTATATTTACTCGCAAAATCCCCTAATCTTTAAGATCCTCCACTAATTACTTGCTGTCTTAATTGTTTTAACTTTCCACATACTTAATTATTGTTTGCCACATTAACTTGAAAATAATATAATTCTGAGTATTGTTCTCTTTTAAGGATAAAGGAAGGAGATAAATTCACATGACTTGCAATCAAAAACAATTTTCGCGCCGTACGCACTTCGCGCGTTTTTGTTTGAAAAATTTGCAGTTGTCGGTCTGACAGCGCAAGGAACGGTCCTTTAAATCGCGCACGTTCTGTGAAACGAAACGTCACAGACTCGTAAGCAATCTGTCAAAGTGAATTGTTAATTATTTTTGTTAAATTTTTTTTAATGTGTTTGGATTCTAATAAATAGTCGAGCTTATTTACGGTTATCGTAGTATAGTATATTATCATATTTGTGTTATTAAAATAAACAAGTTGCCAGATTATGATATTGTGCAATTCAAAGTGCATTCAAAATTAAACTTTTGTTATTGTAAAGTAAGGTGTTACATGTTCATTTGTTTTCCCTTGAACTCGGTGTGCCTAATATCAAAACAATCAGTGCCAGTTCCAAAGTGACTAAACGTTCTATTTTTGTTGTTTTCGTGAGAAGTTGTTGAAAGATAACTGAAAATGTCGAAGGTGTCCCTGAACAATATTCCGTCAAACCCTCGCATTAATCGTTTGAGAACATTTTCCAGGGTAAGTAATTAGTAATTTAATATCGTTACACACACTCTTAAATGCGTTTAGGGAATATACAGTCATTTGGATAATTTGAGGTTACGTATTGTACGTACATATTTGGGTGGGACAGTGGGACTAATGAAATGTGCTCCTTCAAAATTGTGTACCATGGTTTTTTTTGCAAAGAAAACCTCTAATAATCACAGTATATTTACTGCAAAGAAATACTTGTATTATTATAGATGCAGTACAATTAGAAAATAAAAAACAAATTTAGAAATATTATTAGCCTACAATTAATTTTAGCTGTTATTCTATCAAGACTATGACAACAGACAAGATATGTATCTAACTAATAAACATTTAATCAATTAATAATTAGTAGCTAAACATTTACTTATAATTAGATCTGAAGTTATCTAAACTAACAATTAATTTAGTTCAATATTTATCACTCTCATTAACTGTACTTAAAACCCATTAGTCTGAATTACAGATTAAATTAATAGTCTACTTAATAATATTCTTATACTTTAATATGTAAACACTAAGAATTTCAAACTCATTGATTATTATAATATGTCCCAAAACAAATTTTACTAAAGCAAAAAAATATTGTATAAAGCACAGTTGGTGTAGTTGTTTACATGGTCACCTCGCCACTTTTCACTGCGTTGGTGTTGTGCGTTTGCTCCTCATTAAAGACAAATCTTTGCGTGATACTCAAAGAATTGTTCCAACTTTGGGTGTGTTTTGCCTGTAGGAATTAATGTTTGTGAAAACCCCTGAGATACAGGCAAGATTATAAGTGCGCCTGTCATTTAAAAAAAATAACTTAGGGCCTTTACTTATTAGTCGGTACAAGCGATATAAGTATGCCTGTACTACAATATACATAAAATGGTTAAGGCATATTGGTGTTATATTAAACAAATACCAAGCTCCAATATCTTTAATAAAGTGAGTAAAGAACTGATCAGTGGAATAAGAGTAAAAGCCATAGAATGAAAATAAATTTTAGATTTTGTGGGCACTGGCAGTTGGTTGTCTGTTAAAAACTAGTTTAAGCGATTACTATCTACTCAAATTTAGGTGCGTATATATATAAAACATACATACATAATAAATCACGCCTTTATCCCATAGGGGTAGGCAGAGACAATAGATTCAAAACTGGCTAATCATTTATGAATTTTATAAAGACAAGTTGTTCCATATACTCTGAAACTGCCTTTGTTAAATATCTAACAATAAAAATTAATTAAGTACAATGCTAATATGGTGCAAAATCTTATAAGTTAAAGTTAAAATTACATAACTTCTAGTTTTCATTACTGGTAGTTGTTAAAATTTTGTTTGATCTCATTATTAGTATGAATGACCAATTTGTTTGAAATTTCAATTGCCTATAATATATTTGCAGCTATAGTGTAATTTAACTGAATCAAACCACAGCATGTACATCCACAAAAAATACATTATTAACAACACTAGGTACCTAATAATTTATTTCTGAAACAACAACTAATACATTCATCTATTGTCCTATATTAGAAACATGATTTACTTACTAACTATGCATAAGAAATCATATATAAATATAAAACAAGGAAATCAAAGAATAACAAGTACCTTATTAGAATTACGGTTCATTGTATTTTCCATGAACCACAAATAGTTTCCCATGGGATGTAATTGTTTGGTCCTCTTAAAAATGTATGTGACATCAGTTTCATCTAGTTCATACTAGAAACACAATTTACACAACACTTTGCATCATGATCAGGAGAAATTATCGTTCAGAAATAACATTGTCAATTGTTTGACAGAAATGTCATTTTTCATCAGAGCAGTGTTTAACTTGCACACACAACAGTGGTGCAATGAAGATAAAACAATGTAATTGTGTTTTAATGTATATTACATAAAAAAAAAATTGTGTCTAATTTTAAGAAAATAGTATGCATTTTCTATAAATGGAGTTAGTTACTGCAAATGGTGTAAATGTGAGTAACCTTTTTTTTTAATTTTATCGGCAACATTAAATCTGTTGACTCACAGCATTGTTGTGTTGTTATTGCAAATATCCAAATATTTCCATTAGTTTATATTGAGGAAATAATTTTAATATAATATTTTAGGACATAATAATATTATTATCAACATAATTATCTGCATAATATAATAAAAAAGGTGATATCAAAGAAGATAAAATATCACTGGCTTAAAGTAGCTTCAAAAGCAATGACAGATATTGTTTTTCTTTATCATCAGCCACCTAATTTGTAACCAGTGTGTCTCAAGGACAGGCTGCATCATTTCATGAATGCTATGAATTTCCTTTATTCAATTTGGGCTCATTGTAAACAGGCCATGAGGACGTTATTATTATTTCTGACAAAATTTCTGCCACATGGCTTATGATTATCATAAGGCATGTTTTCAATGATAGTTTGTTACTGTTTCTTGAATAGGTTCTGGTATTCCAATACACATCTTTTAATAAATCTACTTTTTATGCAAAAGTACCAATTGATTTAACTATGGTAGCTACTGTTGATAATTGTTATATGTATATGATTGTTATATGTCTATAATGTGTGTTATTGTTATATGATTGTTATATGTCTATAATGTGTAGAGCTCTTGTTGGAGATCCATAATTAATTAAATAAATAAAATAAATAAATAATAAACAAACATCTTAATATTTAAACTTTCATAGAAATTGGACCTATTTAACTTTCGGCAATCGATAGTATTCCATAGTTTAAGATTTTATATGAGTATTTTGACTTTACTGCTATCAATTATTGCTTAGTTAGATAATCGAAATCAACACTAAACGTAATCGTGTAAGATCGAGACTTCTGTTATTCTTTGCTTTTACCAAGATTATGAGTCAAACTGTATTCATCAAAAAATTAGCATGAGTCGAGCCGTAAATCAGTTACATGTAGTGTTCATCTAATTCACTCCCACCAAACAATGTCATCTGTATCATGTACGCGATGCTGTTTACTTACTGCCCTGTTTCGTAACAATCAGCTCCAGCGAGAGCCGACAATTTTATTGGCCCAACTATTATGCGGTCACCGTTTTATCAATGACTGAGTTATTCCGACGCCACTTGATACATGCCCTATGCTACATTTTATAACGCTGCGGCACTACGGGATGTTCTCAATTTTAGTTTTTGTGTAAGTTTTTAATCAGAAAAAGGTCGTTACAGAAAAAAACTAGGTATTTGTGCGTTGCATAATGAAATCACAGGATTTACATTATTATTATCATAGGTTCCTATTCTATCCGAAATATAGCAGGATAAAAGGCAGGGTGCTATCCCCAGGTCCTTCTTTTAAAAAAGCTCTACCACGGATAAAAGGATGTTTCTTTATTCGGCAAAGCTTTGCAAATCGCATTCTGTACCTTTGAATATTGCGACGAACGCTGTCATATCTGCCTATCTCGGCGCAAATGAAATTTCTCCACCACATTCAGGTCGCACACAAACGTAGAATTAGACTCGAAAATATTATTATTTCGTTTCGGATTAAACCTCAATCCAAGTTATTCTGATGACGTGAACGTTGTTTTTAACTTCAAATTGGACTTAGTTATAGCTACTTATTTGCCTTTTTACTTCTGTGGGAAATCTATTGCGGGAGCATATCTGTGAATAGTAGAAATATATAGCGTAGATTAACTTGGGCTCGTAATGCCCACGCGTGGTTTGTTAAGAGGAAACAATTGCTTTACTGTTTTCCATACAAAAGTAATATGGGCTTAACTTTAATATTATTAAGTTTTATAAATTTTTTATAGACAAATCGTGGCCATTTTTTCAAAATTCTTTTAATCATTAATTGAGTTACATACTAACTCAAAAAATAAAATAATAATTTTGAAAAAAGCACTAACAAACATACATTTTAGTGTTTTAGATAAGATTTGTCTATAAAAATAGATAAAAACTGAATTATATTGAAGTTAAACTCCTATTACGTTAGTATGAGAACACAGCGATTGGGAGTATATTCTTAATATTTAAAAGTAGGAACCCTATGTCCATGTCGAGGTTAGGACACCTATTACTGTCAGCCACAAACTAACTAAACATCGGTTCAGTGGTTTGGCCGTGAAGGCGTCACAAACAGACTAATAATTCCCAGTTATAATATTAGAGAAAAAAGATTATCAATAGATATATAAATAAAGCATTTATTTGCAATAAGACAGAGATATGAATCATTTAGTGCAAACATACCTAGTATACCTGCTGGTTGGTAGTTGATATAAGGTGTCTTATCGAAGCGGCGAAGGCGCGCGTACGCCGCGAGCCTAATGCCGCCCTAAGCGAGGCCGCGGGCGGTGGAGGGGGTTTTCCGCTGCCCGCTGATGCCTTCCGCGACGGAGTGACGCCCTGGGTGTGCCCGGGGCGTCGCTACGAGAGGAGGACTGAAGAGAGTCGGGTGCCCGGTCGGAGGTCGGACTGGGCACGGTCGCCGCGGCGAGCCCTGTGGATATAATATCGATCCGGGGCTCGCCGACCCACCATCTTTCGGCGACGAGGGCACACCGCGGGGTTTTAGTGGGTATTCTGTGCCGTTTAACATCGTAGGCACGGGAGTCCCACATAGCCACTCTGCCCGTCCCCCCACGGGTAGGGTGGTATGCGTAAATGCATTTCCCCGCAAAAAAAAAAAAAAAAAAAAAAAAAAAAAAAAAAAAAAAAAAAAAAAAAAAAAAAAAAAAAAAAAAAAAAAAAGGTGTCTTATCGAAAGCAAAAAACGGCTCATACATCTTATCTTAATTATCAAGGATAATACTATACACACAGGTAGAAGATAACATGTTTGTTGAAAAGTACAATAGCTGCTTACCGTTTCAGTCTCGTATTATAAATACTTAATTCAGAATCATTTAAGAGTTGATTCAAGGATATTGCATGTCGACTGTCGACGGGAATTAGGGAACCTCTTACTGAGCGAATAACTAAGACTCCCTAATACCCTAATTACCGGCAGCTTGATCCCTATACTCGGTGTCAGGTAATTAATTTTGATTAGTTGTTGCCCGTGACTTCATCCGCGTGGAATTCGTTATATTAACCACGATTTTGTCCGCGTATTCTACTAATTTGAAATATCTTTTATCATTAGAAAGCTACGTCTTCGAGATACAACGCGGGTGAAGCCGCTCGCGGAATCTAGTCTTTGATACAATTTATACTTTCTTCACGTTATCAACGTATTTGATTTAATGTTATCAAGAACCCTTAAAGTTGATGAAGGTGTTGTTGAAAGCAGATATGTATTGATGATTGGTACAACATTACAATAATGTGGATAGAAGTGGATACAATGTATTTGTAACAGTATAATACATTTTTATACAAGATTTTTAGGTACCTTATGAATGCTGTCCAACAAAAGGATGCGCCTTAGTTGCGAAATATGCAAGCTGCATACGGCATGCAAATTTCTCCAATAAATACAGGCTTATACGTCCAAAAGTTAAGCAATATCTTGATAATATTGGAGGTTCTTATGACACAGCAAAGTCTATTTCGTTAAAAAGTAGGTGGTGGTAACATTTTCGTTCTTATTGAGCTACAAATTAAATAAACCAGAATACCGCAATAATACAAACGTACATAACTGACCTAGAAGAGGAGTGTCTTTGACAATGGCCGTCCTGTACAGGGCCGAAGGAAAACCTCCGTGAAGGCCCGCTATACTCAAGGTTCCCAGGTACATACCTAATCAGAAACATACTCTATCTTCATGTATTTAGAACTGATATTCACTGTTCTCTTCGCTACAAAGTTCACCTAGAGACGTCGTTGTTGGGATACCAGTCACGATATAGCAGTAAATTATTAAAACGATAATCAATCGTATTGTGGTTGTGCGTGTTTTGTAAGCTTGATAAATATTTCGTTTGTGTTCCGGTGTTCCAATGGAAATTGTGTGTAAAATGTCTTAGTAGAATGTCAGTTACATTCGTCCTTGGGTATACATAAAGACTGTGATGGATTTATTTACAAAAACTGTAACTCGATTCATGGACAACATTGAATCTGTTGTGCAGGTACTTAATACAGAAGCGAACAAAAAACGCGTGTATATAAAAATCGGCTCTTTTGTATCTTATTTATGTTGGTTTTAGATGAAAAGAGCGATTACAACATAAAAATTTTCAATTACGGAAGATTACGACTTAATCCTGTAGTTAACGTAGCAGAAAATTTGAGTACATCATTTTATTTTCATAAATAATAATAATAATAATAGCGGGGTGTGTGAAGTCTACCAATCCGCACTTGGCCAGCGTGGTGGACTATGGCCTAACCCTTCTCATCATGAGAAGAGGCCTGAGCCCAGCAGTGGGACATGTATTAAATACAGGGCGTATTTAATACATGTCCCACTGCTGGGCTCAGGCCTCTTCTCATGATGAGAAGGGTTAGGCCATAGTCCACCACGCTGGCCAAGTGCGGATTGGTAGACTTCACACACCCTGAAGCACTTATTAGGCACTCTCAGCCATGCAGGTTTCCTCACGATGTTTCCTTCACCGTTAGCGAGCGATAATTTATATGATAAATACACACATATCTTCGAAAAGACGAGAGGTGTGTGCCGTGGGTTCGAACCTGAGACCTTTAACTTCGCAGTCCTACGGTCTCCCACTCGGCTATCGCTGCTTCTTTATTTTCATGATACAGGGAATTCTGATATTTTTTTCATTTCTCAGTAAGTACAAATTTCCAAGTCCTTAAATCCTGTGTTTGTGAATCCGGTTTTGAATGACAAAAAATATTTTCAATAGTGGGTCAAATAACAGCATTAATTAGTAATTTAATAAGAAGTCTTTATGATAGCGCTTTCAAATTTTATTTCTTATCATACGTGTTTCTCGCAGGTACGTATTGTAAAAAGTGTTAGGTAAAAAACTTGTTATTGTTTTAATTATTTTAATCTACGCTACCTTGAGTCATCACTATCACTCATGTTTACGTCTCGGATAAGAGATGGTAATCACGGTTATAATAAGGCTGGTTTTAGGTTTAAATGCGTAGTCCGTAGGTAGCAATTTATCACATCTGTTACTTTTTAACCGACTTTAAAAAAAAGGAGGAGGTTATCAATTTGACAGTATTTTTTTCTTTTTTTTTTACATGTTTGTTCCCCAATTTTCATCAGGTCACGATCTGATGATGGGATCCTAGATAAATCGAGGACAACCCCTTATTTTTTTTCATATATTACCTTAGCTTTACGTAGATTTGCATGTAGCAGTCAGCATTTTATGTTTCTGAGCTGATGCTGGAAGGTACAACTTCTCAACGGTTAGGAGTACGGGGATGATTATTTAAGGATAGGCATCTAAAGGCCGTTAACTGTATTATTTCAAGTTATACACAGATGAGGCAGAACGTTGAATATTACTTAAGTATTTCTCACTTTTCAGTGCATTTATTGTAATTGAAGTCGGTTTTTCTTGTAAAATATGTGGTTAAAAATAACAACTTATTGAAAACACGTGTATTGTATTAATAAAAAAACGTGCATTTTGCACGATGAAAATTATCCAGCGTAGCAGAAGCTCGTTTCGGATAAGGCTAGTAACAATGCTAAAGGTGGCTTTCACCGCGATAAACCGTAGCTGCGTAGTCCGTAGTGTTCTATCGCACCTGTTACTTTTGTCTACTGCCGTTTGTGGTCTCAAGTTCACAAACAACAATGGACAATATGAAAACTTGTTTGATTAGTAGGTAGACTAAGTACTCATTAAAATAGAAAAGGTATTGTAATAAATAACAATCTTATTGTTTTCAAATACTTTTGGTTGAAGAAGCTCTATCTAAATAGTTATCCAGTCGACAACATTTTTGCGTTTCGGATAAGGCTAGTAACAATGCTAAAGGAGCTTTCACCGCGATAAACCGTAGCTGCGTAGTCCGTAGCGTTCTATCACACCTGTTACTTTTGTCTACTGCCGTTTGTGGCCCAAGTTCACAAACAACAATGGACAATATGAAAACTTGTTTGTTTAGTAGGTAGACTAAGTAGTCATTAAAATAAAAAAGGTATTGTAATAAATTACATTCTTATTGTTTTCAAATACTTTGGTTAAAACATAACATATTATTGAAAACGCGTGTATTGTATGATGAAAATTATCCAGCGTAGAAGAAGCTCTATCTGAATAGTTATCCAGTCGACAACATTTTTGCGTTTCGGATAAGGCTAGTAACAATACTAAAGGGGCTTTCACCGCGATAAACCGTAGCTGCGTAGTCCGTAGCGTTCTATCACACCTGTTACTTTTGTCTACTGCCGTTTGTGGTCACAAGTTCACAAATAACAATGAACAATATGAAAACTTGTTGTTTTAGTAGGTAGGCTAAGTACTCATTAAAATAGAAAAGGTATTGTAATAAATTACATTCTTATTGTTTTCAAATACTTTTGGGTCATTCAATGGTTGATTGACATGACAGGTCATAATGGGTTCTATTTCTGTGCAATACATTGTAGAACCTTTGATGATCGTTAGTTAACTATAGATTTAACAAATTAGCGAATCTGTGAATGAAACATATAGGGTGTCTCAAATTCTGTTAATGACTACGTAGAGGATAAGGCGAACACTGTACAAATACCTTTCACACTCTACGATAAACCGTAGCTAAATCTGTAGCATTTTATCAGCTGTTATTTTGTATTATAGCGGGGATTACTACCGTTTGTGGTCACACGTTCTTAAATAACAATGAATTGTTGTGGTTTACAGTACTGCTAAGCTACTGGATTATTGAAAAAGAAAAGTTATTAATGAATAAAATGTGGTTGTTGTTATAAAGACAATTCGTTGATGGGTGGTTTTTGCTCGTTACAATGGGTTTTGCTTGCCGTCTTCACACCGAGCATGGTAGAATGAAATGGAAAATAAAACTTGTTTTGCCAGTCCATCGTGTTCAAGTAACTTGTCAACTTACACTCACTGAGTTGGACAGTTCACTCATACCCTTTTATAGAGGTTGTATATATATAAACACGGATGGAGGCAGACAATAAAATTGTTAGCGAATCCGTTTATCTGAAAGTACAGCCGAGAATGAATGTACATAAATAATATTTTTTTTTGATATGGCACGTTTTATAACATCTGTGGATATACGACTGTGAACGCTGCATCATTCGCCCGTAATTTTTGCCATGCTGACGGTGTAAGATGACTGAATTTTTGTACCGTCTGTTTCCATCAGGTCCAAAGTTTTGGCACTGTTTGATGTTCAGTATGACATATAATTACAAATACAATCAATACAGTCATTCAACAGCCACTTTTTATGAACCCGGTACTTAAGCGGAATTAATCCATTAACCTGATGACCCAAAAAGCTCAAGATCTTTGACACGCCTCAATTTGTCCTATCTTGTGTATGTTCGCGTGCGCTCCGTTATTCTAAAAGTAATGCCGAAATATATTGTAAATCTGGTCTTTTACTACTGGTTGCTTGTATCTATCATCTATGAAACAAGCCACTGTTTTGATGTACCAAATATTAAAATAACCGATGTTGCATGCCTAATTCGCATCTCATAATCCTTTGACGTCAAAAAGACAGCTAATCAATAGCTATTCAGTTGCACGTACAATTTTCCCTACATTATTCACTTGTGTATTTTTATCCAACGAGGTTGACATGCAACACTTTACTCAGTATGTAGTTAATTGTAGCACTGTTTCCACCAGTTGTTTTTTGTAAATATGTACTTTAAGTCAATTTACAAAGGGGTCAACTGAGATAAGTGAGAAAATTACTAAGTCCCAGTTACCTAAAATCGTGTTTTGCAAGCTAATGGGCACGAAGCCAGTGCCCAGTCGTTTGCAGGAGTTTAATTCGTTTAAATACTTGCGTGCAATTTTGTAGGCGAACGTTTACTATCGTTTATTCCTGTATCTATTAAATTCGTCCAATTTTAATCTGGATACTACTAGACCATTTTAATCTTCAAAAACGTGGTATTTTTGTTGATTTCAGATTACTGAGCATATGTTGTACTATCACAAGATCTAATTAATTACCTATGATAAATATATAGGTATAATGATTATATGCGTTATCGAATTCAGACAGAAGTACTGTCGTCTACAAATATTTGAAAATTGAAATAATGTACCTTTTAATTGTCGTCAAGTCCAAAATATGTTGTAACGACTAACTACGTAACACCATTGCGCATGGCCTGACACGCACTTGGTCGTTTTTTATTATAATATAAATATTGGCGATTCAACTGAATAATTGGGGAGATACATTTATAGGTTTTAATTAGATAAGTAGATTGTTTGCACACATAATTAACACCTTGCAAATTGTGGTCGTCAACAGTACAATTGGCAGAATTCTCATAATATTGTCACTTGATCTCATCGCCTAGATTAATCAGAAAACAAAGGTTGGCATAAACCATAAATTGACACTCGACTTACCGCTATATTCATACTTATTCAAAGCGCATTTAAATCTGTACAGCACGTGTAACACGATGCATTTATTATAAATGACGGTTTAATTATGCCACTATTCAAGTATGGCAGGATTATTCAGTATCAGATTATATCGCACAAATGAGTTTGTCATAAATACGACATAATATCTTGACTAGCAACCGCGTACCGCATCGCCTTCTGCAAGATATCGAAATAATTATGGCTTATCAAGTAATAAGTTGATTAGGATATGGAATTATCTGTAAGGACTTAAACTGAGGCTATTGATTGCCATTGTCAGTTGATTTTGCAACTGGAGTGGGTGTTGTGTAATTGTCTGTGCTAGTTTATTAAAGTGCTTAATAAATATGAGTGTTAGAAAGATGGTGAGTACTTTTTATCGGTCGTATGAAAAAACTTGACCCAAAAATGTTTTGCATTGGTGATGGTTTGTCTAATATTGAGATTTTCAAAGGTGTACGTTACGCCAGCAAGAAAGTGTCACCTAGAGTGATATGAGTAGAACGTATAATTAGTGCGCAATCTGCTGTAAATGTGCGCCGCATAAAAAATTTGTGCGTCTTGTAGTTTTGAAAAAAAAACGTGAAAACGATTCCTGCTGGAGTAACGTTGTTCTAGCAAGAAAATTCTAGACGAATCATCGGAGATATAAAATACATACATGGGCAGAGAGCTTATATTTGTGCAAATTTGTGCGCCATAAATATAATTTGTGCGTCTTCAGGTTTTCGAGATATTGCGTTTCCCGCTGGAGTAACGTTTTGCGAATTCGTGTATCTCAAAGACCATTATATGTGCGCCTGTAGAATGAACATACACGAATAGCTCTTAATTTGTGCATATTTGTGACATAATTAGATGCCAGATAATATTTATAATTTTCAAGTAATCGCGCTTTATTGAAAACTTAAAAAAATATTGTAGCGCCTAAATGAGAAGACGTATAAACTCGCTAAAAACTGTATTCGTTCCATCTTGACGTTTATAATTACCATAAAAAGTTTCAAAACAGAACCTACAAGCGCTAATGAATAATATTACTAAAAGTCAAAACGACGGCATCATAACTTTGACGCCATCAAACAAGAAACTGGCTCAACCTAAGATGTGTAAATGTAAACCAAAAATTAGTGCATTTATCAAATAATATATAGTAAAAATATCCAGCTTCAACTGTTTCGTATTAAGTAAATATTAAGACTAAACCAAAACAGTTATTCGGCGCAGGTTATCCGACCAAATTCGAATGACTACAAAAAAGCGACGGATTCATACGTATCGATGACCACCTTTATTAAACGTATTACACCTAAACTGTGTTCGTACAGTCACGCTCAAATGTTCGTTGGGAATTATTATTACAATGACCTAATAAAAATATAATATATATTAAATGTACTTTCTGATCATATGAAATCAAAGAGCTTGTTGGTTTAAAAAAATGTTATTTTTATTATCATAATCATGATTCTTAAAGTAATTATGGCATCAAATCACAGATCAAATTTCCTACCTATAAATATTAAAACAAACATTGTTCAATTAAACTATTTGTACCTTGTATAGTCATTTGGTATTATTTAAAATCACAGATCAGTTTTTCATTTACTTAAATACACAAACAATAAAATCACTTAAAGTGGCTCAGTACCATCATGGCGTGAAATTTAAATATTAAGTAGTTGTTGTTTTGGCCGAGATATAATTAAGTTTTGGGTATGATTGTAAAGTACGCGAACGTAATAAATACCTATAGAGCGTTATATTTTGTTATGAGTTTATGTTTCTTAAAAAATAGCCGGATTTGAAAACTTCAACCCAAGTTTCACATATCGGGCTGCTTAGGTTTGGGTTTTCAAATTAGGCTAATTTTTAAGAAACATAAGCTGATAATAATTTTAACCGGTCTATACTACGTTCGCGTATCATACTATCATATCCAAAACTACATTATATCTCGGCCAACAAATAGGTAACTACTTTATACTTGAATTTCCCGTTATGATGGTACTGAACCTTTATCACAGAAAATCACAGTTTTTTCGTTTTTCTACTGATATAATAAATGCAAATGGCTAAATTTATTTATGTCTAATCAAAAAAAAAATCCGAATTTATTTTAATAACTATTTCTACTGCACTGTACTCGGGCACAATACGTTTCAACCAGTTAGCGAGTAAAGTTAAGAAGGTCATCGATACGTATGAATCCGTCGCTTTTTTGTAGTCATTCGAATTTGGTCGGATAACCTGCGCCGAATAACTGTTTTGGTTTAGTCTTAATATTTACTTAATACGAAACAGTTGAAGCTGGATATTTTTACTATATATTATTTGATAAATGCACTAATTTTTGGTTTACATTTACACATCTTAGGTTGAGCCAGTTTCTTGTTTGATGGCGTCAAAGTTATGATGCCGTCGTTTTGACTTTTAGTAATATTATTCATTAGCGCTTGTAGGTTCTGTTTTGAAACTTTTTATGGTAATTATAAACGTCAAGATGGAACGAATACAGTTTTAGCGAGTTTATACGTCTTCTCATTTAGGCGCTACAATATTTTTTTAAGTTTTCAATAAAGCGCGATTACTTGAAAATTATAAATATTATCTGGCATCTAATTATGTCACAAATATGCACAAATTAAGAGCTATTCGTGTATGTTCATTCTACAGGCGCACATATAATGGTCTTTGAGATACACGAATTCGCAAAACGTTACTCCAGCGGGAAACGCAATATCTCGAAAACCTGAAGACGCACAAATTATATTAATGGCGCACAAATTTGCACAAATATAAGCTCTCTGCCCATGTATGTATTTTATATCTCCGATGATTCGTCTAGAATTTTCTTGCTAGAACAACGTTACTCCAGCAGGAATCGTTTTTACGTTTTTTTTTCAAAACTACAAGACGCACAAATTTTTTATGCGGCGCACATTTACAGCAGATTGCGCACTAATTATACGTTCTACTCATATCACTCTAGGTGACACTTTCTTGCTGGCGTAACGTACACTTTTCAAAGTAATATTGGTAGTATGCAATACTTAGCTGTAGTAAGTAAACATAAACAACCTCGCTCCGAGTTCCCCTCTTTATGCTAGGTGTTTGAATTTTAGGTTATAGAGTTAGAGAGCGCAAGAAGAAATTTTATTAATATTTTTAAATCTAAATTAATAAAGGCATCGATAAATTAATAAAATAACTAATTCACAAGCTTGATTTATTGACTTGCATTGTAACTACGCTCCCATTTGCGGCATAACTCAAAGAGTAGAGTTACGTAGTGATTATAACTATAGCAATTGAGAACCTAGCTAGCACTAACTACTGCCATAAACGTGGCTAGTATAATTTTAAACGTTTTTTCAATTAAATATTTGAATTTTATTTACGTCTATTCCACTGTAGTACATAACTCTATCGGTTGATCTGTGATTCTGCTGCAATAACAAGCGTGTAATGATGTTTATATCCATTATATTCTATAGTAGGTGAAGGAACCGTGTTAGTTAATTATTGTACATTAGCATTAATTATTGTTGTACATTTGTGATTCATCGGTCAAAATTGTCATAGAATAGGTCGCGTGTATGCGACTAGGTATGAAACAATAATTGTCCACTGCCGACGCGGCGACGACTTAAAAGCGAAAAGAAAGGTAGTAAAATCGGTATATCGCAAAATTATTCGAGTATTTTTAATGTTGGTGTACAATTTATTTTTGGCATCAGTTAATTTTTTTTGTCATTATGCTAAAAGACGGTTGAAGAGTGCGGGTAAATCGGCGGACAAAATACGTTTAATTTTTCAACCTAAGTATATGTAATGTTAATTAGTTTGATTTATTTTTCGTTGTAACGCCAATTTGAAATGAAAAATATATATATGAAAGGAGAGCCATTTCTACCTTTTTCATCTTAGATTTCAATGAAATGGCAACATGAAATAGTAAATATTTCTTTGAGAAAGGTATATATATTAATAGATATTTGACCATTTCCATAATATTTGGTAGTGATATATGATAAGTCATCGGTTTTATACATCTCTATATCTAGCACAATGCTTAAGATTTAGATGTGCGATTATACCTTGATGTTCGATGCTATACGTTATTATTGTTGTATTTTATATTTAAAACGTAACTTATACATAGGAGTAGTTGTTCTGAAATGCCCTTTCAATCGATGAGAAATTTCCAAGTCATAGAACCGCGTGATATGCTTTATACATTTGCGTCCTGCTTGAGCGTCCGCCTCAATAGGTCTGAAGGAAGTGGGTGACGAGCGTGCGGCACTAATCAATTAATGGCAATCGAGATCACGTGCGCGTGCGCCGGTACACACGATGCCACCACGTTGTACTGTTTGAAAGAGCTTCACGTACACAATTATTACTACTTTACTATACTTACTATTATTAATAATTTACTATGCCTACTTTTCTATGCTGGGCATAGTTAATTGGGAAGAAAATAAACACTTGGTTTGAAAAGACAAAAACTTGCCACTAATAGTCGAATCGGGGTCTACGGTTAGGAACAATTTATCACCTAAAAAAATGGGTAACTAGTTAGTAGTAGGAAATATAGGCCATTATCATCAAGTACAGGATGAAAAATCCATTGAACTGGAAAAGGGAACTAGACTGAGATGACATGACATAGTCTTTTAAGGTTAGCGACGTGACCCTACTTTTAAATAAGGTCTAGTAGAAAATTTCAGTTCAGTTAGTTGGTACAAGGTTCTAAATTGAATCAACTTCCGAGCATCCCTTTGGCAGCAATAGAAGATTAAACTGCTTTTATTTGTATAAGTGGATTTCCAAGCCGCTTTTTTTGGCAGTTTCTGTTGAAAAACAACGTTTGAACTTAGTGATTCAGAGGGCATTTGGGTGTGACTTTTCATCTTAAATTGGGTTCTGAGAATTCAATGAATTCTTCCGTCGTATTTGATAATGCTTTGGCGTGGCAATTATCCCGTAATGTACCGACTTGCTGAGTTCTTTGTTGTCCCATAATAATATTATTTCTTGATAATTTTTTTTAATATTCATTAACTTTAGTTAAATAATGAATAGATTGTGTGACGCATTTTATTTGATCTAACTGGACTAGACTATCTTGCAATTTTAAGAAATTCAATCCAGTGTTTACATTAACTTGTTTACCAAGTTTATTGCAGCGTTAAAGTATAATCTAGAGGAACATGTTGCATTTGTATTCGGATGACGTATACCTAATATTTGAGTATCAAGATCTGCTGAGAATAAAGATTTCTTTGTTTACGTTTGTTTGAGGTTTAGATCAATGTTTATATATGTTGGCCGAACAAGTGTCTTGTTTGTTGCCCTTGCGCTAGTAACTTTTATCTGTTTTGAGGTTATTGATCTTTTTCGGAATATAGTTGCTTAATGTCATAACGCATCATTTCAAATAAATTAGCCTAGTTAACTGATGATCGCGAGAGACACGCTCATACGGCAGAATTAGAAAAATATGTCTCTCTCTATCCAACGACACAAAAGCTGTACAGCAACCAGCTCTAGCCAATTCTGACTACGTACTTTTGATTCAGTTTCCCTAACAAAATACATTAACGACTTCACGGAAAGAAACCCCGTAGATGTCTTCTATAGGGTCATCCCTTTCTCACGCCAGTAAATTTTACTCTTTCATTCCCTTCCTTTCTTTTACCTCGACCTAAAACTGAAATGAGACCCATTTTATGTGACTAGGCAACAGTTCTCTACTTTTCCAGCTACTTTTATAACAGATCAGTAAGGCTACGGTGGTTTTCTCATATCTATTGCATATTTGTTATGCCGATTCACTCATATTCAACTAAATTAATATCAGTCGTCAAGAAACTATCGATCTCTATGCTCATTGGCCGCTCATTGTTAACACGGCTTTAAGCTGTAAATAATTTCTATGTTTCACTATCGATCCTACGTTTTTATTCTTTTAAACCAGCTCTTTTATGTGTGACCACAGTTGTATTATAGACATAGTGCAATCGATTGCTGACGTCAAATGACGTCTAATTAAAAAAACAACTGGTTCATTATGAATACGTGCGACAGTACTTTGTATCCTCCGTCGTTAAAACAAAAAAAACACAGGGGCGTCTTTTTCTTGTTTTAATCTTTACTAAAACTGCTCGTTGTAATTGTTTTACCATTGATAGGCGTGACGGAGCGATTCTCAATTTCTCCTCCGCAATAGTTTTTTATAGAAAGAGATTCGATAAGTCTTGAGATAATTCTATAAAGAAAACGAAACGTTTCTTGGAGATTGCAATATATTCGTCTGCTAACATATTTATGTTATAGGGAAGTGATTTAATAAATATTCTTTCATAAATGCGGAATATTGGTTGTTAAGAATTGCAATGAAACCGCAGGATTCTTTGTTATTTGCAACGCCGTATATTGGAATGTAAGAACTTAGTATGTATCTAATGTATGCGAAGTACTTAATACAAAGGCCGTTTAGGCTACCTCGTTGTCTCCAATTTTCCGCCTTAGAATGCCATGAGCTAGATGTCATTTCAGTTTCAATTGCATTGATGTACGTTCCTCATGACATGTTTAATTGCTCGCGATTGATTGAAATAAAACAACATTTCTGATAATTATGGTTGTCCTCATTTGCTAGGCCTGATAATAATAACTGACAAATAAAAACATTTATAAAAAAGTTGAGAAAAATAACAAAAGAAATATTAAAAACCGGTCAAGGCAGTCGAGCCACGCGTTATAGGGTTCCCTAAAAATTTTCAAATTCACATTCAAATTCAAATCATTTATTTTCATAGGCCCCAGGAGGCGCTTGAACACGTCAAAACATTACAAAAAAATGATATAAAAATAAATCATAAATCTTCTTCTTCTTCGTCGTGTCGATGGCAGTCAAATTTTATTTTTACTTGCCATCGTGGTGAAAGGATTAGCCAATTCGCTTTGGAGAACTTGCGAATTGCCCAGGGTGCGCCGGACGTAGGGAATCGTTGTGTACGTCACTCGGGGAGGCTCCTTTCATGCACCCCTATCATAAATAATACTAAATTTTTAAAAAGGTTTTTAAGACAAATCAACTTGGCTACAAGCACTTCGCGAAAAATTTTAAACAGTTGACAACACTAGATCATCTATGGAAAAATATACACAGGAAGTTTGTTTTAAAATCGGCAGTAGCTAAGCAAACATAATAATTCACTGTCAGACCAGTTAGTGGTGTAAAGCGAACAAGGTCAATCACCCGTCTGCCACACACAATATAACATGTTACATTGTTATAAACATTGTAAAAATCTTGTACCCGCCAAGGGATGCCCTGAGAAAATGACAAACTTCTTTAGAAGCTGGTTTAATTTATGCTATTGTTATCATATCAGCTGCGAATAATAATGTTCTTTGCATCAATAATAAGTTCATATTTACACTTAGATTCTTTTTGATATCGTATTTTTTTTGATTAGGCGGTTATGTAAATATGACGTGTCTCTACCTTAATTATGGCAATTCAGCCTTTCGTATATTCTTCGACTAATGAAGTCTCAATAAATTAATCAAGCGCCGCCAACTTTCAAGAGAACTGGCGAGACGCAGAATGTGTATATTTACACGAACCATTTCGCAAAACTTTTGACTCCTCCACAACTCGAAACCTATTTAACTACATACTTAAAATTTGACATTGTATTGAAGTCCATAAGTTTACCCAGAATCCAAAATTTCATAATACTTACATATTTCTATATCTATTTGTAGCTTAAACAGGGCAACAGGTATGGTTTAGATATACTACCCGCTTTTTGAACAATCAAGTTGAATTGAGTTTCTTCGTATCGCTAGTTGACAGTTCATAAAGACAGCTTCACACAGAGATAGAAAGATACGTTTGTAGCTGAAAGTATCGTGTTCTTTTAACAATTTATAGCAGTGAGCTATAACAAAGTGATAATCATTGCTATTGTTACCAAATAATTATTATTGCAATGAAATTATCAACGCCTTGGCCTAATTCGCGGTTCTTTATATTGTGTTTATTTTGAGATTATCGCCGGCATGGTTCGATTTATTGTGCAATTTTTTTTCCTTTTTGTCAGATAAATAGTAATTGTATAAAATGCGTATTCTCCATAAAATATACTACTTCTTCACTCTATTGTGTTAATCATCAAATTATAGCGCTGATTTATTCTATGGGTACAAACACCTACTCAATAATCTGTGTACACACCATGAACACTTCCTATAGTAATTTTCCTCTCGCAGACTCGCACCATGAGTCACAACTACCGCATTGTTAATATTATTTAAAATGAGCTCGTAGAAAAACTTTAGGCAGGTTCTTAACACGTGCTCTTATAATGTAAACAACTTATGATTAAATTATTTGTTTCGTAATACACAGACAATTTGTCTTGCTTTTTATTTACATATCATAATCATACAGTTCTAATGAAATTGGCACAAACATTACAATTATACTTTAATATAGGTAAGGTCAGATCCGGACACGCAGACGGCATTTCTTTCGATAACATATCATATTGATAAGAAAATATATCGTAACTTTGATTAGATAGAGATATCTAATATTGGCAATTTATATAGGCATTTAAAACTATATTAGCTTCAAAAATTAAATAAAGAGACAATAAAACACGACTGTTGAGTGACGTAACTGTAACAGGGCAGCTGTCGCCGAACAAATTTCATTTTGCGGACAGAGTTCAAACATTAAAGCTCATAACTGCCCCACTTTTCAAGCAAATTCAATATTAGTTTTACAAAATAAATGTTTAAACTTGTTTCATAGTTGATGTCATTTTAAATTTTAATTTTTATTCAATAGGATAGCTTTTAATATATACTCCGCGGTCATTCATTTTATTGATTAAAGCGAAGAACACACGTATTATAGTCTAAGTAAGTAAGTAAGTAACTAAAATATTATACGATTATACGTTACGCTTTTTTCTTTATGAACTATTTCGCCAAGCAACTTCCCGTAAAAATATCGATCCTAAAATCAAGATAACATTCCTGTCATGTAACAACATTTATGAACTCTTTTATCCTCGACGAAGCCATTATTTCAACAATAATAAATACTTCATCTAACAACGGGCTCTATAGTCTTTCGCTAGATAATTGTAACATTTGACATGACGGCCGTAATTGACACTCGGTGCACAAAGGAGTGATAAAACGATGAAACGCCGACCGTTGTGAACAAAGAGAAACGCATTGTTTCATCAATCAGTCGATCGCATAATACATTATATTACCTAGTTAGGTAGTCATAGGTTTTAACATAATATATAAGATGTAATTTCGTGCATAATTATGAGAATTTTATCAACCTGATATGATGAATGACGTTTTTAATAATACAAAATTTCGGCGAATTTCTGTATTTTTGGAAGAGATTAAATAAAAGAGGGATAAAATAAAATAATATTGTGTACCCAATAAATGATAAAACGATAGAAACTGCGTACCTTCATTGGATAAAGGCGTAGTTTTATGTATGTATGTATGTCACTAAATGATAGATAGTTGCGTATTTTCAACTCCGCTAATTACAAAATAACATTTATAACGCTTCATATAATAGAAATAGCAGTGTATTAATTTATTTTACGAAGCAATGCTCATGTTTGTATTTTACATTTTAGATGTTCTCTTCTCATTTTCACATGGCTTTGGCTATTACTACTCGTGCATAGTCGCAGAATTTTCATTTTTTCAAAGCTCTGTCTAGAATTTTCATTCACCAACCAATCTTTCATTTCATAACAATGGTTTTTAATTACAGTTGTTCCTAGTGAATCGTTCCGTGATAAAGGTTTTTCCAGCTATTGTCAAGTGATACAATGAAACATCGCTATCATATACGTTTAGGCACGTGTTTGACGAAAGCCCACGGAAATGACAGTGACCATGAAATTGACGAATAGCTTCAAAAACATTCTGAGAAATTACACGTATACTTTTCGCAACGTAAACAAAGTTCGTTCCGATTATATTGATCGCCGAGATTTTGCGTTGGCGTTGTAGCTCAAAATAAAAGTTTATCAGGAGAGTTCCTTACAAATACAATCGGTAAAATTCCGTAGGCTCGTTAAAAGCAAACATTTTATTACTGACGCTTATGAAATTTATGACCGAAGACAATAATTATTCCAAATACGAACAATAGCAATAGTATGATGTGATGTTATCAGAATTTACGACGCGTTTATTTTAATATTAATACAGAGTAGTCGTTATGTACGCCCGTGACTTTAGTTTTTCAAACTTGTCCCTGAGTTGATACTATCTGGTGTGACATAACTACTAACCACATTTATGATCGTATTTTTGTTTTGGATTGCAACGTAATAACAAGAATTACTCATTGTTATAAATAATTAAAACTACTGTTCTAATGACATACTGGTGTAACGGTTCAAAATACTGCAATGTAGCTGCATTGGAGCTCGTCCAGTGTGCGCGCGTCGCACTATTACTATCGATGGTTCTCGTAACATTTTATGTCATAGACTTTTTCTTTGTTGTAGACGGAAAGCGAGACATCATGCGAGGAGGCTGCAAGACTGACGGCGGAAGGGGCGGCTGCAGACGCCGACGACGACGAGGCCTACGACTATGGAGCCCTGCCGCCTCCACCCGACGGAGGCTACGGCTGGGTCGTCGTATTCGCCTCTTTCATGTGTAACATGATTGTTGACGGCATCGCATACACATTCGGCATATTCCTCCCTGAACTCGTGACGTATTTCGGCGAGGGCAAAGGCACAGTCGCGTGGGTTGGCAGTTTGCTGTCAGGAGTTTATCTTGCTGCTGGTAAGATTTATGTATGACGTGCACCCTTTATTGATGAGCATCCTATGTTTATCTTGCAATGTTTGCTTTGTCGGCACATCACCAGTTACTTCCTTGTCAGTGATAGATGGCTTTTAACATTTTAAATTCATACATAAATTCTCAATGGAACGCCAAATTGGAAGCCATGAACGTACTACCACAATTGAAACATTAATCAGATATTAGCAAAATATTTGTACCATTCCTGATTTCCTGCGTTTCCGAGCTATTTGCCCGTTTATTAGATTGCAAGCTGACCGTTGCCTATCAATTCGGGGTCACGATGTCGCACGCATCCATCCATTATTCATGCTATTATGTCAACTGCACCTCTACACATATCGGCATATAGGTAGGTGGGCACTAATGATGTTTATGAGTACACAAATACAAGTATGAGCATGTGACACAAAAAATAAAATACTGCTTTACACACTTGGCTTTATGCCCGCTTTGAACATGATCGAGATGCCTTCACATTTTACTTTTATTATAAGGAATCAACTTTACAATAGTTGCTACGAGGTGCGAGCTAGTTCGTCAGATCTATCAAAACAACTGTCTAAGTTTTTTACAAGCACACATTTGTACCAATATTAGATGTCATCCACCCATGTTAGATGGACATGTTCTAAGGATTCAGCTCATCGAATCTATCCTAAAAATCAAATGCCGATATTTTCTATATTCCGTTATCTCATTTTACTGACACATTGATAGGCAAAATGACACCTAACCTGATTGCTCGTCCATCACGACGGTCGCACAAACGCAAAGAGAACAAACACTATTTAGATTTCAAAAAAATCTGCATATTTGTGTATGCTATTAATGTTATATTAACACAAGTTGTGTTATCTACCAGTTCCACAAAGCAGTAGGTTTTATATAATATATAACTTGTTCTGATTGATACGCCATAAGTTTGTTTGTTTGTCCCCCAGATCACGTTGATGACTAGACTTTTCGATCTAATCGTGTATATACTAACAGTGATTGCGTATTACCTTGCTTATTGACTACTATGAATGTCGTTAAATGAAATGACCATAGCCTTGTGATTAATACTTGATTTGCTTTTGTTGGATCATAGTTAATTACATTGTTGTTAGATATTTTATTATGTATACATTTATCATATCTCACGTGAACTGACTGTTTCTTGATAAAATATAGCACTTTTATAAAGAGTAACCTGTATACAACACAACTGTATACAAAGCGAACAAACAGTAAATTGAAAGTTTTCTGAATAAATGCTGAACCCAGGTAACTGGAAACTGAGTAGCCATTTGTACGGAAACATAGGTTATAGTAAAGCCTTGAAATAATCTATTACATCATGTTATAAAGTACATATTAATATTAGTCCGCAAAAGTTTTTATCTAATCTTGTGATTATGTACACTAACAGATTATTCCGTGATTTTTATTATCTATTACTATGTAAGATAATAGTTAGTTAGTCCATAATATTTTTTTTTAATCTTATAATAGGCTAATTTTATTTATGCTCTCGGAAAGTTTCCTATCTCCCATTGCTGCTGTTGACCTGAATGGCATCGATTGCGATCGTAGATATGACGATGTTCTGATAAGTGTCCTAGATTACTTTGTAGCTACTATTTTTCATGTCGTGCTAAAGTGGATTTTATAAAATGAAGGCTTTATCATTCGCAGACCTGCTCCAGTGACCCTAGCATTTCACACATAGTACATTATCTGTTCAACAGCTCAATTTGGGTTACTTGATATTGCATATTAAGTGTATCAATTTACTTCACGCGTTCCTAGTGTTATAAACTTAAGTAAAATATTTAACTTATGCTGCCATCTATTTTTTAATATAACGAATGAACGTAGTATGGCAAATTGCTTTGATGACTATTATCACAAAAGCCGAATTTAAGCTAAATTGTCACGTGTTCGGGAGAGCTACAGAATACACAGTTGTTTATAGTTTAGTTAGGTACATGTAGTATTGTTCTGGTCACTGATGTATGAGTGGATGATTAGAACCAATATAAGTAAGAACACATCGTAATAATAACTAATATAGTTCACTAGATTTTAGCTTTTACATCTCGATTATGAATATCGGTTGAACAATGCACATGCACATATTATGTGTTCAATACAGTTTATTTTATTACTTTAACGAAGATACATAGATGCCTTGAACTGGATTTCAAGTATTTAAATAATACAAGTTGCAGAAATCAAGTTTGCTATGTAGGTTTTAGTACCAAGGTGGTCACCTCTATTACTGATAATGATCACAGTTCATGTGTTTATTCCATTGCATAGGTGCTCTGGGACTCTAATAAGTATTTACACCCCACTAATTGCGCGGTTTTTCTCGATTTTCTTTGGGATTCCATATGACCCACATTCGAGCATGGCGTGCCCTACATTCTTGTTGTAAAGCTGCCCAAATAATTCAACTTGAGGTTGCCATTAGGAAAGTTTCAGCATTAACGAAAATTAATTTAAAATTATTTTGATCTGGAGGTAATTCTCCACGATTCCATTATCGTACGCCTACGCGAATACCTAAATGATTAAATGTCACTGCTTTATTTAATAAACAAGCTTGAAATCAAATAAGTTTTCATTTTCATTAAACTGTTTATTTTGGCTTGTTGACTGAGAAAATTGTATTTATCTACAGGTCCGGTGGTATCAGCGTTATGCAACAAATACGGATGTCGAGCGGTGTGCGTCGCGGGCTCTTTCGTGGCTGCGATAGCCTTCGTGCTTTCCACCTTCAGCAAAAGTGTTACCATGATGATGATCACTTATGGGTTAATAGGAGGTAAGTCTATCCTTTAATTTACTAAGATATTATTTCAAACGATAAAAGATGTATCATGGGATTGTTTAAATAGTCGCATAATTATCCTCGCCTAGAAATTTATTGGATTCAAAGAAATTAAAGCTGTGGAAAAACTAATGATAAATGTAAATATTGTATTGATTATAAACCATCAAGGTTCAATACTTCAATACAGATACTCTTATTTTGATTACCCATGCCAACGTGCATGAATTGTTTCGTGGAAAATCAACCTTTTTAAGTATCATATATCTTTGATATATGAGCTACGAGATAAGGTAAAAACAGAATCTATTAATCATCGCATCGGTTCGAGTTACTATGAACTGATTATGTTGTGAACGTAAATTATTATGTAAACTTTGTTTATGTACATTTAACATTTTAATGTATTCGTATTTTGATTTGCATAAAAAACACGTTTTTATTTTTATGAATGAATTGCGCTTTATTTATGCCGGATATAAATAATTTGTTCAAATAAATATTCTTTTGTTTAATAGATTTCTTGCACTTGTTCAGTGCTAGAGACAACACAAAGTGCTCATTCATATGTATACTACTAGCTGACCCGGTGGACTTCGTACCACCACCACTCACTTTAAACGCCTAAAACTGTACAAATCCAGGCCCGATTTCGGTAAAACAAATACGAAAAAGCGCATTACATGTAGTACTACTACTATTAAATTAAAATTTTTGATGAGTTGGGGTCACATTGCTCATAAAGACGTTATTTTTGAATAATTCTTTAATTCTTAGGCCTATCTAATTAACATAAAATAATAATAAGTATTTTTTAAGCCGTTTCGGCGGAGTTGAATACAAACACTGTGACACGAGATTTTTATATATTAGATAAACCAATATTTTTTGCTGAAATTTCAAGGATGCTGTATAGGAATTTTCCATGTCTTTTTTAAAACCAGTTAAATGGGTTTGAAGTCTTGTTTACGATCAGACGACAAATCAGTATTTTTTTTTCGTGTTGTTGTTTCGTAAAAAATATATCGATTAATTATTTCTTCCCAGATTTAAACAAAGTTGTATATTATATTTACGACCTTTTGATTAAAAATCTCAAACCAGAATCAAAAGCATAGGTTGCTTACATTTCATGTGTCAGATAAATATTTTTCTGAAGAACATTTTCTGGAAAATATTCTGCCGGAAATTCGTCACGGCATATACTAAATGTCATTTACATAACAGATATGCGATATGCTGAGAACCGTTGCCAATATGATGTTATTAAAGCAATTCAGATCTTAATTCACGTGAGGTCCTATTTCAGCAATAATTTACTGACAATCAGAAGTTTATTTATACGTGGGTAGTTAACGCATTATTACTAAACATTACATGTTATGGGTCATATAGTAAATTCTTGTTTATATTAATAATTTACGATGTAACTAGCCAACGAGCTTTGTAGTTTACCTTATAGTAAGTGCCACTACTGGTATTACATCGCAGATGTAATACCAATTGAAACATATGTCACTGTATCGGATAAATTGGAGTACATGTCTCCCGTACAGTGATTTCACAATTTAGTTCTGTTTAGAACATAGCTGTAAAAACTCCAACAACATTTACAAGCAGGCTATGCGCGCAACGAAATGTAGATATGAGAAGATAAGGGTTGTGCTTTATTAAATGCTGTACCACTTCAAAATCAATGCCACATTTTATTGAAGTTTGTAATTAAGATCCTTCATCCTATAAACGGGACATAAAACGACATTTTATTGACATAGTTCACAAGTGTGCTATATTCATTGCGGAATGACAATAAAACCCCTTCCCCCCTCTACCCGCCCTTGGCACGATTGAGGACGGCGTCACGTTGGCGGTAGTCGCTCCCGTCCTTCGAAGCTTGGCTTCACTTCAGTAAACACTAACATATCAGTTAGGTGGCTGCAATGTTGCGAAATTTACGGCATAAAGAAAAAGGAAATTTGTCCAGAGTTTAAGTACTTGTAGCAACTTTTTTGCTAGTAGGACGGAAGTATTTTCTCCAAGGGTTTCGGGATTCCTCTAGGATCCCATCATCCGATCGTGACCAAATGACCATGGGACCACATGACAAGTATCCCCTTTCAAACAAAAAAAAATGAATTTCTAAAATAGGTCCAGGCGCCTTTAAGTAATCGCCGTAAAACCACATAAGTAAAAGCATACAATCGAATAGAGAACCTCCTTCTTTTTTGAATGTCGGTTAAAGATACATGATACGACGACACTGTAACTAATCTTTTTTTAAATTAAAAGAACACACCTGTGGTTACAGCACAATAAAAACTTTAACTAAAAATAAAATATCAAATGATTATCTTGTAGAATAATAATACAAAACAACATGACCAAATTTTCGCATGTACACACAACACATGCGAAAATGGATAAAATGCAAAAGCAAATTAAGATCTATTAATCAAATTAAAAATGTATTCCACATGGTATACAATTTGTGTTTCGCCAGATGTAAATGTGAACCCTTAAAAAAAGTAGGTACTAAATGAACATGTACCCAAACGAACTCGTATGAATGTATTGTATGCACAAATATGACACTGAAGAGACAACGGTGAACATTTATTAATCAAAGATTATGAACCTAGTAGGCACAGACCTACGTGAAAGATTCGGGAACAATGAACTGTGGACGAAACCCTTGAAGAAAGTATTTCCGTTAGCGCAAAAGTTTCTACAATTACTTAAACTCTGGACAAACTTTCTGTTTCTTATACCGTGAATTACCCAACATAGAAACCACCTAACCGAAGTTAGTGTTTACTGAAGGGAAGCCAAGCTTTGAAGGACGGGAGCGAGTACCGCCAACGTGACGCGCCGTCCTCAATCGTGCCAAGGGCGGGTAGAGAGGGCGAAAGGAGGGGCATTTACATAACTGTCACGTGCGATGGCCACCGTGGGTATTATTGTCATTTCGCAATGAATATACCACACTTGTAAACTATAACAATAAATGTAGTTTTATTATCATTAATTGTTATTAAGAGACAATGATCAGCACAGACTTCAAGAACGACTTATTCAACTTCTTGGGTTATTAAATGCTTTTTCAAAGAATTTTGAAGTCGGTTAACAATTTTTCAAAAACTTTTTTTATGTTTGATTAATTTGTAGTTCACCTGCTAAAATCTTGTAAAATCTAGGTTTTAGGTTACTATTGTACAGCAATTTGTCTTACCTATGGGTAAGTCGAATCGCTTAGTATATTATTGGTTCATTTAGAACTGCAATTAAATATAATTTATTAAAACTCACACAAAGAGATATCAAAATGCCAGTGTCAGGGCACAATACTTCCTATAGTATTGTCCGCTTTTAAAGTGACGATACAGGTTTTGTTATTCAGCGATTAATTAAATGCTCCCTCAGGCCCAATTTCAACCAAAGCGAAGCGGATAAGTTTCTGAATAACCATTAGATTTCATTATTTTCTCATCACCTCTCCGCTCCGCTTTGGTGGACATTGGGCCTAAATCTTAAACTATTTGTTGCGTCGCCGCGTCGTTTCAGATATATGTATTGAAAAGTATTGATGAATGAAGAGTTAGTATGATTCTTTGTTTATAGACCAAGTGTTACAGCTGTTGTAAACAAGCTCGAGTGGAATAGTACGGACCTTTTTGAGTTCCGATTTCAAAATGAGATTACATTCTGAAATTATTCATCCGAAAGCATACGATCATCGTATTCCGATATAAAAAATAATCTAGCGTCATGGGTTGTAGGTAGTTATCGAATACCATCCAGTAGATTGTGGACCAGTTCGCTACAATCGTCGTTTCTATAAAAATCCTTTGTCGCGAGATTTCATTTAAAAGAATTCACGAATACAGTCTCTTTTCTTTGTTTATTTCGTGTTGCTGTGTCATTGTCCACTATTCGAAAAAGGTATTTTCATTTTCAGTACAGAATTCAGTTGCAAATTCTACTTGTAGGAAATTTTTCCTGCCCTTTATTATTCAAATTGTATTTGGCAAGCAATTATTTGGTTGTGTACAGTTGTCAAGTTACTGAAATGTTTTAATAACATATTTATATATTTTTCGATGTCAGGTTTTCAATTCAATACAATATTCGATTTGGGTTGTGTGAGATATCCGGATTAGTCATAGACTAAGAACGCAGGTCTGGCGTTAATGAAAGATGAATTGTAGTAATGAATACTTTTTTCAAAATTACATCACATAAACTTGACTTCTCTTGTATGTACAGCACATTTTTTGGGTAAAATACCTATAGCTGCGGTTTTAAATTTAATTTATTACCTTTCAGCAATTTGTAAGTCCTTTACATTCATAATACTAATTTGTTTAATCAACACATGCTAATCGTTTAAATTATTCGCCGGTTTGCCAACCGAGCGTAAAAATATTATTACAGGAAATTACTGACCGGCCCGATTTGTTAATTGATTACTTACTTGCTTAAATTAGGCATTTAATAGAGGGAAAATTATTTATTACTGTTGAATGTTAAAATTTGCCCTAAAAGAAAAAATACTCATTCATCAGGACGCGGCCGTTACAAAAACCATTAAATTTACTAAAACATTTGCACTAAGCAATTTGTTTAGACATTTTATTGTTAAGTAGCAGTTCCCGCGACTATGGTCACGTAGAATTCCTTGCAATTGCCTACAAAATTAACTTCCCTTTTATACTTTCAACCCCTTATTTACCGCATTGGGAGCTGAATTTCCAAAAAATATAACTTACAGTTCATTTATGTCATGTAAGAAACCTGTGCAAAATTTCATATATTACCTATCTTCGAAAATTTATGAACCGCCCATATAAACTGACATCCCCTATTTCCCCCCTTTAATTCCAAGCAGTACTTTTTAGGTAATGCGCGTACGAACATACAGACAGACAGATGAAAATTAAAAAAATAATGTTCTGGCTACTACTGCTGTTATAAAGACCTGGTATTATTTATTTATTAAATATCTTTAATGAACTGACATGACGAATTTACAATTTTATTATTTTTATTGAAGAATTATTGTTATAATTATTTTGTTTAGTGACATCATAATACCTCATGTCATAAAGAGTTCACTTATATAATCGTGTAGGCATCACTAGTTGCAATTAAAATGCTATTTTATTGGTTACCTACCTACGTTCGATCAGACAAGTTTCCCTATTTCTCCGAATAAATAGTTAATTAAGCTTTTCCTTTATAAATTCATGTGGAAACGAGCATGCATTTAATACAATACCAAGTTCCAAATGCAGAACAAAACTTGATCATGGCAGAATTAAATTGCACTAAATTGTTTAAACTATGTTTAGCGGTTTTGGACAAATATATCGTAATTAAGTAGCAATAGTTTAAGAGACACAGAATTGCGCTGCGAAGACCTAACCACCGGCTAATTAACGTGCTCTTTCAGGCACGAAGGGGTTGGCATTCTGGCACCTGCGGTCTACCTAGTTAGATCTAACCGCATTGGTAGTGTAGGTACCTAGTTAGGTCTACACCGCATAGGTAGTCAGTGGGTAGTGGGTACTTAATTAGCCATAAATCCCTCTCTAATTGAGGGCGGTGATGTCATGTTTGCAAAGTTGGATAGGTAGACTTTGATTTAAAAAAAAAGTTGCAGTCAGATTATGTTACAAAATATATTACAACTTCTATCTGTTGTGTATTATCAGTATTACATGGTAATTGCTATGCATTTGTGTCACGGACTTAAGACTAGGTGCTACCACGCAGTACTACTTCCGATGATTACGGCATTATGCTTCGAGCTCCCGTACTGCTGCTTGTTTACTAGTGTTTCTAAAGAGTATTTATGAGAGCGATCCCTTAATAAGGTAGAATCTCCGCGAGATGTTTCGTAAAATAACTAAGCAACCACGGCTAAGGTAAAACTAAGGTATCATTATGTGCTTGCTTTGGATATTGGTTCAATGAGCTCGGTTTAGCAGTATGTGGATCTTGAATTTGAATTCGAAACATACAATGCTTTGATTCAATGATTTTCATTCATCGGCCACAGAGAGAAAATATTTTCACAAAAAGAAATCCGCTTCGAAATCACGATCATTGGTATTTCCACTATCCTTTGTCCAAACAAAGTTGGATGCTTTAAATATTAAACCGTTTCGACACGTTCTTTGTTCTCTCGAACCCTTGAAACGCGGCAACAGTTCGTATGTGAAATAATTGGATGAAAGCCAACAGACACCAGTGAACGAAACGACCCAAATGACGCTTTTATTCAAAGTGTTGAGCCCTTCTGACAATTAGCTTCATTCGCGAAAAGCGGGCTTTCCATTCTACAAATGCATCGAATGCACGCTGATTTAAATAAATGATTCAAACACGCTACTGTTCAGTTTTAATATAATTGCTGGGTTTTTACAAAGGGGAAGTTTTCTAGAAATTTAAATGACTATTCAAAGGCTAAGCCACCCGTCCCTTCATAATTGAAAGACTGCATTCATAGTAAATGTATACTGGCGCCTGCCGGTAGTTAAAGATTAAAAATAGCTATAACTGATTGGCTTAATTATTAGACCGATGTACATAGAGTCCTGTGCGGATCATTGAAACTCAGTTGAAGGTTATTAGAACACGAGACGGTTGGCTGGTTGCCAGCTATTGCAGACGACATGGCGCCTTACTAGGCTAGGTTATATCGTCTTTATTTGTACACTACCAGAATAGCACATTTGTCACATAAGTTTATACAAATACCTTTTTTACGATCCCGCATTGAAACAACTAATGGTGTTCATACCTTATAGTTTGACCTAATTCAGTATCGTACAGCGCGGTCCAAGGTTCAGCTAAGGAAAAGTACCACCATTGCGTAGATTTAACTGCGGATCACGTGTATCTTACTATTAAAATATTTATATGTTCCTCTTATTGTTCTTCGCCTTTATGATAAAGGAACGGTTTACGATCTAAGTATGAACTTTACTCATCATCTTGCAGCATCGTGACATCTATATCAAATACACGAGGCAATACACGAACTATGCTCCGAAATCGTGTCGGTGATGTTTTTTTCAAAGAATTTAAACGTTTCAATAATTAGCAAGTCCGTTTAGCACAATTTTAGTGATCCCTGTCGGCAGCCAACTATTGAGATCATCAAGTCTCAATGTCGAGAATATTCGGAAGTACTTCGCGACCATACGAACTTCACCCTTCAAAATAGAGTAATTTATTAAACGAACGATTGTGTTGCACTATTACTCACAGCTCTTAGAATAAACGGTAGAATGAACATTTGTTTACATTTCGCTACGGCAAGCGTTCCACACAACAGCCATAATATATTTGCCCATTATATTACAGAGGTGTCAACATAATTACTGTCGTGAAGCAATAATATGATATGAGTACAATTCAATACACGCTATCGGCTATTGCTAACCGGCATTGTTATAGAAATTCTATACATACAAGATTTGATTACCTTATCTTGTATTAAAGTCCAGCTGATTTTATCCTGCAAATTTGTCTTTGATAATTAGCACATTATTCGGTATTCGTTCTCCGTATATACGTCCCTGATTCTCTACTTACTGTTTCATTCATTATATCTTTACGAGTCAGCATCTACCTTGAAAATAAACAAAGCGTTCGTGATATAAGATCTTGTAAGTCAGTGAATGATTGTTTTAATAAAACTGTTACTGTTTTTCCTGCAACTCCAAAGGGGATCACTTTATCTAATTAGATTTTCAGTATTGTTGAGCAGATACGACTGCTTAACAATATGTACTGAAAATCTAAATAGATATGCTATATACTGAGTATCCAATGGACATGCCACATGGAGGGGAAGTATCATAAATATGATAGATAGAAGATTTTTCTTTAATAAGACTTTATTATGAGCCTTAAAAAACTTCTCGTATGATGCTCGTGAAAAGTTTTGGGGAAAGCGGTTCTCCCAATTTCACGCCTCTTTCGATTTGACACGACTGACCAGAAATTTGAAGTTTAATATCTGCCGTACAATTAATATATATTTGCATTAAAAGTTGCACAAACGGTTAAATTTTAGGTTGAACAATGGTTACTCTTCCAGATTATTCTGGTTGGTCTATCAGATTTTAACAAATAATAACAAGTCACCAGTATGTTTTTTGATTCACAGTATTATATCTCTAGTAGAATGCTCACTAGTAGTATGTTCACTAGTGTATTGTTCACTAGTAGAATGCTTCGTATAACAAAGCAGTGATTCGGCCCATAAGACGAATTGTTGCCTGCGAACTAAGCGATTAGAACTTCTATCCCATATTGAAGTGTATGTAGGTATATGTAGTGAAGTTTTCTATTACATATTATTAAACAATTTGATCGTTGAAATGAATCTAGGTCTCATTTATTTTCCTTCGGCGAAACATCGATTCATTGTCCCTATTGCAACTGCCAGCATTGTGTGTAAATTAATGATTATTTTATTTGATGAGAAAAGTGGAACATAGTACCGGGAAATGACGCATACATTAAACAAGTGGCGACGACCTCTTTGGAACAGCAACAACCCATCTGCTCCTTTGTGTGGTTTCAAATACCGATTGGTGGGCCGACAACAGTGACTCACTGCATATCATATTCCGATATATTGTTTACTCCACATTATTTCCTAATGGATTAAATGGAGCGCTAAAACATAATTACTCAATTAGACATTATAGCATGAAGCTCTTTCGCGTTATGGCGCTAACGTCTCAGCAACAACATTAAAATGTTGCCAAGTTACAAGCCAAGGTCGGAGATGGCAATGAAATCTGAAGGGTTAGTTCCTTTGAGATTTAACGACTAAATTAACAAGTTAGATGGAAATATTCGTCACTTTATGTCCACTTCGTTTTTAATGGAATGGAAACAGCCAACGAGCCAAGTGGCGACCTAAAAAGAGAGCCAGACAAAAGACTGCTTACTGCTTTTGAATAATCCGCTGTTATCTCCTTTTATACGTAGAACAAGTAATTCTACATATTAGCAAAGCGTGGTATTCTCTTATTTGAATTATTTGTCGAGTGAATCTACCGTAGGATGTGATAAATCAGACTATATTTAGATCTGCTAAATGTAAGTGCCAGTAAAATAATGTCTCTATCATATGACCTATATTGTCTCATTAAAATTACACGATTTATGGTTTAATTATATCTTGCGTAATTTACATACAGTATATTTCGTAAACATTAAATTTATGACGTAGATATGCATTATTATTACGCTCTCTGTCTGTGGTATCTACGATAATTTGTATGTTTTCCTTTCCAATTGACACAAATTAAATTTAAAATGAGCGACGCATTAACGCGACTGATTATGTTATTTATTTCTGGTTTATTGGTTATTCTATTCGTTATGATCAAACCCCTCGCCTCTCAAAATACTAGGGTATAATAGTCTTAACATAACATTATAATTGTATCTCCTAGAAACGTTAGGCAGATGTGTATGGACAAAGATAATATGCTTACTGAAAACAAAACGAAGCTAATCGACAATGATAAGAAGTCAATGTCCACTACTCTTCATGCGCACAGAAACATCTGCTACTTCATGACGGTTTCTTTTTCATCGCCAAATTGCACGTGACGTCACATCAGGCAAATTGGTCAAAGTTCCCCTTAATTTGGTACCATGCCAAATTTAACAAACACTCATCATAATACTTCATATCTTTGACGATATAGTTTGAGCTTGGCAGCGTGACTGTAACCACATGCAGCGTATGTTTATGTTTGCAGATTCTGTGTACAAAATACATCGCTCTTAATCTTGCATGTACACTAAAATAAGTCATAAACAAATGAGTTTTTAAGAGCTTTTATTGTACGAATGTGTTCAAGCATTAAATGATTAACGTTGTCATTTAAAGTGGCATAGTGGCGTGTAGACTTTAGAACGGCACGTCAACGGCGATAATACAACTGTTGTTAGGTACTAGCTATGGCATATAGCTATATTCATTGCAGCACTATTATCACTGCAGGTGGACTATAGTTATTGTTTATTCATTCTTGTAGTTGTAAGTTATAACTACGGCCTAGCTTTGCATTGCTACACCGGATGACAGTGATGTTATCCCTCTCATTGATAGTTATTTCTCTAATTTTATTCAATTTATTAATAAGCACCATCTTCCGGTAGATGGACGGACGATCTTGTCGAATTTGCGGGAAGCCGTTGGCTTTAGGTAGTCCAAAACCGCGTGCTGTAGAAATCGTTTGGTGAGGCCTATTTCCTTCAGTGGACATCTGTAGGCTAACAATCATGATTATGATGAACCACAACCAACAATACAATAACAGACGCTCTAGATTTAAACATTTATCAGCTTTTACTAAGAAACAGTTGAAAAATTATGGGACCAGGTTCAAATCTTACCAGTCCCATATTTCTTCAACTGTTTCTTAGTATAATTTGCTAAAAATAGCTAAATGCTATAAAAATAATCAATTAGAAATTTATCAGCTTATCTTAGGACTGATTTAATTGAACCAGGAGGTGCCTGTAGCGTACAATAACCATTGAAAATATATTAATTTCTAAGGTCTAAGCTTTTTCATTGTATAGGCGAGATAAGCGCGCCTGAGGGCTGCTATCTTGCTGGTGTTGATCGTGCACTTCACACTATATTTCCTGTTACAGTTCAGACTTAAAATCTACCAACCATTCAACCGGCTAATAAACAACGAATATTTTTGGCCTAGGTTGTCCGTCCTGGCCAACAATACGAAAATCATTAGCCGTCATTAAACAAACAATATTTTGCTATAAAATCGAATATAATTGGCTAATCTAACTATAGTGACAGTGAAGGTTGCGTCTTTGTTCAATTAATAATTTAAAAAAAAAAAACATTTAAACATTGCCGTCATTTAAACTTCTCAGAATTTATAATATTTATTTTCAGCTCTGTATTTTTGTTGCAGGTCTCGGTTTCGGTATGATATACCTCCCTTCAGTCGTAGCCGTGGGCTACTACTTCGAGACACGGCGGTCGCTAGCCACGGGTATAGCTGTATGCGGTTCAGGCGTAGGAACCTTCAGTTTTGCGCCTCTAGCCGCTCTCCTGCTCAAGGAGTTCGGGGCCTGGCAAAGTGCAAACCTCCTTTTAGCCGGCCTGATCCTCAACTGTGCTGTCTTCGGTGCGCTGATGAGGCCTCTAGTCTACCCCAAGGTTATTTGCAATTCTTGTCACGCATTCCGTGTGTGTTACCTACAAGGAGATCATTACCGGCATGCTGATGAATAATAGATAATTGTCTAACGGGAAATGTTTATGGGCAATAAATTGTGTGTGTAAATGTTTCTCTCAAACAAGGAAATATGTTTCTTATTATACGTTTGACGTGTTTGTTGCTATACTGTGATTTGTATCAAATTAACTTGCACTACATATACAATGCCACCCTGCACCTAATATATGTTCAATATTCCAGACGTCTGGTGAGAAACCGCTGTTGCAACGAATGGCGGAAGAGAAAAGATTGCAGATGGAACGAGGTTCTATTGGGGGCTCATACTTTGTAGTACAATTACCTGATGGTACTATGGAGAAGCGGCTGAAGGTGAACGTTGTAGAAGATTCTGTATGTAGTTTGCTTCTTACTAACTCTTAGTTCTATGATGGTGCTGGGGTATTCGAAGATAGTAGCCAAGGGTGAAGAAACATGCTCGTTTTGTCTGGTGTTCACATGAATGAAGAACTGTTGAATATTGCCAGTTAGAGCCGAACAAAACAGTCGATTGGTAATTTCAACTGTTTTTTTACTTACGTATGTGTGCAACATTAGACATCTCAAGTCTATGTTAAATCGGACCAATCCAAACGTTGTTACAAGACAATGCAAGTTACAGGTGGGTACTGCATGTCTGAAAAAATATTTGGGTTTATTTCATGCGGGTAGTAGTTAGTATTCATATAAGAGGAGTATTAAAAAAAAAAGCGTTTACGTGGTTGGGTTGTTTGAAATCTAACAAGTCTTCGCGGTTGGAATGAAGACAGGTGACAAACTGTATCGTTGCACTTGCATTTGAATATTTTGATTTGGGACTTTGGCAATTGACTGTTAACATATGCTCAGGAAGACTTCTAAATTCTTAAGTTTTTTTAAGCATGGAACCAGCACCTTTTCCTGTTAATTGGCTTTCTTTACTGCAGTACAAAGTTTTTGTGTGACTATTTTCTTTGTCTTGTTTTAACAACCTGTTTCAAACCAAAGTTCTATCACCTTTGGCATTCTTGTGTACCTTTGTGCTCAAGTTGTATTTAAGCGCTTGTCATACAGAATACCCGGCAAATAAAAAGATTTTGTTGGACATCAAATAGGCTTAAATTCTTATAAGATTTTGGTCCAGATTCAGTGTGACGAGCGCTTTAAGGGATGATTAATTTTACGAGCTGAAGACGATCCAAAGCTTTAGCCAGTCAACCAATCAGAGAGCCGCATTTACTTTCTTAAATATTGGCTCGTCTTATCTCTTTGTAATTTTCATCATCCTTTTGTTGTTGTAGATTAGTATAATGTACCAAATTATACAATCCCTCTGGTAATCATCATTACAAACTTTAAGTAGGTTTTGATGGTACGGTCTAACTGATAAATAAATTTCATTGATGTTGTTATAAAATAACTGGTCGATTTTCAATATTTTGACAATAAAAAAGTTCGGATCATAAAAGCCCTATCATTACCTACACAGTTTTGGGCAATACAACGCCTCTTTATAAAAATTGCAGCAATTATAATGATTACCTGACAGGTTGTATTACTTACGATACTGCATAAACACTGCAAGCCATTTTTACGCTAGCAACTTGCCAGAAATAAACCTTTCTATTTCAGTTTGCGGAATGGTTCATATATTATGCAGTATTCATATACGACGAGGGCAATGCCTTCGATTGATTGTCGAGCTTTCTTCCCCTTTACTTTCTGTTATTCATAACTTGCTAGACTATCGATCTTATTTCGTACTTTTAACCCTTTGAACATTTCCGTGGAAAATGATGAGTCATATTGTTATGTATGTGACTAAGCGTTGTTTTGCTGATTTGTTCAATTAGTTGCCAAGAAGGCTTGATTAATAATTTACCATTGCATATGCTATTGTCTCTTGGGCGTCTCCAAACTATTTTGTTATAGTATTCAATATCTAACTGGAGTCAAAGAATTACGTACGAGGGCGAATAAACGGATTGAAGATGTAAATTGCTTCTTTTCAATTGGACTTTTTACGATCATTGCACATAATGCAAACTATACTTCTGTTCTTAGGCTTTATTGCTCACTTTCGTGTTAGTAGTGTATTCATTCTACCGTGCGAGTTTAAGTAATCAGAGAGCAGACTCCACCCCATACAAATTAAGTGCATTGGAATTTTTATTACTCTTTCAATAAAATAACTTGGGAAGACACTTAAAATCTAATCAACTGTATTCTAACCTTGCGTTGCTTATTGAAGAGTTTATTCTCATTTAATTCGACCTATATTCCCCTTCGCATCGTTTTTCTGCTATTACCATAAAAAAACTGCAAGAATTGTCAGCTCTATAGAGATAATAACCTTTTTATAGTCAGTAGTTAACTACCGGTAGAAAACGATTAATGTTCGAAGGGTTAACGAGTACAGTAGTGGCTAATAATAGTTAATTGTGCTATTTTTACAGCTATCCCTTTTCTTGCCTTGTGTGAATCCTCTGGGGTCTAGCAAGTACAGTGGGCCAACGAGTTAGCTATGCAGGGCAAAAACTTCAAGTCATAGTAAAGACTTACTACACCAGTTATTGATAAGTGAGTTACATATCTATATAGTGGGTATATTACACTTATTACATATGTAATTCACACATGCATATCTCTTGCAGTCAGTTTGCACTATGGCATAGAAGTTTTTGCCCTGCATACCTAATTGCTTGGCCCACTGTACACACGACTACATATCAAGCTATACATTACCAATATAAGCTGATCTCGCATTGCACGGGAAGTCTATCCGAGTGAGACAATTATATATACTGTCTGTCACGCTTCGCTTTCATAAAACTGCTATGATCAGTTCCACTTACAGTCGTAGGGTCTTCGGGTCGTAGAATCACATGGCCTACTGTACGGTGCTGTAAAGAAATAGGTAGGCGATCGTATTACTTTATAGGAGGATACATATATAAGCAACTTAATGCTATGCATAAAATAGTACAACATACTAAATACAGCTGCAAAAGTAAAATATACAAATGGCTACTAGAATTAGATTACGAGAAAACAGAAAGAATTTTAAGACTATTTCAATTCATATTTTATTATAGGTATGTGAGGTATAATTAAATTAAATTTATTACCTTGTAAAAATATTGTCTACTGGGCCGAAAGAGATCGGACTCCACGACACATGTTATCCTAGTGTGGAGCCCAGGGATGAAACACAACTGTACTAATTTTCGAGACAATAAATGTTTTTTTTTTTTTTTTTTTTTCTATACAATGCCAGATCATCTTATACTGGAAATGTACAGCTTGATGTGTAGTTGTTAGTACTAACAATGGTAAATGGCGTAATAAATACTCATGACGTATCGTACTCAATGTCAAGAATAGTGACGCCCAGTGGGGCGGGTAAAAATACATGGAATAGTTGTTCGACGATTAGGTAATTTGTCGTTACTTGCCAAGAAGCAAGAATATGGTATCAGCTGACTTAGGTTGGTTGAACCAAGAATGTATTTGAGTATTGATTTTAAATTAGGCAACCCATATCTTTTTAAACTTCTATATATATCATGGTTTATGATATAACATAAAACAAGAGACAATCTAAAAGTTTTGCTAAAAGTTCTGTAAAAATCTCATTAATATTAATTTTGTTTGATATCTTTAAATGGCAAGTGGGTATAGTTGAGTGGACGACTTGTGTTTTGTTTAATCAAATTGCAAATCAAGTATCTAATGTCTTATTCATTTGGAAGCTATTACTGGACAGACAATATTTACTTTTCCAAAGAATAATACAAAAATCATGAGTCATTTATTGCGCTATATACTTTTTCAAAATAATCCTGTACCTTGACTAATAAAAGAGCACTCACATCCTCAGGCGCCACTGAACATCGACCCCGGTGTACACTCGTCCTTAAACCTCGAAGCTTTGGCCCGCGTGCCCACCGTGCCCAACATGCCCGGCGTGCCTACCGTGCCCACCCTGCCTACTATTACTGAAGCTAGAGTAACTGATGACGCTAGTGAAAAGAAAAAGGTATGTAATCTCTTTAATTTAGCTGAGTGTCCATGAGCAATATTCGCAAGACTAGTTGATTTATACTGCGTCCAAAATAAAAAAAATATTATTATGTTTTGCGATAAGAAGCTTAAATATAAATTAAATAAAGATTATTTGCGAGTGCAATACATTTTAGCTGAATAAGTTTAAAAAAAAATGTTTTGAATAAGAAACGTTCTAGTGGTTCTTTTTAATAAATGTTTTTTTCCTTTAAATGTTTTTTTCCGCTAGTAAACACTGCTTTTACATAAATAATGTCTTGTACGATATCTTCTTAAAGGATTAGACGGTCATTATATTTTCAGGGCCAGCCTATATATGCTATACACTTATCATAGTTCCAGACGTGTTCTATCTCGCTAAAATACAAAAATATTTTATTTGTGTAATAAACCAAGTGCACTTTCATAAAAACAAATAATAAGGTGGTGTAGGGATTGGTCTATTAAACTTCTAATTGATTATTTTTATAGCATTTAGCCATGCTTAGTAAATTATACTAAGAAACACATGGCAAATATACGGCTTCCGGTGTCCAGAAGATAGGAGGTTCAAATCCTACCGTTCCATATTTTTTATAACTGTTTATTAGTATAATAATTTATTAAAGACTAACATACATAATTATTAACCTATCCGTGTTTTTCGTTGTATTTATCATCATACCTAGTCCATATTATTTCGATAAGTAATCGGTATTATTTGCATAATATAGTAATCTTTAAGCTCACGTGTGACACGTGCCCTCGATACTATATCTAATGCGAATAGGTATGAAGTATTTACTCCGTTTAATATGCTACAACATGCACAATTGAAAAGGTTCGACCGTGTCATTGGTATAGTAGGAGTACCATGTTACTTTTTTTCTCCATTTCTATAGTGCCCAGGAAACATAGACACCTATTCTTTGTATTTGTATCACTCGAGGGGGCGTCAAACTAACGCCAGTCGCCTTGTAGGTGCCACATGCAATACTGTTGTGAGTGCACGGTTGGCGTAGTGGTTAAAGCGGTCGCCTCGCCGATTACAACTGCGCTGGTGCTGTGGGTTCGATCTCCACATGAGACAAATCTTTGTGTGATTCGCTAAAAATTGTTCCGACTCTGGCTGTGCTCTGTGTGTGTAAAATGTATATATGTGAATACCCCTAATCTTCCTTCTTATTCCTAGAACGAGCGTCGTTTTAAAAAATAAAATAAAAATATTCTAGATTATTGCCTTAAACAATGTTAATCACTTTGAATTGGAACAACGGAAATGAGCTCTTTATTGAGTGTCATCATTTTAGGCAGATTAATGCAAAACCACGCATTCATGACATCATTATCCTGGAAGGGGCGGACTGTAAAATACTGTATCCGCTCGTATCATCAACATAATGATAATGCAACATTTACAAAAACGGTTAATTTAACCGGTTATTGGCTTTAGTCAGTCTTTAGTCTCCACCTACTCTTTCTGTGAGATGTGCGTATACTACTAGACTACTCATTAATTCTCTTTTTTTTCTACTCGCAGGGCGAGAACGGCAACCTTACCGTCAATCCTCAGCAAATGTCCCGCAACGTGTCATCTCCAGCGTTCAGCTCACAAGCCCCCGGCCTGCCCAAGAACGGCTCCGTGCCTTTCTTCGATCGCCAGCGAAAGCAGAGTACTGGCGACAGGTCCGGCGATAGGTAGTAGATAAGTCCTTTTTAGGTGCTGGCTACGACGGTGGAGGGAAGCTGGTAATTCTACTAAATGGACAAGAGGGTTGCTTTAAAAGAGAATGGTTTGCATGCATATTATGGTAATATAATGGAGAGGGAATGTTCTTTGACCGTCAGCGCAAGCTGAGTACTGGCGACAGGTATGGTGTAGATAAGTCGTAGGTAGATCGTGGTGTAGATAGGTTGAAGATAAGTCTCCTTTAGGTGCTTGCTATGACGGTGGTGAAATGCTGGTAATAATGACATATGAAGAGACTGAAAGGAATAGCTTTTGCAAAATGTTCTTAAGTTTCGCTTATAGCAAGAAGCATGTTACAAAGATGTCAAGGTCAAATAAAATCATGGTCAAAATCGGTGGCATCATGCCTCCTACAATCGCCAGCACAAGCAGGATACTGGCGACAGGTCTAGCGATAGGAAGTAGATAAAGTGCTGGCTAAATCAGTGGTGGACTGCTGGTGTATCAATGGAAGTAAATAAGGAAAAGTGTTATGGCATGCATGTTATTGAACTAGAATTGAAACGATCGGTGCCTTTCTTCAGTCGCCAGTGCAGACATGATTCTAGGTGCTACATCGGTGGTGAAGGGATGTTGATGTATGGATTAAATGTAAACAAAATATGGCTTCTCAATTTTTTTATATTTCTTATATGGCATATATATGTTACATAACTTGGGTTTATTCTTATTATGGAAAAGATAAAAGCTTTTGTAAAATAGGCAAACTGCTTATAAAGTCCTTTTGCACAATCGTGAAGGGAGGCAAACCAAATGAATTTTGACTTAAACGTATATAAAAGTGACTCAATTCAAACATAAAATCGAACATAGCTGTTCGTGTTATGATTTATTTTTTCAGTTACGTTTTCTTGACGATTGTAAAACAGACCTGAATCATTGTTAATAGCTTCTAAGAATAAAATATTTTTAGTAAAATACAGCCAATAGAATAATTTAGATAAAGTCAAATACCGATGCTATGCGTTGGCGTGTATATTTATCCGTATGCATGTAATGTTTATGTTTATGTTCACAAAGTTCTACAGAAATTCACTTCGAATATACCCGAACATTCATTAGAGATTGAGAATGAGTTTGCATTCATTAATGCGCCTCATTCGAATCTCTTATGAATGTCAGACGTCTTTCCATTGCCTATATACTTGCCTTAACTTTAGTTGTGGTAAAATGCTACAATGCGTTTCAAATGTATTTTTCGCTCGATGCATTAGTCGAATATAAACTTTAGATATAAGGAATAAAGTCGAATATTGCAAAAGACAGTTTACGTTAAAGACAAATCACGTTTTGTTAACTGACACCATCATTACGTACACACTGCGTTTTAATAAAATGTTTAGTTGCTAAGCTAACTTTTGCAATCAATCTTTCGGTGATCCAAAATGATGGTGTCAGTTATCAAAACGTGTTTTGTAGCATTAGTGATAAAATTGTACCAATATCGTTTTTTTTTCTGCTCAATTACAGATTCAAACCGTCCCTAGCCGCTATTAAAGCATCGTCCAAAACCTCAATGAGCAGTCAGTACCGCAACGCTGATGTAAGTATATCCTTTCTAACAATACAATTTAAAACAAAATCGTAGGAAAATATCAAATTACGTGTTTTTTTTATTCATATGAAATTTACAAATGAAAAAACCTTTTAGACAAATTATGAATATCAGAAATGTAACAAATAAGTGCAACAAATATAAAAATGTGCTCAACAATTACAGAAGATGGACAACTAAAACTCTGTAAGATTAAAATTACTATTTTCGACATTATTTTGCTGGGGTAACGTAGACTCACAATGAACTGTCAGACTTAAGACGATAACAAAGGAATTAACAATATTCAACAGAGCTTTGCGTCCTATAACAATTCACAAAGCGACCATAAGCCGTAAGCTTTCCGCTCGGCCACAGAACGATTCTATCATTTATGGTACTGACCACTGATCACCCTAAGTAGCTCTCATTTGTGTAAACACTCAACTAAACGAGTGACGAAATTGTATTTAGTTCAAACAAATTGACCCACTTTTTATATGTCAATAAACAAATTGTTGCCAAGGGTATTAAATATGGAGATGTCCGTGTGTGATGTGACCTTGAACTTTTGCCACGATCCCTGCCAAATAGCCGAGCCACTGGCATCCATCCAGCGACAGTCGTAACAAAACATAGCATTTCGAGAAAATCTTTTAAAATAAGTCATTAACATCAAAACATCAGTCATTTTAAAACGTCATGGAACTATTATCTTTGATTTATGGCCACTCTAGCGTTGCCAGGTAATATTCCGATTTGCGCGGGTTGTCTGGTAACCCGACCCGTTTTTGCCTTGATCGGGACGCTAATAGTCGCGATTTTCCACTAATCCTTTTCGTCCTGGTGTCGCCAAACCCTCTTTCCGTGACGTTCGGATAATGTCTCGTTTTAGGCAATTAAATATCAAGTATTTTTTTAAGAAAATGCATAAATTAGTACGCGCCTTCGTTTTGTAAGGAAAATTTTAAGAAAAGTCTATTTATATCATGGCGATTAAGATACTTTGGTTATACTTATCTCAGTAGTTTATACAGAACTATACATATTATTTCTGACATTGCTGAAAAATTATTAATATAAAGGCACTTGAAAATTCGTCTTCCTTTAAGTGCTTTTACGGACTAAATGTGGCTATGAGAGTTTTATGCGCATGGTAGGTGTCCCGATTTGTGTTCCAAAGTCCCGATATTTTTTGCTCTCTGTCCCGATATTTGGCAAATTAGATCATGTTGCCTGATCTAATTTGCCAAATATCGGGACAATAGTCCACTCTCAATTGTAATAAAACAATTACTGCGTTTATCATTAGTGTTATTTATATCACAAGTTTCAGCAAAACACGCCGCTGTTGTTGACATTCATTTTATATACTTTGTACATATCTATCTACATAGGACGTAGTACATGTTCATATAAATAGGTATGCTGTACAACAGCATTCTCGGAAGTGTTAATTATCCAATCCAAGTACTTTAGAGGCGTTTCCTTGAATTGTAATGCACAATTAAAACGTTTGTGTATTATCTGAAATGGAAGTTGTGGGTTTTCTTTCTTTAATGGAAAAGCTTTCTAGTGTGTGAAAAGTTAAATGGTGCCACGAATTCTTTCAGCAGTTTCCTAGAAGGTATTGCGATAGTTAACAAGCATCACCAACTCACTGGTGGTAGAGCTCTTTTGAATGAGCTCGAGGGCGGCAGCACCACCGTCTCACCTTTAACCTGCCGCCAAATAGTAGTGCTTCCATTACTGTGTTCCGGTTTGGTGGTGAGATCAGGCCCTGAAATTACTGGCACATGAGGCATACCACCGTAGTCCTCAGCTGCAGCGACGCATCTATAATCTGCTTTTGTGGATTGTTGATGTCCATGGGCTGTACTCCACTTACCATCAGGTGGACTACACGTCCGTTCGCTGTGGGCGTAGTATAAAAAAAAAAAAAAATACTATCTTAACCATAATATATTTTAAATCTGATGTTGAAAATGGATCAAGTGCCAAAGAAACATTAAAAGAATAATTTTGCGATATCTGGCTTTACAAGTACATTAGTATAAAAAAATATATTCCGATACCATACAAACTACAGTCCCATGAACTTCTTTTGTATAAAGAATAAAGGTATTTTTTTCATCAAACCGACTTTTCAGCAACTACCTTATAAATGTTATCGAATTTCCACTTTCGGCCTTGCCCTTTCCTTATACACAGTTGTGAAATCATATTTCCTTTTACAATACTTTAGATATTTATTTTGCAATTCACATTAATGACTCGTACATATTAACGTCCCGATGTTATGTTTAAACATTGAATCAACACTTTTAACACAAGTCAAGTAGAAACCAATACAGAATGTATGTTACAAAATATTCTAGAATAAAATGGAATATTATTTTCCCAGAATATGGTAATTAATGGTGGAATAAGGTAGAATATTATGCTGTTGTGCAAATATTAAATTGGAGTTTACATTTCTAAATATAATAAAATTTTCAAATTAATAACCAGGGCTCGTAATTAGGTAGAGTTTTTTATGTACTTGCATCGAAATGTTGATATTAATGTGGACCTTCCCGGGATTTCTAATGGACAATCCCGTGTGGCCAACAATATTACGAATAAATAAAACAAAGATAATTAACATATTTTTTTTTATTAGTATACATTAATTCACAATACAAATTGTTGAAAGTCTGTAGTAAATTCTCATACGCATATTTCGCCTTTTTTTATAAATACGAGTAAATACTTTTGCTTCTAGCCTAGACTCGTGAGGTTTTGCTTATTCAAACGGCCCATCAGAATCATTTTCCTTGTCCGATTCATTACCAGTAAGATTTGAAGTGTTCGCTTCCGACATTATAGTATAAATTTTGTGAGAATTAAAATATTTCAGTAGTTTAAATTGTGTAAAAAAGTAAATAACTTTTTATTTAAAAAATCATGGGATTTTTTTCTGCTCTTTAAAATTAATCTCGGGATTTGAGGCATATCCACTTTATTCTTTCGCTGTATGAAATCAGTGTAAGTACCTACATGAAAAACTCTACCTAATTCCGAGCCCTGTTAATAACACACTATAAATTAATCACATTAACCATTTTAGGCTCTTTATTATTATATTACAGTTAACATTTAAATAAAATATTTTATTATATTACATTAGATAGGTACAACAAATTATAACACACAATCACAGCACAGAAAGACAGATTTTACTTAAAGTACAATAATGTTCATTGCATAAGCCATGTTAACAATGCTGTCAATGATATTCTCGTGATGTTTTAGAACTTTTGTGAAATCCAAAATGAGTGATGTGAACGCTCACATCCTCTATATCCTTAAAAATTTAAATCATCCTACAAAATTAATATTGTCTAAAATAAATAACTGATGTTCACGGTCGTTTTTTTCAGAATTGCCAGTATGCTAAACACATTGTTATCTGTATAGGTTACTAGCACTTTTTCTAACTACAATATAACTTTATATTCCAGGGTGACACAGAAAGTATGATGTACAACTCAAAGCTCTCAGTCGCTGGTCCCAGAGAACCTTCTCGAATGGTTCGCCCAATGTCTCGTAAAGACATCTTCTACTCCGGATCCGTGCTCAACCTCCCTCAGTACCAGAGTCAGAAGTCTCTGCAAGGGTACAGGAACTCAGTGCTTAGCTTGCCTCAGAGCAGGCAAACTGGAGACTTGGAGAGACAAGAAGAACGTGAGTATTTTATTTACTGACGATATCTTACACTCCGAATCCGTGCTTAAACTTCCTCATTACCAGATTCAGAACTCTATGCTACTGTAGAGGAACAGGGTGTGATGTTCCTCCACCACAAAGGGAGGATCCTCCGACCAGGCTCGGTGGTATTGCCTGGCGGACAGCTGTCCAACGGTAGCTTATTGGAAGTGGTATATATGTATACTCTCTGTGAACACTTCGTTATCGCGATCCAGCACCCGTCGACATGTGCCACACTACAACACGCTTGGTACAGAAGACAAGCTCCTGTATGCATTTCTAGTGTCGCGCATGTTAGTGGTCTCTCGAGAAGTCTGTGTGCGTTGCTTGAGCGCGCAACGTATGTAGCTTGCGTTCTGTACCTGATTATTGTGTGTATAAACTGATGACTTGATACTTTACAATAATCAGATCACTATCTGAAATGATATTTTATGTACTGGTATTTATAATTAATGATATTTCTTTAACACACATTTATTTAAATTGAAATTAAGTCATAATTTATTGCACCTACTACCTTTTCTCTGCATCATCCAAAGGTTTGACATGTAGAGAATGCTTAAGGCATTAGGTCCAAATTTATTTTTGTTGTGCATTAAGTACTAAATAAATAAATATATTCTGCCGAAGAGACCGAAACCGGCCGCGTATTCGATTAGTAATTTCAATAACCAGATTTTTCATGTAGAAATATATTTCTCGATTTTCAGAATACGACTTATGTCCGTGCCTGAGTCTGCCCAGTTCCTTCAAGTCAGCGCTGTCGTCCATGTTGGATGTGAGCCTGCTCCGTGACCCTGCCTTCATGATGATGGGAGTGTCCAACATCTTCGGCATGGCCGGACTCTACGTGCCCTTCGTGTACATTGTGGATGCTGCTAGAATGAATGTGAGTATATTGAATATATCAATAGATCCTTTTTTGCTAAAAAGCTTGCTAAGGGTATTATTACATCAATCGATCGAGGTGGAATGAATTGGTTGACGTCGATTCACAGTATCTATTACACAATCGATTGGGCATCGATCGATAGGTGAATACATCAATCGATTAAACTGCCCGGCAAACATGTGTCCTGCGATTGCGGCCCGCTGTGAACGTCATGTTTAGACACATTCTTTTGGCATAAATACTACCCATAAACCCTCTTGTTTAACTAATTCATCTATATAAAAATGAAACCCATTTTCCGTTGTCACGACATAGCATGAAAACGGCTTGACCGATTTGGCTGTTATTTTTTTTTTAGTTTTCTAATACTCTGTCCAAGGTTCTTCCGGAAAAAAAATATATATGAATAAATTTTCTGTAAAAATATAAGTGAAATTATTGAAGCCTACGGAATAAACACTATTATGAAAATATATATATTTTGTTTTTTATTTAATAAAATTAGTAAAGTCCTTCTCAGGTATGACGAGACCAGGGAAATAGGTATTCATTTTTATATGGAGGATATTATAGATTCCAGTTCAAATTGAATAGGTACGCATACATAAGATAGGTCAGCTATACAAAATAAAGTAGTGTATCAAAATTACGCTAAGGCGGTACGAAGTTCGCCGACTCAGCTAGTGGTCAATAATCGTACTTTGCTAGAATGGTGGACTACTGGCCTAACTCTTCTCATCATGAGAAGAGGCTAGTCGCTAGCAGTGAGTCAATGACATGTATAAATTCTGTACTTGTCATTGAGAACTCAAGCTTTTTTTTTTAAATATGGTATTTAAAACTAATTTACTCTTTATAATGTTTCAGGGTGTAGAGCCTTCCCAAGCGTCATTCCTTCTCTCGATTATCGGTATAACGAACACGTTCGGTCGTATCGCATGCGGATGGGTGGCAGACTTCCCTTGGATGGACTCTCTACTGCTCAACAACGTGTGCCTCGTCATTGCTACGGTAATATATTCATTGGGAACATTGTTTTAATAACAATAATCATATGACATATTGTGTCACACTACAGAAGATCCATCCTTCAACACATCATCCGGCTCGAAGGACCAAATGGATGTATCAACGACCTCCGGCTCAATTTGGTCCTTCGAGCGCTACAGGGATTTTTCAAAAGAGAAACTCGAATGGCTAAACTAGCCGATTGCCTTACGGAATATAGATTTACAAAATAGGTACAGAATAGATACGTTCACCTTTTGATTGAACGCCGACGTTCGTTTACATTACAATATAAACGAACGTCGGCGTTTAATGATTGCAAGCAAGTGTGAAATCGCGCCGATAAAGACATACGAATGTATGTGAGGTGAAGAGAAAATCATATCGAAATAATTATTTACAGTAACTCCAAACGTGGCACCCTGAGCATTCCTTTGTTAAGTTCTGTATTTTAACAAAGGAAGAACCACAAACAGTAGGCCACTGCCTGTACGAATATTTATTACGGAATCAGACTTTTTAGTCCTCCGGTATTTTAACAGACAAGCTTATCCAAGAGCCAACTAGACTCGAGCTTCAACTTGCTAGTGGTTGTGCCCAAAATGTGCTGGCTCATCTAGCATAGTCTCATAGGCACATGAGGCATAACACCGTAGTCCTCAGCTGCAGCGACGCAACTATAATCTGCTTTTGTGGATTGTTGAAGTCCATGGGCTGTACTCCACTTACCATCAGGTGGACTACACGTTCGTTCGCTGTGGGCGTAGTATATAAAAAAAAAATAGTGTCCGACAGAGATAGCATTATTGATCTACCATGGTTCGCGCGGGGTAGCGGGGGATGGGTAACCCTTACTCAAGATCACAAAAAAAAAAACAATTGAGTACACAATTGCACCCCGCGCTTGCTCCTCTATTGTGTACTCAATTGCTTTTTTAAGCCCAGTTATTTATGGCAAAATAAAACCAAATAAAAGAGTGAGACCCCTCTAAATGGAAACACTGACAGCTCGTTACAACTAAAAATATTTAAACCGTAGTAGGTAAGAACTACGATTAATGACATAAATATTGTAGTATCTAATATATAAAAATGTCGTGTCACAGTGTTATTTATCGAACTCCTCCGAAACGGCTTGTTATGAAATTTTATGTGCTTATCTGGTAAATCAGAGAATGGGTTGTAAGCTATTTTTTATACCGCTAGATGAAGGTCGACATAGCTGCGGCTCCGCAGGCAACAGTTTTTAATTTATACTAATGCAATAAACATTTTTCAGATTTCCGTCGGCCTGACTCCCTTCGCGTCCTCCTATGCTTCTTACGTAGCGATAGCGATTGCATTCGGCATTGCTATTTGTGAGTATAAAAACTTGTGTTTATATCTAATATACTACGAATTGAGACATCAGAGATGTGTCTCTTGTATGTACATATACGTACGTATCACGACTGGCGCTGTCCACTATAAACGAGAGATTGATAAAAAAGCATGACATTGCATCATCTATTGTAAATCTCAGCTTAATTATTAGAGTAAAGTATAATGAGTGAAATTTTCAGTATCGTCAGACCTCAGTTTCTCGTCGTCAGATATCGCAAAAAAAAAACTTCTAACTCTGATATGAAATGTAACTTGATACAACCTACATATTCGCTTTCTGTTATTATTTGCGATCCGACTCGAAATACCAAAAAAAAATATGGTTTCGTGATAAACCCGTGTACACCTTTATTGAGATTTAAGAAATGATAGAAATAGATTTGAAAACACTTGATTTATTTCCGAAACTAATCTAAAATGCAAGGTAAAGTGAAATTTATGAAAGCGAGCTCAACGTAAACTGATTTTAATTGAATATAATTGATTTGCCGCCTGTGCTGTGTTAAATGCATATTTTTGACTAATTATTATTATTGAAAACCCGTTCCAAAAACTAGTGATGCGATGAGTACCATTGAGTTGAAACAGCTTGCTTAAAACATAATTGATATTGCACTTTTTTCTTTTGCCAGAATTCTCAATTCGATAATTTATACATTTGCACTGTACACGTGTCTTTTCGTTCCAAAAAGCCGTAAAAATTTAGATTTTAGCATTAAGTGTCGCTTTATTCCTATCTTAATCTTTTATATATCTACTGTATACCAAATTGTTAAAATGTGAAAAATGATAGTAAGAATGAGTATTATTGAAGTTTGTAGTATATAAGTTATAATTAATAAATGTAAAATATATATATGTAGTTGTTAAAAGGGAGCTTTTTCTGTCAACAAACTGCCGTGCAGTTTGGCGAAATTATTGTTATTTAGTTAAGGCATGTTTTTATGAATAAATTTATTTTAATTTTCATTTCATTTTCATTCTGATTCCAGCTGGCTACATCTCCTTAACGTCAATCATCCTGGTGGACCTGCTGGGCCTGGACAAGCTCACCAACGCCTTCGGGCTACTAATTCTGTTCCGTGGAGCGGCCGCCATGATCGGCTCCCCGCTGGCCGGCGCCGTGTACGACGCCACGAAGAACTACGACGCGTCCTTCTACATGGCGGCGGCTTTCTTCTTGGCTAGCACCCTGACGTCGTTTGCTGCTCCTTTGTTCCGCAGGTAATTGTGAATTAGCTTTTACTTGATTTAAATAAGCTGCGAACGGGATCGGTATGTTAGACCTATTTCGTGGAGTAGTGGATATGTTCTTATTAATATTGACAGGAGCTGTATTTCTATTCTATCTCCAAGAGCAACGATGCGTATTTCTAAATAACCTATGTTTCTATATAAATATATTTCTTCTAGATTGGTACTTTAATATGTTTTACTTCGCTTTTATTCGAAATTTAAAGTACTTTTAGAAGATATTATAAACAATTCTAAAAATAAGAAAATACATTACAAACATTACAAAAGGCTACAATTAAATGAAATGAATATTATTTGTGTAAGGCACAGGCTACATTATTAACAAACCGTTTTAAAAATAATTCTTTTGATTGTTATTAACTCTAACAAACTACCAATCCATTCAAAGGTTGCCTGGAAGAGATCAATTTATAGTGATAAGGCCACCCATTGGGCATATTTAAATATGACTCAGTATCACAACTATGTACTTTTCTTTGTGAACAATAAAGAATTCTCTATCTATCTTTCTCTATCCGTTTCCAGAAAACAAGAGCAAGTCCACCCCAACATAGACGTGCTCACCCCCATCGACGAGGACCTGGAGGAGGGCGACGAGGAGGACCCCGACGACACGCCCATCACCATGGGGGCCCTGGCGCAGCGGCCGCCCGCCATCGTGCGCACGGCCGCCTCGCCCTCCGACCCGCCCTCGCCGGCCAGCCACGACGCCGAGCCGCAGCGGGAGAGCGTGCTGTAATATTGTTATATGTATGATTTATGACAATAACTGTTTGTAAGAATTGACCAATGGGATGGAATCCTCACAGGGTAATAAGTCTGTATGTTCAAATACAAACTGGGATTGTATGATTACGTGGAGTCCATGAGGAAGATAACAGAAAGCGCAATCACCGGATGCCGCTCTTTTAACCGACAAAAAAACAGAGGGTGTTCTCAATTAGACCGTCACAACCTTTATCGTTACTTTTTTTTTAAAGGCTCTCATTAGACTCCTGTGCCGTGGGGTGCTCATAAACATACATTTCACACACATAAAGCACACCCAGAAAACAGATACTTGAAATTGTATAGTGAATAAGTCTATAAAAAAGTTTCAATCTAATAATTGTATTTACTCTGAATCTATATTATATACTTCGACTTTACCTTCGACGTTGTCTGTGTAAATGAAACTGTGTCCGACGTCCTTAACTAGCGGTAGTCCCTAACTATAACGCCCAGTAAGTCCATTGTTGGTCAATTCTTACGGATTAGTTATTATGTATTTTATACTGCGTTTGTAAAGGTTATCGGCTAATCAGGTGACTTAATGCACATTCACAAAGAATAGTTTTATTAAAAGTAAAGCGGACTGAAAACTTTTCTATGCTATAATATTCTATTAAAAATGTGAAAAATGTGATCAAAATACCTGTCCGTTTATACATAGTAAACTCTTTTGATAAAAGTTAAATATTTTAAAAAAAACTTGCTCATTTTGGTAGCAATTATTTGGGCTATAATGCTTTAAATCATGTCTGATTGTCTATTCTATATCTTAGGTTTTTTCCGAATATATTATTTAGCTTGCGACTTTAACAGTCTAAAATTTTCTATAAAATGAATGACCTGTCCACTTTATTATGTAGATATTTTTGTATCTAATTGAGCTAATAATCAAACAATTGTTATTTGTGCAACAAGTGAGCAAAGTTCTAGGCTAATTTTGAGTCCTGATTAAGCGAAAAGCTTAGTGAGGAACTCAAAAGCACGAGATGTAAATAACTTTGATCTCGTGTCGCACATACAACTTTTCACCTCAGCAGCTCGAAATAGTAGGTACCCATAGTACAAGTTCTGCTTAGTTTGGGACGAGATGACGTGGTGTGAAAGTAGTGTGTGAAATTATAAAAAAAAATTGCGAGCATTGAGCAAAGCTCGAAGCAAAATCAAGTTTTGCTTACTTTTTCATACAATAAAGAACGACTTTTCGAGCTGCATAGGTAAAATTATTATTCGCGGTTACATACATCACCCAAATTCTAAAATACGAAGATAATTTTCATTGATATATTATATACAATAATTTTAGTATAAAATGTAATGGGTTTGGGTAATGTGCGGTCGCCATTAAGTGCCTGCATTAGCCGACGATTATTCTACCTCCGAACATTGAACGTTTAACAAAATTCTAGGTGATTTAATATACAATTAGATTTCACGAACCCTTTTTATTCCCCGGTATCTTAAATAAATATACGATCTCATCGCGCCAGGGACGCTGTGATTAAGGTTTCGTAAAATCCATTTAGATATTTAATAATTCTCGCAATTTGTACGGCTATACGAAAGTGAACGAAGAAATGAATTATTTAGCAGCTGTAATGTACAGTGCTATTAAATATTAAGTGAAAAACGTTGCAAAATAACTCATTTCGTCTAAAAAAAAAAGAAAAATACAAAAAAATACTTCGACGCAAAGATTTATACGAAGTTACCATAAGATAATGACATACAACTGGAATTGACTGCAAGCAATAAGCGCGTATTCGCTTAGCATTTCTAAAGTAAAGAAGTGTGAGATATTCCAACGTGCCATAAGTTAGTCGTGGTGCTAGCGTCAATACTATCGATGTAACATCAATGATACTAATACTCAAGCGTTACAAATCGGAACAGATACGGTCCATTATTGTCATTAGCAATAAATTAGCACTTATAGGCTGTTAAGTACTTAGAAATCATAGAATCGTAGAACTATTTTCATCTTCTATACAAACGCATATCACGCTGGATTGATTTCTGAATCTAAATTGACAATAAGATTCTCTGGTCTAAATGTTCATGTTTAAAGCAATACAATGTTTTACACACAATGTAAATAGAGCACCATTGTAAATATAAGTTGCAGTTAAGAAATGGATTACAAAATCAAATGTGTACGTGAGAACGGCTTAACATTTTGAGAGATTTACGTCAATGTTGGACTGAAGGTAATGGATCTAACGAGTATGTATCTACACATGGCCTTATTTAATTGGCTTTGGAAATGAGAGCTTAGTTAACGATATATTTTAAACAACTTAGGGTTTCTACAAAGGCAAATAATGAGAAGTTACCCTATGAATCAAGGTATACACACTTGGTTGCATTTTGCTATCTTAGTCCCTTTTAGTACCGCTTGACATTCGGCTATATATCAACATAAAAACTTCACTTTTCTCTTTTGATGTTCCTATGTTGGTAGATACGTCATAGTAGAATCGTATTGCCAAGAGTGGTAAGCCGTGCTAAGGGGACTACTGTGAAATTAATGTATAATGGCGTAAAATTTAATAAAAAAAATACTCTTTATCTTTCTAATGGCCAACAAAATCAGATCATGTGTAGTCTTACCGTTCGGCATCCTCCATTATGGGTTTTTGAGGCAATGACTATTAATTATACGACTAAAATCTATTAATACGTTTTATAATGTGTGTATATTAGAGTAGCGTTTGCCTTTAAACTTGCTAGAGTACGTTAACTTTTCGAGCTTAGCTTTTTTCTGAACGTCTCTGTTAATATGAGAGAAATATTTGTAACAAATGTTGGCTTACAATTTATTATCTCTAAGCGTCTAATCGTCTTGTTACAAAATGAAAAGAATCATTTCAGTGCCTGTATTAAACAACTGTGTAAAAAAAATATATAGTGATGTTACTCACAATCAAAACGTTGTGAATTGTCTGTGATGAATTACCAAGTCGCGGTACCGTGATGCTGCTTAAAAAGTCAAAGGACATTTTCGATCAATCATCAGCACTGTAAGCAACTTTTCACTTTGCAATAATATGACTCGATTCATACCGACGCAGAGTCGAAGCGAAGCATCGCGACATCTAATAGTATTAAGATATTAAGACATAAAGGCTCATGTTCTCGCGCGTACAGCCTAGCGGCCAGACTTAATCTGAATTCGACAGTCATCGAAATTCAGAGACAGGAGAACGCTGCGTAGCGTCAAGTTAATTAATCAATGAATTTGACGCGATGCCTCGTTTCGACTCTGCATTAATATGAATGGAGCCTTATTTATCATTTGTTAACAAGACGGTTAGGCTTTAAGCATGGATCAATTTACTCAGGATGACCGACTCGCTTAGAGAAATCGTGGTGAACGCGCGTAACCGGAGAAGGAGGAGCTTAGTCCCCACCACCATGCTCTTTCTCTCTTACTCCTATACTAATCTCTCCCTCGCGCACTGAAACTGAACTGAACGCACGATACTCGGATGTACGTACTCTGACTTACAACGAGCGCGACGGAGAGCGATACAGGAGAAACGGAGAAGGCGCATGGTGGAGGGGTCTAAGCCCCTCCTCCGGTTACGCTATGTGCCATGGTTTCGAGAGTATTTTGCTTGGAGTCGGTCATCCTGAGTAAATTGATCCATGACTTTAAGCTACAAGTGAAGGGCGACGACTCACTAATCTAATCCTTGACATTGCTAGGACTCAGTGTGCCATGAAATGAACAACTATAATAAATACATGTAAATATGCTAATATTAAGAGGGTTCACAACAAGTGGAAATGTAACGCAGTCAATTTTACGTGCACCGTTTGTAACCAAACTTTTCATTGATAGGTGTCAACTATAGGCTTATGTACTTGCCACTCTAGTGTGTATATATCTGAACTATTATAGATATATATTTTTGTCATAGATATTTTTTGTCAATAAAATGCATAATTTAGCTTTAAGCGTACTTTAGATGTACTTTATAATTAGGAATGTGGTGAACTAGGATTTAGGAGATGGTATTATGTGATAAATATGAAAATATATTAAATATATTTCTTTTTTAACAACTTGTATTGTATGCCTATAAGTATATGATAATTTTAAAAAGAGTTCAGTTGTAAGATAATATAATCTGATATGAAGTTACAAAGTGTATAGAATGTATTAAGAAATATTCAAAAATATGAATTAATGTTACTGTTGTTATATAGCTTTATGTAAAAACCAAAAGTGTTATTATGTTTTTAAGATTTAAGATGATTTAGGATTTGACGGGAGGCTGTAACAAAACCATATGCTACGAAACAGAGAAGTTTGGTCATTAAGATGAAACAAATCATGTTGTACGATATATTTTGTTCTGTCTACGCCATAGCGAACAGTCATGAACTTTTAATATCTCATGATTATTTTTAGAGGCAATTTTATGTATGGAAGGAAAGCACAGAGAAGCACATTTTGAAGCCATTCATGTATTTGAATGTATGTCTAATTTGTTTACAGTGCAATTATTATATTCAGTATTGGCTCAAAGTATTGTTTATTTCATTGGAAATGTTAACAAGCTGTTTACTTATTAGTGTTTACGACATTAGATGAATTAATTTGATTGAGCGCATGCATTAAATTATTGATTTATTAAATGATAAAAATAATATATAGTTTTATTTATCGATGTGTGAACAGCTCTAATGTATTTTGAAAATATGTTTATCATTTGAACTGTTTATAGGAAAATGATAAGTTATTATGTTACAAACCACACTTATGCGATAATTGTATTTTTATAAACAGTTTAAGTGAATTTTTCAAAAATTAGACAACGGGTCTGAATCGCGTAATTATTATAAAGGTAAATAAATACCTAAGCTCGACGTTTCGAATGACTTGCATCATTCTTCCGTTGTCTAATTTTTGAAAATGTTCTCAAATCGCGAAAGTTTAAAAACATATAGTTTAAGTGAATTTAAATAAAAGTCAGCGCACGCCTCGCTTGCGCTAAGGGAACATGCAATGCTTATTATTGACAATCCACCGAAATCTTTTGTAAATAACAGATTCATTAAATAATAATGATGACTGAGATTGGCCGTTTCATTTGACATCCTGTTTTCACAATACAATGACTGAGATATTGTGGGAGACTGCGAGACATTCAGTTTTGGACATTTCATGGTCAATCCAAATTAAAGCGGGTGCAAATAATGTTAAGATTTAACAGTGGAGCATAAGGTGTATTTTTGAATGAAAGCTTTATAAGTATTATATTCATATATGACATCGATATCGTATAGTAGATTGTATCATAAGGGAGCAAAATAATATTTTTAGGGCGAGGGCGCTTTTTTGAATCCAGAGCGAAGTGAGGGATTCTAGAGTAGAATCCCGAGCGTAGCGAGGGATTCTATAGTAGAATCCTGAACGTAGCGAGGGATTCAAAGTACGTCGCCCGAGCCAAAAATATATTTGCGCCCGAGTCATACACTCTACTTTTCATCACCCATATGAGAAAATAAAAGATGCCTCATATTTTCTTATAATATATTATTATTTAAAAAAAATAGAGTTACAACTAAAATTAAATGTAACTATCAAATAATTAAATAACTAAAAATTTATATTTACATTTGAGACGTTTTCGCAATGGTGAAAATTTATTGTTACAGTTTTATTAGGAATAGAGATTGTTTTTATATTTTGCGTGTTTGAAATAATAGCCGAATCTGACTCCTTCGGAGGAAAAGGCGACGGTAAATCTTCTTGCTTGGATGTAGATGGGCGCGGTGACGATGGTATGGAGGGATTAACTGTAGGTGGTTTTCCACTATACGTTCACAAGTTTTCACCTTGTTCTCAATGGAATCTTCAATGTAGCTCTCTGCTACAGAACTCGACTTCCATCCTCCATGTCGTTTGAGAACAGTTAAGTCCGCCCCAGAATCTGCTAAAAGGGTAGCAGAAGTACGACGAAAACAATGTCCAGTGTACAACTTGATATCTGGTAATTTCAAATATGTAGCAATTTCTTGTGGCATGATAGAAAATTTATTTTTTCCCATTACTTGTTTAAAGCACTTCCCATTTTGATAACGAACGAAAAACCGATTACTCTTCATATCAGCAGGACGTAGGTCCATGTATTTCTGTACAATAGTTTTATATTCTCCTCGGATTACGAAAGATCGGTCAATTTTCGTTTTTGTATCGGTCAGCTTTATTAATAGTAAATCATCCGAGTGATTTTCGATATCATCAACAGATATTTTTAAAAGTTCATTCCCACGACAAGCTCCATGTATTCCAAAAATTAAAGCCACCTGTAACAAAACAGAATGTGTATTAAATAAATGTCTATCAAGCTAAAGTTTCCAATAAAATACGCATTTTAAAACACTTTATATGTAGTTACTTACTTTTACGGCAAGAAAAACTTCGTCGGGTGCCTCATTAAGGAACTTCTCCACGTTTTTGACAGTGAAAACTTTGGATTTTTTGGGCTTATATCCATCAGACATCCTCTTCAAATACGCTATTAATTTCGAATATGTGTCTAGTTTTACGTCATTATTACAGCTGACTGTTGATTTCAACATCGAGAAGATACTCCAAAGTGTAGAAGGTTTTTTTGTTTTGCCTAAGTATTGGAAATAGGCCAAAAACACAGATTCGGAAAAATGCTTGGCGCCTCTTGCATTTCTCCATTCAATAAAATTTCTATATGCTTTTACATATTGCTCCCGGGATTTCGCAGGTAATATATTATCAATCACATTTTTTGCATCAGCTCTTATATTTTCAGGAGTTAATTGTATACTGTCACTGTCGCTTGAAGAACTCATTTTTCAAATGGTTTTACTATAAATTTCTATCCTTTAAAAAATTACACCAATGCGGACTGTAAGTACAATTCGCGCGCTTTGAATTTGATTTCTTTTTTTTTTATTCAGCCGGGGCAACGAGTCTATGGGCCGTCGTATTAGCAGCCAGTCATTCAAACTATATTTGCGTTCGATTCCCTCGGCGCTGAACACTAAGATGTTCCAAATTCAAAAAGTGTGCCTAAAAGTACTTTTAATCCCGCTTAACGGGGATTAAAAACTCATTATTGCCCGCTCAAAGTTCCTTACTGAAAACACCAACTTTGGTCGCATTTAAAGGCGAACCAAGTCGTCTTTTTCGAATAGGTGGGATGAAAAAAATATTTTATCACAATTCAATGGCCGAAATTAAATTGACAGAAAAATATTTAAGTATGTTTGCACTCAACTGCAACTATCGTTACGGGAAATTAGATGCCAAAAAGTCTGACAACTAGTCTTACAATGAGTATCGTATTTACTCGAATTGGGTTGTGCAGGGCAGATAGCTGTCGCTCCTCCTAAAATACAGGTATTCAGCTAAATCAATTAGACTAAAAAACGACCTAATGTAATTGGGCAAAATGGCTCGGAAGATAGATCTATTGCTTAATAGAGGGCGTTATATGATATTATTAAAAAAAAAAAAATTGGATTTATGGATTTATTTTATGCCCGCCGTAAAATCTCTTAAATATGTGAGTCATCAAGTAACAATCATGATGTATCATGATGCTGGCAAGTTCATACCGAAAATCTTATCCTAAAAGCTTACCTATTTTGGAACCATGTTTAAAGAGGAGCTTAGCTTACTAAGTGCATAATGTATCTACCTAGTAATGAAAATACATACATGAACATATATGAATGAAAATATTTTGATATGTATATAAAAATACGATATCGAGGTATATACTGTTTCACGATAAATCACTGTGCCATGTGTCACAGAAGTTGAATTTACATCAAATCCCGATTGATACCGATATAATTTTGCTTTAATTGATCTATTAAATTCTTAGATTAGTCATATTATCCATTAAGCACTGCACGAGGGTCATGTATTACTTTTATGACTTTATGCAAAGGATTTCTTTGATTATGATCGTGATCAGGCTCAGATTGGCTTGAAAGGCTATCTCATCGCATCCCACAAATATGGAACCCTAAAAAGTGTAAATATGAGATTTTCTTTGCAATTTCATCGTTATAAATTCAATTCAGAGTTTTGCTCCTAACAACAACAGCTAAACTTGATGTAATGAACCAGAGGCGAGGCCTCTTTGGTATGCCTGGATGTCATTTCCCAAGAAGGCGGTTGAAATTAGGTATGCATAAATCCACATGTAAAGTCTGCAGATTGTACATTTTAATTTTTCATTCGTTTCATTCATTCATCAGATTCATAGATACTTAGAGGGATTCCAGTGCAGTGGTAACAAGACCATTTACAATTCACGTACAGCCTTGGAGTCTATCAAATACATACAGGCAATAACATTTTATGTTCCACAAATCAAATTAGTCGTCGCAATACATCGTACGCGAGTCATTCACAATTCTCTCGCAAATAACCTCTTCCGTAACTGGGTACGAGGCCGGCGTCTGTCGTACTCACTATCAATCTAATATCGCTTCAGCAAACACAAAACAGTCGGGACAATTGACCCCTTGTGAATTAATGACGAGACGGCCTACGTCTGCTGTAACAGGTTAATTTATTACGTCAGCAGTTCAACAATTTCAATTATCCTACGGCCCCGAAAGATAGAATGTTTGGTTTTCCATTAAATTGGTTAACTAATACCTTTCTAGAAGTTATTAAGTATTCGTATTTCGGTATGACGGCAGTGTGATTAAGGACTTTTTGTGTTTTAATAAATGGCTTTTTTTTAGACTATCATTTATCATCATCATTTAGCCTCTCGTAGTCCACTGCTGGAAATAGGCCTCTCTCAATGTGCGCCACAACACCCGATCCTGCGCCTTCCGCATCCAGTCCCCTCCAGCGACCTTCTTTAGGTCGTCAGTCCACCTGGCAGGGGGGCGTCCCACCTTACGGTTGCCGAGTCGCGGTCTCCATTCTAGGACTCGTTTGCTCCAACGGCTGTCGGTGCGTCGGCAAACGTGACCAGCCCACTGCCACTTCAGCGAGCTTATTTTGCGAGCTATGTCGGTTACTTTGGTTCTTTGTCGGATGACCTCATTACGAATTTTATCCTTCAAAGAAACTCCGAGCATAGCTCGCTCCATAGCCCGCTGCGCGACTTTAAATTTGTGGACTAGTGCAACCGTAATGTCCATGTCTCGGCACCGTAGGTCATAACAGGCAGGACGCACTGGTTGTAGACTTTCGTCTTCAGGCACTGCGGTAAAGGCAAAGAGAAGACTTGACGAAGTTTGCTAAATGCTGCCCAACCCAACTGGATCCTTCTATCGACTTCTCGCTCGAAGTTGTTTCTACCAAGCTTAATGACCTGCCCTAGGTAGATATATTCTTGAACAACTTCGAGCATCGATCCGTCAATAAATATTGGTCTCGGCATGACATGCTCATTGAGCATGATTTTGGTTTTATCCAAATTCATGCCGAGACCAACACGTCGTGAAGCTCCATTTAGGCTATGCAGCATTTCGCTCAGCTGTTCCAGCGACTCCGCCACGATGACGATATCGTCGGCAAACCGAAGGTGCGAGATGTACTCACCGTTTACGTTTATACCCCGTCCAGTCCAGTCCAGAGTCTTGAAGACATCCTCGAGAGCGTTAGTGTAAACTAAACTAAGCGTTAGTGTAGACTAAACTCAAACTTATTGTTATTTTTCTTTTAGCAAATGACAGACCGGATTTTTGACAGTTACAAACCGTATTTGAGAGTTTAGAGTCCTTCAGACCAGTTTTCCAGAGAGAGATGTCCAAAAGATTTAGAATTTTGAATAATCCCAGGTCAATCAGTCTTTAATGATTTTTTAAAGATCGTAAGCAAATTATGTTGCTGTCTCTTTGATGACGGATTGATAGTGCTGCCAGATGATACGAATTTTGCAGATTGTCCTGGTTTACAGCGGTGAAAGTCTGAACGCGTTTATTCAGTCAAAAAGCTACAGCGGTGTAAATCTGAACGCGTTCATTCAGTCAAAAAAGATAAACGACCCGTTTTCCACAATCTTGAGGAACCAAAAATTGGCATTTAGCACTATTTTCCTACTTCCATTGCAATGCAATGGCACCAGGTAATAACTAGGTACCTACGTAGCTTTTCCGATAATTGTTTTGTGCAAATGTTTTTCCTGAACTTAAGTACTCAGAAATCAGTTGTTCAATTAATTTAATGAGTTCTTAGTTCCAAGTATTCGATAATAAAGCACCTTGTGCAAAAATAACCTTCAATCTACATCAATTTATTATCTAGTAAATTAGAAAAGGTACCTAAGTAGTTTCAGACGTCAACTGTCTGAACTTTTATAAATAGGAACCGTTTGTATGGTGTACCTATATTTTTTTTTATAATAATTAACTGCCTCGAACGTAAAAGTCGGTCGAAGCAAACAGAACCTGGTAAGGTGGGGTTTTCTTGACGAATCTGACCTATATTGCGAGTGTGATGCTGTACAGACTATGGCCCACCTCATGACCTGTCCCACTTGCTCCACCACCTGCACAAAGGAGGCGCTCATGAATGCCGATGAAAGCGCTATCCGCGTGGCTACGCACTAGGCTCATAAAATATGACTGCAGCCATCGACACGAAAGAAGAACTGCCTCGATGGTCTGGTGGTTAGCGTATGCACCTTTCACTGCGAGGTATCGTGTTCGATTCCCGGGTTGGGCAAAGTGATATTTGTGAACTTTCCGTCAGGAAATTCCGATGGATGGCGATAGGCTGACCCCCTTTCCGATGGGACCTAAACATAACAGGTGAAGTGTGAGTGTTGTACACTTCTGCCACACCCTTTTGGGTAATAAAGGCGTGATGTTATGTTATGTTAAACATATCGTATCTAGTAGCAGCAAAACAATATTCTAATTACCGTCTCATCTCTAAAAGCTTGTTTTTATATCCGTTAAGGTAAACTTCCAAATAAACGTCTTTGTTAATTTATACAATTAAGCAATGACGTGATAGATTAGCTGGGTAGAACACTATAAAGACTTGTCAAGACTGAATAACGCCATACAGTTGATTCTGAAGTTGACAAAGGTATGATCGTAAATTTCCGGTACATTCAGTTCCTACTTTCAGTTCCGTAGAGTCAAGCTGAGAACATTTTTTGTATGCTTATCAATTAATAATCGCGAATTCGTGATTTGAAAGATACAGTATCCTATTTCTGAAACGATTGTAAGGCGCAAATGATGATAAAATTATTAATTAATAACTTAATAGCTATGTAATATCCTCATAGTAATAACAAACAGGCAAACACAGGATTTGCAGTAATAAGTGTTAGAATAATAGGATAGGAACATGGACCTTATTTAGTGGACTGGTAAAGATACCAGTCCACTAAACACTTACGTATTCATAATACATTGTTACTTTAAAAAAAATAACGTCTGATGTGGATAAATCAAACAGTTCTATGTAGGTAGTAGTTTTTATGTAGTTTCATCAATTAAAACCTCTCCTTAATAAATTCAAAGTTTGCATGAACTACTTATTGTTATTTATCAAATTAATCAGTGTTATGTAGATGAATGGCTATCGGGGCTACTTTATTTGTGACATTTGACTTGGTGCCCCAGATACACTTGTTTATTTCTATAACAAATGACGTATTCAGTTGGATTGACCATAGATATTTAATTTATTATCTAAGTGGCATTTTGAAAAAAAAAACATGATTAATCATATTTATAACGGAGGTCGACGATGCAGCAAAAATCTAGTTAAGGGGATTGCATCGATCGAACCCGAAAAATACGCTTGGTAAAGTGCAGATTGTAGACGAATTCTTTCATGCTATTACAATAAAAAAAATATATAAATAAACTACAGTATATGAAAAAAACTTTGTATTCGTTACTTTTTCTATAAACTAGTCCAAATGTTGGCAAAAAAATTGAGAACATGGGTCCTTTTTAAACTATATATCAAATTGTCTACATAACGGCTGGTTCATTCTGTATCATATTTATACTAAAAGAAAGAAAAAACCCTGTTTAACAATTCGTGTTGGCTATTTTCACGTTTTTATTTTTATATTTTGTAATAATCAAATATAACCCGAATCTTTGCAAAGTTCCCCACCAAGCACCCCCGCTATGCCCGTGGCGCTTACTCGGGATTTGTCTTGTCAGTGTCTTGACGACACCTACGTCGAGAGGATGTACGTGCGTTTTTTTTTTTTCAAATAATATTTTGAATTCATTATTCTTGAATGAACTCATAGTCTTAATGGAAGGCAATTATTCTTTTTATTTAGTATAAATTGTAATTAAGTTTGTAAGCGTAAAAAAACCCAGTTTTATTAAAGTTTTATTTTTTAAATAATCATAGACTATATTGGTTGAAATATTATATTGGTTAAACGTTAACAGTCAGAATATAATATCGATATTTTTTACGGTTGAAAATATTAGTTAATATTTTTTGTCAGGTTTGAGATTCGGTTTATTGTTGATGTTAATGACGTTTAATATTTTGTTCTATCGTTGCATTAGTTTGATGCTAGGTTAAATTCAATGAACTTTCCTTCATACTTAAACAGACTTAGGACAGTCTAGTATAGTATAAAAGGAAAGGAGAATAGCTAGGCCTAGGCGTATTTAAATGTTCATTGTTTTTAAGTACATTCTAATTTAAATTTTTCGTGATTTGCATTTAAATTCCGTAATCGTCAATACAAATAAATAAAATTGAAGTGTGTTTTTAATGTCAAAATATCAATGTTTTTTTTACCAGATATTATAGTTATTTGCCTAAAATATAGATTTTAATTTTTTTTCTGTCTGTCTGTCTGTTTGTATCGGCTAATCTTCTAAACGGCTGAACCGATTTTGATAAAATTTTAGATGCAGGTACCTGACTACAAGGCGCGTAACATAGAATACTTTTTATCGATGTACCTACCACGCCTCAACAAAATAAACAAACAATTAACATCATCAAAGTCTAATTAAACTCGTCACCAAAAATCAACATAATTCACAACAAACAAGTAGAACGTAATCAAAATATCCTCAAAAAAAAAAAAAAAAAAAAAAAATGTAAACTTTGACAATAAAAATAAATTAATCAAACAAATAAAATACTTGCCACACACACCTCTTGTCCTGCAAGAGAAGGAAGTTCGAGGTTTTGAACCAAAAAAAAAAAAAAAAAATAAGCACTACGAATTACGAATATACTGATCATAATATGATATTACTTTTTTTTAGTTGAAAATATCACTTACAGCAATTGAATCTTTATACCAATAAATCTAGAGCACATAATCGCATAAAATCAAAACTATTCTAGCCGATGAGTAGCCGGCCGCGCGCATGCGCAGCTTGGCAGTTCGTTCGGCGTTCGGTCGGGCCCGCCGCTCCACGTACGAAAATGATCTTTATAGTTTAGGAGTTAAAGTTTAAATTTCAATTGAGATAACTTGCGAATTTGGCGGGAAGAGGTCATCAAAGTTCAAATCATGTTGAATTTGATTTCAAATATATTTTAGATTATTAATTTGGTTTATTGAATATTTTTGGTTCATACCTTCAGCATGGTATTTTGTAGTAGCAACCGCGATCAAATAGGCAGATTTTGAAAACTGGTTTCTCCTGACTAACTCTATTATTGAGAACCGTTGGGCGCTAACCTGGTCATCATCAGACCATCAGCATGTATTCTGTAGTAGCAACCGTGATCAATTAGGCAGATTTTGAAAACTGGTCTCTCCTGACTATTTCCAATATTGAGAACCGTTGGGCTCTGACCTGGTCATCATAGACCTTCAGCAGGTATAGCTAGAAGTCAACTTATTCATATGAAACAAAAGAAATACGTAATGTATATGTGGGCACAAATAAATTACTTTTTACATTTGAAAAAGTACTTACTGCCTCCCAGAGACCGAATGAATTAGGCAAATACTATAAAGTATTGCGTCGCATCTGTAATCTTGTACAATCATCAGTAAATTTTGTTATAGTATGATTCTCTGTAACTAGATGGCGCTTAATTTTTAAACACTGTTACAACAGCCAGATCTTCAAGGTCATCGAGCAATGTAATGCCCTTAATTGTTTCAGCGGAACAATAGGGTTTCCATGAGAACCACTTTTTCGTTAATTTATCCGATGAAAATCTCGAGTGGCTATAGTTGTAGGTAACAGTCGCAATGCACATAGATTCTCTTTTCCTTTTAGACATGGGGTAAACCTAGCTTTTTAATAAAAAATATCTGATTCTAAATGCCTAGCTACGCAAATGTATTATGTTCTAAATCCAGCCAACGTTCTTTTACGTAATAACACCCGTATTTTCTTACATTGTTGGGCTAACGATGTTCACCATAATTTCTGTCCGCGATAGACTGTAACGCAAGGTCGTTGACCGGCGCGTCTGGTGCAACCCGCGTGTGTATTACATCAGCCGGCCTTGCCCGACACGGAACAATTACAGTCATTGCTGTAGTGACTGTAGTCTATAGTCTATGGCCACGTTTCAGCAGCTCCACAACTAAGCCTTTGTTGCACTTCGGTTAATTCGTTACTGGAATGTTTAGTCGATTCTGTTATCATAATAACAAATCTGATCAGATTAGACTGTATTTTTTCCAATTTGCCATCAAAGTTTTGCGTATTTGAGTTCCGGATTGGTGTTGAGATAGACCTTGTAATTACAGGTTTAGGGACTTATACAATAATATCGTGTCCTTTGACATTGTGGTAGATCTGCCATCATTTATTGCACTCTTTTTGAAAAAAAAAACGAATTGACATGAAGACTATAAGTCTACTTTTCTAATCCTTAATGAGTTAGATATGAGAAAATCTCTAATCACATAGAAAAGACAATCAACGGAACTGTAAAGAACCATAAATACCATAATCCATTATAATAAGTAATAATAACCACATAAATTTAGCAGCAAATAATCAGTAATGTGGCAATTACCCAACATTTTCATCCAATTGATTGATTTTCAGCTAAATAATGAATAAGAATTAATTTTCTAAATTTAAGTCCGTATAACAAGCAAAAGGATTCAAAGCCATGGTCACCCTATTCAAGGCCGTATTCTATGACGGTTTTAGCAGATTCGTTGTATCAGTACTCACGTGCTAGGCGAATAGCATATTAATACTGATGCCAGCAGTACTACCTCTTAATTATTATTTTTAACACCAACATTTTTATTTAAATTTTCGCAATGTACGTCATATTCTTGTTACTGGTTTTCCTCAATGGATTTCTAAAACCCCCGGTTGTAGTTTAAGTAAAGAAGACGGTTTTTAGTTTTTAGTTTTATCAACTCACCTTTGTATTAGATTGAGCGATGAATAGTTAGATTATGTAGGTAAATGTGTCGCGAACACACTGTAGACGTCAATAAATGTAGAATTTTTTTTTCCGGAACAACATCTATATTTTTTAATAAAATATTGATGTTCTATACCTTTAATCTTATATCTCTATTTCTTTAATTATATAATTATATAACAATAAAATGTATCTTTAATCTCCATTTGCTTTGAACCAAAATTAAATAATTCTCACGTAATACTTTTTTACAGATCACGGTCATAATTTTTTTTACACGACATGTGTATCGACCAGACGTGGAGTTCACCTGATGGTTAGGGTATCTACAGCCCATGGACATCGACAATCTATGAAAGTAGATTGTAGATGCGTCAATTTATTTGAGGTCCACGGTGTTATGCCTCATGAGGCAGTAATTTCAGGACCTAACCTCACCGGTTATACAGTTTAGCTTTTATACAGTTTTATAAAGTGATTCATTAACGATATTTAAAAATAAGTACCTACAGTTCAATGAAAATTAATTAAGCACAAAATCAATTTTAAGATGTGAAATCGGGTATTCCCGGCTAAAATTGTTGAGTTAATTAAACGTGACCTCCATTTTCTTCTTGTGATTTCGCTACATGTTTGTGACTCGATTACATTAAAAATGTAAATAAATATCCCGCCTCGTTGATCTCGCCGTTAGAGAATGCGCCTCTCACCGCGAGGTCTCAGTTTCGATACCCAGATCGGCCTAAAGTCTTATTTGAACATTTTTCGTCAGGAAATTTGCAATAGCAGCACGGAGTATGATATGTGTCCGGTGGATGGCGATAGGCTAACCCCGTATCACGGTACCTAAACATAACAGGTGAAGTATGGGTGTTAATCAATTCTGCCACACCCTTCAGCGTGATGTAAATAATAAATCCATCGTAGCGTCAAACGTGCTAGCGATACCTTTTTTTATGACTTGGTGTTCAATTGAAAAGTGCAAGCCGGGAAATGCATTTTCACGGGTTTCAAGGAGAACGGTTTATTGAATTATCTACAGTTAAATACTTCAGACATTCCAGATTATTCATGTTAATCAACATAAGTAAAGTTAATTACCAAGATTAGTGAATAACCTCTGATGGAGATTAATCAGCTTTGAATATAAAGTCCAATCTGCAATAGGCCTGATGACTAATTCTCGTATGTAATTAAAACAACTCCCGATATTAGGAGCATCATTAAAAAAAATACTTTGATATCAAATATACTTCCATAGATAATACTATTTTAAATTCACATTAATAATAGACTCGCCCAAACGCTCCAAACAAACGGCTACAATGGCGTGACGTCACGCTTGAGTATTTTGTGAAGTTATGAATTGTTTGATAGCTATATGAAATATTGCGTTTATGAAAATGCTATTTTTTACAAAAGTTGCTATACCTACATTATGTGAGTAATTTAATGATCACCTTAATTTTTAATAATTTGGTACTTTCAAAATAGATTTGGCCTATTTTAACTCGAATGCCAATTTTGAATGATCATAAAATGAGTTAGGTTTAGTGTATGACAAAAAAAGTCTTGCATTTCGTTTATGTTTACCTATATATTTATAAGGTAACCTATATTTTACTATATATGGATCAGTCACCATACCCATTAAAACAGGTTTCAACTTTTTTGGTATATTTGGTAAAAAACATAACAACACAAAATAATTGTTCAATTCAGTCATTTCTAAAGTTCTTTTCACTCTGGCACTGATTAGTTAACATAACTAACCATTATAAATAATGCTTAGTTAGGACATTTAAGATATAAAGTTTCTAATGGTTATTTATCTATGATCTCTCAGGCTCTCAACTCTCAAATATGTCACCAAATAGAAGTGTATGACTCATAAACACACGGAAATCCTTTCCAGAAAGTATTAGCACAGTTAGCTTGAACAATTTTTTTTCTCTTCCGTGATTTGACGAAATTAATTAAAATATTGAATCAGGCATTTTCTTATCTTGACGTCCTTAATTTTGAACCATGACGAGCTTAACTAGTTCCTTGCTCTTTTTATTATTACTTTTTTTGTTCTTTTTTACAATCGTTCTTCACGGTATTCAACCATGGTAAATTCTCAGCTAAATAAAGTATCACGTAACTTTACCACGAAATTACCTCAACTTAATTATTTTTTACCTCAATAGATAATACAATTAAGATATTGTCTCAAACTAATAAATATATTATGTATATTGACCATGAATTCACGATAAAAACAATGATAACTCATTTAGCAACTTAACACAAGTCACGTAAAGACCTACATGATTGATAAGGGGAAAAATGCAACGTAAACTAACGCCATACAAAAATAGCACAACCTTATATCAACACTCGGATGAAATTCCAAATAGCAATAAACTAACAAGACCAAGCAACAAGCGTGTGTAAAATGCACGTCTACCCACGACCAAGAGTCATCTTCAAAAATCTTAACAATAAGATACACCTTCCATCGGTGCATCTAACATAATTTCTATACATCTTCTTTAACATTGCCATCAATGTATCATCAATAACAAAGCACCCGAAGCCATCAATCGTATAATACAACTCACGTGGATGATGTAACATCTCTCAAACTTGCACCAGACCAATTCTCGTGAAATTACGTTTGAAATTTTATTTGCAAAGTTATGCGACGTACCGTTTATCAAGAACCTTGAAATTGACAGAAGGGAAATGAATGGCGGTATTAAGTCATTTGCAAAAAAGTACTGACCAACGTTACGAGGTGTAATGTAACATGTTACACAGCGAGCATTCGTGCAGTCAATACGTCGTGTTACGGGGCAACCAGCGAGCACCGAGCCGCTCGTTGCTCGCTTTGAGTGCTCCACCCGGCTGTCGGTTTTTTGGCGAATCCTTTGACTGTTACGCGGTTCAGTCAGTACGCTCAGGCAAGTCGTCACGAGCGCACGCGCGTCGCGAGTGATTACACGTCGTTCCTCTCGTATTTATTTCTTGAAACATGGAGTGGAACAAAGAAAAAACTCTGTATTTTATAGAAAAATACAGAGAAGAGGAAACGTTGTGGAACCCAGCTCATCCAGAGCATTATAACAAACTCAAGAAAGAAGACGCTTGGAATAGATTGGCTTCGTTACTCGACAGCGAAAGAGAAATATGTAAAAAGAAAATGACAAGTTTACTGGCATCATTGAGGAGGGAAAAACAAAAAACTAAACAATCAACTGGTACAGGAAAAGGTACGTAATTATTTATTAAGTTTTTAAGTACATATAGACCCACAAGTGACAGATACAATTTGGTTTTTTATTTAATTTTTTTACAATTTAGCATAGATTACGATATTCACGAAATATACTACTTTGGGTAGACGTTTGTTAATTTCAACTTCAATTTCAGGTGCAGAAGAAGTGTACCATAGTACTTGGTTTGCATACAAATCTATGATATTTCTACTGGATAGAAATACACCTCGTTCTACAACAGATACTGTAAGTCCATTTTAAGCATAATTTTCTTGCCAGCTTACAGACCCTTGCTGAATGCAGTATTCTGCAATTTCATTACGAATATTGTGAGCAGATCTTGTAGCCCTTCGCGGTCTTATTTGCAAGGGTAACATACTAGTCATGTCATTGTTACCTTCTCTCCAGTTTCCTAATCTGACCTGGCCGTTCGATTCTTCGTCAAAGCTACCGACAGGAGTATATACCTGAGCATTATTACCTTTTCTTAAAAAATTGTGAAGGCATGTTATTGCTGTTACGACAGATGTCGCGGTTTTCGGTTCTAACAACATTGGTTTCCGCAAAACTCTAAACACTGCAGACAATATGCCGAACACATTTTCCACCACTCTACGAGCTCTGCAAAGTCGGTAGTTATATATTCTTTCTTTAGAACCACGTTCATGATATCCTGCATATACTTTCATCATATTTTCGGAAAGAGCAAAACCTTCATCGGCAACAAAGTAAAATGGAATTTCTTCTGTTCTTGCTGGCAACGCAGTGGGTTGAGGGATGTTTAGTGCATTATTTTTTAGTTTTTCGTTTAATTTACAGTTGTTGAAAACCCCTCCATCCGATATTCTTCCTTGACATCCAATGTTTACATACAAAAAGTTATATTTCGCGTCAACAACTGCCAGTAATACGATGCTGAAGAAACCCTTGTAATTATAAAATTCACTTCCACTGTTGATCGGTGACTGCAGTATAATATGTTTACCGTCGATTGCGCCTAAGCAATGTGGAAAATTCCACAAAGTATCATAGTCATTTGCTACAACCAGCCATTGCTCCGGAGTTTCTGGCATCTGAAATAATGCTTTATATTTATTTTCAGCTACGTGAACGTGAAGATGATTCAGAACAACCGACTGATGATAGCCCTCCGCCTGCAAATAAAAGCGACAATGATTGCCCTCCGCCTTCAAAAAAAAGGAAGAAAGCAGTCGCCCCAAGCCCGGAAGATATAATGACATCTACATTCAATATTTTAAAAAAGAAATCCGAGCAAACGGAGTAAAATTCGCACAAACTTGATGAATGTGAAGCCTATGGTATTTTTTTGGCAAATAAATTAAGAACTTATTCAAAGACAACAAAAATACATGTGCAACATTACATATCAAATATATTGTTTAGTGCTGATCGCGGAGAGTATGACTATGGTGGCATGAATGTCTACAATTCTTCACAAGGATACTCTACACGACAAGGATACTCTTCAAGAGCCTCATCGATGCCACTGCAAAGCCCTGAAACACCTGCATCAAATCCGTCCGATCAAACTGACTATGGGTCACCAGCTATGAGTGAACAATTTCTATCTGAATTTGGTGATTTAATTAATTAAATAATTTGATATGTAATGACTACTTTTTCTGAATTAATTAAAACAGTACATACCTTTACATATTCTTTTAATGCTCCAATAAGGGCTTCGCTGACCTCTTTTACTATTAATCCTATCCTTTGCTTTGATATCTTGAAAAGATATTGCATACTAGTATAGGAATCTCCTGTAGCATAAAAACGAAGCGTTAGTGCTAATCGTTCCGTGACACTGATTGCTTTTCTATAATTTGTATCTTTTTTATGTACTTTTGGTCCAATTAAATTCAAGAGTTCTTCAAAATCGATCGGAGACATGCGTACAAAGTTTTTATACTGTCCAGTAATCATTTGGTTTTTTAAAATTGCTATCAATGACAAACCACCACATACGCCTCTGTTTTTAAATAAGTTTGATGTCCAGAAACGTTTTTTCTTCTTTTTAATTTGGATGAAACAATAATTAAGTAGAATCAAAGATGCCAACGCGACCTCGCTGTCAGCCATCTTGAGTGAACTGGCGGCGAAAGCGGAGCACAGAGTTTTGACGAGCATGTTACGCCGATTTTAGAACACAGCGTAACATGCTCGATGCGTAACACGCTCGATGCGAATGTTACATTACACCTCGTAACGTTGGTCAGTACCCACCTTAAAAATAAACGAACTCACAATACGCATTTAGATTACAATAAAATTCATTGCATTTTGTATTCGTTCTGAAGATAACTTATTTGTTTTTTTGAGCAGTTTTAAATTCAACGCCTACTTATACGAACACGTATTTTTTTTTTGTATACTTACCACTTTCTATTGAGTTATTGATTGTAATACAATTAGTTTTTAATCTACAATTTAAATGAACTTGAACGATAGATAAATATATACAGTATTGATATTTGCAACGAGGTCATTGAACCAAGGAGTGCGTTGAAGTCTTTTGTTTTAACGTAAAATTTTGATTCAGAATCAAGTTATCAAAATAATATCTTGGAAAACCATAGAATGATGGTATACCTACTTATTTGTAAGGCCAACAGCTGTAATCGATACTTTCATCGATCGGTAAACGATGAGAGCACGCAACTTTTTTACCGAATCGATTCACTTGATCGAGAATGCTCAGTGAGTATTTACTTATCGGAAGATTTGCCACCGAGTGGGTAAATCGGTCAAGGCGCACCCAGAGGTCAGGCAAGTACTGCACTGCACTATAATTACGCGTTAGGCATTTTCTAAACGATCTCGTTAAATCTGAAACTATACTTAGCTAATATGTGGAATAATAAAACTGTAAGCGCTTATCACTACGACTACGACTACGACTTTGTATGGGTAAGAAACCAACGCACTTATTTTCACCCACTGAAGCGTAAATTTTAGGTTCAAACATATATTTAAATTAACTTTTTAAACATTATTATTTATGCCTTGTCTTGTTTTTCAGGTACAGTCGATCACGTATACCATAGGCGTTATTGAGTACCTTTGAGATAGGCTACTATAAACTGACATTTGGGAAAAAAATGAGCACTGTGATATCATCGTATTCCCAGTTCTCACACACAGCCCATTCAACCATTTCATAAATGAAAGTATGTACCGACACAAAACTACATATATATAAGTTTGTCGAACATTTCCGTCATCGAGGGACCCACCGGAACCGTAGTTCCGATTCCAAGTTTCATTGTTATAATACACAATAGCTATAATAATAATCACGATTATTGCGTCGCGTCGTGATGATAATGTAAATAGTATTGTAATGAGCTGATTTGGTAAGTCATTTTGTTTGTGGTGGACATGAACTTGAACTGCCTTCAACTTTGGTCTATGGCGAGGTAACCAACGATTGTAATTACATCCAAAACAAATATTGTTTAAAGAGCTGGGCGTGCATCTTATGATAATTATAAAAATGAATTGCTGTTCGTTAGTCTCGCTAAATCTCTAGAACGGCTAGACCGATTTGGCTAATATTGGTCTTGAATTATTTGTGGAAGTCCAGAGAAGGTTTAAAAGGTGAATAAATATGAAAGTGGTTAACTATCTATCAGATTATTTTTATATGGATTGATTACATACCGATCATTTTTTTGTTATTAATTATATGGATCCATTTTGTTTGTTTTTAATTTATTTTAAACAAGTACCTACGTAAGTACGAAGTCTGCAGGGTCAACTAGTCTTAAATATTAATAAAATTAATATTTAAAAAAATGGTATATTTTCAGTTGGTTGCATTTAGCATCAAAAATATAGACCTACCTCGACGTTTACTTAAAATGTATATAATTATGCCAATGACTTATTTCTCTGAGGTGAATCGCAAATAACTTAGTTTAAAACAGTAAATATTTAAAAAATATTAAAAGTTACACAATATTGACCTTCAACCAATTTTATCAGATAAAATAGCGTCATTAACCTAAAATAACAACTTAACAAAAAATTTGATAAATTATAATTAACTGAATGCTTTTATTATGAGGAAGTCAGTTAGATATTTTACTTTACTAATTAGTTTTGCCTTTTCAATTTAAAATACTTATGTTTCCTTTAAAATAACAACATCCATTTGTTTGCATATTTTATACACAAGTATTTTACATTATTTTTATTGTAACATACATAATGATTATTTTACAGAATCAGCTAATAAATAAAAAATAAATTTCCTTTTTATTTATTTTCTGTTGTTAAATCTATCTATAATATTTATAGGTTTGATTAGAATAGGTGGAGCAAATTGAATAAAATACAGGATTTATACATGTATACACCGTGAATGTAATACACCGTACACAGAACACGATTCTGAGGTCCCAGATTCAATCAATTTATTCAGAAAATTCATGAAGTTTCCGAGGAAAATTAACATTTTTCGCGATTTTCCAGACTGATTATGGCAAAGTAACGTTACTAAAAACTTTCCAAGTCGGATTTTCCAATGTGCAGAAATTGCCAGTGCATTATTTTCATATAGATAGAATTGAAGACACCCAGATTGTGCTTAAGCAGAAAAACACACAGTTTTGCAGTGCGTTCCATTCTTTGGCAGTTCGCATTAGGAATGTTGAAGCGAAACGCTTGGAGCGTATTTGAAGAATATCTACCAAGAAATGATGCTGGCTCACAAAGCAAAGGATGTTCGGCAAATAGTTTGCTATGTCTCCACACGCTAGTGTTTGGCGTTTGCGATAAACAGTCATCGTATTTAAGATATTATTAAAGATTAACTAAAATATAATTCTGTATTTTTCTTATATTGCCTTTCTATTGTATTTTGTCTAACGGAAATCAGACAAGTATAAAATGTAATAAGCAGTTCTTTCATCGATAAGATTTAGCAAATACAGTAAAGAAAATCTCAAATGAATATAATTTTAGTATTTGGTGGCAATTTGAATACCACAGATTATTTGACTAAAGCTCTATTAACTTTAAAGATATTCTCCAAGAATGCTTTCCAGTCATAAGCAGTTGTTTTGTTATAAAATTTGCAAACAAGAGATATCTTTCTACGAATCAAAAGTTTGCATTTGACCACGATCAGACCAGATGATATTTCTAATCTGATTGGGAATCTAAGCTAAACTATCTCTGTCTTTTAGTCAATTCTAAAAGTAGAATAAACACGGGATGTTATCTCGCAGACATCAACAATCTCGGCGAATGAGCCGTATCAGTCTCGGTCTACTGACACACAATCGTACACACACTGATCTCTTACAAATAGTCCAAAACAATGACCAATCATGTGATATTTGTGCAGACTACGATATATCTCTACAAATATAGTAACTGCCGTGTTAGTCTAGCGGTACGGTATTAGACTTCTCGCCATGATCAAAAAGGTTGGGCAAAAGTTTTAGTTAGGATTTTTACATCAAATCATAATCCTATGAATAAAATTTTCATAATTCAGAAAATATCAGTATTAGTGATTCGTCTGTAATTGTGTCCGGTAGATGGGAGTAGGCTCACATGGGACCAGGGTGTGATGTGAACATCCTACCAAATAATTAATTAATCGTCGTTATAATACAATTATTTAAGTAAGGTTTAAGCTGACCATTTATTTTTGTTATTTAAAAATTAAATTACGCCCGCGCTATGAATAACTCCTGTGTCACAAACATACATTTCACACACACAGAGTCAGAACAAATCTTTGCAGATCACACAAAGACTTGTCCCGTGTGGGATCGAACGCATAACACCAGCGAAGTTGAAAGCGACGAGGCGACCGCTTTAATTACTACGCCAACTGTGCACTCTTTTATATCTTATTCGCCTAAATTTACTTGTTGATTGATTGGTTACAATAACGAAACTCTCAAATGAATCCCCTCAAACAAAACGTCTATCAGCTCACCGGAAGTTTACGTCACACTAACAATGCACGATTCATACCTATCAAACGGTACAATTCTCTTAGGATGATATAGCAGATAAGTATCACGTGTGCTATTGTTTATAAACGACACATGAGTTTGTTTGGATCGCCGTGAATATTTAGTTTTAAGTGCTGTTTTCATTAATTGAGATTATAACCGCTTTAAAGATAAAACAATGATGCTATAGTGCTAGCTCGATGGTATAGTGGTTAGCGTATGCGCTTCTCGTCGTGAGGATTCGGGTTCGATTTCGAGTTATAAAATTCACAATAGCAGCAAGTAGTTGGAATTGTGCCCAGTGGATGGCGATAGGCTCACTTCCTATCCATGGGATAGGAAGTGAGCCTAAAACATAATAGGTAAAATGTGGGGGATGTACACTTTTCGAAGATATGTATCTTTATCATACTTATATGATAAAGATACACGAACGATGTTTTACTTCACCAAGCGACAACTTATTAAAACATCGTGAGGAAACCTGCATGCCTAAAAAGTGCTCGAGGGAGTATGAAGTCTACCAAACCGCACTTGGCTAGCGTAGTGGGCAATGGCCTAAGCCTTCTGATCATAAGAAGAGGCCCGAGCCCAGCAGTGGGACATGTATTAAATAAAAAATGTGTATTAAATTATTATTTTTTATTTATTTACAATAAATAACAGTTGAAATCTTCACTGAGATTTTTTATCCAGTTTCTTGTGAAATCTAACAGCTGCAGTACCTCTGTCTGCTTCTTGATTTCTAATCTCGTTTTGTGCACTAAGTTTTTGCTTTTGATAATTAACTTTTAATAACTTGGTTCTTGATTATACAACACTTGAAACGAGGAAAACAATGTTTAATGATTGCATTGTGTAAATTTGTGAATTTAATTAAAGTTATTTTTGAGGCAAAATATTTTTGTAGTTACCATAGTATAAGAATAGTAATCGTATTCCATTCAAATATCTTTTACCTTTTGTCCAGGGTGCGAGTTCAGTTTATGTCCGTCGAATAAACAAAACGGATAACAAATATGAATATGCAACTTAGACGTTTTTTTTACTTGCCTACGGGTATGATCCACCGCTGGACAAAGGCCTCTCCCCATTACTACCAAGTCTTTCTGTTATTTGCTATCTCTGGGCAATCGTTCTTAATTGCATCCAACTTAGACGCTTAATATAATTAATTCTATCAATTAGCCGAGGTTTGTCAACTCAATACTCTAACGCGTTGATGTCTTTTGAACTGTAAATAGTAAAATACAGTATAAGAACTGAGACCTTGTTAAATATTTTACTCTCATTGCATTATTAACGTTATGTGGGAATACTACTACTGTTTGTATACTATGGCATTATTATTACTCATACTAACCTCAATGGTAACGTGACTAAGGTGTCCCAGTGACATGGTCTCTATGGACCATTAACAATATGAATTTCAGAATCGAATTTGAAGTCTCGATAATACAGTATGTAAAGTATTATAATATGCATAACAATAATTCGTCTGATTTGTATTTATAAAAAATCGAAAACAATATTTTAGTAGAGTGCAGGTTTAGTCAACTTTTTAGTACAATTTTAATTTATTTAACAACGCCCGTATTTACAAACAACACTGCTATTAATAGAAAAATAAATAGAATATTTACATTGAATATTTAAATCTCGTTTTATGAGTATGAGTATGTTGTGATCTTCTTTTTATAGATGCGGGTGTAAGGTTGCAAGAGTTTACAAAGACATCTTAGGATTCATATGGTTACAGTATGTGTTGTATTAAGATTATAACGATATGGATTGATAAATTTTAAGGTAATAAAACCTCTTTAAACGAACTTGATGTTGCGAAAATAGGGATGCCCAACTGTATGTATGTACCATCAACTCATAGTAGCTAGGCAACATTTTAAGTAACCAATAAAGGAAATCGGGATAAAGATTCAAAGCAAAGAAAACATAATCAAAGCAATGGTAAAAGTAGCTGCCTACTAAGTCGTTAATACAGCTATGCCATGCATATTACTGAAACGAGATACCTTGCTTATGATGTATTTAGACACGTGTCACTCTTAAAATAAGCAAATCTATACGTCGTACATGTGCACAAACATGGCTTTAGGTATGCAGAACACACTGATATGTTTACTTGTTTATGAAGTCAACCAAAATAGATTTGTAGGTTATATGCTGCAATGGCTTAAAGGAGAGTCTATAATGAGGCTATTCTTCTTCTTCTTCTTCTTCTTCGTCGTGTCGATGGCTGAGTCAAATTTTATGTGTTCAATAAGTGGTCACTGTTATGGCGCTCTCGTCGGCGTTCATGAGCGCCTCTCTTGTGCAGGTGTTAGGGCATTTTGGACTGTCAGTAAGGTGGTCAAGGTTTTGACTTGCCATCGTGGTGAAAGGATTAGCCAATTCGCTTTAGAACTCGCGAATTGCCCAGGGTGCGCCGGACGACGTAGGGAATTGTTGTGTACGTCACTCGGGGAGGCTCCTTTCATGCACCCTATGCACCAATGAGGCTATAATCACAATAGACCCACGGAGGTTGACAAAGCCTCGTCCCAACAATAATAATAGGCATATATTCATTGTTTTTTACAGATATATGCTGCAATAAACAGTGCAAGTAACAGGTTATTTTACAATAATAAGACATAAATTCTAATCTGTTCCCTCGACCTCGTAAACTTGACCGTACTTCCGTTCACTATAATTCTCTAGTATTTATTTGTCACTTCAAGTTGTTTATTTATCACTGTCAATATATCTTGTCGTACAAATAAGGACATAGCCCATCCAATTATATGGTGAATGGAAAAACACTTACCTGTTTGAGAAGCCTTTATTCGTTTCCTATTTCCTGATTTAAAAATTAAATATTAGACTAGCATGTTTCCCATACAGTGTTTGCACTGAAAATATTATTTAAAATTAATTTTGTATGAAATATAAAATCCATTTAGGTTTATATATATATTTTGAAAACTTTAATTTAATATAGGATATGTTTAACTAAAGGTTCTCTCTTTTATTAAAAATATACTTTTATCGACTTTACGATACAGTAAATATTTACGGGTACGAAAGCAAGCAGTTTACTAAAAAAAATAAACTCCTTCCGCAAAAGTTTATCATAACCATAACTTAACTCCAAGCTTGATCAGGCTTCCGTACATTTTTTTTATTTTTATTGAATTTTACATGAAATGTGTCCTTATCTCTCTACTAGTGCAACTATCTATTTATTGCCTACGTATCATCAAAACAAACATTTCTGCCATCGCGGCGCTTAAATTGACATAATAATATATTTCCTATTTGACCTCTCTTGAAATAAAAAGCGAGGTAGTTTTGGCCCTTCATTCTTAGATCTATACACAAATAATTAATACTCATAAGTCTTATGAGTCTTAAAATTGTTAATCATTCCGTAGTGTAGATAAATGTTGGCTCGTATCTGTCTAATTTTCTGATTGTAGCAAGTAAAATTAGTGTACTTATTTCAATTAAATATTGTTCAAGATTACATTAGAATAAAGGCAAAATAATTATCCCTAACCCTCAAACTCTAATCTATAAAACGAAAGTGTTTATGGCGGTAGACACAAAATATACAGAAATAAAATGTTCCAGTTTTCACATACTATTTCACAATACAACATTATTACGTAATCGCAATGCGGTCCGCTATTTTATCTTCCTTCCTGATGCGTATCTAATTTGTGACTAGGATATGTGTAAATTGGACCGCATTTCCCTAGAAATTGCTCCATCCATTCTATTATTAGCATATCTGGAAGTTAAGCGAGGAATGTGAGATAATGCGTTGTCTAATTAAGCGAACAAAAATAGCCGGCGCGTGCATCGCTGGCGGGACCGCGACTGGATTACTGGAATGTGCGCTTTTGCAATACTTATTTCCATCTTTTGAATTCTAGACGAGATTCATCGTAGACTGCAAGAACTTGATTCTATTTATAAACATAAGTGCTTCAGCATGAGAATGTTATGCATCTTAGTAGCACTTTTAACCAAGTTATTAGGCAGTGGCAATATGGCGTAGGTATAGGAGCAGGATTCACAGAATGGCGGGTATCTCAACCAGTTTCTTACAATGTAATTCCGGGATCCTATCAAAGCCCATGGCTTAAAAGAATGTGCAAAACAATTTATAATTTAAATGCGTATGAATTCTGCTCTGCATATACATATTGCGCAAAACGGCATTTTCCTTAGTCCCTTAAGGCTACATTGTGTAAGGAAATGTCTAGAGACAGTGTCGTCAAATGCAGTTAGAATACTGATAACTTATTTGCGCCTTGACATTGTTTTGTAGCCAAATTTATTTCCGCAAATATTAGTACTTGTCCTTATTGATTGCATCTTTAGTGCCGATTGGGATCTTTCCATTATCCTTATGATTCCTAGAATGGATATTTTGATTATGAACCTATCGTATTTTATTAATTATGTTAATTATTATAATCTCATATTGAATTATTTACAACTTGTTATTTATATTGAATATGTAAGTTTCGAACTTAGTCATGCATATAAACAGAAACTGTCATTAAGGTTACGTGGTGATTTTTCTAGGTTTATTTTTATTGTTTATGCTAGAAGCTGTTTGTTTCCCAAAGAATAAATAAATAAATAATACTAATATTATAAAGAAGTCAGTTTTTTTGTACTAAATAGGCTCCGAAACTATTGGACCGATCTCGATGAAAAAAACCATGCAGGCTAGACACGGGTGGAAGTTAGTTAGAAATATATCCGAACGCAGTCTGACCTTATAGATATGCTACTTTATTATATTTTATGATGAAATGTTGTGTCCTTTCTTCTGAATTCTAAACACTAATCAGACAATACAGATGAAGCTGAAATTTGTCTTGAAAACATGAAAAAAAAATACAATAAATTAGTTTTTTTTGACAATGGATTTTGTTATCGTTGCCGATTAACTCAATAGTAATTATAATGTTTATTAATCTTAAAGAATAAAGTGTTTTAATATTGTTATCAATTGTTTATGATGTAAGCTATGACTCTTGTCACAAGATTCTAATTATGTATATGTATGTATATTCTCAACGGTAATTTACCATTACCGTTGAGAAAAACGTCAGATAGAAAATATACATTTGTAGATATTTATTTTGTACGTTTACTATTTTTAGATACACGAGTAATTTTTTTTAATTCATACTTTGTAAAAAGTACATATACGTATAAGTACGTGTATCAGTTTTTATTTTTATTTTAAATTTTAAGGGTGCAGTTATGAAGGTAAAAACCTAATAAAAACCCTGATAAATTTAAGGTTTCTTGTCAATTTCTTTTTTTCAGTAAACCCGCGCCGCGTCCTTAAAAATAGGTACCTACACTTAATACTAGAGATGGGCAGACTAATGGGTTAGAAAGATAAGTCTGCGTTCGAATGGCTGACTAATCGCCCACTAGTCAGCGAGGTCGATCATAAGATTCAGATGATGATGAAGATGCATTTAAAACCGTTTTTTTTTATACTTCGTGCACAATGTTATCGCACATAGGCGGACTTAATGCCATAGGCATTTGGGGTAGTAGTTGCAAGAGTCGTAATTTAATAAAGAGAAGAGCAGAATAATAAAATAACTATAGGTACACATATAGGTACTTAAAACATACATTATAGATATGAATTACACATATAACCAAAAATAAAATAATACATTTAAATATAAGTGTTGCATAAACATACATACATACATACATAATTTAAATACAAATAATGATAAGATGATTCCACAAATTCTTCAAACAATTTTTGACGCAACTCCTCATGCGGTTTATTATTAAGCAGCAAGTTATGTAATACAAGATTATTGTCTCTTTTTTGGTACTGCGTAATTAGCGACCTAGTCGGCACATCTCTACCAAATACCTACGTTAGTAAAAAATATATTATAATATCATAGTTTTAGTAATAATCTCTGTGTTGATAAGTAAATGTTTTTAGCCAGTTGGCAATAGTACAACTTATAGCATGCAGAACTTATAGCATGCAGAACTTGGATGCTATAAATTGTACTATTAAGTATCTAGTTAAATTACCTTTTAAAAGCCAAATAACTACTTCAAAGTACAAAATTATGAGGGAAAACGTTGAGGAAAACTGACGATAACATATTACCTATTGTCAAACGTGATCTGTCGCAAGATACAACATTTGTTGCAGGATACATTACTTTGGAATGTGTTAAGTACGACATTGTGGCTGATAAGGCCTCCATAAATAAATCATATTATTATGCTTTCATTAATATTTATGGGATAATTGATTTGCCCGTACCGTAAGATAATAGAAAAACCCGGGAATTTACTGGTGAATTCTCGGAGAAGCATTGTGTAAGTCTTAAGCCTAATTTACATAACGAAACTAGTTGCATAAAATTTGATAGATTTTCATTAACATTCAATAAATAATAAATAAATAAATATTCCACAACTCACACACAACGCCATCTAGTCCCAAACTAATCAGAGCTTGTACTATGGGTACTAGAATAACTGATACTAATAGATATATACTTTTCTTTTGTAAATACATACTTATTATACATAGAAACACCAGAGACTAAGACCCCATGTTCATGCACACAAAGATTTGTCTTAAGTGGGAATCGAACCCACGACCTCGGCGTCGCAGGCAGGTATACTACCCACTCCGCCATCCGGTCGTCCGACATTAGATTAATTAACAATTTCACCGTGTAAACATCAATTATTACAATGCATGAAATAATTTCATGCAACTACTGTTGTAATGCAAAGTCTTTAGTCTGTATGTCTAATTGTCAATGTCTTCTGTATGTATAACTGTGTTTTGAAAATTCATGAGCTTCCGATAGATATGTTGTACTTGAATATAAACATGGGATTTTAAAATTTATGAGCTATGTGCCCTAAAGTGCCGATAGATTACGATGGTTCCTACATACTGTTGGACTGGCCTTGACATGAAACCGGCAGATTTATGTTTTATGTTTATGTTGATAAACTCCTCCTGACAATAACAAAATATTTCTTGAAATTGCTTTTAAAAAACATGCCTCCGCATATTCTGTGGCAATTTTATACACATGCCAAATTAGATTCACCGTAGCGTGCAGACAACGTGACATTGAAACTTTTTATATAACGTCATGTGCTGCCTACATTATTATATTAATAATTACCTATCTCATATCTGAATGTGCTAATTAAACGTATACAACTACCTACTCCACGCACTCATGAGGAATAATGATTGTTTCACACGAGCTGGGATTCAAATTAGCGATCAACCAGACTACCTACTGTGTATCACCTACACATCTAATGGCATATAACGTGGTAGAACATGATATCTAAACTAATTACGGTCATTTACTGATATTATAATATTCATTAGTATATCTTTTGAGTCAAAGACGAGTGTCTGACTTAATAATATCCGCATAGATCAATCAATCATCAGGATAAAGTACACGTGGACGGTAAGTGCATAGAAGATTATTCAGTATCATATAGTAGGGCCCAAAGAGATAGGAGACAGATATTTTAAAAGAAGACCATTTGGAAAAATACTGCTAGAATTAAGTCACGATAATATTTAAGACTAGACTCATGGACACGGTTGCAAGCGGGGTGCACTTGCAGGCTCCTGAAAGTAGAAAATTTACTCGTTTTGCCGCAATTAGCGTCTCAACTTGTCCATTGTGCGTGTACCTATTTGTAAAAGGTTCTCAATAGTGCTTGCATCCCCCTTCTAAATTAAAATAATAAGGCATCGTCATCGTCATCGTTATCATCATTACCATCATCATTGTCATCATCTTGCTTAGTATGAAACAAAGTCGTGTCCCGGTGTCTGTCTGGCCATATTACTGCTTAAATCTTAAATAAAATTACGCAACGGTTATTGATGCGGTTTTTCTTTAAAAAATAGAAGATTCATAACGAAGGTTTTTATTTAAGAAACATGCATATTATGTATGCATACGTGCATATTATACTACATAGTACCCAGAGTGGAGCCAGGACGGGACGCTAGTGTTAGTATTTTACGTTGAAATGATATCAACGACTTTCAAATTTAGAAGTCAATTTTCCTCTTGCTCGAAGTAAAATAGTGTTTTGCTTGCTGCTTTCAGACAGCAAAGAACTGCTGAGGTGATAAAGTTTATTTCTCTTTCGTCTGGCGTAAATATTTAGTTACCTGCAAGGGATTTAATTAAAATATAATTAGTCGGTACTAGGCAATTATTTTATCTGTACTTAATAATTAAGTTATTTGTTGTTTACATAATAACAAGCATAATCTGTCAACATTAATTAATTATAAATTACTATCAGACTATTATTCGTTATTTGCGCGTGATTCTTAACATTACTTATAGCTTCTAATTAAGCAAACTTTAATAAAAATGGCCATAAAAATTAATAATGACAATACTTGTAATATTTAAAGCAAATTTTAGCTTTGCTATGCATTTATTTTTATGTAATATTAAAGTTGAAAAATTAAGAATCCAGCAGGACTCGAACCTGCACCTCTTGGGTATACGCCCCAAGTGCTTTGCCAATTCAGCTATGGATTCGCATGCTGCCGGACTCGAAATTTCTCAACTCTTTTGTGCCAGCCGAAGCTAGACGAACCATTACTTGGTTTTAGCGCCATCTATGCGTTACTTATTCACATAATCGCATACAGTACGTTTGAATTAAGATCAACTCATTACTGTCGAGAGATGACGCATTTTTATCAATACTTGTAATATTTAAAGCAAATTTTAGCTTTGCTATGCATTTATTTTTATGTAATATTAAAGTTGAAAAATTAAGAATCCAGCAGGACTCGAACCTGCACCTCTTGGGTATACGCCCCAAGTGCTTTGCCAATTCAGCTATGGATTCGCATGCTGCCGGACTCGAAATTTCTCAACTCTTTTGTGCCAGCCGAAGCTAGACGAACCATTACTTGGTTTTAGCGCCATCTATGCGTTACTTATTCACATAATACGTTCAAACGTACTGTATGCGATTATGTGAATAAGTAACGCATAGATGGCGCTAAAACCAAGTAATGGTTCGTCTAGCTTCGGCTGGCACAAAAGAGTTGAGAAATTTCGAGTCCGGCAGCATGCGAATCCATAGCTGAATTGGCAAAGCACTTGGGGCGTATACCCAAGAGGTGCAGGTTCGAGTCCTGCTGGATTCTTAATTTTTCAACTTTAATATTACATAATAATGACAATCTAACTAAAATATTTATTTATTCACAAAAATAAAAATTAAAACAAAATTCTTCTTACCTAAAAATAAATGACTAAATCTAAATCTATGTACAAACCTAGTCTAAAAGACCGCTACCTGTGGGCAACGTTCCCAAAATGCTGGCAGCATTGCCACGTTGTATGGCAATGCTCAACTTCTGGCCAAAATAAATACTAGCATTCTGAGAACGTGTGGCCTCAAACAGGCGAGTTGAAATCTGAATAAAATAATATTAAAATTGTCATCGTCTATTTAAATGAAATTAGTAGCGATTAATTTTACAGAGGCCGTAATAAACATCATAATTCACTTATCAATAAAACCATAGTAAAACGCGTATCTAACATACAAATAATAATACAAACAACAATAGTTTACAAGTACCATTTTGGCAACATTTATCGAAATTAAAAAATTCAGTTTCAATCATCAAACGAGTTCCTCGGGGTGCGAGACCTGCAGTGGCGCAAAACTTATGCCGTTGTATAGGTCTTGTTGTCCGGGAGAACTCCACAATAGCCTGGGAACAATTACTTACCTTCCCTTATAGGATTCTACATGTTGTAAAAGATCAAAATATTCAAAAATCTCTAACGGCCAAAATTAAGGAAAACTGCACCATTTCGGATCAAAATTTAAATCAAAACTTTCATAATTTCAATAAACCCTTTTCATTATTTCAACATGTGGAATCCAAATTAAGGGAGGGTGACATAAGGGGTGCCTCACGGCTACTTTTTAGCAGTGATTCGGTAGCGCCTTGCTCTGCAGATACCCTCACGTGTTTGCAGAGCAAGCATCCCGCGCCAGCTGATGGCCTCTCTTTCCCTGATCCACTAGATAGCTCCTCCGATTATCTTACCGTTGCAGCCAAGGACGTGTTCGCAGCCGTTAGCTCCTTCCGGAATGGATCCGCTGGCGGTCTTGACGGCCTAACGCCTCAACAGCTAAAAGACCTTATATGCTCAGGTGCCGGAGAAGCCGGTGATGCCCTCTTGAGGGAGCTGACGGCTCTAGCGAACCTAATGCTCTCCGGCGGTGTGAATAATGCCATTATTGACATACTTTACGGAGCAAACTTGTGTGCTCTTAGTAAAAAAGATGGTGGCATTCGTCCCATTGCCGTAGGGTGCACATACAGGCGTATGGTAGCCAAAATATGTTGCAGGTACTACAGAGCCGAACTAACATCAAAATTTCAGCCCCTCCAGCTTGGTTTTGGTTCCAAGGGGGGCTGTGAGGCTGCCGTACATGCCCTGTCAACGTACCTTGGCTGCGGCGAGGGAGAGGTCATCCTTAAGGTTGATGTGAAGAACGCCTTCAATTCAGTTAATAGGGATACCTTGTTGACACAGGCAAAAATTGAAATACCTATGATTTACAAATTCCTTTGGCAATGCTACAGGCACCCATCAAAATTACTGTATAAACATAATGTTTTGGAATCTGCAGTAGGCTGTCAACAAGGTGACCCGCTGGGACCAGTCATTTTCAGCTTAGCCATACACCCCATAATTCGGCAATTAAATTCTAAATTTAACGTTTGGTATTTAGATGATGGAACCTTGGGAGGCGATGTTGATACAGTTTTACAAGATTTGACACTTCTGAAAACTAAATTTCAACAGATTGGATTAGATTTAAATCCTTCTAAATGCGAAATATTTTTTAATAAAAACATTAACAAGATTTCGGCCCTTTCAAAATTTAACACTTTAACCCCCAATATAAAAGTGATGGAAAAACATGATCTCCGCCTCCTTGGGTCCCCAGTCTTGGAAGAAGCATACAATGGCTTTATAGACGAAAAAATACAAAATTTCAGTGAAGTTTCGGATAGACTTCTCAAAATCAGTATGCATTCTGCTTACACAATAATTCGGCATTGTCTTTTTGTTCCTAAATTTACCCATGCTCTGAGATGTTCTCAATTTTGGAAATATTTACCACTTTTAAGCAGATTGGACCTTAAAATTCAAAATTCATTCAGCAAAATTTTTAATTTGGACTTGAATGACCGAGCGTGGCTACAGGCAACTTTACCAGTTCGCTTGGGTGGCCTCGGCATTCGCAAAATTACCGATGTAAGTTTACCAGCCTTCTTGTCTTCGGTCCACAGCACGGAAGAATTAACCAGGAAAATTCTGTCTCCTACACTGGTTAATTCGGAAGTGCTGTGCATGACCGACGCTGTGAACGCGTGGCAAATGGCTTGTCCCGGGACTGACTTGCCGACCAACCCTTTCTCCCAAGGACAGTGGGACGCGCCTCTCTGCGACATCGTTCGTAAAAAACTTATCAACACGAGCACCGGTGTTGCGGAGCGCGCGCGTTTGCTGGCTGTGGGGGAGTGGGAGTCTGGCGCTTGGCTGTACGCACTCCCGTCGTCTAACATAGGGACTATGTTGGACGATGAAACATTCCGTATTGCGACCTCCCTTCGATTAGGTGTTCCGTGTGTTTCGCCGCATCGCTGTCAATGCGGTGAAGCGGTCAATAGCCTTGGACACCATGGCCTGTCTTGCAGCAGAAGTGCCGGCCGTATTCCACGTCATGCCCACCTCAACGACATAATTCGTCGTGCTCTTGTCACCGCCGGAGTGCCAGCCGTACTTGAACCCAATGGCTTGGCGCGTGACGATGGGAAGAGACCAGACGGTATGTCGTTATTGCCTTGGAAGTTAGGTAGGCCTTTGGTGTGGGACGCAACTTGCGTCGACACCCTTGCGCCATCACATCTGCCAAGCACAACCGCTTGTGCTGGCGCTGCTGCTGCATCCGCGGAGACTCTCAAGCGGCGCAAATACGACAACCTTCTTGGTAGTTACGTGTTTGAGCCGTTTGGGGTCGAAACGCTTGGGCCGTGGGGTCCACGTGCACGCGCATTATTTCATGAAATATCCAAAAGATTGGTTGACGCTTCACGTGACCCGAAGGCTGGCTTTTATCTTGCACAAAGAATTAGCATTGCCATTCAACGTGGCAATGCCGCCAGCCTTCGGGGCACGTTTGCCGTTGACAGTGATGCGGACGAGTATTTCGATGCCTAATCTTATTATTATTTTTATTATCTATTGAAATTATTATTATTATATTTTTATTATTTTAGTTGTGTAAATATTTTAACCTACTATTCTAGATAATAATACATAGATTAATTCAAACAAAACAATTGTTTGAATGATGAGATATAGCAATGATATGTAGGTAAGCCTCAGTAGCGGTGTACTTAAATATATTTTTCTCATACGAGATTCGATCGATTTTGTTCATAAAATTATAGCAATCATAACTTACTGCTAAAGAATTTAACACTACATTAAATAAATAAATACAAAGTAAAAAAAAAAAAAACATTACATTAAAGAACCAGTGGATAGGTACTTAGAGGTTATAAGCGAAGTTTACATGGTACCCATGAGGTCAACAGTATACACTTGTAGAATACCTGTAGCATACTAAGTAGGCTGTTGATTCTGAATGGAATTACCAAATTTATAGGCAGGTTGTCAGATTTATTTTGAAGGGACGAATTAATCATTAATTCCGGTGAAGAACTTAAAATAGGGTTGCCATACGTCAGGATTTGTCTTGACATGTCTAGTCAGAATCTTTGGTCCTGTCAAGTTTGCGGTCGAACTTGGATAATGTCAGGACTTTTGGATAAAGAGCAAAGTAAATGTCTACGATTTACGTAAAAATTTAGTTTTATTTATTGATCTTTTCTTTCATAACATTATTAAAATAAAAATTATCAAATTATTAAAAACAAAAAAAGAACTAAATTTTTCTACACAATAATTAAAAAAAAGTTTCTAACTATTTTTAATAGAAACTTAAGCTTTTCGAAACAGTATTTTCAGGTAAGGAAATTTTAATACTACCAACGTGAAAAGAGACACTCCAATAACTATTTTTGCCCACATGTGAAAAAAAAAATCACTAGAAAAATATAGAGGGAGTTTGAAATATGGGTATCTTACCTACCTATACGACATAATTTTAATATGTTTTATGTAAGTACCAGACAACATATTTGTGACGATAATTTATTTGACAGGTATTTTCATCGTATTTAGATTTTTGGATTTTTTTTACATTAGATAGAACGCCAGAAGCAATTGCACTATCCAATGGTCCCAATGAAAAGGTCAAATACACACATTCACTCGCACAAGCACAGCCAGTCTCAGAACAAATCTTTGCGAATTACACAAAGATCTGTCCCATGTGAGGATCGAACCATCAACACCAGTGCAGTGGAGAGCGGCGAGGCGTCCGCTTAAACCACTACACCACACGTGCAGACAAATCATGTATGATTGCCATTATAATTCTGAATCAGGGTTCAGTCAGGCGGCACAAGACCTTTGCGCATGCTATGAGGACGCATACCAATCGGGATAATGCCAACTTAACGTTAATTTATTTGATTGTTTATGATGGCAGTGTCCACGTCACTTATATAAAGACGTTACTTAATTTTAAGTAGGCATTACAGGAACTGAATATTATATTAATTTTCTTGTTTGAATTACTCACTGGCCTCCGTCGTAGTACTTATCTCGATAAAACCGGACAAGTGAGGCTCAAGCCTCGCGCAATAGGGTTCCGTAGTTAGTCATCACAACAAATTAATGATTATAGATCCTTTACTTATCCTCTATAATGGAGCCTTAAAGTAAATCTAGGCTAGAGTACTGAACCAAATTTCAAAATCTCTGCAGAGCAGTGACGCAACCTTTCCCATTTTGAACATTAATATAAAAGTTATTTCAACGTATATCATTAACGAGTAACTGACATTTTTGGTGCTATCTGAAAAGGATACACATCTAATTATTTTTGATTCAATAAATTGTGTGCAGTCAAATTTGTGAAGCAAGAGTTACTTATAAATATGTTTTTATACGACATAACTAACGAAAAATCGCGTATACGGCCCATGATCATCCACAAAAGCAAAGTAACACAACATCTAAAAACAACGGTGTTAAACATCATAAGCAAGTGATTTCAAGGTCTTATCTCACAATCAAACCAGAGCACATTATTACAAGCTCTACTATGGCGGTAGGTTAATAGTGAGATGGTGTTGCTGAATCCCTCCAACTCGTTCCCTAAACTTTTACAACCATATTTCTAGGATTATTTTATCCATTGAGGTATTTTTATAATATAATAATAATAATATTATTCTACGAATATTATCTCGCCTTTAAAATTTAACTAATTAGATGTTACCATTATATTTAGCTTTTATAATAACACAAAAGAATATAAAACTTACAATATACGGTAAACACAAACTCGTTCGCTAATGAATGTCGTCGTAGTTCAAATTACGATGGCATTATAAAAGTCTGTATCTACTGAAGGACATGTCTATAAAGTTATTTAAAAATTAGACAGGTTAGATTAGTCGTTGAACGTCCACTTTTAATGCTATAAGATTGATATGTCGCCGCGTCGTCCGCCGGCGAACGAGTTGACAACTTCGACATTAAATATTAATATGTATCTGTCCATATAAAGAGCGAAGTTTTGAAAGTTATCATAGTAATTTTTGAAGGAAATTATTAATTAAAGTATATTTTAAGGCAATTCAGGATGTACAAAATCTTGTCAACTTTTTTGAACTTTTCCCGGAACACTAGAAGTTTTTTATGAAATCTTTTTGTGAAGGCTTAATATCATTTCAATTTGCTTTAAACTTAGCTTAATATTATATTATGACGTCAATGCACTTTTTTTATTCTAAGAATTATCCGTGCAGAGTAACACGGAAGATTGTGAGGGATTCACCTGATAGTTTATCTTTGCTAAAACAGTTGAATGCAAAGAGCAATTAATCAATACAGAGAGAAAATAAAAGCAAATATTATGTAGGCACGCAAATAAATCTGCCAAAGTTCGCGGGGTTGCGGTCGGGGGTAGATTGTAAATATCTCTTTTACAACTAGAGATACATAGATATAGAGAAAGCATAGTATTTTTATTGTATCTATGAAAGTCAACATTCACCTACCTATTAATGTAAAAAATGCACTTATCTAAGTCACAATGCATACATTATTGCTGTATTTATATGTGTAGGTGGAGACACGCTGACGTTTCATTTACAATAGATAACTAAGCCGTTCTATCTACTTCTACTTTTTCTGGTTCCGCGCATCTATTATTTGACAACTAGTTTTATAATATGCAGTGCCACTCTTGCACATTTGGCAGCGAAGGACGCCTGACAATGACTAGTTACTTTGGTTTAGTTGTCTAATATTGAATTACGTCGACTCTTTGGTCATTCGGCCGTTGATCAGCAGTCGATCAATTGGTATAATAACTCCCTAAAAGGTGATTGACCAGACCATTCCAGTCTAAGTTAAAAAAGAACTTCCAGCACACCAAATCAGACTCATATTCCTATGATGAATTATGCCAAAATTATCAATCTATGGCTATGTCTTTTATGTCTTTATACAAACACAACGTCATAAATGAAATAATTAAACTAAAATAATATTAATTTTACACATATCTGCAATTTTACAGTAAAGAGATGGTCCTGTTATATTCTTTACGACTGTAGCTGCCCTATTTCATCAGATCTATCAGATATTTATTCAGATTGATTTCAGTGTAAGCAGCAGCGATAGCTGAGTGAGTGGGAGACCGTAGGACTGCAAAGTCAATGGTCTCGGATTATAACCCACGGCAAACACTTCTGTCAATAAATCGTTAAGATTCGTCTTTTCGAAGATGTATGTGTATTTATCATATAAAGTATCGCTCGCTAACGGAGAAGGAAAACATCGAGAGGAAACCTGCATGCCTGAGAGTGCCTTAAAAGCACTCGAGGTCGAGTGAAGTCTACCAATCCGCACTTGGCCTGGGTGGTAGTCTATGGCCTAACCGTTCTCATCATGAGAAGAGGCCTGAGCCCAGCAGTGGGACATGTATAAGGTACATGGCTGCTACTATAACTGCCGACTGTTTTAAATTTCCATTATCCTCTTTGGTCGTTGAATAGTTTAACCGCTCTTCTATCTAATGACTAATATCTAGCTAGATGCTAATTAGTAAACTTTTTACAACATGTAATCTGACAGGTTATTAGTCATGGCCTAATCATGTGACTTGTACAAAAACTATACATGGTGAAAGTTTGATACGGTTCTCGTAAAAGTATTTAATAACTTCTATTCTTGTTCTGATTGAAGAATATAGATTGCTATCATTTTGATTAAAGTAGTGTTTTTTTAACTGTTGGTATAATAAGCAAAACAGTTGTAATTATAATTTTAAAAGTACTATTTTTAAATTCAAAAGTTGTGGCGTGCAATTTAGGGATGTATTTTAAGAGATAATGCAAGGTCACTTTGAGTACTCACAACAGCAAAAAATTATGTTGAAACATGGTTCTAAAACAAATCTATGGTGTTAACAAACAATAGTAAATATTACAAATTAATTTATCAAAGTACGTAATTAGTCTGAGATTATTATAATTAAATAAGATTTCATGTCTGATGCCGGTTATAATAAATTATTCTCTCACGATAATTATTGTGTTAAGTAAGTTTAATCAGAGCATAAACGCAATTTTGACAAGCTATGACATTTTGACAGTTAATAAATATATTTAACTTACATTCAATCTTACAATCATTTAAAATATTTCACTGCTCTTTCTTTAATTTAAAACAACGTAATTAATTTGACTTGCTAAGGTGAACTTTGATATGAATTTTGTTTTTAGCCCAGTATTTTGCTGAAAAAGGTTCTTTTAAGATTATTTATTTATTTTTAATTGTATTCAAAAATATACATTTACGAATACCTGTTATCATAATAATGGGTCTATATATTCTTTTTCTATCTACTCATTACTATTCCAATAAGAACCTAATACCTTTAATTGACATTTATTATCACTTACCAAAATTTGTTAATTATACAACAGTTCATTGTACTGGCAACCTCACCGTAGATCATGAGTAGAGAAACAGTTACATATTTCAATTCGATCTACTGCATACATTCAAATGCCAATCTATTTTGGTTTCGGACTGATATAGCCTCATACATTGTACAGCTGAAAGGCCTATTGGACAGAATAAGAAATAAAATAGAAGAAGCGTGGAAACGATAAATAAATCTTATAGCAATGCCTATGCAAGGAAGAAAGAAAGAAACGTTTATTTGCCTAAAACATGGTGACAAAAAGATGGTAAATTCAATAATAATACACATGTTTCACCGGATAATCGGTATGCAAAATATACAATGTTATATCTAAGTACTTATATTATATTAAAGTTATAATAAACACTAACTTAATTAAAAAAAAGAAATGTATATGCTAAAATATAAAGTACTTACAAATAGTTCCACTTTTAACATTATTCATTATCTCAAATGGCATTGCTTTTAATAGCACACAGTTCGGCATATCACAGCGATGTGCCTAAAATCTGCGTTCATATATCCAGTGTTATAAATTATGCAATGAAAATTATATAATTATATAAACATATATCTACTAGTAATATTTTAAAGGAAATTATAGCTTTTTGTATTTTATATGCTTTTTTTTTTTTTTATTTAATTATTTTTGTATTGTATTTATATAAATCACATAGGTGGCGCTTAAACCAAGTAAAGTTCGTCGTGCTAAGGTGTATATAGAAATAATATATACATACTGATGACGCTGGCACAAAAAAGAGTTAAGAAATTTCGAGTCTAGCAGCATACGAATCCATGGCTGAATTGGCAAAGCACCTGGGGCGTTTACCCAGGAGGTGCAAGTTCGAATTCTGCTGGATTCTTATTTTTTCACTTTTAATATTAAATAAAATATATCTAAAACTAAACACTACTGAAAGTTATTTCAGACAGTACTATGGCATTAACTATCAGGCGTCGAAAGCTACTCCGTTAAAATAATAAAATAATGCGTGTTTCACTTGATTCAAGATTTTTTTTTTATTTCTACTTATGTCGTACTAAAACAGTTCAGTGGCCGTAATGTCTCTATCAGTTAACACTAGAATGCAACGCTAAGAATAATTTGGTAGGAGATAACGACACCTGCGTGCTCTCATTTCTGGTGCCAAGCATAACTGCACCACTAATTATAGATTGTTTATGTTATGCACATGCAGGCGATAGTGAACTTCGTCTGGGGTTCCGTATTAAATAGCATACTTCAAAATAACATAATTATTCTGCCATGCTCCTAATGTAACTAGTAAAAATCATCCCATTTTCATATTTAAATAAAATAATATTACATTAACATCTATAGGTATTCTAACTGCCGTAATTATTGACTAAAAAATCCTTCAATTATTACAATTGTAGCCGCAATCACACATCGAGCTATGGAAAGAGCTATACTTGGTGTGTTCCTGCATGATCGAATCAGAAATGAGGAGATGCGTAGGCAAACTAAAGTTACCGACACAGCTCACTGGATTGCAAAGCTGAAGTGGCAATGGTCAGGACACATAGCTAGCAGAACAGATGGCCGTTTGGGCAGAAAAGTTCTTGAGTGGCGGCAACGAACCGGCCACAGTGTACGCCCTAGAACAAGCCAAGTGGACAAAGGTCATCATCTAATTCCCGGCAATTTGTACTTTCTTCGTGTAAGCAACACCCCTAAACCTCTAATTTCAAGAATTGTTTAAATCTAACATTCCATACTAATGAGTCATTGTTTATCAAAGTAAGCTGATGAGGTAAGTGAAATGATTTGGTCAGTAGCATTTTCGCGACACTTGCACTAACATCTCATAGTGGTAGTTTTGATTTTGTGGAAAGTTTTAGTGATGGATTTTACTTCTGAAGGTATGTTCTATATTATTTACTTATTAGAATCTTTTAATGTGTCACACACATTCATAAAATAAACTGTCTATGAATACACAAAAAATTACAATGTTTTTCTTTGTTTTCGAACTTATCAGGCTTGAAAAAGCCATGTATCCTCTTGTATCCACTCTAAATTTTTGATATGTTTTACATGGCTATAGATGATTATGATATATAATTTATGTAGCACACTTGAGTACAACATGTATTTTTTTTCTCTGACCCTCTGATCAACAGCCTCCGGGGAGTACCGAAAAAAAAATCTAATAAATTGTGCGCGGAGGTCATAAAGCTTATCATAGCTCCCACTATAGAGCCTCGACTTCAACTGCATCCAAGACCTCCACAAACTCAGGAAGACAATCTTCTATCGAATCAATCGGATTATGAATTTGATGATTCTGATATTGAGGAGTAGAGTTTGGTTTATATTTTTTTTTTTGTTTTAGATCTGTGTAATGTAGTCTAAGATTGTATAATTATAATATATAATTAGCATTGATATTTGTAGCGATTAAGGTAACTTTATTCCTTCTTTTTTGTATAATAACCATGTATACATGAAATAAAATATATATATACACAATTAATATGCGTTTTATAAAAAAATAAAAAATTGTGCTATATAAATAAAAAATTTATAGTTGAAGTTCCAAAACCATTAAAAAATATTTTTGTCCACTTGGCTTGTTCTAGAGCGTACACTGTACGGCAGGCGCAGCGTGGGTCGCCCCCCAGCCAGATGGACGGAAGATCAGCCAAGCGGCCCAAAACCGCGCGTTGTGGCGGAAAATAGGCGATCCAACAGTTGACGGCGTAAGGCTGAGATGATGTGACAGCCGAATATGTTATATTATGTGTATGTTAGTAGGTAAGAACTAAACTCTGTCTTACTAGATTTACATACCATATCCATTTAAAGTCGAAAAACGATCCAGCCTTGATAATCATTTGTCATTATGAAGGTAAGTTTTTACAAACAGGGATGATTCACGAACGATGTATCAATTGATACAATTAAAATGTTATGACATTGACCTTGGTCTTATATGGAGTTTGGGTCATCTTCTCTAACAAGTGGCAGGTAAGAAAGAAAGAAAGAAAGAAACGTTTATTTGCCTTAAACATGGTGACAAAAAGATGGTACAATTTAATAATAAGTACACATGTTTCACCGGATAATCGGTATGCAAAATATACAATGTTATACCTAAGTACTTATATTATATTAAAGTTATATAATAGTAAACATTATCTTAATTAAATAATAAAAATAAAAAAAAGAAATGTATATGTTAAAATATAAAGTACTAACAAATAGTTTCACTCTTTACATTATTCATTAGAATCGAATGTCATAAATTCGGCTATTGTGTAAAAGCAATGTTCGATTAACCATTTTTTTAACTGTGCTATATATTTATATATATTCTTATATATTTTAGTATCTTGTTATATATTTGTACACACATACAGCTACTGTTTCTTTTATACAGGGTAGTAGACATTGTATTTAACTTTAATTTAGTGCAATCTCTTGATGGAAATTTCTTATTTTTGGATGCTACTTCATATATAGAAGTGTTTCTTGACGAAAATTGCAATTTGAAGTATATACATTGAAGTAAGAGTTAGCAACTTTAATTTTATAAATAAAGGCCTACATGAATCTAGGTATAGCAGGCTGTCTTGTTACTTTTGAGCCCGTACACTCCTCAATGTTCACCCCTAATTAGGAATAAGTGCCCGTACACTCCTTGAAAAAAGAGCAGTACCCGTTCACCCCTTAATGCAGATACATTCAAAGTACAGTCAGCAGAACAATGGTATTATAAAATAAATAGTAGACGGAAAAAGTTTTATTTAATGAATTAGTTACGCTAATAAATATTCTAAAATAACCATTGTTAGCATTTAAAAAAATAGTTCTTCAATAACAATAACAGTTTAAATGGTTAAGTATAATAAAATAATTTACTGTAGATATTGAATAAACATAATAATTATATATATACTAGCGGCCCGTCCCGGATTGGCACGGGTAGACATTAGATTTATTTTTAAATTTCTTAGCATTTTTTGTCTAACGGTACTTTTTCATTTTTAAAATAATTCAAATAATATAGATTATACGTAAGGGGTGTACGGGCTCGTCAAAAAATATTAAATTAATTTTGTCTTGATACACCCCTTCAAAAGGGGTGTAAAGGCTCTCCAAAAAGGGGTGAATATGCAATTTTAATCTGAGGGGTGAACATTGAGGAGTGTACGGGCTCGTAGCCTTACTTTTTAGACCTGTACTCACGACACAGCTATTATGCGGCGACGATGAATTTAATCGTAACAGGCTTGAAGTTTATGAATACATAACACATAACCCATTAAGAATTAAAAGTGGGAAATAAGAAAGAATTTATTTGATTATTTGTTTGTTAAAGTGATTACTACAGTTTTATTTGACTAGGGATTATTAATTAGTGATTGTAGTGATCAAAATATATCTGGAACAGCAGGAGCGTGAGCGGTTTAATTTTCCTAATATAATTTTAGCATTTTCTTACTGGCAGAGGTAAAAACAAACATAATAATATGGCAAAACTCGTGAGGCTTTTATTTTCGTTGTCTTTGTGGTTTTTTTATCATTTGCATTGCTCAGTATTCTATAACTGAGTTATTCGCTACACTCAAGATTCAAATCCTAGACTTAATAGTCTAGGATTGAAATCTTGAGTGTAATCGCAAGCTCATGATTACAAACGACACTCAAAGGAAATATCAAACTTTTCTCGGTATACTAATTTTTATCAGACATATCTATTTCTTTTTCAAATTTACCCAGGTATAATAATAATAATAAACTTGGTTTGGAGACCTACCAGTTTGCAGACCTGAGTTGAGCATAATGTAAAATAGTTGTAGGTATTTAACGCCTACCTAGCACTTCCGATAGCTTATATTTAGCGCCTCGCCTCGAGGAACATTAAAAGTCTCATTTTCCTGTATGTTGAGACAGCTCGTGAGTCAAACGTTGGTCGTGGAAGTAATGGACGTAAATTACAGGATCTAGAGCCGTGCCTATTGCATCTTTCTAACTACCATACATCATGTTTGGTGAGTTAACTTAGTGCAGTTGAAACTGTTTAAAGACCACCTGATCGACACATCTTAGAACGATGATATGATTGCCGCGACGCCTATAATTTTAGGACATAATGTCACCACCAAAACACCATGTAATAGTGCGCAGCCATGCGACTGAGTCACAGTCACTGTATTGTTTTCGTATATTATCTAGAACTACTTAGATATTTGCATCTAGCAGTCAGCATTTCATGTAGCTGAGCTGATGCTGGAAGGTACAACTCTTCAACGGTTAGGAGTACGGGGATAATTCTTTGAATACAGGCACCTTAAGGCCGTTTACTGTATTCTTTCAAGTCGTACACAGTATTGCTTACATTTTAGTGCATTTTTTATAATTAATAAAAACATAATAATATATATTTCACAACTTACACACAACGCCATCTAGCCCCAGAGCATCAAACAACTCAAATAGCTTCTTCTTATATATTTATTAAATTACATACATACAATATACAAAGCAATAACAACGATGGCACAACAAAGTCTCTGTTCTATTCAGGGGAACATTAGAAATAGAATCAGCCACAAAAAAAAAAAAAAAACTAAGCAGAGCTTGTACCTACTATGGGTACTATAATAACTGATATTAATACATTTATACTTTTCTTTTGTAAAAAAATACTTATTATACATAGATTACAATTATATTTTCAATATTTTAGTAAAATTTTTACATTATAATTTTTCTTAAAGTTTACTATTGTTGGGATAGCTCGTTAGTCCAACGATGGTCGTGGAAGTAATGGACGTAAATTACAGGATAGCCTCGTGTCAATTGTATCTGTCTAACTACAATTCATCATGTGTGGCGTGCTAAAACTGCTAATGGTCTTTCTGAGCCGCGATATCCGAGAACTACGACACGTGTGCATCGCCACAAGAGGTTTACCTTTGCGACATTAGGTCCCACCATTACTAATAAAAAAATTATGATGGACCTATTATTATTACTCCAAATAAGTTTGAACAGGTTTAGGGTTTACTTTAGGTAAATAAATGACTATGTAACAGTTTATTGTGGGCTCTGAGATGAAATTACATTAACTTTGGTAACTTAATAACTTCAGAGGACGGATTTTTATTGACATGCAGGTTAAATGATATTTAATTTTATCATCGATTTGCATAATAAAAAGAAATATGTAAACAGTACACCAAAGTTAAACCTACATTTACTAAGCTCGCGAATATTATGACCTTGATCATGAAATTAAGTGGACATAAGCGCCTGACTGCCAGATGTGAACGTGCCCATTCATGCACAGTATGAAATTGGTAGAATCAAATAGGTATTGTAGATAGCTTATCGCAATCTTGGTCAACACATTTCGCAATCTAACTTGCGGAGGCTGATTAAATGTAGGTGTAATAACTCAAAAGTATGCACACTGAAAGGACTCTATAATCACTCTATATGCAGGCTTTATTTGGTTAGAGCTAAGACTACTTTGACAACTAGTATGAGTCAACGGATTAGAACGAGAAGGTATGTAAAGATATTACTCATATTCGAACCCTAACTTTAGAATCATTGTATGAAACTAAGCAAGTATAACGGCAAGTGCTCTCTTATAACCGACAATCTACGAATCTTCAAAATAGTTGTAAGAAGTTAATGTGATTAATTATTTATGGATGTGATGGTAATAATAACTATGCGATAGAGTTTTAGGAGGCTTATTTTACTAGCCAAATAAAATAATGTTATTCTAAATTATTGAAGAGGAAAAAAAACATAGAAATAATAAACAATAATAGAAATGTTAGTGCATAAAATTTTGTAGCAATATTCAATGTGTATAAGTGGCAATGACCTTCACTGGTATAGCTTTTAGGTATCCTTTTTGACACTGTCTTATCAAGTTCCGCTGCGATAAAGCCACTAACAAATATTTTAATTTGGTGGCCGATAGCGCTGTGTCGCCTCGAGTCCCTAAATCCTTTTTGGATTAAATATTTTTGAATGGAATTAAAATGCTTCCAATTATAACAATATTGTAAAAATAGTAGATCTCACAGTAACGGTATTTTTTTGTGATTTAATGACAAAACGCATCGTTGGTCAACTGCTGAATATAATATAGCAATGCAATCGTCTGTAACTTCAATAAAAATAATAATAATTAACTGGTGTAAACATAACCTATCACCAAAACACCTCTGTAAACAATAATTGACTCCACGCTGAAATTCTGATCTTTTTTTTATCAGACTAAACCCGACTAACTGTGGTGTGCTTTAAAGATGGCGTAGAGCCGGCGCCGCCGTCAGTGTACTGCCAACCGGTGACGAGGGCACGCGTCAACACGTTACTTTAAAAATTGCCGAAGTTCTTATATAAAATTAAATAAAACAATTAAAGTGCGGAAGGAATTCTATTCGAACACCTTCAAGTGATTTTTAAAAAGTTAGCCAAAAGCGCGGGAGTGTGTTTTGGACGCGTTCCTGTGGATGTTAATTAGCCGGCGTTACGGAGCATACCGAATTAATTCGATTGGTCAAGGTCCGTAAATTCACGAATTATTATTGGTGTGAAATTGTGCGCTTTCGTGTCGAACACTCCAGCTCCACTGATTCACGTGTCCCTGGGTGAGTGACATCTCGTGAGGCTAGTCTAGTCACAGCTTTATTTTTAAACTACACGAGAACGCTAGTTGCGCGCCCGCAACTATTTTTGGTTCACGGAACGTTCACACCTATTTTGTAAAATGCATTCTCATGTTACAAAATATTAGAAAGTTATAGTTAAACATTTAAATATCGTCTCGATTTATACGAGAAAGTTTCTGCATCATAAAATTTACTGTACGCCACATTTACATTGCATTGAAATAAATAGGCTCTGTGCCAAAAAGAAACGCCAAATATTATGTCACTGGTAATAAACGCATTCATAGGGTGCTGTTTTTGTAATCATTATAAAACCGCAGGACGCCGCCCGCGCCGCTCCGCACCGAACTGCGGATGTGGTTACTATAGGTGTTTCCTCGTTCAAAAATACATGTCGGTTAAGTATTTATCATAATTTTAAGGCTGTTCCAATGAAATATATTTAATGAGTCGTCATAAATTATTGTATACTAGTTTTTAGGCTCAACGCAGATAGCAATAAAAGTACAATGTCATATCTAAATGAGCCGCGTATCGTACAAGGGATTGTTTTGTACATAAACTTGAACATACAAATAGCTAATGAGTTCATTCACTTCTAAGAATTTTAGTTTGCTTGAGTTTCAAACACAGTGTTTGTAAAATGCTACAAAAGATTACGAGTTTGGTCGCATAGTCGCATTTCATTGCAGAATAATAATGAAGATTTTGTCAAATAAACATACCGAAAATTCACTTTCAAAGCTAATTTAAATAAAATATACGCTTAGCAAACCTAACGAGCTCAATATTAAGCGGATAATGTATGCTTATTCGAACACTTAATTCACGCAAATAAGAGATTCAATTTTCCAATCGGACACGACTCGGAATTTTAACAGCATTCCGTTAAATAATTTAAATTTTGTGCCGGTACAAGTACAATACCGTGCATTTAAAGATATGGATGCGAATTTGCAAAGATTTGCATACTGTATTTTCTTGAACGAAATGAGCCCTTTACGTTCCGTTTCAAGTTTTGTTTCAAGCTCCGAGATGCATACAGATCGCGCCTGGCGCCAAGTCGAGGACTAAAATAGAACGAACAATCACTAGTCCACGACAATCGTTCAACTTAATTTCTTCGACACTTATGTTTTATTTATTAAATTACATTACATGAGTCTTTCAACTTTTGAAATATGTATAATATAATTATGTTAGACTAGCTCTATCACAAAATTGTGTTTAGTGTATACCTAAAACTTTATGAAAAGTTTCAAAAAGTAACTTCAGTAAGTAAATTTTTGTTCAATAATAATTACATAAATATTACATAAACTTCCGAGAAGGTATTACAACAAGTCAATGAACTTTTGGATATTTTAAAGTCAGAGAAAGTATTAATTCCAGTGCTTAATTTATTTATACACAGAAGTTATCGTATGTGTCATTCATGCTTTTGATTCGGCAGCAAAATTCTGATAGTGAAATTCTGATCTTAAAAAAAGTAAGACAAGTTTACTCACGCTACTTAATAAAAAAAAGTTGTTGACACACATGTAGTTATCTTAATAAGATTCATCACAAAATTAAGAAAAAGAAATATATACTGCTGTTCATTTTCAGAATACTTCAGAGCCACATTCGGCAATTCATGGCGACAAAACTGCGGGTGAAGGCCTGTAGGATATAAAAGTTTCGCGAATCGCTAACATGTGGGTGCCACACATAAAAAATGTGCTGGAAGCTCGCTTGAGACCTTGAGTTAAAAAAGTAAACTAGTTTTTTTAGTGAATGTACTAAACGCGTTGTTTTAAAGCTTGTGGGCGCGACCCGGCGCGACCTTTAGTGACGTCATCGTACATGTGCCTTTTGCTCATAACAATATATAATTTATTATTAAATAAATATTGCACCTGGAAACCACGTGAGTCGCATTACCATGTAAAAGATATGCAATACCTACCTTTTTATCATTAATTTAACCGCCATCTGATCGCAATTCGACATGTTGACAAATAATGAAGTAATAATTCTTGTCCAAATGCTTCTGTAAGGGTTAGTATATCCGCCCCTAGAATTTATGCTTGCGTTAAATTGATTATTATTCAATCACTCCGTTTAAAAAAAAAAACATTTTTTTGCTTTCCATAGAGGGAAGGATAAAAAGTTTCTTTTTTTATCTTAATTTAAAATGTTCGAATATGCATCACACCTGTTTACAATAAGACATTTTATAGCCTGAAATTTTTTAAAACAATGAATGACCAGAATTCTACTTAGAATGTTAAGAATCGCGTAACACATTGTCTTATTAACTTGATTTCCCTAAAGGTATGTGCCATTGAGGCTAAAAGCTGAAACTGAGCGCTACAAATAGTTTTTGTAATAAAATTTGATGAATCACGTCAAGTAAATCATCACCTAGCATTTGAAAGTGACAAAAATGTGAGAATAGTCCTTAAAGTTAAATGATTTAATCGACTGAAATTGATCATAATGTTCGAGGAATTTATTTATGCTTTCTATATTCTACAAGATATATTTTTTTTGCTGGGTTAAAAAAGTATTTTCTTCGTATAAATTATCCTATTGAATGTTGATTTATTTCTAACACTTGATTTGTATAAATTACAGTCGTTGACAACTTACTCTACATTTTTAAATTGGTCGCGTCTCTGTGTCACCCGTGTCTTGTTTACAATCTAGATAATAACTGTCCTACTAAGATAAAATAAATTTATAACATTTGAGTGTTACACTACTTTCATAATTTTGGCCAATAAATGATAGTTAGCGTTTTATGACATCGAATTCGTCGCTGATTTCAAATTCATGTTTTTATTAAGTTCTTTTTACCCAACTACGGCGAAGCTTAAAGGAAGGGTAGTGATTTTGGCAGTCTATGTATGTATGTTTGTATGTTTCCACCGTAGCGCCTAAACTACTTAATGGATTTTAATGAATAAGGTGTCATTAGATTCGTAGGAATAGGCCGGGTGGCATAGGCTATATCAATTTTAAAACGTCAAATTCTAACATTAAAAATAGACATGATCGTGTTTGGTATCAAATTAAATGTCTTGGCGAGCACATTACATGTATGTATACTTATCATATTGCTTAAGTTAAAATCTATAGTTTTAATGCGGTCGAACAGTTGCCGCGTTTCTCTCTGTGTGGCAAACCAACATTAAGTACGATATTATTACGTAGTCGGGTCATAGTTTTTAAACTGAATTATCTTGTTTACTCAGAATATATAATGTAGTTTAGATTCAGATTATCCATACAGCCTTATAAGTTAGTTAGTCTAGGTTAAGAAATTAGAGTGAGTTATCGAAACACCCTCTTTATCAACCATTAATATATGATTTAACAATGATATGCCTTAAATAGTACCTCCATAAAATGCAAATTAAAATATATTTATTCCTTACACTTTACACAAGCACGTATGTGACTCTAATGCTGTTATTTCTTCGATAAAACAACTTCAATCGATCGTCGATCAGCATCAGGATGTCTATTGATCAGCGATCGACCAGTTGGTGCAATAACACTAATTGCCAGTCCGAGTGTCAAATATCAAAAACCATTAATATTTTCAGAGAAATATAAATGTAAAAATACCCTCAGAAAATAATGAAGCACTAATTTGAAACCGAACCGCCACTGCTATACGCTATAACGTATCAAACATGAAAATGATGACTACATTATCACTATTATTAGTTCAATAAGGTAACTGCGCAGACTGCCGAATTTTATACTATGGCCGAATATCACATTCTCGCCGACCAATACCAATAGAGCCTTATCTATGAATAATTCATATAAAGTTTAAGAATTACTTTATTTCTCAAAAGAATTGCATACATAATTCACTTACTGAGAAACAATATTTAAAAATTAACATTAATATTTAGAGCGCACAAAGTAGATAGAACACAAAACAAAAAGTAAAAAATAATGAGGGTAAACAAGTATCATAAATGGCAAGAGACTCGATCGTAGGTTAACCAAAGCAGAAAACATGGATGTATACAGTGATTTACTAGATGTGGCATTGATGGCATAGTGTTTTTAAATACATAACGAAAATAGTATTAAAAACGTTTACCAAATTCCTATGTGGTTACATTTAAAGTGTTAAATTTATTTGTTGTTGTTTAGTTTTTTTTTTTTTTTTTTTTTTTTTTATTATATATTATAATGTACACATTGTCCACTTTGGTGTTTACGATGCCTTATCTTAAACTTTTAATTCTTGACCATACATCTTTGCAGGTCTAATGAACTATGCTGGAATGTGATGTACGCAATTTACTAGTGTAAATAAATGTCTGAATCATTTTTTAATACGTAAGGTAGTCTATCTTTTTGCGTAATCGATTAGCTAGTTACTATTAGGTCTGTGTTTCAATACATAACATTACATCACGTCTATTTTTCCCAGAAGGCTGTGACAGAGGTGTACAACACCCACATTTCACCTGTTATGTTTAAGATCCCATGGAATAGGGAGCTATCCTGACGGAAGGTTAACAATCTTTCTCCAATTAAGAACAATACAAATAGAATATATTAAAGAAAAAGGCAATTTTCTAACTATTGTGCCCTAAACGATTCATAATAATATTTTTTTAAATATTTATTTCTTTTCAAATTACAAAAGCATACATGTATTTCTCTACATTGATATTATAAATTAATAGGAAGAGATAACATTATTTTAAGTTTAACTAGAATATTGCGTCAGTTTGACACAGTTGTACAAGGAAAAATGCCTCAAGTCTTATCAGCACTTATAACCGCGCTAAGGGAATTTCAGTTGATACCGTTTGTTTTTGATGATATTTACCAATGGGTAGCATTTAAAGACGAACTAATTATACTACACTAAGTTTTTCTTGTCTACGGTTGTGTCCCACTGCTGGGCAAAAGCCTCTCCCCATTGCTTCCAAGTATTTCTGTACTAAACAGTAATCTTATAAACAACGATAAAGATATTGTGATCAGTTAGGCATCTCGATGTAACTGATCACATAATTTAACGTAAAAACAATACCAGAACAAGCAATAAATTTCCACCAAAATATCCTTGATATAACCGGCTACTAATAAATTCACTTACAATACGATTCGCCAATTGATTAACATGTGTGATAGCTTTGACCGTGACATTACCAATGTCTCATCAAGCTCAATATAAACTTTTTTAATGTCGACAATTCTTCTTCACTTTTTATATCGACCATGCATTACAAAATAAAACTAGACTACCTATTTTACGCACGGGTTACGATTGCCAAATCGTACAATTCTTGACATTTATCACGGAAACATTTGCAAAATAAATTTCACATTCAAAAATAGACTCTATTTCATAAACAAAAGTTTAGTGCGATCGCGATGTGGTGAAGCGTGCCTACTTACGAAAATAAATAAAGGCGCCGCCAACTCATTCATGATATATGAGAAAAAAAACACCCCGAAATTAAATCTATGGCGCTTATTCTCGGAAGTACCGACCCTAGCGTGGGACAAAGAAAAAAAATAGAGCCTTTGAGAAAACATAACAATGTTTGGCGCCAAATTCTAAGGGGTGTAAAGGGCCCATTCATTTTAAATTAGAGGACGCCGATGGGTGGGAAACAACGATATTAAGATGCAGTTACTGCTATTCATGATAAATTGTGACTTTCCTAGAATTTTTTCAGCTATTTTTTTTAAACGTTTAAGTTTTTATTCTCAAAACGAATAAATCATTTTTCAGATTGTTGCGTTTGACAGTATGTGAAAACTCAAAAAGATAAATGTTGTAAACAATGATGTTAAACAATTTAAAGCACATGTGTGAAAATTATTATTACATTCATGCATAAACAAGCAGCTTAAATAACACGGATCTAATATTAGCGAAACTACGAGACTTTATGAATCGTTAATTTATTAAGTCTACTGAATCCGGTTTCATATCAAATCCGATAGTTTGGCTTATTAAATCAATAAATAATTGCTAAATGACCGGTACGTTGTATGTTATGTGGTATTTATTTTTGCTAATGTGGACTTAAGTCTCGTCAAAGAATGACTGAAGATAAGACCTGCACCTATATCGATAAATTGGTTCAAAGCTAATGCATGCTTTGTATCCGGATTAAGTCAACCCACAATTTCTTAGAGCAGAAGTAGATCTTTTTAAGAAAAAAATATAGTAAAACTAGACAATGTACAAACGTCATTAATTAAATCATCGTTGTTATATAATGCTTTCTTTCATAATAAATAATATTGTTTATTTCTCGTATAGCCATAATACATAAAGGTTTATCGACACTAATTACGTTAGTTTCGGTTATTGTTCTTTATTGTAAATGGACGTTATTACCTAATCATAATCATATCCTAATTTAATATATACAAAATGGCTGAGTGACTGTAGTTTATATAATTCAATTTTATTACCCTATTATATTAATTTTTCAAAATAACAGATCGTAATTTTAGATAAAACCTGATGTTGGTTTGATTTATTGATACGTATTTGTTGCGAATAGGTTCCTTACTTATTGTATCACCCGGTTTGTAATCCTAATGTTCTTGAGTTATTGGACATTAGCCACAAGATAAGATACGTTATTTTCTTGCAACAAAGAATAAAGGAGCCAAGGAAAACATTATTTCAGAAATAAATGTTTATCAGTAGAGAATATATTGATAGTGAGGTTATGATCCCAGCACAATGATAACTCGGGTAATAACATACGTAGTCTATAATAAAATAAGTGATTGCACAGTTTTATTCATATCTATATATGTATTGTATATCTAACCCAACTTACCCCACTGGTTAGGGATCTCTTAATACAACATTTTCTACCAATCTACCTCAAAAAATCGTATGTAAACATAAAACATTATTATTAACATAGACGGCGTCTGAAATGGAACTTCATATTGATTAAATAGAACAGTTTTTGATACGATTTTATACCGTATAATTATCACATGTTGTACTGTATGTACTTCTTATTGCTAGAATTGTATTTTCTAAATCGTAACCGTAGAAAAATTATAATAATTACGAGTTAAGTCAACGAACAATTTTTCTAGAACCGAAAAAAAATATTGAAAACAAACTGCTTTCCTTTATACCGTTTAAACACACCGGTGTTCACATTAAGAGCTAAAATAAGAACACAATGGAGAGTGGAAAAATACCAAAATACAGCACAGACGGCATTCCACAATTGTTCAAACATTTTTTTTCAGTAGCACACCGGTTGGGTACATTATTATTCACTGTTAATTTTTATGATAAAAACGTTAACAGTATTTATAATTCAGATGACACAGATTGATATATCGCGTCCCTTTTCCTCATAATGTAAATGAGAAGGACAAGCATGGTCTTAAGAATCCAGCATGTTAAATAAAATATGATAAGTCGAGATATCGTGGAGTCGCAGAGACCATGGAAAGTCGCTTTGACCACATTCCTCGCGAAACGATTTAATTTATTTATTTATGGTGTTTAAAATAGAAGTATGGTGATTTATTTTAATATGTCTAAGGTTTTTATTAAAACTGACGTGAGTTTGTAACATTATTCGCTGCCCGCAGTGCAAGACTAGCTGCGACTCAGGCGCGACGTATCGCACTCTCTTGATAATGCCTAGACATATAGGCGAAACCGCGGTCGACTAAATAGACCAACATTACGTGAGTAACACCCGTATTTTTACAATTAATAATGTCTAAGGTTGTTGCATGTGATATACAATATATATATTTTTCCGCGTTGCCGTGTAAATAAATATCAATAATGCGATAGCATAGTGCGACCATGTATTGTTTTGATTAGGTACGAAGAAATATAAGCCAACTGTGAAATGAAAAGCGTTAGTTAAAGAGTATTTTTTACCCTTTAAAAGAAATATAAATAGGAACACTAGTAACTGAATACGTGCATTACCGTAGTAAGTTCATTTTGTGTTTTTCACGTTATATTATTCCTAAATTTTCGTGATAGGTAGTAATTAATATAAATATTTATGTAAACATGAACAATTCAAGGGTAATCTTAGATGAAGTTAGTTTAACTGAAATCACACGGGAGAGGCAAGGTCAGAGGAAACTATAAAACAATTCTGATTCAAAAATATGCGACCATGGCTTCCACAAAGCTTTGATGTACTATCATCCATTGTGTATGTCACAATGAATTCTATTGTTATTTGGCGCAACATGTGCTGAATTATATGATTTCAAAATAGCTATGCAGATATTATTATAATTCCAATGCTTTATATAAACACGTGCTGCATTTTTATATAGTAAAATAACATTGCACATCTACGACTGGACGGCTGAAGCTGACATCAACACGTTTTTCTTTTAAAACTAAAAAAATTATAAAAACTCGAAATAAACTAGGATCTATTCGGGCCTATATCTTATAATGTTATTGTTTATTGAGCACTATACCTATCTTGTCTAGGACTACAGGCGAAACTGCAGGCGGTAGCTAGTTGTCTTATAATGTAATATCTAGGATAAAAATAAAATTATAATGTCTTACATAAATTATACTCTATCGAATTGAGTGAAGACATGCAGTCCCATAACCGGAGATTATAAAATTTAAATGACTACATTTACTGGGTATTAAAGAAACTTAATGATGGATTAATCAGAATTTTTATAAATGAGACGTAGCGGATGCACGCTGAGCTTAGAAGTAAGAGGCAAAAACTTCGAAACAACAATGAGGATTTGAGTCACAAAAAGAAGTTCCTGATTCATATGAAAGTGCATAAAACGTCTTGTTGTTTTTGTATTTTTTGGCTGTGCTGAGATTTGCATTTGCATGCCGAAAAATGTTTTTGAATTTGAATTTTATTGAATGTCGGAAGAGTTACACACAAATTAAAGAAGGTCACCGAGAATGTTGCCGCCAATATCTGGCGCCATCTTTACAGGAATATGACTGCATACTACATTCTTGACCGTCACGACACCGATAACCACATACGACGGTATTGGCCGTCACAGTCGGCACCAATAACTGTAATAACGTCAATTATCACTCTTTTGTTAGGCCGTAATATAATTGATGTCTATTAGCCAAATCAACGTTTTTAATTGAAAGACAATTACCGTATTTACGCAACGAGGACATTTGTCTTGTTAGTTGTGCGTATTTAGAATTCTCTATTACTACCTCATTTTCTCTATTGAGACCATAGATTTAAACTAGTTTACTTTTGTCTATGATTGAAACTAATTCTACTCATCTACAAAATTGTAATTTTCGTACATTGTGCTAGACTCGGGTCGTAGACATAGTTTCAATAACACATTTTGCGTGCGTGACGATATAGGACAATAGTTTAAACTTGTCTCTCCGCATGGTCATTTGTATTGATTATTTTGTTTTTTTCATAAATGGTGAGACTTAAAATAAATAATGAGGTATACTTAATCTTTTTAATGGTAGAAGGTTTAGATGAATGGTATAAGATAGGATTAATACCCGCTGCCAGGAAGACAGACACATCTATTTTAATCTTTTACGTAGATAGATAAAGAGAGCGGTTGTCATGCTGTTTGTTTACGCTTAAGAATTAGGGATGAAGTTTCATTTTAACATTTTTATCAACATTTTTCTCTGAAATTTAGATAAAATGTTAACATTTTGTAGGCTATGCAAAAAGAAACAACACTCTTTATATTTCGTTCTCCAAAGAAGTATCAAGACTTATTTTACAAATAGCTAAACAAAATCGGCTCGAGCTAATATTAGCACTAGACTAGATAATAAATTTTAACGATTACAAACTACGTAACCAGCGGGGCATTATCGAGTCTTTTGAGTTCATAAACCAGTCGATCCGTATACAAGGATTCTTCTCTCGCCATAGAAGGTTCTACGATGCATTTATAGTCGCGATGTGAAACCACGCTGTAATATTTATAGCCTGGCCGATGATTTATGCTGTACCGGTCTCGTTACTGGCTCGATACCATCATGGCAGACTGGTATAGCCATTATAGAGGACCTTTGTACTGCATAAGTAGGTAGACGATGATGGACGCAGACGCCATGCGAAAATTTAAGTTAGTCAGATTTGCCGCTTATAGTTTTGAATAATAGAATTCACGTTAAAAACATGGTCAAGTTTTTTTTTTATGTTTAGGCCGTGGATTCAAATGTTAGTCCTAAACCAAAATATCAATTACTACTTTTGACTTTTAAGTAGCTTGAGAGTGATCATAGGAAGTAGAAGTAAAAATACTTATTTATTACTTATTTGATGAAATAATTTTCTGAATTGTCACATGCGTTAATTATCACAAAATACAATACATATATTTGCAGTTTTTTTATAACGTGTTGTTCAACTACAAATATTGCATCAATCCATAAAAAATATATAAAAAAGTGAACTAATTTATTTATTTACATACCTAATTAAACTTTCCATTGACCACTCCAAAACCTTGACGCATAAATCAAAGGTCAAAACAACTTGATAGGGGCGTGGCTGGTGACTGCCAAATTAAATCACAGACAACACAAGTCTATAACAACAAGTTTTTCTTACAGCTTTTCGTCAGGGCGCCAAATAATAAACCGGATAGCAATTGACCCGCCAACTAATAAAAAAACAAATAATATAAACGTGCTTGAACACACGATCGTGTCGATCACGTTGGTAAATAAAGAGATTGAGGTTTTAATCGTCAGACCTAACTTTTTTATTTTATAGAATGCTTTCGGTAATAGGTTTTGTTCTAATTATAGCAAAACAAAAGAGTAGGTATTAATCGTCATTTTTTAAATCAAAATTAAATCTATCCACCATGTAGGGACGTAAACAAAAAATATTATAGAATATAGCAGGGTATGGATTATTTTTAAATCAGTTGTTTTTACTGGTTTATTGTTACTTTTTACTTGGTTTTTTATTTAGTTTTTCTGGCATTACATTTGAAAAGATATTTTTTTTACTGTTTCTCACTGTTATATGGTCTAGTATGGTGTTGCACAATGTTAGAAAACAAAGTGACTTGCAATTTTTAAAATATTACAATGGTTTTTAATTGATATTAAAATTTATTCTAGGGCAAGAGCTAAAACATAAAAGTGTCTCACAACGCGTTCCGTTTGGGTGGACAGATTTTCACATTGAACAAACTTATTATAATTAGGGTTCCGTACCTCAAAAGGTAAAAACGGAACCCTTATAGGATCACTTTGTTGTCCGTCTGTCTGTCTGTCTGTCAAGACCTTTTTTCTCAGGAACGCGTGGAGGTATCAAGCTGAAATTCATATCAAATACTCAAATCTATGGTCTCTTGGAGCTGTGAAAAAATCAAACTTCTAAGTCAACGCGATCAAAAGATACTCCCGTTTATGCCGCAAATTTTCGACACTCGCAAGGGAATCAAAACCTACAGGGTACTTCCCGTGAACTCAGAATCTTGAAATTTGGTACGAAGCAACGTCTTATAACACAGATAAAGGAAAAATTGCGAAAAGCATAAATTTTTAGTTACATCATATAATAAAAATATTTTTAATAAATTTAAACTTATTACCCTTTTACTCATGAACGCGTAGTGGTATTATATTGAAATTCTTAACAAATACTCAATTCTATAATATCTTTAAGCTGTAACAAAATCAAACTTCTACGTCAACGCAATCAAAAGATACAGCAATTAAAGCCGCATATTTTGAAACTCGCAACTACTCGCAAGGGAATCAAAACCTAAAGGATACTTCCAGACGACCTGGAATCTTGAAATTTGGCATGAAGCAACGTTATAAAGTACACATATAGGAAAAATTCCGAAAATCTTAAATTTTTAGTTACATCACATAGTATATTTTTTTTAATAATCATAAACTTACTAGCTGACCCAGCAAACGTTGTTCAGCGATTAAAAAAAAAAAACAGATGTTGGCCGATTCTCAGACCTACCCGATATGCACACAAAATTTCATGCAAATCGGTTCAGCCGTTTCGGAGGAGTTTGGAAACAAACACCGCAACACGAGAATTTTATATATTAGACTTGCTGACCCAGCAAACGTTGTTATGCGATTAACAAAAAAAAAATAAAAAAATAGATAGAACTTTTACTTATATACCTACAGGTTTGTACGGAACCCTCGGTGCGCGAGTCTGACTCGCACTTGGCCGGTTTTTTTTTCTTTTTGCATAAATTGGCATTTCCATATAAAATTAACAACAAAAAAATCTATAGGTACGAGCTACTAAGTTATCTGCACTGGTGGCAATGTAACATTTTATATGGAAACGTCAGTGTATTTGAAAGACATGATCATATTGTGTCTCTATTAAAAAAATCAAAACATTGTTTTTTCTGTACTCATGTACTCCTAGCTTTTTAATCTTTTAAAATATTATTAGTAGCCATTATTAAGGCCCAATAATGTTATCGCGCTCTTTAAAATGTTGATTACAGAGCTACCAGCACCCGCATTTAATAATTACATGCAATTACTCTTTTAAAATAAATGTCCACTTTAATACGATGCCATTATAGCAATAATCAAATTGTAATGATAACAAAAATGCAACGAATGAAAGAGATGTTTAAATAAACTCGAGAGCTCTTTCACTATGCGTCGTAATTTGTGCTGACAGTAGTGTTGACACCTATGATCTTTTGCAGGACGTATATCCAGTGTATACCAACCACTAATAGTGCTGTATACCACATACCAATGAGTAGCCTGAAAATTGTTGCTATTTCCTTTTATTATAGCACTAGAGTGGATGGAAAAGACAGCGAAAGTATTAACTAAGAAAAAAAAAATATGACGTAATCTTACTTAGCTCTTCGTATTTCTTTAACCTTTTTTCTAAAACTTCTTTAACGGTTTCAAAAATGATTTCGAAAATTTTTGCTTCCGTGGTCTTTCTAGTTTGGAAACAAGTTAAAACTGCCAAATCGAGAGACTAAGCCGGATAAGACAGTTCCAATCCATACGAATTAAAGCTACGGTCTACTGATGAAAAACACATTCAAAAGCGGCACAACTGAACAATGAAAAATTTTGATAAAAACTGGGACAATGGTATGTTCATAGATACATTCATTTCTGAACATGGCTTGTGTTCATTACCGACACTTTGTTGTTAAACTACACTATGCTTGTAATGCGTTTGACTAGGTTAATCTTAAGTATAATAAGTATAGAATAAGTTCCGCGGGTTCCTGATCTATAAACTGGCTCTACCGGCTACAGAATGACATAGAACTTGAAAATTTACATAGCATTACGAAATGACTATAAGTATAAGATATAATATATTCGCTTTATTTATCACAGTTACGTATCAGCTTCCGTACAATAACATACTATGAAGAACAACTAACCTTTATTCGAATACAATCGAAGTATCGAATCCAAAGTAGAGAGTTTGATCGTTTTGGCAATAAATTTGAGGTTCGCGGTGTAAAATGGACGTCAACATTACATATTTATGAGCGTCTGCGAATAGTTCAAGTTCGAGTTCGTCTTGGGTACGTATGTACTGCAAATATTTTTTGGTGAACCACGCCTCCTTTATTTTCATTTCAATATATTTTGTCATCACATCACTAATAAGACTACGTGGCCAAACTATTATACATTATGCTGGCTGAATAATTATTTGGTTGTTTTCTATATAAAAGTGATATAGGTTTAACTTTAATATTATTAAGCTTTTATCTATTTAAAAAAAAAATACATATTTAAACACTATAATGCATGTTTGTTCGCGCCCATTTTTTCAAAATTATAATTTGAATTTTTCAGTTTAATGTAACGCAATTATTTATTAAAACAATTTTGCCCACGAACAAACATGCATTTTAGTGTTTTACATGTTACATTGGAGTTAAACCCATCTTACGTTAGTATGAAAACACGGCGCTCGGGAGGCTCGGGGGCTCGAGGGAATATACTCTTAATACAGTATTGTAATCCTAATAATATTGCAAACTTTTCTTATCTAATTTTTCAAAATCAAAATCAACCTAAAGAATGTTAAACCTAAACTATTAAATGAATTATTATTAATTTATTAATCAATGTTTATAAAAAAAAAGTGCTTTGCTTGCCAACTTGAATTGCAGATAATCATCTTAACCATTAACTTAGTGCTTTTAATCTAAGAATAACTTGGTACAATTATCTTTACTGTTTAAATAACACTGTTTAATTAGCCACTGTTTAATCAAATCCAGTGCGATTATTATTTTTAACTGGGTTAGTCTCTTAACCTCAAGTGATATGACTCGTAATTTTCCGCTACATAACATATTATCTAACTTAATGGATACATAAAGTTATATATAATTCTTGTTTACCTTAACTTGAACAACAATAGGCGCATAATCAAAAAATTATTGCGACCAAGCGTAAATCCTGGCCTCGATTAATAAAATATGAGGGTTGCCCCCGATTTCTCTGGGATCCCATCATCAGATCATGACATGTTGACAATGGGACCACCTTTGAAATATCTCCGTTCCAACAGCTCACTTGACATCATAACTAGCAGTCTGAATATGTGTACAGTAGTGAAAGAATTATCCTTTAACTCCTAACCATTGAGGAGTTGACCTTCCATCATCAGCTCATCCACATAAAAATACGTAAATATTGGTGTAGCTTTGAAAAACACACTAAAAACATTACATGTGCCTATAAAATTCGAGGGTTGCCCTCGATTTCTCTGAGATCCCATCATCAGATCACGACATGCTGACAATGGGACCCCTTTGGAATCATCTCCTGTCCAACAAAAAAAGAACCATCAAAATCAGTTCATAAACGACGGAGATATCCGTGAACAAACATAAAAAAGAAAAGCAACATATATACGAATCGAATTGAGAACCTCCTTCTTTTTTAGAAGTCGGTTAAAAATAGCATATAAGTTGTGGAGCATTTCCTCAAATGGTTTTGTGAACAACTCGATAGCGGAAGGTCCACCGTCGCACATGCAATCTACCGCCAAATATCTTGCACTGCTTGCATTACTACGACTCAGTTTGTGGTGAGTGTAGGCTGACACATGAGACATAACAACAACGTTGTCTCCAGATATTGCTGCAAAACGTCTAAAATTTGATTTTGTGTATTATTGTGGATTTTCATAAGCGGCAGCGATAGCCTAGTGGGAGACAGCCTAGTAGGACTGCAAAGTTAAAGGTCTTTTGGGTTCGAACTCACGGCACAAAACTCTGTCTATAAATCGTTAAGATTCATCTTCTCGAAGATATGTGTGTATTTATCATGCAAATTATCGCTTGCTAACGGTGAAGTAAATCATCGTCAGGAAACCTGCATGCCTGAGAGTGCCAAAAAAAGTACTCGAGTGTATGTGAAGGCTACCAATCCGCACTTGGCCAGCGTGGTAGACTAAGGTTTAACCTTCTCATCATGAGAAGAGGTCCGAGCCCAGCAGTGGGACATGTATATGATACAGGGCTGCTATAATTATTGTTATTTCATAAGCTGCAGTCGCCTTTTACGCCCGTTTGCTACACTCGTCGTGAATATCGTACAAAAAACTATGAGAGTTAAAGGTTCATCTAATATGTATTGCGTTCTTTAATTTATGTACCTTCCACGTGGATTGCAATTTCACTAGCAAGTTGCATCGTCGCGGCGTATAAATGGCAATAAGCTTTCCCAATATAGTGCCAGAGTCTCTTACTTTCAATACTGATACAATGTTATCAGTGGGTTAATGACCGAAAGACAACAAAAGGGCTACACGCGATTGCCAACAATATTATTGTTTAATATTCGTATGGTTTCGTCAATAGAATAAGCGTGGCAACTGATATCTGAAGGGTCAATTTAAGGTGAAACTTTAGAGGTCGTATCCAAGAAGTACTTATTTGAATAGTTCTTTCGAGCTGCGTTATATTATTTAAATGTCAAAAATATCCAATATCCAAAAATCCATTATTTAAAACCAGTTTTTTGATAGCTTATTGTTACTTTTGTCTTATTCACACAATTAACGTTCTTAACAATACATAACTAACGTTAATAATATAATGTATAATAAAAGAGTCAGTTAAAAAATAGCGCCTAGTTTTTTTTTTTTATACTACGCCCTCAGCGAACGAACGTGTAGTCCACCTGATGGTAAGTGGAGTACAGCCCATGGACATCAACAATCCACAAAAGCAGATTATAGATGCGTCGCTGCAGCTGAGGACTACGGTGTTATGCCTCATGTGCCAGTAATTTCAGGGCCCGATCTCACCACCAAACCGGAACACAGTAATGGACGCACTACTATTTGGCGGCAGGTTAAAGGTGAGACGGTGGTGCTGCCGCCCTCGAGCTCATTCACAAGAGCTCTACCACCAGTAAAAGTAGTTGGTCTATTGGTGGTAGCGTGATGTCTCAGGTACGATTCGCGAGTCGGACAAAGGTTAATTGTAAACTTTTCGCCAGGAAATGTTCAATAGCAGCACTCGCCCCTTATTCCATTGGACCTATTCATAATAGGTGAAGTGTGGTTGTTGTACACCTCTGCCACATCCTTCTGAGTAATATAGGCGTGATGTTATGTTATGTAATAAGTATTAAGTATTTTAATTAATATAGATCTTTAGTTTGATTATAATAGTTATATTTTTCAATCAAGTATTCGAAAAGCTGTTCGAGGTAGAAGTATGCAACTGACATCTGAGTGGTAATCGCTTCTCAACATTTTATGTCTTATTACAATTTATTACTGATACTTAAAACATGTAGTTGATTCTTAGCATGAAAATACTTTCTAAAGAACTTTCAAAATTAATTTCTTAGACTTGAAAAGCCGTTTGTAAAATGTTCTCACGTTTTAATTATTACTAATATTCTCATGCATCTTTTAAATTTCAAACTATTGTCAAGATTTTCGTTGAGAAATGAGAGGTGTAGATGAGCTGTGTGGACACAGAATACAATTTAACGATGCATATGCCATCTTTTCAATTTATTAGTCAGGCGTCATGTTTAAACATAGCTAAGAAATCCCCCTATATACTTATATATACACACATAGGATAGCTACAAGATCCTGCCGGTCCCATAACTGTTCAACTGTTACTAATTATAGCGACGCAAACTCACGTTTCAAATTAATCCCTTTATTAACGTTATATTCCGGATAATGTTAAAATTTCAATACCTAGACTATAGGAAAAGTAGTTACCTACTACGAGGTAGTTTATAACGTGTTATATTAAACTTTTTGCTATAGATACCGAAATATTCGTTATCAGTTATTATTTACACCATTATCTTGATATGAGAGATTTAGCCGCAAAAAGCTTCCACTACAGATAACATTGATGTCCATTAGGACCGAAACCATTTAAATACAATATATTTTTGGCATAGTTTGCAAAATTCATTTCATTTCATTCTTTATTAGTAAAAAAAATAATTAACTTAAAGGATATTTTCAAGGAATTTCGTGATAAGCCAGCAAAATTCAAGCATAACATGATGGATATAATTGCCACTAGTGAGAACATAACTATTAAACAAAATGATAAGCAGAGGACCATATCAGATCATCATTTGACGTAATAAACTCGATTTATCCCTCAACACGCCCTTTAATAACCCCAGCACATAGAATCATAATATTATTTGTTACATATATAAGAGCGTCATAGCTTACAAGGAGGTCCACTTTAAAGTAAATAGAGAAGCGACGTAAACAGTGAGGTCACCACGTCCGCTCTTATCACTCGCTTATCAGCCCAGTGGTCATGATTTACACTCGTATAGCGTTATGTCAGCCGGGTCACACGGTTACACTGCCAACGAACCCACTGGACTAAGCAATTAATAAATAAAGTTATTCACGTGTGATTTAGCGTGAGGTTTGGGTGGGTGAATGTAGCGAAGTATCTCTTAATCACTATGTGATCACTTGTCTCAATTCACACTCGGTCTCGTTGGACTTTGATCACTTTATTACAGTAGAAAGGTTATCTGTGAGTCAACCTTCTAAGCGGATTTCAATTTCAACATGTGACATGATTTAGAGGAGATATAATTGATGAATCCTGATAGTATTTCTACACAATTGCCGGATATTGCTGATGGATCGAAACTTCGTTCCATCCGGGTGTCCCTTGATACCTCTCAAGTTTTTTATGTATAGATTTCTGAAGTTTCCTGCAGACCTCTAATATATTAAATTAATTCTTTGTCATGGATACAAATTGATAAAAAACCTAATAAGCTATTGTATTCACCTGATAACTGCCGTGGACATTTCCACGATTCCGTTCTTTGACAACCTTACTCGCGGTTAGAGGTTAGTTCGTGTATAGAGTGGCCTAGACTCTAGACTAGATACAATAACATAAATTATATTTCCTTTGTAAGGCCGTAACTTAATTATTGTTATGCCTTGTTTTGTATCCGTACGCTGGGAATTGTATTTCGTTTTTCATTTTCCTAACCAAATATTTAAGTATTTATTGATTTATTTATTAACATTCATACATTAATGGCACCATGACATACCCCTACATACACCTAAGTATGTCACATATACATGTATGAATGTTTGTTAACGAAAAAACGCAGAACATAATTATGTTTTTGAAGGGATATGGAACCATTTATAATATTACACCAATCAATTTAGGAAACTTCTACTAAACCGCAAGGCATTTCAAAGACTAAGTTATGTCTTTCAGGTTGATACCTTACCCAGCCTTTAGGTTGTGTATCTTAGCAAGTAAAACTAATTGGTTGTATTACTTGTATTAGTAGTCCAAGCGACGCTACAATTGTAGCGCCTCTAACAATGTCTTTCATGTCCCACGTGCGACCAACGCCTATCGACTTTTAAGTATGGCCGATTGATTTCTGGTGAAACTTCATTCAATAAAAATGCTGTAACTCCATTGTTGTCTGACATAACATTGTACATGTTCAAACGCTTATACAGTCGTGAAGGCAACTTAATATATGAAAAACATCAAAATCTTTACAGTGGCACAAAATTCACATATTTTTTGAGTAACGATTTGTTATGTAAATTTAGAGTAGATAATATATGTACTTCTATACTACTATTCAGTTATAATGTAGAGAAAACTTAGCTTATATGGGTAATTCCGGGAGCGATGAGATTCCAATCTTAAGTATGGTTGCACCTTACCGTGTCTTGTTTGAAACGTTTTAAGGCTATACAATCGCACACATATAAAGGTATTGTTGTCTCTATCGATCTAATAAATAAATGTGTGAGTGAAAATACATGTTGATGTTCAGTTGTTACTCAACGGTGCAATACCTAGGATTTGTTGTTTGATAAGTCTGCCGATTTTCAACAAAATTCTGCGGATGTTTGGATGCCTATAATTTTTAAAACAGGCAGACTAAAGATAATTTGAAACTTGGAGGAACATAGATAATCATGTTTTAAATTGGCTGTGCAAAAATTATAACATTGTGATGAAAAATGTAAAAGATACAACCATACTCATTTTGTATGAGAATTCCTTACCGGTTGTTCCCCCTTAAACATAATTTTCCTAACTTTTCATCATACGTATTAAATTATAAGTACCTACATAGTTTTTGGTGCACAAGTTCTATTTTTCACTTCCCTGCGGTCACATTAAAATTAGAAACACGAAGCAACAAAAGTCCCACAATTATCAATATATAATAGATCTAACCGCGTACTTCCTTTCGATACTGCGCAGTAGCCATTAAAATGTAACCTCCCTATTCTTTGCCTCCTCTAAGATTTACATTACATCATTTTTCACAAAAAGTTTTTATGTGTTAGTAAAAAAGTATAGCTTAAGAAAAACGAAATTCGCAAGTCACGTTTTTTTTGAAAAACTAAATACGGTAATTTGTTTTAATGGTGATTATAATGGATAGCGATTACAAAATATACCACTGAATTCAAGAAGGCCCAATTACACAATACTTCATAAACCGTGGTTCGCATTAACCCCGGTTTTTGATCTTGATCTGTAATTCAATGTTTAAACAAGACAGACAGATCAACAAACCATAGTTCAGCAGACCAATCAATAAGGAGTATTGTGGAGCTCTTTTAAGATAACTAATAAAAATTGCATTCATTTTTGTTTTCATATAAATTCTTAATTCTACAAGTTGGGAGCACTCCATGCAGCCTAATTAATAATATTATATCGTAACATATCGTTAAGTTGTTAGTTAAGTTATTTTGCAACTCATGCATAAGTTACAATGATGACTGATAACATGTGCTTATTTTCTAAACATTTGTTACATGTTCAGCCTTCCATATGGCACGTGGCATGGTTCAAAAACCACATTAAGATATCGTAAGCTTGTTCTTTACAAAGTTTAAGATATCGTAAGCTTGTTCTTTACAAAATATTTAGTTTACCAGCACATGAAACCGGCTTTTGTTAGCGAGGTAAATAATGTGTTTTTCAGCGCTTACGAAGTTAACCAAACAGTCCACATTGGATGACTATTTTAGTATTAAGGCATAATTTTCCTCGTAAGATTTTCAAAGTTAAAGTTAGATTTGAAGGTCAAGTATCGACAAATAAATTACTTTTGGTAAATAAATGTTCTTACTACATCTGCCCACTTTTGTGTACTATTTTAAAATAGATAGTGGCACATTTCCGATGTCCGAAGCTTCAAGTCATTAGGTTCTCAATGATCATTAGGCACATAATTTACCTTTGGATTCGACGTATTTATATCACCAAGTTAATAACCGAAAACCACCTTGTCATACAGTTTTGTGTCACTCTTCAGTTAATTGTTTACTTCATAAAAACATTAACAAAAACCATCTAATCAACTATTGTTTTGAATAAAACCAGTTTCAAGCAGTTTTTAACTGAAATGGTACTGATATCGGCTTCGGTTGAACGTTAAAGTTGCGTCATTTGTTAACGAAGTTATTGTGAACTTGAGTGTTATTTGCACAAGTGAATTTGTTGTGTTCTGTATGACCGACCGACCACGTGGTCTTAGAGTAGCCGTGAATGAAAAATACGTAAAAAAAAAGGAGGTTACGTGATTAGAATTAAAATTATGCGTAATTAATAACAACAGAGAAGCAATAGTCTTCAGGCAAATATATATATAGATTTTTTTCTTGATCAAAATGATACAAACATTTGTTGGTGAAACAATGGTTTCCAAACTAGGTAGACCTGTGTTTTGGAGACTTTATAAAATGGATGTAAAGGTGGCAGAAAATAATATCCTCTATATTTACAAAGTGAGATTTTTGTTGTATTTGAGTCTTTTGCCCTAATTGAGACAACATTGCTCGACTGTTATCGCACATCGTTGCCAAAACAGGCAGGGTTGAATTTGATTGACTATCCAAAGTTATCATTCAATTTCAACATAAACACGGTCGCGGTCACTGCAACATACGTAATCTTTATTAAGTTAACAGTATTAATTATTATTCAAATCATTGTAATTAGTATAATTTAGTATTATTTATGATTTATTTTTATATCATTTTTTGTAATGTTTTGACATGTTCAAGCGCCTCCCCAGGAGGCGCTATGAAAATAAATGATTTGAGTTTGAATGGTTTTTGCGTGTATTTAGTACAAGAAGAACTCTTAGCCAAGTGTTTTATATCAAATCGCAGATAAAACAAAGTCATGGCCACGGTATTGGAGCTTCAACGCTCACCAGACATCGTTTCGATACGCAGTTGGTTCTGCTTCGTCACACATTGTTTTCCGTCCATTCAAATTTGAATACCAGTGTAACGACTCTTGTGATACGTAAATAAACTACGCAATCGCATAATATTTGAATTGTGTTAGTATGTAATTGTTTGTTTACAAGAGTTCTTGAATGCGGATTTACTTAAGAATTCATAAATCTGTTGCTTGCGACTATTTTTTTTAACCGACTTCAAGAAAAATGATTCGGTTCAATTGTATTTAATTTTTATTTTTTGTAATATTTTGATCGGCGATCGCTCGAAGACGCCTGGACTGATTTAAGAATATTTTATTTGTCTGAAAGAGTATACTTGTCGTGTGGTCCCATTTTCATCAGGTCACGATCTGATGATGGGATCCTAGAAAAATCGAGGGTCACCCTTAAATTTTAAAGGTTCTTCTATATTGTTTTTCATGTATTATCTAAAGCTTCTCGGATATTTGCATCTAGCAGTCAGCATTTCATGTTGCTGAGCTAAAGCCGTTTTTTTTGTTAAATTAGTTTATTTTTTAATGTCACAACAATGTCCAGAAGTGGACTTAATGTCAATGGAATAATAAGTTGTATGTAACTATATTGTTTTCTTAACCAGCGCTTACACATAGGCTATCTTTTTCACAAATCTTGGCCACTACATATATAAATGTATATATCGGTCTTGAATGACAGCTTTTTTAATTTTACACTCTTAAACATTGGCACTAGGGTTAGATGGAATTAAAAAATACATTTCACAGAAAATGTGTGTTTAGGTTTAATTAAAACAAGAAAAGTTTTACCACTGAATAATATCTAAAAAGTTTAGCCTTTGGGCACACAGTACTTTAAACTTAATTAATAGCTGATCAATAAACACATCTAAATCCACTAGAGATTCAGGTTTCCCTTAAAAGTTTTAGTTCATTACCAATAATCTAATAAAACAAAAAGATATCGTGATCACTAGACAATATCGATCTTCATAGTAAGCGCCTTGGCCCTAGAACGAGGTCCATTCAATTAGCTCATCTAATGCCACGGAGGCCTAGTTTCTGTGCATAATAGTGCATTCCAACTTGACTAGAAGAGTACTGAAAAGGATCATTTACTTTGTATGGGTAAAATTTCTTATTAATTTTTTGTTTCTTATTCAATTTCTCTTTAGTTTATTGGCGCCCATTTCTTTCAAATTATAATTTAATTTTTTCAGTTAGATGTAACTCAATAATGATTAAAACAATTTTGACAAAATGGCCACGAACAGACTTGCATTTTAGTGTTATAGATATGATTTATCTATAAAAGAAGACAAAAACTTAATAATATTAACATTAAACATATTACTTTTGTATGGGAAACGGCCAAGCAATTGTTCCCCCTTTATAATAATTAATACTGCTATATGCATATGTCATAATTATGTTATGTCTATATTACGTTAGTATGAAAATACGGCGCTCGGGAGTCTAAAAACTATCATAAATGGGAAGCGTGAGCGCATCAATAGAATGCAGCCTGAAACACACTTGCACAGATCGTAATATCTGTAAATTGTATGCACAAATACACCTGGCGGAATGGTGACGCTTAGCCAAGTAGATTTTTGCATACGATTTAAAATGCGTCACGATGCGTCCAAGTATTCGTTTAACTTTACAATAGAATAATGCACAAGCACATGTGATTGCATGTTGGCCGTAGATATAAGGCCTTTGTTGCTACCTCGTACTTTATTATATGTCGGGGATACATTACAATTTGCTGAGTGGTGATATTATTTGAAAATATCAAAGTCTATATAGGCTCACATCCTATAACATAGGTCCTAAACATAACAAGCGAAATGTGGGTGATGCACCTCTGTCCCATACTTCTAGGTAATATTATGACCAAAGAACGGATACATTGCTTCTCTGGAAATTACACAAGCATAGTCTTGCAGATAGACTTTTCTTATTTAGTAATTATTGCTTCTCTATTTTTATCTTGTAATATATCGTAGTTTTTAACATATTTTACTTCTATTGTTATAGGAATTGAAAGACAATGGTGGTACGAGTGGCGACGGACGAGCGTCCGTTCGAGACGCCGTCCTCGGACGAAAGCGGGCTCGGAAGAAGTGACTCTCCGAGCGAGGATACAGAACCAGAGGCAGCATTAGTGAGTAATTTTGTTTATTTAATTATCTATCTAAAGTATAGTATAAAGTATATGTACTTTAGTATAGTATAAATTATTAATTGTTTTTAAAGCGCAATGTTACGACTTTTATTTTAGTTTCGGGACTACTTTTTTAACCCTGTGGCGGTATCCGCATATAATAAATGACGGACGACACACACGTGACATATGTCGACGAGTGCTGAATCGCGATAACGAAATGTTCACAGCAAGTGACTATATATACCACTTCCAATAAGCCACCGTTGGACAGCTGTCCGCCAGGCAATACCACCGAGCCTGGCGGAGGATCCCCCCTTTGTGGTGGAGGAACATCACACCCTGTTCCTCTACAACCCCATAACCAAAAATGAATTTTCGATGGTGCAAAAACATAATATGATTACTTGTTAAAGCCAAAATCCATTTCTAGACAACTATTTCATGTTGAAGTACAGATTTATAGAGAAAGTTCGTCCTGTATATTTTAATAACGAACCTCAAATAGTACAAAGAGGTGAGTACACAAAATTACAAAGAACTTTTAAAAATAAATAAATGATGTGTCAAGTAAACTGACATTAGTGACAACACGAAAAAATAACATGACCAACCGATTGTAACTAAAAAATCTAACAAAACAAATGGGGCAAAACGACCAGCCCCCCATTTTCCACCCCACTCGTTATGTCCGATAATGGTTACTATAATGTATTAATAGCAATAATTGTGAGCCTCCACATTTGCACTGTCCTCCTTGGTTTTGAAGCATGGCCGAAGACCGGAGAAGCATCTGATGAAACAACTTATCAAAGCACCCTTATCCAGACAGATAAAATAGAACAAAGAACAGAATGTGTGGCAACCTGTCACAATGAGTTATTCTGTACATCTTTTGCAAGGAAACAAAAAAGCTAAACTCTAGAAAAATATCGCAAAAAAGAAAATGTCTGCATTAGAAAAGAAACTAAGACGAAGAAGAAGAATCCGTAGGTTTGCCCAAACTGTAGTGCATACTTGCATCCTTGGAACTCTTTCTTTGGCATTTGCTGAGCTGACAATCTGTGGTGTACTCCTTATCCTCCTCTTATAACGTGAGTAAACGCGGTAACTATGTCGTTCAAGAGAGTGTGGCGAAGAAGGGCGGAGATCGCTCAGCGAGCTTTAGAAGTGACCCTAGATGCTTTGATTTGGGCGGCACTTCTATTTGGAACCTACGTGTTGGTAACATAACCTTTAATGATTTGAATACAGTATCAAGTAAAGATATCTGATTTCTGGATGATAATTTGAAATGTTGCCTGCACCCGAAGCACAGCTGTTATCAAGAATGTTGCAACTTTACAAAGATGCTTAACCACGCAGAAGACAGATCCGTCCAAAAAAAGTATTCTACATGTATAAATAGCAATAAACAAACATTTACGACGTAAAGGTTTTTCTTCTTACTTCTGGATTGTTCAGTTATAATCGCTAAAAGCTCGGCACTTAGCTAATCACATTAGTTCGAATTAATAGATAAACAGTGAAGAGGTCGTCGGACATCGTTCAAGAGTATTACATATCGAGGTCTTAGTCACATGGCAGTCTCACAGGGTCAAGGGTGAACTGCCAGTTACGCAGCTTCTAGAAAAGTTATATTGGCCACTTAGTTGTAACTCGTGGTTTCAGTTAATAATTAATGCTTGTTTTTTTAAAGATTACCCATAGGCTCGAGACAAATTAATTTGAATATAAACTTTTAATTTGCCCTGATTGCTTGCACTCAAAATAACTCGGCAAACAGCTGAAATTAGAAATATATAATGTAAGTTTCCGTTATCACCACTAATTGTTTTTTAATATATAAAACCAGCTAGCACGTAGTACGTCGTAAAAAGTAGTCTTTATGTTAATCCAGGCGATAAACTACATGTGTATCGAAATTTTCCACAGTAGTTTATTTGTGCATAAGTAGCATATGTAACAAACATCCAAACTAGTTTAGTTTTTTTTACCTTTTTTGGGATGGGCTCGTATGGTAAATATCTCTTCTATTGTAAAGGTTCCTAATTTCTCTCGTCTGGCATTCACAGGATCCTTAATCTTGACCCACAAGAGCTTATATACCATCAGGTATAAACCAAATAATGCAGTTCAGGTTCTGAAAAGAAGCGGAAGTTGATAGACAAATAATTTCAAACTTTTCAGAAGTTAATCCAAGTCAATGACAATGCTAATGTCATTCTCTTTATCATATATTATATTAGCAACGATGACAGAAGGAGTACAGTACACAGTACAGTCTATTTTCAATTATATTATTCTATGATTCTCGTTGCTCGTTGCTTCTTGTCAAACATCCACCAAGCAAATAAACGTCATAAAATATTTAGATAATATTACAAGAAGTATACAAACATGAGCTTTTAAAATAATATTTAACAAACCAAGTAACACACATAGACATATGTAACACAGTAGCGGACGATAATGGCGGCACTAGAGCCATTTTCTGACAACGTGCTTGAATCTCAAGGAGATGCTCCTTCAAATAAGGAAGATATTAAAGAAGATTGTGTGATGTATCTTTTTAGGCATTTATGAATTAGATTCCGTATGTTTGAAATGGTACTGTGAATGTACAAACGCGGTAAAACCAGGCAAAACACTTATCGTTGCACTGAAAAGGCAGTCAGTCAGAATTTTAACACAAGCTAAAGCCAAGCCAGATTCATAGTACATATTACCTAAAATTAGAACCAACTATGGAAGATCTATGCTAACCTTTGAAGGAGCCCAACTGTACAACAAATTGCCCCCACTCGTTAAAAATGTACACTCATATTATGCATTAAAAAACAAGCTAACGCAACACATTTTAGATATTTAACTAGCTTACGTAGGTTTTATTTTTTTGAACTACAATAACAAGTATGGTGTTTTACAGGTAGTGCCTCCAGATGGCGGTTGGGGATGGGTGGTGGTCTTCGCCTCCTTCATGTGCAATATGCTGGTGGACGGCATAATCATGACCTCCGGGGGAACGCTTTTGGATTCCATTGGGAAAGACTTTGAGGTAAGTTTTTTAAAGGGAGCTAATGGGTAACAATCTCGTGGTAAATTTTTTTAAAGTTGTAGCTAATGTATAATTTTAGGTGAACATGAACTGCATGGTCTTTAGATACAACGTATAAATTAATAACTCATTCAAAGCTCTACAGTGAGTGATATTGTGTGTGTATCTACAGAATTACACACTGATTACGGCCTAACAGCTCGCAATCAAACTCGACAACCTGAATTCGAGTTGATATTTTCTACGCCAGTCACTACTATTGCCGACCAAACTAAAGACATTGAAAAAGTTGCTATAAACTAAAATCTTACTTTTAATTTAATCGAAATAAATACCGACAGTAATATCTGTTTTGTCAGAAACGATCGTAGAATAAGAATGACATAACAAAACAAATACATTTTTATAGCCATTCAGATAATTTGGTGGAACATCTCGCATTATTTTCAGCATCAACCACACCCGCAGTAGACACCTACACATGTACATAGCGTTACGTCATAGCCGTGCCTCCTAGCAAATGTGACCAGAAAAGATAGATCCTTCAAACCACTAGTTATTTCACCAATCGCAGATCTTACCAATTTGGTCTCAGCATGAGATGCGCCCAGATAGCAAAGATCCTTAAAATCACTTCTTATTTATTCTATTGTTCACCCCTCGAGGATCTTAGCAATTTGGTCACTGTGTGAGAGCTCCAGATGTCTGGTATTCCCGCTTCGTCATATCCTGTCTTATCTCCCACGCAATGGCATGAGGTTGACTTGCTTACTCTCGTTTTAATTGAAACGTAATAAAATTGTGAAACAAGGTCGCATGTACCGTATAAAACCGTAATTTGCAAATGTGCGTCAATACTTCGTAAATATTGAATGCTTTTAGAACAGATTACGATTGTCGTCGTGACATTTTTATAGCGTAAGATATTGTCGTGACAGGAATAGAACCAAACAATTTTGGTTAAATCCTCGTATACCCGCCGTCACAAAATATACACACTCGTTGAAGTCCTAAGAATTTTTTTAAGAAATTAGTTGTACTAATTGTAGCTAGGATATAGCGTACTTACTGTATATATCAATGCTAATGTTAAAATGACTTGATATTATTATCAGTCAATCAATTCAACATCGCGTACGAACAACTTTTATAGTTAATTTCAACAAGAAACGACCGTAATAATACTAATATCGAATGCACTATGTTTTTATTTGCCGGTATTAACAATTACTGTAAAGCATTTAATTGAAATTCCGAACTTAATTGTTTCATTCCATTGGTTAAAGTGGTTTGTATCGTAAATCATGCGAGTAACTTCACTTTATTTTAATAATATGGTACAGGCCAGCATTATTACCCTCTCTGTCTTTCTTATAAAACGGTTACCGAATTTTGTATGAATACAATGATTGACTGTACGAGTAATTGGGATAAATGATGAGACTTCAATACCAACGCAAAATATGATGAATGACTAATGACGCACCGATCGCCAAGGCTATTTCGAAGTGAAGTGGGTCGTCAAGAAAATGAATGCTGATTAACGTATGAGTGTGAAATGAAATAACATTTCGGCAATTGCACGTGAATGCCTTGGGTCATTGTGCTACATTTAGTCAAATCTGTACTGATGAACTTATAACAATAGTAAAATGCAGTTGCTCTTCTTTTTTATATTGCACTCATTTCGCGCACAGTATATATTTTGGTCGAAAATGCCTTTTTTTAATTTGTTCATGCAGGTTAACCAAAGGATGGTAAATAATAACAAGCGAATAATTTATGTCAACACATTAAATAATGGCAAATAAAGTATTACGTAACGTACTTTAAAGTGATTTGCCCTACAAAAGACATCAACGAGCTCAGTCCCTATTTCCCCAATTTAAAAATGTGTTAATGTATTTAATTTATAATGAACATGCCCTTTAGATAGGTAGAAGTAGGGGGAAAAGAAATTATAAAATTTAATTCGATTTAAATTTTATAATTTCTTTTTACTTATAATTATATACTTATAATTTACTTCATCGTACCTCGGCTAGTTAATTGAATTAATTTGTTCACCTATATACTTATATACCTATATAGTTTTGTCGATTTGTGGGTTTACGCTATACTTTACTTATAGTATAACGGTTCTTAATATCACGTGAGAGTATGGTCACGTGAGAGTATGGTCATATCCTGGCAATCACTCACACCGACAGGATACACGGACACTGATAAAATTGCATCGCAATGACCCGCCAAACGGTATGACTAGAGTTCAAGATTGTAGGTCACCGTTGTAATGTTGAATACTCGTGTGAATTCCCGGAATGGATTGACCGACTTCAAAAATTTTAGGTTCACTATTTTATGCATATTTATTGTCTTTTTATATATCACTGTCAAAGATTGGGTAATTTTGTTGATTTAATCACAACCATGTCATAGTGTCAACACAATAGCTTTAATGTCTCGTCGGTGGTTTTGTTATCTATGTTGATGACTTCACCAAGTGAGCCAAAATAAGCCAAATTAGATTATAGGCGCAAGATGATGAGATGTAACCAAATTTCAGCCTTGATGACTTAAGGTTTTATTGAGTACCTACCTAGAGACCTCATTACAAAATATATAAATGTATCGTGCTGCGAAAGGGAACACCTACATCTTAAAAAAGAAGTGACAGAAAATCGGGTTTGTGATTATTTTAAAACAAGTTTGTAAAATACATAAATTGTCTTAAATTAGGTTTGTCTGTAAAATCGACTGCATTCCACTGCGACGCCTTATTGTCGCTTAAAATGCGGATTGGATAGTCGTACAATTATGTGTAATTAATAAAATCATTAATATTCATACAAGCAAATGTGACCTCCATATTAGGGTTCAAAAAACTCTAGAGCTAGCTAAAACTAGTAATGGTATCAAAATAAATAATTAATTCGGCACAAAGACATTTTGTGTATTATTTGTTATCATAGTGCGATTTCTAGCATCGAAGAATCGGCTTAAATTATCCGAATTTTTAGGTAATTTTAGCAAACATTTTAAACATTTTCAAATTTAAAATTCTGATACTAAAAAAATGGGTTTTCAAGTTCTATAATGGATAGTATACTTACTCATTATATTCATTGCATTGGTGAAATTATAAGTCTAAGAATTAACCTCCAGCTAATTTCCCTAATCAATACAATGTCTTATAACAGCGACCGTTTAGTGAATAACTATAAAATTATCATAATGGTAAGGCCAAGGTTTCAATCGCGGCGACTACACACAACGCTCCATTCATTCGACAGACAGTCAATCACACAAACGCAATGTTAGCTATACATACACTTGACTATTGTATGCGTGTGATGTATTAGTACAGTGGGCCAACGAGTTAGGTATGCAGAACAAAAACTTTTAAGTCAAAGTAAAGACTTACTACACCAGTTATGGATTAGTGAGTTACATATCTAAATCGTGTGTATATTACACTTATTAAATATGTATTTCACACTTGCATATCCATTGCAGTCAGTTTTTCACTATGTCGTAGAAGTTTTGGCCCTGCATACCGAATTGCTTGGCCCGCTGTACAAATTAATGCTATCAAGTACAGCTTTGATGATTGATGTTGATAGTGAATGAATCAGATTCATAAGTCAAAATTTGCTAACACATAAATCTAATTCAATCACAATCAACATCAATCGACCTGCCCCCAGGTCAAGTTCTCAAGTGCACTTGCCGCTAGGGCATGCAGAACCGGGTCCGTTGCCGAATGTCTGATACCTGGTTCTAGAACGGCACCAGAACAGGGTGAACCGGGTAGAACCGGTGCCAAATAACAAATTGTAAATAACAGTAGTAAGAAAGAGTAAAGTATTATAAGAAAGAATATGAAATACAAATTTGTGAGTAGTGTGATCTCCGCTGGGCACTAATATTTCGATTTAAATATTTTTTTTTCTCAAATATGAAATTTCCATTACAAAGTGACAAAGCCGCTTACCAGTGATTCAGTACAATACATGATTCTGAGACCCCGGGTGCAAAAAAAATCTAAGAAAGTTACCCACATTGGCATATTGGTCTTGAAATTTTTACGCACCTTAATTGATTTTAGAAACGTAATAAATCTAAATAGTTAAACATAACACCCATTAAATAAAATATTATGTATACAATCTGTGTGCAGCAATCGATTTTTAGTTAGAAAACAAGTGAACCGGGGGCACCAGTTCTCAGAACTGGATCTACATAAGGCTTGAAATACCCGGGTATACTCGGTTCTCACAGAAACCCTAGGCGCCCAAACTCTACATATTCGTAAATTTCCATATTTACGGTTTAGAACTAATAAGAGTACGGGAAACCTAATAAGGCTATACATATTGTGCAACTTCGAAATCAAATTCGCGACTACTTGACTGAATTGTAAGGCAATCAAATGTTTTAACAACCTGCTTCCGACTGTCCACGATACGTCATAATAACCATTAGTCATCGTAGCTTCTAACAAGACGTTACACATACACACCATTCATATATTTTAGACGTAGTATTGAATTTGACTCATATCTATCGAGAAATGTATAATCACCTTCTCTTCTGTCAATGATTTTCTGAAAGAGATTTTAACTAAGTAATATTCTTCATCGTGTCGATGGCATGTGTCATAATTAATATTGTAAAGGCCCAATGAGTGGCCACTATTATGACACGTGCTACCCTCCGCTTTCAGGTGGTAGGGCATTTAGAACAACTTGTTATACCTACTTAATTTTGACGACCGGATGGCGGAGTGAGTAGTGTACCTGCCTGCGACGCCGAGGTCGTGGGTTCGATTCCCACTTAAGACAAATCTTTGTGTGCATGAACATGGGGGTTTGTCTTAGTCTGGATGTTTCTATGTATAATATGTATGTATGTACAAAAGAAAAGTATATATGTATTAGTATCAGTTATTCCAGTACCCATAGTGCAAGCTCTGCTTAGTTTGGGACTAGATGGCGTTGTGTGTGAGTTGTGAAATATTTATTTATTTATTTAATTAGTTAATTTAAGTATTCCTGTATGTATAAAGTCAGTGTACAATAAAGAGTTTAGCTGTGATAAATCCTTACATAAAAAAACGAACAATTTTTTAACACAGCAACCACATAAATCATGTTATCTCACTGACGTCACAGAAGCCCGTTGAACCGCAATTAATTACACAATTTACACGAGTTGGATGTCAAATCGACGCCAGTCAATGGAATTTGCCGTGGCCAACTGGCCGTTCCTGATTAGGGTTGTCCCTTGAGGCTTTGAAGGATTTTTGCAACATCAGAACCGGATTTCCGTGTGCTAAGGAAGTTCCGCAAAACTTGTACGACATTACTGTCAATCTTATCTCAATCGTAGCAGATTAAGGTCACCGGAATTGATGCTAAGTAAGATTATGCCGCAACTTGAAAATAGGGAACTCAGCCCTAATATAAAAAAGTACCAAGTTGCGGGACAACTTTCAATTACAATACTTGCCCTAAGTACAACGTGATAAAGTATAAAAAATATCAGATCGCAAATAATATAATTATAAAGAAAGCTTCTTGAACAACAAAAGCTTACTTACCTATTCGGAATACAACCGATCTATAGTCAAAATGGCATCGCAAATTTGAGCACACATTTTTATGCAATAGTTCAGTTGAACGGACTCGAAGCCTAAAATATTTCAGAAGCATTCATATCGCTCATGAAACAGCAAAGTGAATGTTCTGTTAACGTAGGACCACATTATTAAAAGTTTTCCACTATCGCAAGTGCAGCAACCCTTGCAGTAAGGTACATTAAGTTCCCACATAACAGAGCGAGGGCAACGAACGATCTCGGCCTCGAGACGCCATTTCAACTGAACAGGTTGCATTTTTAATGAATCGAATTCAATCGAATGCATCGATTAGCGAATGTTAGCTCAATTTTGGGTACCGTTCAGTTTGTTGTTGAGCTTTTATTTTTACTTCGGGCCTGGGTCGTCTTTGTGAAAATATTACCTTAGTTTTTTGAAGCGCGTGCCTAGCATATCTAAATTAGATGTTTTATAAAGATTGTCTTATAGAGCATAATATTATGTCCAATGTAGTAAGTATATGTTTTATTAATGCTTGGGAAAGTCAACCCACCGGACCACTCACGATTGCTGAAATCGAACGCAGGACTCTACTACCTAAACAGCAGATTGCTTTCAATTTTCTGACTATAGAGTTCTACTTGGAGACTCCTGAAAAATCTTATATAAGAAATATGAGCTCCTTCTGGAATTAATTAAACAAATCTGTGAGAGGTTCTCACAGATTTATCGATACATTCATTACTTTGTTTTTTCTTACAAAAAAATCTCATTCACTTTTATTTTTGTTGTAGAAAGCATTTTATTAGATTTAGAAAACGAATTATGATATCATAATATGTTCGAAAATAAATAGATACGTCTACTAGCGTACGCAACTATTGGGCGTTAGCCAGAATTTTTAACAAAACAAAACGTTTTTAAACTGTGTTTTGTAATCTGCAACATTTCGCAACTGTCTGGGCTAAAAACATAATTGTTATCATGAGGAAAATACGTAACATTTTATACTAATTAAGCGTTAACGAACTTTAGGAAGGACAGATTCATATAGTATAATTAAACAACGAAACAAAAATACTTGTTAACCACAAGTAAGGAAACAACACAACAAGCATACAATATTCACGAGTATATCTGGACACCAAATTTTCACAAAACAAATGCATGAAACCGTTTTCGTGTCATTTTCTTTTATATAAGTATGGACTTGGTTTGAAAATGTAGCTAAGATTAAAACTGAAAATATTTTATTTTAAGTTTTTTTTAGTCAGTAAAATAAACCGCAATAAACGCAACTTTGACCTTATCCAGTCATGGTTATTAAAAACCATTTTACTTTGTACTGCCTCGATGGTCTAGTGGTTAGCGTATGCGGCTTTCACCTCGAGGTTTCGGGTTCGGTTCCCGGGTTGGGAAAATTGTTATTTGTGAACTTTCATGTCAAGAAATTCACAATAGCAGCACGGAGTTGGAATTGCGCCAGGTGAATGGCGATAAGCTCACCTCCTATCCAATGGGACCTACACATAACAGGTGAAGTGTGGGTGTTGTACACCTCTGCTCATGTTATGTTATGTTATTATACTTGTATAGCTCTAGGTAATGCAAAGTAATAACGATAGAGTCCATTCATATTTTTCAAGTAGGTAATCATAATAATATGTTTACGACCTAACTAAAGACACTGTAATGACCAATTTCCTGATAGTTCAGATACGATATCATTTGCATTAGTAGGATCAAGTATGCAGCCTGGCTGCCGTACGTCAGCCGATCCTCAGTTAGAAAACAAAAACATAGATTTTTCGTTAAAAAACCATGAACACTATTGGTAAGAGAATAGAGTTTAGTATGGCATGTTCATGTTTTGTTATGCAAAGTATGTAATACCACAGCGCGTAAACGCCACACGACACAGCGGCTAATGAGTGCATTGAGCACGTTTAAGGTGGTTTTAAGGGCACATGTTCTCAGTTTATGTTTTCATAAACATTGCGGAGTTATATGTTTTAGTATAAGCTCAATACTATGTTTAGTTGTACAATGAGTCTATTGTTGAGGTACAGAAACTGACAATAAAATCAACAAATTGTGAACAGCTTTTCACAATGTGAAAGTAAAGATGAAGATACAAATATGTAAAGCCTAAATTTAATTTAAGCTAACATTTTGCGGTACAAAATAAATAAGACAACCCATTACAACTTGAACTCTCACGCCAGCCGGTCCGGTTTTATGAAATATCATATCAAATGCAATCAGACATCATAGCTACATTAATCAGTATCAATTAAAGAAAATGGCGGGCTATTTTCATTTGAGGTGCAACTAAGTTTGTCTACAGTCGCAATTAAAGCCTGCGCCTCAAAAGGAAAAGGAGAAATTAAGTAGGAATGTAATCTGAAGCAATTTATATTGCGTCTGTAAGTAGTAGAAAACATGTAATTTTTATATGGACGATATTACCTTGGCGCCGTCAAGTGGGCAATTATGAGGAGTAAGTTGTTTAGTATGGCCAGCCCTGACAATATCCGACGGTATTTTATAAATGTTGCCGGATGGCAAATTGAGTATTTAACCAATACACTCATGAAGAGTACGTACTTGAAGCGCTGCTAAAATATTAAACTATCTGCGATTTTGAAATAACAATATGTATAGTAGTAGCATCGAAAAAAATTGTATCGATAGCACTCTATCGGTACATTTTTTTCTTTGGATAACAACATGCTCGGGCTCTCGTCCCTCAATTATAGTAATGTAAAATCTCTTATACATTATGTATGTAAGTCCAGCTTATCTGTAACCAACTTGCTGACCTATATGCGCGATATTATACAACCATTCATAAAATCTAGGGCTTACACACTGTATGCACGAGCAATGCCCTCAGCAGGGTCTCATTGTAATTCAATACCTATTGCACAAGTGTGCTAGCACCGTTATGCTAACATGCAGCCCTACGTCTGAGAGCGTGCATCATGCTTAAGTAAATAGGACCACACATAGACTTCATATACGTGTCTAGACGTTTCAAGCATTACGGTACTTATGGTTAATGTGACGGCTTCAACTTTACTTGAACAGCTATTTTTATACCAGGAATGAGTTGCCTTGTGGCTGAATGATGGGTACACAGATCGATGGGTTGACGGATTATGCACTATTTACCTCAGTCGACAAGTAAATGGGTGTCCAGTGTCCACCCGTTATGTAAAACTTCCCTGTTCAAAGAGTATTTTTGAACGTTCTCATATGGAGCAGGCATGAAGCAAGTCTCAAAAACAATATTTAATTTTAGTTACTCACTAAATCACTTCAACACAGAGCATGTTGCTCTTATATCAGCACAGTCAACCGAATCATCTAAATTTGCATACATTTAAGATAACACTGACTAGAATCTAAAATACGTAACCGGAATAAAAATATGCTATGTGCGTAACCTTGTTCACGAAATGGTCCCTCAGCAATATGCTGGGATAAGTCAGTTGAACATTAAATTTGATTGTCTTAATTTTCGTTGCTCAAAAGCTTATTGGATTTTGAAGCGTGGAATTGTATACTTAATGATCAGCACTCTTTCTACGAAGAGCGACTATCTTTAAAGGTAACATTGCAATTACAGCAACCCATGGCGCTTCTTTCAACAGTATGCTTACCTAGAAGTAATCTAGCAACGTTGTTGCAAACAAGCCACTACCGAGTATGTAGCCTTTACCTTGGTTTACCACGGCTCATAACTAGTTTAAGAATATTTAAAACGTACTTTTACTAAGTAGCTAGTTTACAGAGGCATTTATGTGTCTCTAATGATTCTCGGGAACTACCGTCATGTCCAACTAGTCTTGACTATCCTGAGCCGTAACTCTCTATGTCAATTAAATCAAAGCCAAACGAGCTTAAATCGTAGTACGTCTGCCACTTGTCTGTCACATGAACAAGGCCAGTGGGCCAAATAACGAGAGATCGACACTTGATTTGGATGAAGGCAGTCACTATGACATCTCCACATTGCACTTGTACCACAACTTGTTGAAAATCGACATATGAAACCGTTTCTAGTTTCACATGTTACCACTGTCGCTTTCACATGACTAACTGGACCGATTACGATTAGTACACTTGAATAAATAGCTAGTCGAGAAGATAGTTTATTAACAAAGGGCACATAAAGGGCTTGTATAATTCATCTTAGCTCGAACCTTCTTTTTAAGTTCATGATCTATATATTGCTAAATCTATCCGACCATCAGTGATGAAAAAATGGTCGGGCTATCTTTTCAGCTTAAGTAGTCTAGTTTGTACCGCGTTTGAGCTCGTCTTTTAGCAGCTTTTGCGCTTGGAAGGAAGTAATTAATGCAAATAAATATTAAATCAGCGTTTTAAGAGCAAGCCAATAAGCCTATTTGAACCATTGCAACATAATATGACGAGAAATTAAAAAGAATTTATGCATGGCAATTTGATATCCTCTACCGTTACTTCCGAGATAATTAGCCTTGTATTCTATCGGTAACATTTTTTATACCGACGGAATGATTTATACTTTGAAAGTTAGTTGATATTCTAATATATTCTGTTTTCCTTGATGGACCTGTTGACGGTGACACTCGAACTTCATGATTTATGATCATAATAATAAGTGAAACTTCGTCCTGAAGGGTCACAAATGGGTCACGACAAACAATAATAAATTGTAGATTGGTCTGAGATTTCTTTAGCTATTATTATAAAGGAAGTAAACTGGTTGATAATTCTCTGACAGAATTTACAGCTTACATAATTTTTAGTAGTTTTTTGTAAGGAGAGACTAGTCCTTATCTTATTTATCTCTAACAGTCGTGGAAAAATAATGTCACATTTCTTTTAAATAACGGAAACAATCAAGTCAGATCAAAAATATTAATATACCAAATTCTTTATATCAAAGCAGTCTTACCAACGCTTGAGAGACGATACATTTTTCATCTCAGCGAATATCTTTTCTTCTAGCCTGCCAACTTTTTCTGTGTCATTAGTATCAAGGACAGAGTTCATTCTCTCGACACTTTTTGTTAATATCCCTTCGACACATATTTTCATAGAATCTTTTTGTTCACAGATTTCGAAGAGTCGAGTTGCACCCGTTAACTCTCTGCTTGCTGGTTTCTACCTTTTGGCTGGTCCCTTCGTCTCGGCTTTGGCTAATAAGTAAGTTTTCTACTCAAACTTAACAAAATAGTACTGAATACAATATTTTAAAGACTACCTTCAGTTAAAAACTTGGTAAGTTAATGAATTTTGTAGCGGAATAAGTGGCATTACGTAGTTTACCTAACTTCAATAATAAAACGTAATTATATGCGTAAAGCAGCGGTAGCCGAGTGGGAGACCGTTGGACTGCCAAGTCGAAGGTCTTGGGTTCGAACCCACGGCCCACACCTCTGTCAATAAATCGTTAAGATTCGTCTTTTCGAAGATATGTGTGTATTTGTCATATAAATTATCGCTTGCTAACGGTGACGGAAAACATCGTGAGGAAACCTGCATGCCTGAGAATAACAAAAAGCACTCGAGGGTGTATGAAGTCAACCAATCCGCACTTGGCCAGCGTGGTGGACTAAGGCCTAACCCTTCTGAGGCCTGGGCCCAGCAGTGGGACATGTATTAGATACATGGCAGCTATTATTATATGCGTAAAATGGCCCTCTGACTGATATGCATTTACTGAAAATGATATTTTCATATGAATATTTCTTTTACCTAGATGATATTTCTAATGAACTATTACTTTCAGGTACGGATTCCGAGTAGTGACCATCGTCGGTAGCATTATATCATCAGTAGCGTTCGCCGTATCCTACTACGCTACCAGTGTAGAGTTCCTGTACATTGTGTATGGTGTTATTGGAGGTTAGTATTTATCACTATCAGCTAGTGAACCCAATAGACAAAGTACGAGACTGATTAAGTAGCAGACTCAAGTATGGTAAGGAATAAAAAAAGAACTTACCAAGTTTACTCCCGCGTAACGCGTTTATGTCTTTTAAATAGAGCCAAAGTAATGTAAGTAGATAGTTATTTTATTCTATATTTATTGACATTGTGTTAAACTCGCAATCCTCGAACTTGATATTATTTATTCATCTTGATGTATATAATTTAAATTGACATAAACTAGTGTCATGTTTTAGTGTATTATGAATGATCAATAGGTAGATATTAGAAAACATGACAATATGTAAATTGGTTTTATGAAATTAGATGATAAAATGATAATGATTATGACTATGGTTAGTATTGATAAACTGATGAAAATTACGTTTTCGTAATTTCTTTCAACCACTTTTAGACACTGAGAGTAAAATTGACTATTTAGTATCAAAATTGCACCTGCTCTTATAGCGTATTTGGAAATGAAAGCTCTAACTCGAAAACTTTACTATTTTTCAGGAATTGGTTTGGGCATGATTTACCTGCCCTCAGTACTGACTGTCGGCTTCTACTTCGAAAAGTGGAGGCCATTAGCCACTGGAATAGCCCTCTGCGGATCTGGCGTGGGCATCTTTGTAATGGACCCCGTTAATACGTACTTGAACCAGACACTTGGCTGGAGATTGACCCTGGTTGCCCAAGGAGGTTGGTGATTCAACTTTTATTCACTATTTTTAGGTACTTTACAGATTATGTTTCCTTCAACCGATTGAACAACAACAGATAATGTTTTTTTTTTTCAGGTATATTGTTATTCTGTATAATATTTGGCGCTATGTTCCGTCCCATCAAGCCAGTCCGCGTGACTCTTGCTGATCAACCAGAGGAAGAAGATCAAGCACGCCGTCACGAGGAAGCTGTAGAGAAATTAAACTCAATGCTTAAACTCCACAGCAAACTCGATTCTGGCATCTCTATGCCTCACGAAATGAAGTTTACCAATAAAGTGAGTCCTCATACTTGGATGGGCGTTGAAAATAACACTCGTTATCCGACCGCCGAAGAAATTTTCCGAGGAAGTAACTCTCATATTTCAAATTCTCATATCCGCCGCTCGTCAGCCACAGCCGGAGCTATCAAAGGCAACAAACCAATATTCATCGACGTACCAGTTGCCGAGAAAGACGAGCAGGAAGATTCTAACAGCAACATTGATAACACCGAGCCGTTGATTGGATCTAATGTCAAAGTACAAATGACCAAGAATCAGAACGTTCACAACTACCGTCGATCGCACGCTGACTTGATTGCCAGACCACTATACCGTGATGACATTTTCTATAGCTACAGCTTAGTCAGATTGCCTCAATATACGTCAAGAACATCTCTCGGTTATCACTTGGCTGTCACTCACGTGCCCACCAAGGAAGACACACAGCAAGAGAAATCAGGCAAATGCCGTTTCTGTCCTGAAGCTGTGCTAAGAGTGCTGGCTACGATGTTAGATTTCAGTCTATTTAAATCTCCAACATTCGTAGTCTTATTGCTGAGTGGATTTTTCACGATGTTAGGTTTCTTTGTTCCTTACTTGTACGTGAAAGAACGGGCGGTTTCACAAGGAACTTCAGGTGTAGCAGCGGCTTGGTTGGTGTCTAACATAGGAATCTGCAATACTTTCGGCCGTATCATTTGCGGTTTGATATCCTCGATGCCAAAGGTGGACACCTTATGGGTCTACAACATTGCTCTCACAGCGGGCGGCATCGGGTGTATGGTCAGCGGCCTCTGCTTCGAAGCGTATTACCAACACGGATTCTGCATAATATTTGGACTTGCTGTTGGTAAGTAACATATTTCAATCTGCCTGAAGGTACGACTTAATAATATAGTTTCTTAATTAATCACCTGAATATATATTTCTTATTTCATTTTAGCCTGCTTCGCATCGCTCAGGTCTATTTTAGTAGTGGAATACCTCGGACTAGAAAAACTGACCAACTGTTTCGGCCTCTTTCTCCTCTTCCAAGGTTTGGGTGCTCTATTGGGCGCACCAGTTGCCGGTAAGTTAATAATAGATACCTTTTCTAAAGAATTAAAAAAATATCAGTGTAGGAACCTCTATTTAGAAGACAATTTCAATTCAAATAAATAAATGTACAGGTCCAGTTTTTTTGACACTCAGCACGAAAATAGAAACGCCAGGGTAGAAACTATTTTTAAAAAGAGTGTACAAAAAAGGACATTCATTTTCTTAAAACGCCTATCTTTTCCAAACTTACGGTTGCACTATAACTAAAATTCGATTATGTAGGAGTTGTTTATGGGACGTAAATATTGCAATTACTGCATAATGTTGCATAATGCTTGGCGCCCAGCTTTTTCTGTCCTTTGTGTCTACAACACAGGCGACGTGCCAAGAGCTTACCTTCATGCATTCCCGCATGGCTATTGAACGATGACCTTTTTTTTTTTTTTTTTTTTTTTTTATGTGGGGAAATGCATTTACGCATACCACCCCACCCCGGGGAAGGGCAGAGTGGTTATGTGGGACTCGCCCGTGCCTGAAGATGGTAAATGGCACGGGAATACCCACTAAAACCCCACGGTGCTCCCGCACTCGCCTTGATGGGGGGGTCATGGGAATCTGGCACAGCCTTTACATCCACAACCCCCCCGGCGATGCCCGCCGAAGCAGGCCCCTCATGGCCCCCAAAATGTGGGGGGACCGGCGCCGAGGACCGCGTGCAAAGCCATCGGACATTCCCCATGTCCGACGGCCTGGTCCTCTCGCGGCGAGACAGGTGGTCGGTCCCGCCGCCCACCACGCCGCAGTTCAACGGCTGCGGCCCCGCCGGGACCGCGGAAGGTAGGGAAAGTGGCAACGAAACACCAACAGTCCTCTCCCGCCGCGGCCCCGTAAACCACCGGGCCACAGTGCCAGCTTGCGCCGACACCGCAGCCCGGCTCTCGCCCGCCTAGGCAGGCCCCTCATGGCCCCCAAAATGTGGGGGGACCGGCACCGAGGACCGCGTGCAAAGCCCTCAGACACTTTCGTATCTGACGGCCTGGCCCTCCGCGGTGAGACAGATGTTCGTCCCACCGCCCACCACGCCGCAGTACTGACGGCTGCGGCCCCGCCGGGACCGCGGAAGGTAGGGAAAGCGGCAACGAAACACCTACAGTCCTCTCCCGCCGCGGCCCCGCAACTCCTCGGCCGCAGTGCCGACTCACGCCGACACCGCAGGCCCTCCTGTTGCAGAGCCCCCCCATAAGAGCCCTGCAACATGGGCTGCTCCACAAGGGCTTCGCTACCCAAAGCCCGAAGAGCAGCCCCCCTCTGGGGTCCACTTGGCTTCGCCGTGGTGTGGAGGCACCACGGGTACTAAGCCCCACCGCGACGACAACGCGGGACCCGTTGGTGGGGTTGAACGATGACCTAGGCCAACAGACATCAACAATAAACCAATAAAAAAACTGCTATTCCTGTATTTACGACCCTAATCAGGATAGAGAAAGATATTGCATTATGTCCATCTAATCTAAATATACCGCAATTATTTATTGAATGTGCCAATACAAAGTAGCTGATTGAAAATCATTTTTAGCAGTTAATATGCTAAAAATAGCTACCAATTTTTAGTTTTAAGCAGATGGACTGCTTACAACTAAAAATAAAATTTATGGACTCATTTACAAAAAAAATCCGTAACTTATGCTTAAAATCTTTGATTTCTCAAATTCTAATTATTTTTTCTTCCACAGCAATGGTGTACGACAGCACGAAGGACTACAACATATCTTTCCAAGTGTCAGGTGCATTCCTTCTGATCTCGGCCATAATGTGTTACCCGGTACAATACATCAGCCGGTGGGAAAAGGCTCGCAGCAAAACAAACTCATCACCGAAAGTTTAATAGCTAAAGGACACATGATGGTGACAAAGCATTTGTGCCAATAGATAAAAGTGACTGCAGCTTCCCAAAAGCCGCCGAAGTGCGAACTGTGCGTAACACAAAACGTAGCCGGCATTCAAATGTATTGTCGCGTCTGCTGACGGATGAGTGCACGAATGCGTGAGATGCATCACTAATATTGTCTCCGCATAGTTTGAATACTAGCATTATTCCCGCATTCATGAATGATTCTTTAATTATGTGCTTGTACTCACGGCAATCGTAACTATTTCACATTACCTTAGCACGATCACGTTCGTTCATGAATACGGCAATTATTTTTGTAAGACTTGCAATTTTTACTATTGTACATTTATTTACAAAATGTATGGCAGTAGCATGGTGACCTAATTAAGTTATAGATTTATCGGTTTGGAGATCAATTTGCAAGTAATTAATTTAATTGTAAAATATATTTTAGTGTAGTGTCCTAAACATAATGTACCTCGAAAACGAAATTATAAATTAGAAACATTCCCAACAGTGAATCTTTGACAAAACTGCAAGGGATGTTGCTTTTGCAATTATTCGGTTAAGTCAGATTAATGCATTTAAAGTAGGGTTAGATGTTTTAAAAGTACAAAGACTCGAAATATAAAGATTAGTTTCGCAGTTTTGTCGAAGTTAGGACCCCATATGATGAAGATCTGAAGCCAACATGTACTTTAATTTTAGCCTGTACAGCATGATTTACACCGTGCCACATGAAAATGAATTTGTCATCCTCATAATTATAACACATATTTTCTTAAATAAATGTTGGTGTTGTACACCTATACCGTACCCATCTGCGGTAATAAAAGCGTGATGTTGTGTGTGTGTTAGATACTCTATTTTAAAACTGTAGCAAAGTACAATGTCGAATTGGCCTGGTGTACGTTAAGCTTTAAGTCCTGTGTGCCTAGTTTATATACTTAATGTGGTGCATAATATGAGACTACTTTAGTTGTAATTTTAAACGATACTACATATCAATGAATGGAGTGAGTCAGGAATGAGTTTGAAAGATAATTATTGTGCCTTAATGTGAGGAGTGATTTACTATATCGTTTCAGATATATTATATTTACTTACACAAATAGGATTATTGATAGACGATGTTATTAATCTTCCAGGAGATTTATTTTGAATTGGGTATAGATAAAATTTGTGTTTTGCGACACTAATGCATTACTCGACTAAATGTTAACTAACTTGTTAAACATAATGTGTTATATATATTATATAGAATAAGAACTACAACTGTGGCTGTGGTCTTCCATTATAGCGTATACTTATATTTTTTGAAATATTTCGGAAATCATAGTCACACGCTAGACTAATTTGTTAATAAGATTTTTTGGAATTTGCCCAAATTTAAGTAAGTCAGAATGAAAAGATTTTTCTAGGATTATTATTTATAAGTTTTTCGTGTACGGACATCTTTATGATTCCTAGCTGCAAACTGCAAACCATATTTCTATATCAACTAAAATGTCAGAAGCTGGCTTCAACAAAAAAAAAAGCATTTTTACCTATCAATTCCATTTAATGCACTGCCTGATGGTACAATTTTCCATCACAACTTTATGTACTTTGCTCATACGAACAAATAGGTAGGTATACTTATTAATATAACTTATTTATGTTTAATCTGGTCAATGTACTGTTCTTTAATGTTTTTATTTTGTATATAAATGGATATTTTGGTAGATGCGTTGATATAGATTTATAGATGGTTGTACAATTTATATTGAGTCAATCGAAATTTTAGATAGAACGGGTAATTTATGTAGTAAATCCCAGGAAGTAAGACGCCAATCTTACAGCCAGCGTTTTGGGGCGCAATGATTCATCAGTACCTCGTTCTATCCAATAATTGGAATAAAATATTTATTACTTTCAAAATCCACATTTTTTATCGAATATTGAGAATTTTACAAAAGTACCTACAATATCATGTTGGTAAGAATTTGTGAATTATTGTTGAGTGATGATTTTGCTGACTATGATTTTTGTCCTGTGTACGTTTACGATGCCACAGTGCCATATTATTATAGTGGAATGTAGCGTGTTACGTTTCAAATGTATTGAGTCACAGCTGTATGTTATTGAAAAGAAGAATCAATTTTTATTTTTTTCCAAAAACATCAAATGACAATTTACCAACTTTTGCAAAAAAAAGATTTGAGATTTATTAATTTCTTGCTCCATTTAAGCACAGAAGGCTTAATATAATTGAAACATTTTGTACACGATCCGTCGGATTGTCTTGCCGCTTATCATGACAACGTACAAACTATCAAGAAATCATGTACGAATTTATTATTATTATATACTATGAGTACCTTTCTACGACGCGACGAATTATCTGATATTTTTGTAATATCCCTTTTCTGATAATACTTATTTTGTACCTAAAATTTTCATCATTAGCCTACACCAAAATCTAAAATGTTTAATATGAAGTAATTTTGAGGTATCAAGTCTGCATGCCAAGTGGGATCGTGTCTTAACAGCTTTACTTATGTTGCAATTTGCTCTCCTATTCCATTCATCTACAATCAATTTGCTGATACTCAACAAATTTAATTGGCAGTGTTTGTGAAATGTCAATAAGTAGAGCCTCCTAGTTTGAGTACAGCCTAGTACCAGCGTTGACGGAGGAGTCGGAGGACTACCTAACCAGAGTGAATAGCTAAAATCTTTTACTCTGCTTTTGTACAAAACAGAGAAGCCATACCACTTTCGTTTGGTCATAAAAAGCTTTCCGTATACGCTGGCATTTAGCCCTAGGTCGGCTACACGACATTAAGCTATATATTTGTAGTAGTATATAAGATGGTCTCGCATTGTATGGGCTTCCCTTGCAATACGAAACCAGCTAAAAACTAGAAATGTATAGCTAGACGTGTAGCCGTGTGTACAATCATGTTCTTGCCGGGTAGTTAATAACGACGATAGGATTTTATTCAAATAGCCGTTAATTACTCTATAATAAGTTATTTAGGAGATATTTTGAGTGATGAAGTAGTTTTTAAGTAGCTGATATACGTAAATCACATTATGTACTTAGAGCGCCCTCTATCGTGTTTTACTACTCGGCAACGATCGTGTTTGTAAAGAACTCGATCTGTAGTAGGTACTCCTTGTCTAATATTCCTTATAGCAGCAATTTGTATTTAATAAACGTACTTTTGTTGACAACATTTTGTTTGATTTTATTGTTATTTTCCGACAACAAGCATGTACTTAGACCTAAATCTTAAATGCAAGATTGTGTTTCGGTATAACATTAATACTGTAGGTACGCTTAGAGCGCCTCCAGTGGTAAGTATATTAATCTAAAAAAATGATCAGTGCCCCATGAGACCTGGTGTTACAGCGCGTTACCTTTTTACGCATAAAATAGTTTAGCATTTATATTTTTATTGCATAATTGTCATTTAGCATAGGTACTACTCCACTTGGCATAACTGTCATTTCGCATAATGTTTTTTGACAACATGTTTTATTGCAAAATGTTTTTTCGCCTAATAAAAATCTAAAGAAATTTGGGTACCATAAAAAAAATGAAAAAAAAAATGGTAAGGTTACGACGGGGTGGGTTTATTTAACGTAAGTATTTTGTTGAATTAGGATAGTATGCTTAAACTTATAAAATAGTATGTCAAAAGACATTATGCCTACCAATGATTGTGCGTAAGTTATTAATGCTAAAAAGAATAAGCGACAAAAGTAATGCTAAATTATTATTTTACGTAACTATCATTATGCAAAATGATGCCTATCTGAAGTTTAATTATGCCAAAAAAAGCGAAACAATAGAGAACCTGTTAAAGCTCTTGAATCTTTAACCTCCTGCCAAATAGAAGTATATGCACTACTGTATTCGAGTTCAGTGGTGAGATCATGCCCTGAAGTTACTGGCACACGCGGTTTACACTGTAGTCCTCAGATGCAGCGACGCATTTACAATGTTTCAGTGAATGTTTGGTTTTGCCACGTTTTGCGTCGCTGTAGTTTACCTATCGTCAGGTGGACTGCAGGCTTGTTCGCTACATCTGTCGTGTAAAGAAAATGATTATGAGCGCCGGAGCGGATAGATGGACTAGGTGGACAATGTAGCATAAGTGCATAGGGATTAAACTCATTTTTAACCAACTCCCACAATCAATAACGTTATTTTATAATTGTTTGCCGAGATTAAACGAAAAAGCCTGGACAAAAATTTTTTTTTAGAAAAGGTTCGTGTATACTATGGGTATACATAGTATAAGTCGTTTTTCGTACCCATCCTTCTTTATATTGATGGACATGCAGTCTTAAACAAAAATGATTCATGGTTAAGATACTTGAATAAAATAAATATTGAAAAAAAAATAACAGACTTTAAAATACCTTGACTGCCTCGTTGGTTCGTGGTCAACGAATGCGCCTCTAACGGCGAGGTCTCGGGTTTGATTCCCGGGTCGGGCAGTGTTAATTGTGAACTTTACGTCATGAAAATATAGGTGTGACGTTACTTTATGCGTATACCTCGAAAAACAATAACGCTAAAAGTCGGTTAAATAGTTCTTTTAGTCAGTGCTCATAAATTGTAATTGGAACAAAATGATCAGCACTTAGGAACTAACGAAGCGGTTTCTGCCGCCTCCGTAACATGCAGATTTTTTTTTAAATAATTTACCACTGCCACGTAATATGATGAATACTTTGAACGGTAGAAAAACGGTTTACTTGAATTCGTATTCGCAACTGGCAGAACGTCATTGGTGGTAGGTATTCGTTGCCTCATTCAAATGCCATGCAGACGACAGACTTGGTGTAATCAAGCTTGCCACACGGTTATGCCCACGAAAACTACTACTACAATGTATGCGTAATAGCGTGCACCGCAGATTTGTCTGTCGTCTGCGCCGCATCTGACACAAGCAACCGACATTAACAAAACTGCGAAAGAAAAAACAATTTGGCGCAAAACAGATGTTATATTTGCATTTTATTTACAAAACATAAACCTAAGAGTTGGAGTTGGGTCCACGTCTGCGGCCGAAGGTCTGGACAACGTTGACGAATCTGGAACAACAAAATAAATTGAGAGGTAAGCAAAATACGAACTTAAGTAATAGCGTCAATTCACAGCGGAAAGACGCATAGTTTCTGTGTGAAAGAATTTAAAAAAAAAAAACTTGATAACTATAAAGCACATAATGGCTAAGAACTCGACGCGGTTGTCTCTCGCGTCCGCAACTGCTGCAGGCAGATATGTATGAAAAACCGTGCGTGAACAGCGTCGTAAAAATTTATTTTGTTTTTATACGAATACTTGCATTCTAAGGAGGCTACGGGCCCGTAACTGGACGCTCGTGAAAACCACGTCATGATTTCTTAGCCTTACGCTTAAAAACTCGACACGAGCTCTCCGGCGACTACAAGTTTCCCAAGCTAAGGATAGCTGATGCTAACACAGTAGTTATATAGAAATTAAATGAAGTTTAAAATTCTTTGCCATTGAAACTGCTTGACACGTCGCTGCCAATCCAGTGTGAATTGACGCATTGGGAACTCCAATAGTTTATTCTCTGTTGATGTTATAAGATGGTGATGAGCAACAAACGCCCATAACTATCCACAACAGCAGCAGGAAAGATGAGAGAGCTTCCTCCCTCGAAATTGTTCACAAATGCACTTACACCATCAATAAATTGTAGTAAAAGAATGAGCTTCTGGAGTAGCTATTGATTCTCCTGTTTAACTTTGTTATCTCATAAAGCTTTTAAAGCCAGTCTCCTGCAACTCTCTTAAAATAAAATCGTGGTAAATGTTTGATTATTTCAGGTTGCTGGTGACATGCATGTATAAAGAAAATTAGCTCCTGCATGGGTATTCAGTTAAAAGTAGTCTGTATGTTAATCCAAGTTGATCTACATGTGTGCCAAATTACATTAAATTTGGTCTCCATTCCTTTAAACTAAATTACAATTAAAGTGTTTATGACAAACTTTTCCCTTTAAAGCACTTATAATAATGTCCTCCAAGCCGAATTTCGACTAAGGCGGCCAATCTTAACGGAAATCGGTCAACTGTGCAGGTAATATTATAGTGCTCAAACGTCAAAAGCACTCTCTATTCCCTTCTCTCATAGCCTGATGTGACAGATCAGAACACAGCTGGTGAGAGATCAGGCGCAGGACCAATAGTTATACATGACTTACGAACCAGAGCTATGATCACCGCCAACTTCATGTTCCCAGGCAGATATATAAGGCTTTTTCACAGAAAACCCTGCACCTCTTTTAACCTGACCCAGGAATTGAACATGAGACCTCTGTGCCATAGTCACATTAGCTAGCTGCAAGACCATGGAGGTAGACATTAGTACTTAGTAGTACAATCTCATAATAATTGTATATATTACCGTCTGTTGTACTGAATCCTACGCTTGGCACGGCCAGTCTTCTTCTTCTTCTTTTGCTGTTTCTCTACTTTAGGGGTCTGTCCCTTGACCTTACCTGAAAATTAATAGTAAAATGTTTACAACCAATCTCTTTTAAACTAGAAAGAAATATCAAAGAGCTTGTTTCTTAAATTAGAATAACAGGTAGATAAACTGACTGCTTTAAATAAATCTGGACAAATTTCAAAATAGGTTATGTTATAAATATAGTTTACAAGCCACATTCAAGATATTGTGATGATAGCTGAAAGTGAGTTTAAGCTCTGGAAATTAAGAGGAGAATTATTTATGTATGACAACTTTAAGTGCTTGTGAAGTCTAAGAAATAAAGATATATTTATTTCATTATAATACTAAATCTGGCTCCTACTAGTTTATCTGGAATTTCCCTTATTCCTTTGGGCTGAATATCCACAAAGACATGCTAGAAAGTTTTTAAAAAATAAATAATTGGAATTCAAAAATATTTTTATTGCAATGATGAGTTTAAATTATGTGTTTATCCTTTGGAATAGTAGTACACTGCTCCTGGTACTTTCTGGGAATTTCCTTATGGTTTTGGGGCTAGCTAGAGGTTTTGGTAGAAATATTTCAATATACCATTCCATTCCATTTCAATATACCATTCCATTCCATTTCAATATACCATTCCATTCCAATTACCTACCTATGTTACCACAAACTGTTTGAAGTTTTAATTCAGTTTTAATTACTTAATAAAAATACACAATAATATTCTGTTAGTGACTCACTATTTATTTTTGTAAACACAACCACATTTAAAAAGCACTCCAATTTTGAAATAATAAGCTCAGGAATGTGTTTCTACTCTGCAGAACTATGCAGCCATTGTACAGAATACACTACTTTAAACCTTCAAGAATGTTTTCTTATATATTAGTAGAAGAAACAACAAACAGTATGAGTACTCACCGGCACGAGCTAGGGAACCGTGCACTTTACCACCAAGAAGTGGCACTGTAAGGTCAAGCTCGTATGATGACAGCTCGGAGACCAGGCACGCATCTTCAACTGGGGCACCGCATACGGACAGGATCAGGTCCTCAGCTCCGACCTCAGCAAGGGCGCGAACGCGGTCCTGGAATTTCACAACACGAAATATAATGACGGTTCAAACTTGGCTATAGAAACATAGAAACTCTGACAACCCTAACCTATACTCAGAAAGTTTGTTATCCGTATGCGATATATTTTCTAGTAAAATAGCTTGAAATTAATCATAAGAACTGTAATTTTAAATAGAACTTAGGTTAATTCATAAGGAGAACGATAAAAACAGAAGTGAACAAGTACATCAGCGATACGGCATGTTTCACCGCGCCATCAAGTTTTCTCATTAAAATAAAGATTCTTACCTTGATTTGGCCAATGGTCTCCTGTTCATTGACGTCTAAGACGTGCGTCGACTGTCCTCTGATGTGCAACTGCATTTTGGGGTTTCTGAAAGTGCAAACGCAATATTGAACAGCGTGGTCAGGTTGTCCGATAACAATATCAATGCGTTCGATCACAAGTAGCACTTATTTCACAAAACTAAGAAATGAACAATAAATATTTTGTATTTACAATCACTTCGACGCTCGTTTTTTTAACTGTTTTACGTGATATTTGAATTTAATTCAATAATCGTGCGAAATACTAACCTTATCAGCAAAGTCTGACAAGCGAAAGAAACGTCAATGGCGGACGGAAAAGGAAATGGGTTCACGATTTTGTAAGCTACCCATTCATTATTCTATGTAGCAGTCCTGCATGCAGATCACTTGCTTGCGTAAAATATAAAATATGCCATACAAACTCCTGCTTGCTTGATGCAGGCAGCGAATCGTCTAAAGAAAATAAAGGATGCTGTTTTTATTTTTATTATTATCTGATTAGCTTTACGGCTAAATTTTCAGTTCCAAATTTAGCCTAAAGAAACTCGGGTATTACAGCCGTCTAACAAAGACTCAACACATTTTTAAAGACTTACAACTAGACTAGTATTTTAAACCTAACTTTGAGACGGAAAACTAACACTCATTAAAAACTATAACTCACTAAGTTGCAGTCCTTTATTTATTTATTTAAAAACTTCTTGCACTAAATTTGTGACAAAGGCGGACTTAACGCCGAAAGCATTATACCTTTAAGCTTTCTTAAAAGGCCTAAACAGCTTGTGTGTTGTGTGTGCTGTCTTGTGTATTTAAACATTGCAAAACGTTGTTCTCAAAAAACGAAAAATGGAAGATGGAATATAATTTCACATCTAACTGATTCTAATTGATTATTTGAATTTTTATTTACGGGATAATTCTGCTATTCTCTCGGAACACAAAACCTCAACACGAAGTTGGCAGTGCTGCCAGATAAGTCAAATATTTTTCTTCAATTGGGAAACCTAAAACTTGGTTTGTTTAATGTAAAAGAGATTTCTCACCTCTACCAGCAAGAAGATATTGGGTTTTATTAGGTAACTCACTCGACACTCACGCTGCTAAAATATGTACCAGAACATTTCTGGACCATCACATAAACTTCTTTAAATATGCTTAAGAAAACTTACAACAATCAGCAAATATATTGTCCACCTAGGATGGCACACAATTGCGTGCGGAAGCTGTTTTTCTGCAAAAACAAAACCTGATAGCAGATATTATTTAAAAAAAATAAGTTTAAAACTACAACCCGACTACGCAAAGCTGATGTCTAATAGAAACAAAGAAATATTTTAGGTAGAAATTCAGAAATGATTTGACGATTTTCACAATCCATAAAATTACGCAATGTAATTTATCGTCTAGTGTCCTGCTAATGATACCGCAGGTTTATTATGATTTCACGCGATCAAATCGACCGCGATAAATTGAAGCCTGCCGAATCGATATTATTCGGATAATGAATGGTAAGCTTTAGTTAGAACACAGACTATTAAAATGCACTAGACTGACAGTTTCGTACAGAGTTTCAGAAGTAATAGAATTTTGAATAAGCTTTTAATACTTATATGCCAATCTAAGATTAATTAATTTAAAAAAATCATTTATGCATGCACATAATAGGTGCCAAAAATCTTATTAGCTATAAAATTTGTTTTAATTACATATTCATAGTTAAAAAAAAAATACAAATAATAATAAAGTCATTATTATTTATTTTATTATTATTTGTGGTCTATGTATCTATAACATGGAACTATGGAGTCCCGGTCAAATGAAAATATAATTGGAATGTCTAAGGGAATAGCGCTTTTACACCTTCCTTAATGTTAAAACAGATTGCTGTTTATCTATAAATTATTTGCTAATAATGTGCATATATTCTTTATTAATGTTAGTTTAGGTATCTTATTACCTATATTTGAAAAACAATGAACAACTCTTACTATGCCAAATTCAGAACACTTGCATACAAATCCTATCAGGTATACATGAAACAAGATAAAAACCATTATTCAATGACAAAATATTGAAGAGTTTAGTCTATTAAATATAAAAAAAACTAAAACAGGTGGTTCAAAAATAAAAATAGTTATTTATGCAACTGTTCTATAATGAGGGGTATTAAAACACGAGTGTGGGTTTATCACACGAGGCGAAGCCGAGTGTGATAATAGTATCACATGAGTGTTTTAATACTTAATTATAACAGTTGCATACAAGACTTTATCTACACCCATGATATGAATCCTCTATAAATGTTCTGAAACCATAGGGTATTAGGGTACAGTGTTGTAAGAACTCTATGTAAATTCATGGAAAGTTTAATTAGTGAGTATCTAATACAAAAAAACTATGTATAGGTAATAATATAATTATTTATTGTAATAATTATTTACATTTTGGATCGTACAATTATTAAAAAGTATTTTTTCAATACTATTATTGAACAAAAATGGCGGGATACGACGTCAATTCAAAAATTCGAATAAGTTTTTATTTAAATTACGGCGCTGTGGTAGTGAAACGCGCGTGCATGACATGTTCTTTTTTTGAAATTCATAAAGATGCCATGATAATGTGGCTGTTCGATGAGTAAAAAAGGAGTTGCATAATGAATTTCAGTACAACATTATAACACCCGTTTGGGTGTTATAATGGTTATTATGACACTGGCTGTTTTAATGTTGGCAATTAGCTAACTGTTTCAAGAACGTTTATAGGGGATTTATAGCATGGGTGTAGATAAACATAATTAAAATTAGCCATAATCATGATAGAACATGCATCGGACAGGCAAAAAAGTCGTGTCACAAAGTCTTAATTTATTGATGTTTTAAAAGTAAAATAGTTATATTTATAGTAAGTTTTTGGTTTCGACCTCACACAATTAGATATTTTATCTGTACAATAAAAAAAATTGTCCAATCATTATTAGGTACTGTAATATTATGTACCCAAAGTCACCATACACGTCATTCTTGCAGTGCGCAACTTTACTGAGAACGCCTCAAGTACAATACTGAGCCGATGATGGCGTAATTAATGACGACACATTGAATATCGTGAGCGTGGTAATAGCGTTACGAACCGACTTTTAGGGCGCTAAAATCAGAACAGGGAATTAAATAAAATTGTATGACATTATCAGTCTATGTATTTTAATGGTCTTTGGTTATAATGACGATTTATTTTTTATAATCTGTGGATTCGTTTCTGAACGTTGGCAAACGGCCTGTCCACCCAGAAGCTCGTGATTGGCTGAAGGAAAAAAGCGGCTGACTGTGCCGTGTGATCTGTCCAATTTCTGAGATCTCGTTTGCGGAAAAATGATTAAATAAAATAGTAATTTACCATCATATATTGGTACTCTATAGTTAACTCTTTAACATGCTTTCGCGGTTGCTGCGTCAAATTCTGTTTACATTGGTACATTTGGTAGTGAATATACTTGTTGCCGTCCAAAATGTTTATCAACGATTTTGGGTTAAAAAGTGCATTTTGCCGAAGGAAGAGGTGACCAGAAGTGATGTAAAACTAATATTGGAACATGTGCCAAGAGTTACCAAAAAACTAAAACATTTGGTGATCATGACAGACACCGATCATCACTCATGCAGTGATTTGGCTCGAATGGTTATCTGGAGTCTCATAGCCGGGTTATCCTACGTAAGCTTTTATGATGTATCAGGTAATTTATTATAAAATTACTTTCATTGACTACTTTCACTTAAACTGAGGTGTATACTTCACATTTCGTGGTGATGTTTACAGCGGTGTAATTTACTTTCATTCATACCAATTTACAGTTATTGTTAACAATTTCATGGCACTGAATGGTTTTTTAAGAATGCTATAATACTTTGCTTGTATTTACATTATCAAAACCATCATCATTTGGTTCGAAACAAGCTATTTCTTAGGTTTATAATAAAATATCTAGACATGATGCAATCAATTGTGTTTTATGTTATTTATATTCAAGTGCAGCTTCTGTTGTTTATATGTCCATAAATAAGTGTCCAACTTCTTTTATTTCATAAATATATGCTAGACTAGCAAGACCTCTTTCTGAACCTATACTCCCAATATCTCAAGACATACAGCCCAATGATGAATCATTTAAGAGTAATGTAATCTAGTAGTACTTGGTAGAAAACAACAATAGAATGTCTGGGTACCAGCTGCAAATGAGTTGTTGATAGTTATCAATTTACTTTTGTCTTTCAGGTGCATTGAAGAAAAAGGAAGAGGAATTATTTCTTGAAGTAGAGCAAAAGAAAAAAGGCATACCTGGCTGCATAAAATGGTTTAAGAAACCAGACTTGAATGGTTACACAAATGGACACCAAGCACACACAATAGTCATTAATATATTTACAAAAGATGATGGGTTGCCAACAATAGCACAATGTATACAGCGGATAGCAGAAGACAAAGTGGTATGTGATAGAGAATCTTCAGAATATACTGCACAAGAGTTAGATAATGTTCTAAAGCTCATGTATCCTTCTATTCCTGACCCCGACTTGGTGTTATACACTGGTCCATTGTGTTGCACCCATGGGTTATTGCCATGGCAAATAAGACTCACTGAGTTTTTACAGATGTCAGTAGATCATAGTTTAAATATTGATGATTATGTAGGTGCTTTGTATAGGTACAATAAATGTGATCAGAGGTTTGGTAAGTGAGAATAACCTAGCCAATAGTAGGCCTAAGTATAATTCGAGGTACGTTATTTAATTAGTCACCATCAGTATGTGTATATAGGTGCTTTAATTTATAACCATCAAATATCATCAATATAGTTTTTGGATACAAAACTATAATTTTAAAAGGCCATTGTATTTAAATAAATGAATATGCATGTCAAACCAAAATTGGGGTACAAAATATTCATCTTATTTATGCCTAGACGTATTTTATGACAGTGAGCAATAATGTTATTTCATTGAAATAATTATGAAAATATATAACTTTGATCTACTCCTTCAGTTTTATTTCAGTTCAAGTTTTCCTTGAAAATTTAAGTGTGTGTAATGAACATAATATATCCACTTCGGTTTGTTATCAACATTATTACAGCATTCACAGCATTAAAAAATACATAGGTAATTAATTTGGGAGGTATAAATACTGCTGTAACTACTTACCTAAGTGTTTAAATTAAATAGTATACTTACTGTGTTATAGTTTGTTAGCATTACATACATAATTTTCGCCATGTAAATAACCATTTCAGTTCATACAACAGTCATGTCAGATTAGACATGAGATTCTAGGTTCTAATCCCTTTTAGGAATAAGTTTACATTAATTCCTTATGAACTTTATAAACCTCATACTCACAATGCTGCATTTTGGTACACTGAAAAAGTATTTTGTTCTTTCTGGCCTGCAACAATATTCCAAGCGAATTTTTGTTTACAGTGGTGGTATTACTATGTGTGACCATTAGTCAGAAAGTTTTAGTTTCGTACTAGCTTTTAAACATGGTACTCCGAGTTTATCCAGACTATAAGCTATATATGTGCAAAATTCTGATAGTTTTTGCATGATACAATAATAAATACTTGCAAACGCTTATATAATATTAGTAAGAATTTTTATTTTGTAATTTTCTATATAGTGCTGTTTAACTTATGTGACCTTTACAATAAAATGTTATGCATGAGAGAATGTCATTGAAAACAGTATTGCAGGTTGGACTAAATAGTAATATTAGGTTTACTGCAACTACATCTGTTTTATTTTCACCATTGTTTGAAGCTACCAGTCAAGTTGGTTAAAAATGGTGAGCCCTGGGTCCCTGCTTATACTCGGCAGAGTGTACTGTTCTCGGTATATGTGGCAAAAATAATCAAAGTTTAGGCATAGTCATAGAATAAACAGGATGTGAAGGATTATTTAGCAAAAGTATTTAAAGAAATATTGACTTAATTTCGTCAAAAATATGGTGCAATTTAGCTCTACTCAAACTGTAGAATCTTTTACTTTTGACTTTTGAAATTTCATTCTTATTTATCTGCTTTACGAATCAAAATATTTTAAACTTCAGTGAGCGGTGCATCATCAAGCGACATAAATGTACTATCGTCATCTAGCGAACCGCACCGCAGGCGCCGCAATACGAAGTCAGTTAAAGCAGCGGGTGGGCGTCACTGCTCACTCATGAGTCCCTTAATAAATGTACTCCCAGGTGGTGGCTGCGCGTTGATATGTTTTCGATGCTTATTCAGGGAGTGAGTCAGGCCTGGCATTGTCATGATAGATCATAATTGTATTTAATTGGGTAAAATAAAAAAAAAACAAACATTCAATGTTAGGTGTATATTAGAATACGACGAATAATAGTGCACACTTAAATACTATACACAAATACTAATATTTACATCTGATGCACGCCTAATGACTGGTTCCATCTGTAAGAGAAAAATAAAACAATATATCACAACCTTTAATACTTTCTTTGATGTCAGAAATGTGAATCTTTTAGATAGATAAGCTATCTAAAATAAAAACTGAATCTTGATTCTTTACATGACACGCATAATTACGTTAAATATAAATCATAAAAACAACATAGCCATGTACTAATGAATTAAGAAGAATTTACCGCATAGCAAAATATAAAAATAAAACGCTTTATCAGATCACCTTGCCGTCTGCCAATTATAACAATATTAGTCTTCAAACTTTGACTCAGATAAAATAATACGGAAGACGAATAGCCCTAATTATTATAATCATTACTTAATCGTCATAAATTTGTTGGTTGAGGGACTTGAGGGCGAAGTCGTAAAACTAAACATTTCATACAAAATCGGACGCGATTGTTATCTGGTTGCATAATACGGATGTTTGGAACTCTTTATCTTCGACGTGTATGTTGAACAACGTGATAATAAAGTGATATAAGAGACAAATTGTTTCATGATGTATCATTGAGACAACAATAAATCAATACTAATAAGTGAATCGAATAATTCATGGGATTTTAGTAGCACAAAGATTTTTCGATTATACTGAACGGAGATTGACAAAGCAGATGTAATAAAAGTAATAATTAACATTAGTTAAGTTACAAAGATTATCTTGTATTCATACAAATATTGAATAGGTTAAAAAGAATACTAATCAACATTTCTGACATCATCCTATTTTGCAATATGGAGTAAAATAAATAATGGGGTCTTATTGTTTTAGTAATAACTAGCATAAGTACTTATATAATATATCATACAATATACAATTATGTACACGTAATACCGTTACTTTCTGTATTATTTAATCAGTTGTGTAAGTAAAGGATAGATAATGTTTGCAATATGAGTTGTTTGGAGGGCACACAAAATATAATTAAATAAAAGTACAACCTGCTTAGCTCGTAACCTGATGAGTTCACCGTCGATGGCGGGAGTGACTGCCGCTGCGAGAGCGCCGCCGCTCGTAGTCCCTAGAGCGCTCATACCTATCGTATTTGTCGTAGTCTCGGCCCGACCTGTCGTACGACCGGTCGCGCTTCGAGCTGTCCCTGTCGTACGACCGCTTGTCCCGTCGGCGCGACCGATCTTCCGACCGATCCCTCGACGACTTCCGGCGCCCCGACCGCGACTCGTAGCTGATCGACCGCGAACGTTTCGATCGTTTCCTAGGGCGCTCGTCCTCTGAATCGTCCCTATATTTGTCTTTGTGCCTATCGTGATCCCTACTTTTTGACGACTTGTGTTTATCGTAGTAATCGTCCTTCTTTTTAGACTTTGATTTCTCAGATCTTTCGTACTCGTCATACTTAGACTTTGAATAACTTTTGTCGTCTGATTTGTGCGTTTTCTCCTTTTTGTGTTTTGATTTTTTCGACTTTTTGCGAGAATCGCTCGAACTAGAATCCCGGCGTTTTCGCTTTTTAGCTTTTGTTTCTGACTTTACTTCTGGCTCGGTTTCTGAAGAATTTTCGCTAGAACTAGGTGATGAATCGTTTTCGGAATCAGTTAAAGGCGAGCTTCCTTTTTTTGATTTAGATGGTGGGCTCGGCGTGTGATTCCGTTTGCTCGACTTCTTCACTTTTTCTTCTGGAATAGACTCTAGTTTACGAACAGCGTCTACTTTGTCTACTGACTTATGGCTATTTTTTCTGTCCTTAGACGTACGTCGTTCAGGGATTTTGGTTGGAGTTTCGCTCTCTATAGGTGGCGGTGTTGCTGAAGATCCTGAAATAAAATGAAGTTATAAGTAAGATGTAGTTTGAGCTTGGCATAGACGATTCTAACCACGGCTGTAACTGAACCGATTGTAAGAAATTGTAGCATATTGATAATAATATACTAACGTGATCGCCTGTGTCTCTCGGGCGGCGTGGCGGCTTGTTCCTCCAGTTCGTCGTGTTCCCTCGCCTCGGCGCGGCGCACCTCCGCTTCGATCTCCCGCGATGTCCTCTCGAACTCGTTGCGCTTACGCTTGATTATCTCCTGCAAAAGGCGAAGGTTTTATTGTGACTTTACTAATTTGCCCACTTTGTTAACTCGGAAATGAGTACTAGAACCAGTTTAACTTTACAAATGTATAGCGGTTTTAGAAATAGATGTACACCTTAAATAGAACATGATTCTTGCGTACACATCTGCTTATACTACGCAGAAATAAACATAGGTTCCCATTATGCTAAGAAAAATGTTTTGTCCAACCTCAAGATTTCTTAACCTTACAACAACCCACATTTTCTGTTTTGATCTGTGTATTAAAATAATTTTCCAATAAAAAAACCGAGTTCAATTACTAATAATGCTTATAAACTAAAAACTACTAAACCAAACTGAAAGAACCAGCTATTTCGCGTCGAACAAAAAAAGAATCACACGAATCGGTCCATTAACCGCGACGTAATCGATGTACATACATAGAAATAAAACATACCGGCCGAATTGAGAACCTCCTCTTTTTTGGAAAGTTGGTTAATAAGATTGGAAAGATAGTAAAAAGTAATGAATAATATAGTAGCAGTACCTGCAGCTGGTAGTCGGACAGGTCGTTCTGTTCGTCGTCGTCGTCGCTGGCGTCGCTGCTGCTCTCGTACGCGCCCAGCCCTGCACGCCATCCAACACATAACAAAACAGCCAACAAGCCTATGCCTAGTGACATTGACGTCATTCCCTACCACTATAAGTGCTAGCACAGATTTAGAAACTCGATCAAGAAAAAAGAGGGTGGTAAATATTCACTGCTACTTCTACTGGAGCTAATAAACTTGAAATGGAGTGAAATAATTCGATCTATAACTTGTCTCAATAAACTCCTATGCATGTCTATAAAAAGACCCTGATTAATCGTCTTAATTTGTCTAGTTACTGCTAATATTGTTTTTTTTTAAGAACAATATACTAAATACAATAAAGAATCATATAGACTATAAAAGTATAGAATCTTCAGAAATCACACAAACAATTACACAGTTGCAGCATTTACATCAATGTTTATATAACTAACATCTATACATAATAATTCTGTACAAATCTTACCAATTATTCCACTAAACTCAATGCTTTTAAACACTGTTGATATAATGTGTATTGCCAATAAGTCAATACTAAAATACTAATTATGATGCTGGGATGCTGAAATGAGAAACTTCAATAACATACATGGCGGTTTAACAGTTTTAAGATAGCTTTTCTAGAAACTCAGAGAAAACCACCATTTATGTTTTTTGTACAAATATCTGGCAGACTATTGGTTCAGTTGCTAATTAGCAACTTTACATATATATATAAATATTAAAATTATCGTCACAAGAAAGACCGTCTCTATTTCAGATGGTAGATATCATTATCGTAAGTGGTGTCAATATCACTCAAATATCTATTGTTAAATTAAGCCCCAGTTTCAGAGGTGTTAGATAAACCTTATTGGCAGGATAAGCTACACAAAAATGAAAATGACAGCTCTGGTCTTTCTCAATTGTAAATTGTGTCACTTTAATCTTGGGTAGGGTTATATTAATGGGGCGGATAAGAGGATACCTGAAACCTCTGAAATTGGCCCTAAAAGTTATATTTTGTCTACAACTTGTTTTATGATAAAAGTTATAATCTGTGTTGTGTATCTGTTAATATCTTTTCATCTGATGTTTAAACAAAAAAAAAGAAAAGATGTATGTATCCATCGTTTCTACAGACAACCATGCTATATCTAGTGACAGTCATTTCTTATTATGATAACAATGCAGTTCAATTGTTATTGATTGATAAGCTTCAATACTTCACATAGTGCAAGTCTGCGAGATATTGGCTAGTTGCGCGTTAGGAAAGGAACTCACCGAGCCCACTGGCGATAGCGGCGAGAGCCTTGGACTTGCTAGCCTTCATAGCGTTGAGGCGCGATGCTTTTACCATATAAATAAAACCAATATTAATCTTAACACCACATGTATTCAATTGTCAACTGGCGATCTGAAATAAGACTTTATTAGCGATGAAATAGTACACATTGTAGCACATCACAGTTCTTCTTTCACATTAGAAGTCTCGATACGAGACAGTACACAGTGTATATCACATTAGAGTCAGTACGCGATAGTTTCTCGTAAGTAATGTCTTGGTTGAGGTTCCCTTAAGCTTAGTTGAGAGGAAATACCTTGTAGCGCGGTATATCGGGCCAATTCTTCCTGGCTCACCATTTGAATCTCCTGGTCCGTTACCTCGAGGAGGATCTCTGTGAGCGATCGCCGGACTGCAAGCATCTGGTAACATCGGGCAGGAGTTACCATCGAATATTAATGAAACTACATTGGAGATTCACTTCATCCAGGGTAACTCAAAGAATATGTAAACTAAAGTGTTAGTATATTTTGCATTTTTTGTAAGATTACAATGCATAAATTGTCATATAATCAAACTAAAAATAGTGCAAGCACTAATGTTTTGTTGCTTGAACCACATAGCCATCACCACGGCCAGCTTAACCTAAGTTGATACTTAAGTCCCCGGGCCCACCGGACACACTGCCTGCCTGCGCTATGAAGGCCACTAGGGTCCCCAAGCATAAAATAAAGAGGATTACGATTTCTTAGCAATAGTATTTAAAGAAATATCGACGTAATGCCGTCAAGAATATGGTCAAAGTGGAGCATATTTTTCTGTAGCTACTTACAGAAATCAATTTTAAGCAAATTTCATTCTTATTTCCCTGATTTACGGATAAAAATGCTGTAACCCTAATCATTATGAAGTGCAGGTGTGGCACCATAGGGTTGACAAGAAGATACTATTACCATCTAGCGAAACCAAACTAGCGTTTACTCGTCCGCGGCAGCGCGAGCCGCAAAACAAATAGTCGAGTTCCTTAATAAATCGACAACCTGGAGAGGAGGTCGTGCGTTAATATATGTTTTCGAAACGTTCTTAGGGAGAAAGACAGACCTGCCCAAAGTATATTTCACTAAGGGCTCTCAAAGCGATATTTCTGCCCCTTGGCCAAGGAATCCACTACTAGGCCGATATATTACCACTTCTTGCATGATTTCCTCCTTGCTCTTCTTGACGAGCGGAAGCGGTTCCTCCTTCTCCTCTTTGACGGGCGCCGGCTCTTCATCCTCCGCATCCTCTTTCACAGGACTCGTCGACGGCGGCCGGACTTCGCTGTCATCTTCATTTTCTTCATCTTCCGAATCCGATTCCTGTGATACAATGAAGAAGAGAAGAATGATTAATGAGATCTGGCTATCATTTCCGTTGATCGTGAAACTGATTCGAAACACATTGCTAATTTATAAGTCATGCATATCTTTAGCAATTTTCGTAATTGTAATAGATGGAAGATACCACTCTGATATTATAAGTATTTGTTTACTCTTTGATACCTTTCAAATCTAATTATTTCAGAACCAAACAATCTTAATATTGAAGTCATCATTGCAATCGATCGAAGATAATGTAGTTTTAAAATTACTCACATTATCATAATACTGCACTCTTCATTGTTAATTCAATGTGCAATTCCCTTCAATGTGCATTGCCTGACACAATGATAATGCAATGGTTAAAACAGGCGTGACAAATAAGTTTCATTTTCGAAATACCTCTGGATGTTAGAAACACCATTAAAATAATGATTTTATTATCACACTGTCCGAGGTAATTCAGTTTTAAATTAACATCAATAATAGACTCGGTAATGTAGGCGTTATGTTATGTTGTTTATGTAACAATTAGGATCAGGTAGCTCTGATTTTGTAAATTTTAACTTACGAATTTGCTCTTAGGCGGCAACATGGGCTGTCCCCCAGCTTCTGATTTCATTCTCTCCAACTCTTCTTCTTCTAATCTCTTCTTCTCTTTCTCTGCTGCCTCCCGCACTTTCTTCTCGTGTTCACGCTCTATCGCTCTTTGTTTCTCGCGTTCCATTTTTTCTAAACCTATTGTTGAAATAAATATATTGTGATTTTTCAATTGTAGAAAGGTAAAGGTTAAAGGTTTCTGTTTACTTTTTTTCCTAGCTTCTATATTGTCAATATTTTTAATAAATTACTTTTTAGGCTAAAAATTAATTTCTTGAGAAATTTGTTTCATGCTCTGACCACTCGGAAATTATATTTATAAGATGTTATTCAAGGGAAATGCTGTAAGTTGTTTTGGCTAGGTTTATCACTTAATGATGTCTTCTTTCTCATTTTTATCAAATTCAGAAAGTTTTAAGCAACAATATACCTTCTCTAATCCAAGCTGGAAGCTGTCGTCGTTTAGCTGCATCAATTGTGGAACTAGACATTGCTGTAGACATCAATAATGGCTCCATAACTGGCGGCATAATGGAGGGCTTTTCTCTGAAACATTAATTTAGTCTTATGTAGTGTCATTTATATTTTTTTTTTTTTTAATTTTGATGTTTGTTTAGACGTGTTCAAGCGCCCCTTGGGGCCCATTAGTTTAGTTTTCCTGGGCGGTGTCCGCACTTAGTCCTCCTATGGGACCGTTGTACGTGAGTGGTTTCCCGCTTACTCCAGCCAGCCTATATCGGTCCAGAAGGAAAGCAGCCTCCGAGGGCTGCTGCAGGCTTCTGGGAGCGATGTTGGGGACTGTAGAATTTGTGCCCGTTGTTCGGCCACGCTGCTGCATTCCATGATGACATGCTGTGGCGTTTCTTCTGCCTTCATGCATCCTCTGCATAGAGGGCTGTCTGTTATTCCTATCGTGTGTAGGTGTTTGTTAAGTCGACAATGACCAGTCAAGATTCCAATAACCTTGCGGAGCTTGTCTCTATTTAGTTTAGTGAGGTCGCGGGCAAGTTTTTTATTAAGAGCTGGAACAGCAGTCTTAGTTTGCCGACATCCTTCACTTGTTGTCCACACTTTCAGGTGTGTTTTCTGGGTTTCTTCGCGCAGCCATGCTTTAATTTGGGCCTGAGGGATGGGTAGCAGAGGTTCCGGACCGTACACTTTTGTGTCTGCTCCCCTCCTGGCTAGCTCGTCCGCGGCGTCGTTTCCCAATGAGTTGCTGTGTCCTTTTATCCATTGTAAAGTTACCTTGTTGGTTGTTGCAATGGACTGAAGTGCGCTATGGCATTCCATTATAAGGACTGAGTTTATTGTGTTGTTTCGGAGGGCTTGAAGCACGGATGCACTATCTGAGATGATCTTAATGTTAAGGTCCCTGATGTCTCTGGCTACAACCGCCTGTGCCGCTTTGGTGATGCCAATACATTCCGCTTGGAAGATTGTATTTAGCTTGTCTAGTGTTGTTGATATTTTAATGTTCAGGTCATTTGAGAAGACACCAGCTCCGGTACCAGTGTTGGTTTTGGAGCCATCTGTGTAGATCCTAACTTCCTCGGTGCCAGAGTAATCCTTCTCTTCCGCTACAAGTTGGATGTCGTATCTTCGATCAAAGACATGTTTCCTCAATATCCTATCCATGGGCGCCTCCAGGAGCGGATTCTCCTTGATGCACTTGTGAAGAATATTGGAGTGTGTTGTTACCAAGTTTGATCTCCATACACCTAAGGATTTTAATCTTATGGCTGCCGCTTTTGCCTCCTCCTGAATAACCAGATCTATTGGTCTTAGATTCAAGAGATATTCTAGAGCGGCAGATGGAGTTGTTTTCATACAGCCAGTTGTTGCCACACTCGCCAAGCGTTGTAGGCTTTGAAGCTTGGATTTCACTGTGATCAGCTGGGTTCTGGGCCACCACACGACTGCCCCGTAGGTGATCGAGGGCCTGATCACTGCTGTGTATAACCAGAGGGTGATCTTTGGACTGAGACCCCATCTCTTTCCAACCATTCTTCTGCACTGATTGAAGGCAATGCAGGCCTTCTTTGTTTTTGCTTCGATGTGACTCGCCCAGTTCAATTTATTATCTAGAAGTACGCCCAGATATTTCACTTGTGTTGATAGGGAGAGTTTTGTTTTGAAAAATTTTGGTAGGTTTAATTCAGGTAACTTCCTTCCTATGTAGTGTCATGTAGGAAGCAGATATATATTTTTTTTTTAACTCTATTTTTTATAGATTTATAAATTTATATTAACTCCCTTTTGATTGTTACTGCATTCGAGTTCAATTAAATTATTATTTTTATTTTTAAACTGCATAATATTTTAATTTGAAGAGGAAACATACATAACTGTTTAATTCTTTTACACACATTGTAACATCAAAAACAGGCTGAATATCAATCTGTTTTCTTCTTTTCTACTGACATGCATTAATGAAAAATAATTTACTAGCTGTTCTAAAACAGGACAGTTACCTTTGTGTTCTGGTACTTCTGGTAGGTTTATGGTCTCTATTTTTGCTCTTAGATCGCCTATCTCTACTAGAACTGCTACTACGACTGTTGTTCTGATCCACTGGTGCCGTCCAGTAGCCATGCTGGAATGTTGGTGTTGGTGCGCCCGTAGTATAGCTGAGGACAACAATAATATATTTTTGAGTTGTATAAGACATTTTATTTTGAAGCTTACATGTCTTACAATTTTATGACTTGATAATGTATAATAATTATGTTTAGGAGCTCCCACACTGCAAGCATTCCCTTACATTTCAGTGCACACCCTGTAATGAAAATGCCCTACATTTTATTCCCTGAAGTATGCAATGTAATGATTAATATTGAGTCTGCAATATTACATTACAGGCCAATAGTTGTGGTCTGGGAGCAACTATGTGCATATTGTCTGGAAAAATATTAGAAGAGATTATAATTAATTATATTATTAATAATGAAATAATCATTACACAAGATTTAACTGACCCTATTAATTTTGAGTTAATTATTGATTTTGTGCTGTACAAAATTTATTGAGTGACCTAATCCAGAAGGTTATTGTTTACACTGCAGTATCTAATCCAAGGTCATAGGTACATAATCCAACTAGAGTGCAATTTACTGGTTTATTATACACAAGCATAATAGTATTATAATGGTAACTGAGTAATAGAACTAGACTAATATTATAAAGCTGAAGAGTTTGCTTCAACACTCTTATCTAAGACACAAATTGTCCGAATGAAATGATTATTCTTTTGTTGGATAGCCTATTTACTTAAGAAGAAACATTAAGCGGTTCAGATTATTGTTTTAAGTTTCTATAATAATATAACAAACTGCAAAAAATATGTTGAATTACCAATAACCCTGTACAAGCAAAGATTTAAATTAAAACTTAAGCATATTTTGTTATTCATTGCATGTTTGCTCTACAGATTTCTTTGTTTCCTTTTACCTTGAACTGTCACATTTAAACAGGTGGAGTTGAACTGATTTTGTAAGTTTTATTACAGTTATATTTTTAAACTATGAAATATCTGATTGGTTGACAGCCAACAGTAAATTTTGAAATAGCTGCTGCTGTATGTTCAGATTGAACTATTTTTTCTATTTAATTATTAAATAATTGTTTTATAATAACACAACACAGCATTAATCTTCTTCAATACTAGCAGCCCCACAAAGTTTCATTACTGTGGTATTTCTATAAATTGTAGCTTATGTAACTCAGGAATAGTCTAGCATTATAATGGTGAATATTTTTTTAACTGGCCCAGTTTTTATCAAGTTAAATCCTAAGAAACAAACAAAAAATCAAATCTTTCCTTTTGATAATATAGGCTTAGATTTAGATTGGATAATATTGGCTGCAAAATGAGCTAAGCTGCCCCTCCCCATCTTCAATTACCTATGTTATTTACATAACAGAGATAAAGTGAAAAAGTATTTGATTTGGATGGTGATGAGTCCGTAACTAAGGACTTCCTTGTGAAAGACACAGATTTAGGTTTTGTAAACATAACATAAATATGATTGGCTGTGACTTTCATTGAAGTTTAAGAAATCTATAAAAAATGAATAAAGTAGGTTTTGTCTTACCCAGGCATAGGTGGAGGTCCGTCAGATGGTCCAAACCCATCCATCATGGGTGGCATACCCATGGAAGGGTCTGGTCCCATCTTTGGGTCTCCTGGTCCAAATCCCCAACCTTGAGAGAAAACAGAACAGGTCATTTGTTATTAAGAATAATAATATTATTATAATGATTGTATGAGAATGTTCAAATAGACAGTAGAAATCATGTGAGGTTTTTGGGCTGCTTCTTCATTGTATCAATGGCATTCAAGTCATATTTTGGCGGCTTCTATTACTCACACATGCAGTCTTAAGCACTTTTTTGTGGAGGTGGTAGAACAATAGGGGCAGTTTGTAAGCTATTTACAAAACTTGACGTGGCCTAGGGCCATGTGTTGATTAACTGTCTAAATTATATTTACCAATTTACATAGTTTATTGCCATGGAAGTTATAATCAAGCAATACAATGCAATACAAAGTATCTTAGTTATAGAAGTTGGACATGGAATTTCTGCAGTACCAATTCTGCGGTTCCATAGCACTATGGAGAGCTAAAACAGTTTACAGGCTGGCTTCAAAAAGTTGGGTTGATAAACCAAATGGTAGACTTAAATAAGTAAGCTAAAACTAACAAAAAATAAAGAAATCGCTATTATTGTTTGTCATCATAAGGGAACTCTTGGCTTATTAATCACTGGATAATTAATCTTTTAACAAAATAACCTAAGATAGTACTTTGCAATAACTGATGAAGAATCAAAATTATGCCATACTCCACTGATTATTCCAGCCACCCCATGAGTTTGAATTAGAGTTCCATTCACCAGGAGGCATTGGGCCATCTGAATTGTTATCCGTGTTCTCTACTTCCATCGGGGCTTCGCCTTCTTCCTCGGGCTTTGAAGGCGGTGGAGCCGGCGGCGGCGCCACGATGGCCGCAGCGTCCTTCATAGCTATCCATTGTTGTGCTAAAGCTGCCCAGTCTACTTGACTAGAATCAACATTTTGATATGCGGTGGGATTCAAGGCCCACTGCGTGGGATATGCAGTATTTGTCGCATCCTTGCCGGAGTACATGATGATAAGATTTAACACAGCATCTACTGATGTAATTTAAATTGCATAGTACTATGAAACTAAACACGTAACGAGTAAAGATTTTGCTAGTTAATTAGGATATTTATACTAAATTCATTAGTAAAATTCATTTCACAATTTCACACTTCGTCCGTTTTCAGCACTTTTAACCATAGACTGGAAAAAGACGTGTTATTTTTCTTAAATTATTGTCATTTTATTCATTGTCTATGTTTCAATGCAGTATTGTTGAAGTTTTGTAGGCTAGCAACATTACATAAAAATGAAAAGGTTTTAATATCAGGATAAATTATCAAAATTAATTTTAAAATTATTTATTTGTTTTTATTTGCAATATTTATGTATTTTTTTAAATAATATGTTTCGATATTTATTTCTTCAAAAAAACCTTTTTGCTCCACTACTGCTATCTTTTAACATAGTTTTAAAATAACCCAACAGATGGCGTTAATGTATTTATTTATCTACTCGACAAAAGATGGCGCTCTGTATAGTTTAACTAACAAATAAAATTGCAATAGTTCAGTTTTTGTTGTAATCATTGCCTGCGTATTATTTTGTTTATACTTTTAAAAAATATATATCATAAATATTAAAATCGCTGCTTAAGCGAATATAATTAGAGTGCACGGTTGGCGTAAAGCAGTCGCTGCGAATCTGCTCATCCGAAAATATTTGTTTTGACTTTGTGTGTGACACAGGAGTAAAGCCCGGTTTACACTTTGTTTAGTGCGAGTGCAGGTGATTAGTGCGAGTGCAGGTGTGTAGTGCGAGTAGTGTCCAATTCATTGCAAGTGCAGGTGATTAGTGCGAGTGCAGGTGTGTAGTGCGAGTAGTGTCCAATTCATTGCGAGTGCAAGTGATTAGTGCGAGTGCAGGTGTGTAGTGCGAGTAGTGTCCAATTTTGATTAGTGCGAGTGCAGGTGTGTAGTGCGAGTAGTGTCCAAGTGGCTTTGTTTCCGAGGTCATGGGTTCGATTCCCACTTAAGACAAATCTTTGTGTGCATGAACATGGGAGTTTGTCTTAGTCTGGGTGTTTCTATGTATAATATGTATGTATTTACAAAAGATGACATTTTTTTTTTTTTATTTTTTTTTTTTAATTTTTTTTATTTGTTTTTTTTCTATATGTATTAGTATCAGTTATTCTAGTACCCATAGTACAAGCTCTGCTTAGTTTGGGACTAGATGGCGTTGTGTGTGAGTTGTGAAATATTTATTTTATTAATTTATTTATTCATGTTTCTGATACTCCTGCATAAATTTATAAGTTACGTCTTTGGTCCACTTTGCCATTTTGTACAACAAGCGCCCGACGCTACGCACTAAACGCTAAACACTAAACACTAAACACGCCTGTCCAAACGTGCTTAGTGCAGGCACGCTGCGAGTGAGGGGGAAGGGAGGGCGCGCGGGACGTGGCTACTACGCAGTCCACTCGCAAAAAAATAGAACACGCTTCTATTCACTTTACTACACAGCCAACTAAGCACTCGCACTAATCAGTCGCTGTCCACACCTTGTCACTAAACACCTGCACTAATCACTCGCACTCGCACTAAACAAAGTGGATACCGGGCTTTATTCCTAGTGCGGGCGTTCTTTTCTTAAATGAAGAAAAAAAGAAGAAATGCAATTTCGATGCACGAGCCAAGAGCAATGTGCTTGTAGTGCATAAGTTTATTGTTTATTGAATCGAATTACGTTAGTAGATAATAATTATCTTACATTTTTATTTTCAGTAAGGTACAGCCGAGAATTTTGGCTTAGCTACTGATATAATTTTGGAATTAATCTTTTTTTTTATTCTAAAGAACTCTACCTACTTTTCGCAGTGAAGGTACAGGTACTGGACCATTTTAACTCTTCGAAATGATGGCTAGTATTTATTTATTTATAGAAAGATCAACAGCTCAGTGACTAAGTGACGTCAGCTATTTAGCGTCGTTTAACTAGTGGCAGGATGTGGAACTTGGCGCAAAGCTTTAAATAATTCTCCGAGGAATAGTTAAATTATGTTTTTAATCAGTATTTTATGTTTTTTCTGGATATTTTCTAGTCGTGTAATATATGTATCGTAACGGAGGGTGCACACCTGACTCGCGTATTCTAGAGTAACATAACACGACATAACGTAACATCACGCCTATATTACCCAGAAGGGTTTGGCAGAGGTGAACAACACTCACATTTCACCTGTTATGTTTAGGTCTCATGGGATAAGGGGTGAGCATATCGCCATCCACCGGACACAATTCCAACACCGTGCTACTTTTGTGAATTGCCTGACGGAAAGTTTACAAATAACACTTTGCCCGACCCGGGAATCGAACCCGAGATCTCGCGGTGAGAGGCGCACACCCTAACCACTAGACCATGACCATTTATGCAGCTCAAGAGAACTGCGCATGAATGTGCAGTATAAAATATTGAAAGCTTTTGCATTTTAAAGTTGCCATTACAAATCCCAGCGATTGCGATACTTTGTAACTCAACCACAATGAAACTATAGTAGACCTGATTGGTATAATAATATTCATCTCAAAAGGTTCCGACGAGCTTAGGTATTTTTAGTAAAATAAAATAATTGTTTAAGGTATATTTAATATTTAATTTAATATTCACCATTAATTAATATTTATACAATAGCAATTTCTCCCATCCACTCATCACACGATCATCTTTCAATCATCTTACACAATTTGTCCACAAACTTATCTACATAAAATTAAATTTAGACAACAATCTCCTTCTCCTTCAACACTCTTGGAGTGTGACGACTCATGTCACTCATCACACACTTCTGGTATTTAATCACTTACTTAACGCAAGTCTTTGTATTTTCACTAAATTTAACTTAACGCTAATAAAGGCTCTTCCGGATCATGTTTCGGGCTCACGTATTTTGAATTCGTCTTCTGCCACTGCTCCTTTTTGTTCAACATCTTCTGCTTTGTGGCTTCCAATTTTGCTTTGGCTTTCGATATCTTGGGCACACTCGGTGTCGTCGTTTTATCAATACGTTCTAAAGTCTCAATAATATTCTTAGGTTTCGACAGTACTCTTCTCGTTTCTTCGCTAATTTCGTCCATCGTCGAGTTCTTATTGGCGTACACAACGACGTAGTGCGAATAGGCGGAGTTGGACGGAGTATTGATATCTGCGAAGTCTCTAAAGTTAGCGAACTGATCCTGGTTGTAGTTCGGTCTGGGATTTGAGATGTAGCCGAGTTCGTACGAGGGTCTGCCATGGCCGTTGTTGTAGTAGGAGTTGAAACCATCACCGTAGTCATCGTCATCGTTCTGTGCAAAGAATGTGCCACCTCTGATGATGCCAAAGTTGCCTGAGCCGAGCAGGCTGGAGCTCGCTTCCACGAGTGGAGCTGCAGTGGGAGTGCTCTGTTTAGCGAAATTGTCTACATTCTGTCTGTAGCCTCCGAAAAGTGGGTAGTTCAGTAAAGATCTGTATGAGTTGGGTCTTTGACTGTAGGCTGCTTCTTGGCTGTTGAAGCCAAGTCTGAAGTTGTTCGGCTGCCTAGGCTCGAAGAGATTAGCGAAAGATGGGAAGAAAGTCTGCGACCTGCCAACGAGTTCTATCGAGTGATCCGTGTGGTCATCTGTAGCGGCTGCTACTGGTTCTTGGTACTTTTGTGCGAGCCCCGGTGGAGGCGCCACTGCTTCTGATATGATTTCTGACGATTCTGCCGTGAGGTCCCTTGTGTCATCTGAAAACAAGCAAAAAAATAAATTTTAGTACCTGTCAATTTCAACTAAAGTAACTCAGCGTTCAATCATGTCTAAACGAAACTAATATCTTCTGTTTAGAAGATAATAATGAGTTTTGAATCATAGTAAAAAAGTAGATATAAATTAATGACGGACAGAGCATAACAAGCGATTTTGTGAAATTCAGATGAGTCATCGGCGTAAGAAAAAAAAAAGTAATTCAATGCAGATATAATAGACCCTACGGTTCAAACGGCATGTAAATCAAAAGTAGGTGTTGAAAGCATAATTTGGGGCGTAGATATGAGACACAATATAACATGTCAACACCTAGGCAGGTGATTAATTCAGTGGCGTTTCATAATGAAGTCTCCTGTCGTCTCAAGCTCAATGACACATTTCCTGCTCGAATAAATTAAATGTAATGTAATGTGCAAGTAGATTTATTACGTTGTAAGGAGTTCATAATTAGAGAGGGTTCAGATCGTTTTGACTTTTGAACTCCTGCAGCAGGCACGGAAACAAGAAACTTTATTTGGATTATAATTGTGTTGTGTGTTGAGGTAATTTATGTCTTCCCGATGTTGCAGAACTCGTGGCTTGTAGTTAAACATATAATTGTTTATTGACAAGGATTCGTTTCGGCAATTCGCAGTTTCATATGCTCGTACGATTGTTAAAACCGTCTGTATCACTGCGTTTTGTATAATTTAGAGTATAATGTGTGGTATTTTTTTAAAATACCATTTAATGACAACCAGGCAGATGTTGCCACCTGGTAATTAGAAGTATTGAGACATTATAAAGTAGAGTTTTTAAAGTAGTTATGAAAGTATTACCAAAATGTATGGTACTATCAAATCCAATGTACAAAACAAAGCTATTTCCATATTCATATCACAACACCAATTATACACATCGTTGTATAATAAAAAGGGTTCTATTGCAAACCGTGCAATTGACTATTTATAAGAGAAATTGGCGATTGGCAATATGACACAATACAAGTAAGAGTGTTTATTATTTCGACACGACTAACAATCATTCTATTGTGATTTGGTCTTTGTCTGCAGTGACTTCACAAAGACGTCCTTAAGCAAAAGTATGCTGATTTTCAAATATTTGTTACATCATGCATGTCTGTTTTGTTTAGAAGTGAAAAATATGCGACCTTTATTTCCTATATGCCTACGTCATTTTATGGTGACAGTCTGTTCATATGTTTTTTTTGACGATGTAAAATCTATGTAGGTATAAGAACATTATTCAGTTATGTAGTAATTAATGTTCTAGTTAGTTTTCTGAAAGCACTTGTTGCAATATAGGTTTGCGGCGTCGTAGGCTATTATTAATACTTACTACCTTAAGTAGGTCCTTCAAATTATCTCTTCGACGACATAAAAAGTCTGCTTAGAAATTGATAGATTTGTTTGTAGTAATTTAATGTTAGTTGTGAGTATAATTTGCTATAAGTGCTTGGCAGTTATGTGATCTTACGTGATATTACGTGTAGGGCTTTGATTAGCTTTTGATATGAGGATAAGTAGATCGCTATTTGGAGCATTTGGTGCGCAAGTTTGTGGGAAATTTTCCAAGAAAGTATTTCTATGTAATTGAGTGAGATGTCTCAATAGATACAATTTTAAACGGACAAAGTACCTAGTTTGAAATTATATAACAATTAAAAAAATAAATAGCTTGCTTGACACTAGTGATCCAGCTTCTTCATATCATAACAGAAATACAGTTTTAAAAGTTTGGCATATTCAGACTACTGAAACGGGGAGATGCTGTTTCAGTAGTATGTATCAGATAATGGTTCAGTCAGTCCAAGTATGGAAGTCAGTTATACTAAATTTAGCTTACGGCATGCTTCTGGGCCATTTAATTGTCAGAATAATACAATTGATAATAAACTGAAGCTACTACAAGATAGTGTTCTCAAAAGTAGTGGTGCCTTCGGCCATCGTGATGGCGTTGTTGGTCAAAGAGCGGTGTTAATTTGTAAGGTCATGCATATTCGCGAAACGAAGCATTTCGGGAACAAATTGTGTAAAAATTGTAAGGTAATTTGGATTTTATTCAATCAATCAATTCAATTTTCCAGTCATAAAGTAATTACTCATGGTTGATTTGACTAGACACCAGGCAGTTGACACATACCGAAATAATGTTTTGCAAGATTTGTATAAGAGGGTCAAAGGCCGGAGGGGAAAGTTGGGATTACAATGAAATAGCTTGACATCGATTCTTGTTGTAAATCTTCGTTGTAGCGATATGACACGTGCCCTAACTGGGGAAGATTTAGTCGTCATTTTGTCAAAGAAATCTTTGAACAACATTTTGGATAACTGTAACTAACTTTTAACCCGCAGAATCGCTAGATATTACAAGTTTCAAAACAAGTTTGTTTTTCATTTTATTGATTTCCTATCTTAATTAATTATAAAGAAAGTTTGTTGATGACTATTTAAACGATGTTAAAGACTTCATTATAAAAACTATTAATGATATTATAACGCAAGTTGTAATCATTAGAATCTTTTGGTCGAAAGTGGTGGTTTTTTGTTCAAATGTCCATTAATTTGTCTTCGGTGTTTAAAGTTCTCAAAGCTTAACCTGACGTGATCAGATTTTGTAGAAATATTAAGTTTGTACAGGTGTAAATACAATGAATATATTCACATAACGCCTTAAACATAATAATGCTCGGTAATAAAATAATGGACTATAGATTCTACAAGAAGATTTAGTAACAGAGAAATGTGCTCATTGTGCACGTACGCAATATTATCTATTACCGCTATTTGCGTCCAGTTACGTGTGATTACGTGATGCACTTGTACTCTCGTTGATATCGCTGGAGATACGAGATCTCACACTACTTACACAATACTATACATGTATTTGCAACTATGTTGTAGATACAAGTGAGCATGTACACGCAAACACGTGGCTGCTACAATATATTATTCTTATGCATTATTTCGCGCGAACTTGAGGATTTAGGCTATAATATATTTTGAGTAAGTGCCATTGAAGGATAAAATTCGTAATGAGGTCATCCGACAAAGAACCAAAGTAACCGACATAGCTCGCAAAATAAGCTCGCTGAAGTGGCAGTGGGCTGGTCACGTTTGCCGACGGACCGACAGCCGTTGGAGCAAACGAGTCCTGGAATGGAGACCGCGACTCGGCAACCGTAAGGTGGGACGCCCCCCTGCCAGGTGGACTGACGACCTTAAGAAGGTCGCTGGAGGGGACTGGATGCGGAAGGCGCAGGACCGGGTGTTGTGGCGCACATTGAGAGAGGCCTATGTCCAGCAGTGGACTGCGAGAGGCTAATTGATGAGGTGCCATTGAAATGCCGAAAATTCGATGCATCACCTTTGTTTAGTAAGTTTATTAATAATCTTTTGCTCGCGACTATGTTTGTGTGGAATTAATTGTATTAAGTAGTGGCTGCTCCCGTGTTAAACCTTACAGTTTCGCTCCCGTTGAGTTTAGCATAGTGGTAAATATCTAAAGACCTTTATTGAGAGTTGGACTATCAAACGCAAAAATAATTATGAAATATGACCAGTAGTTCTCGAGATAACCGCTATCGAACAAACAAAAAAACTTACCGCGGTTTCGTCTGTATATCGGGAACATTAATAAAAGTAGCCTATTTTATGCACCTTGTAGTCAGTTATTTGCATCTAAAATTTATCTATTTCGGTCGGGCCGTTAAGAAGATTAGCCGATACAAACCGATACACAGCTCCGGAAGTTTTTGAATTTAATCGTGATACACATACAATCAACCAGATATTTCCTTTTCATTATATTAGTTTAGATTTAGATACATTAGATTACTTTTTTTTAAGTAGACGTAAGTTTGTAAAAGTTAAAACCTTTGGTGCCTTCAAGCTCATGTCCAGTAGAACTCGACATAGTTTAACAAAATACAGCTACACAAAGATAAACTACCAATACTTCAACAAATGGTTTTATTCACCCGTGGCATAATCCAGTGCGGTTAATATTGAGTGAAAACGATCATTATGTCACATGCGAGCACCGGCTCCACGCCATTTGCGGTTAGCGGTCTGACACGGGTTTCCTACTAAAAAACTATTGCAACCAGATCGGAATTGTACGATGTTGATTTCATTTGACAGGTTTATTGCTGTTTTATTTATGGATATAACATCATTACATAACATAACATCACGTTTTTATTACCCAGAAGAGTGTGGCAGAGGTGTTCAATATCCACACTTCACCTGCTCTCTTTAGGTCCCATGGGATAAGTCGTTAGCTGCAAAATGGGTTGACTACTCGGTGTTACTGACTAGTCGGCCAGGCCGATCATTATTATTTAATCAGTGAAAATGCATTTTAAGACCGTTTTATTTTGTGTTGTTCGTGACACCACCACATGCAGTATTTTCAACGTGGCATAAGTTATGTAGCGCTTTTTAAACTAGACTATTGGTATTTATAGTAAAGCTGACTATTCGGCATAATTGGCCGAATAGTCGGCACATCTATAAATTAAACTCATATGTTGTACACAGACACAGACAAACTGAATTCAAACTGCTCTTCGCTGTTTTATTGCAGTAAGCTTACTGCAATAAAACAACACAAAATAAAACGGTCTAAAAATGCATTTTCACAGACCAAATAATAATGATCGGCCTGGCCTGTAAGTAAGCCTATCGCCGTGCTGCTATTGTAAATTTCCTAAAGGAAAGTTCCGAAATAACACTTTGCCCGATCCGGGAATCAAACCCGAGACCTCGTGATGAGAGGCGCATACGCTAACCACTAGACTATCGAGGTAGGTTTGTTTGTATAATATAGACCATGGTCAAACGAGAGTACCACACCGCAAGCTAGGCACTAAAAACTCTGATGAAATGGTTCTTAATCTTTCAGATAGATATATGTATTACCTACAGTTTGAATTGGGTATGTACATTTGTAGCTAGGTACATATCTAACAGATTTTACTGAATTTCTGGGCCTTCATACATAATATTAGTCTGAAATACTAGCGGTTTAGGTACTACAGGAATGGCTAATAATATCAGATGTCTAAATATTTGTTTATGAAACAGGCCGCAGAATTTTGTTTAGTTTAAATCAGAGCTTTTTAATTTCAGAATTACAGCAATCAATTAAGTTTGCCATTTACCACGGGACTATTTATGAATTGATTAATTTCATAAAATAATTAATTTTCAAGCTTTATAGAGCCGATTCATTAAAACAAACTGCAATTTTAACCCAAAATCACGAAGCCACGATAAACGTGTTCACTACACTAGTAAATACAATTTACCAATACTGCACGATAAATGCTTAAATAAACAAATACAGGCACATCTTTAATTAAAATCAATTTTCGTCATAACGTTTGCCACATACAGTTTTACATATTACGTATAATAATCGAGGTATACGCCACTGGCCCCTAACCTCCGACCCACTAACATGGAGATGTTCCAAAAACTATATTTTTGAAGAAAAATAACCGTGAAGTTTCGAAATCCTGTCACAATCCGTAGAGAAAGTAAGGGTTACCGTGAAATATGGGAAGTATACAAACACGCAACTTGACGGTTAGAATTGCTGTGATGATTAATTCTGGTTTTTTTATCATTTATAAGTAAAATTCTTTGTCAGCAATTATTTATGAGAAGAAGTATCTATTTGGCAATTATAATAGCAGCCCTGTATCTAATACATGTCCCTCTGCTAGGCTCGGGCCTCTTCTCATGATGAGAAGTGTTAGGCCATAGTCCACCACGCTAGTCAAGTGCGGGTTGGTTGACTTCACACACCCTTGAGTACTTTTTAGGCACTCTCAGGCATGCAGGTTTCCTCACGATGTTTTTCTTCACCGTTAGCGAGCGATAATTTATATGATAAATACACACATATCTTCGAAAAGACGAATGCGAACGATTTATCGACAGAGGTGTGTGCCGTGGGATCGAACCCGAGACCTTTAACTTAGCAGTCCTACGGTCTCCCACTCGGCTATCGCTGCTTATTTGGCAATAACAAAAACTAATATTTTACGGATTTTATCGCGATTCTGCACTTGCTTTTTGATTTACCGACGTTGCTTTGGAGCAAGCGTGGTAGCGCATACTGACCTGTCATAAATTAAATTAAATTACCGTGTTATTATAGGGTTATTCATAAAAACTAAGAATTTGTTTCCACCTAATGCCACCAATGAGAATAGTTTGTTATTATTTTGTGAAGTAGTCGTAGAAAATATTATTAAACATTAACATATTGTGTACATCAATTTCTATAAAAACATATTTGTATCGCAATAAATAGGTAAAGTTAGGTATCTAAGTTTTATGACTACCGATGTTGGTTGGATATTATAATATAGATCTTTATTATACCTATTATGTCATGTTTGTTATACAAATCAATAAAATACATAATATGCAAATCAGAACATAAATTGAAATGGGCCCTTTCGAAAAGGCGTAGGCTACCAAATAACGCAATTTGTTCAATAATAATGAAGATGTTATATAGCCTCATTAGAACATGTAATAAATCAGAAAGTTTACGAAAGAACATAAAAGTTATAATAGATTGCCATAAATAAATCGTTTCGAAAAAGAAAATATATCAAATAGTAGTGAAATTTATTACGTTTACAATAGTACCCGCAATAAAAATATGATGTGATACAATCTGAAGGCAATACAATCTTAGTTCTATATTCTGTCATTAATGTATCTTTATTATATATCATTATTATTTTTATTGTGGTTTATGTTACCATATCTCGGGACTACAGAGTCCCGGAACTTTGGTAGGCATGTGTGGGGCCGAAGCCAACATATTATTAAATGTATCTACTAAAGCCTACGATACAAGATAAATTTATGTTATTATAAATCACACGAATATAAAAGTTGATTTTCGTATAATACAAACTGTTAAAAATGTCCTGAACAATCTCAACTGTAATAGAAATTAAACTTTGTGGCCTGTGAATTGGGTTTATAATTGTAAATCATAAAAATTATCTCGTTTCGTTGTCTGAAGTATAATACATATTGATGTTACATCTTGACAAGATCGCAAAGAACTGTTGTCTTCAGACGGCCCGCGCTGCAGGGAGGAGTGAGGTGAGGCCCATGTCCTGCGCTGGATGTTGATGATGAATGCTACTTAAGGACAAAAAAAACTGTTTTTGTTAACATTAACAACAACTGATATTCAGTTTCCATTTATGCTGTGCTCAGGTGTCACAGTGATAGGTATTATCTCCGTTTTGTTAATTTCAGGACTGCAGAATTATAGAAAAATGCTCAAAAGTCCGTGATTTTTAAATTGTCAGTTAGACAAAAATAATAAGAGAAAGCTAGAATTTACCCAAAAATAACAATTGTGACCGCATTATATTATGATGATGATGACCTAAGCTCCTTGTCATAAAGATAAGACATTATGACATAACTAGTTTGAGATTTGAAATATTTGTATGATGGACTTAAGCATGAGCAGATCCGAAATTGTGAACATTTACGTAAGCTTGGCGGCTAGAGCAAAGTATCAAGATCTGGTAAGGATAATGATTAAGAAACTGTTTTATTGTGTTGCGCAAATACTCGTCATGGTTTTGTCACAGGGAGGCAAGACAATTTTTTTCTGTGGGAGGAGGCGTCTTCACTACCAAAAAACTTTTTAAACGATTGTCTTTCAAAATAAGAAGCTGCACTAAAGCCACGGAGCGCTGCAGGCACTTTTTAGTATATTATATAATATATTATTATGTATAATAACTTAGGTCTATCTCATGTTATAGTTCTATTAAAATTATAAACTCAGTTAAATTAATGAATTCATGAACATTACAAAATAGCCTATAGGCTTAAATTTTCAGCCTTCACGTTCTAATAAATAACAATGGGACTGTCAAATTTATTGACAGATTAAATTTACAATAGCAATTAATGTCATTACAATAAATAAAGTGAAGTATTAGTTTAAATTTAGATTGATAGTTTTATTGAGCAATAACTGCTTTTGTAACGAGTTGTATTGCGAAAGTGATATGAATGCTTAATTGTATGACAGTGGTTGATAAAGTGTCTACGCACGCTGCGTAAATAATCAATAATATAATAGAGTACTTACCTATTGCATGATTTTACGTTTGCGTATGGAGCAAATAGAAAACTTGTCGCATGTAATTCTTTTTTTTTAACACGCTTATATTAGCTTCACCTGTATGTATGTATGTAACCGACTCCTTTGGACTCGATTTTGACCCACTTTAAACGGACAGATTTCATTAAAATTTTGCACACCTGTCAAAGATCGATGACAAAACAATAATTCGATTTCAATCAACACACTTTTTAGTTAGAAGTACTTTAAAAGCGTGTTTTTAAGTTTTCTTAAACTATTATTTATTTTAACAATTATCTGTAGGTGGTAGTCATTTAGACTTAAATACCTTTGCTTGTTGTTGTTGTGCTCACAACCTATTGTTTTTGCAGTTTGCCTAGGAGAGGGTTATTCTCCAGGGTCCTGCCTATGCCCCTTCTTCGGAGGCGTCTGTTCTGGTAGAAGGGTATGGCAGAGGTGTACAACACCCACATTTCACCTGTTATGTTTAGGTCACATGGGAAAGGGGGTGAGCCTAACGACATCCACCCGGCACAATTCCAACTTGCTATTGTAAATTTCCTGACGTAAAGTTCACAAAAACCCTTTGTCCGACTCGGAAATCGAGCCCGAGACCTTACAGTGAGAGGCACATACGCTTACCACTACACCATACTACCATATTTTACGAGTAGTGTAAGTAAAACATGCTGCACTAACCTGATTTTTTTCCTATACCTACCAATTAATCTAATGATTCACTTATATTTACATACTAGCCTCGTGCTTGGTATAATGTATTCACGAATTGATGAAATCATCGAGTGCAGTGACCTCTGGCCCGGTCAATCGATTGCGGGTCATTCGTACCATGATCTGACCTTACATGTCCAAATGTTTATATGTATAATTGTCATGTCTTAATTAGAAACGGTACTATATACTTTCGAGGACGTTCTATTATGATCATTTTGATGTAAAAGATTGATTTTGATTAAATTAATTGACTTATTGGCTGCGTCGTTGGTTTAGCCCCAACATCACGCCTATATTACCGAGAAGGGTGTGGCAGAGGTGTACAAACCCCACACTTCACCAGTTATGTTTAGGTCCCACTGGGTAAGTCTATCGCCATGCACCGGTCTCAGTTCTTACTCCGTACTGCTATTGTAAATTCTCTGTTAATAAGTAAAAAAAAAACACTGACCCGAGATTCGAACCCGGGACCTCGCAGTGAGCGGCGTATACGCTAACCACTTGATTATCGAGGAAGTAAAAAATAACATTAGCATTGATTAAGATTAAAGAAGCTTAACAATTTACGGGCCGCTTAATTTTAACAGGAAATAAAATAAAAACGCCAATATTGCAAAAGATTATTAAACCTTTTAAATTTTGCTACATTATATCCATGTTAATATGCAACATTTTGGCAAATGTTAATGTTCCTATAAGTCTCACGTGCTTAACCATTTCAGGCACTAAATTTACTTAAAGTCGCGTTCGCAGTGAATATATTATTATTGCTATAATAATTGGTTACATTTCTGAAGATAACGTGACTAATAAAATAACCTATTTACATTAAAATTGTGCAAAAAAAACTCACTTTAGGAAGAGACTAGACTAATACCAAACAGTGATCAATTCTAGAATAAAAATAAAATAATCGACAAGATTTCATACCTTGTTGTATCGATATAATTAATTACTTTATCGTGCAGATATGTATGTAGGTACAACACTAACGATTGCTATTTTCGCCTCACATAAACGCAAAACCCGACATGCGTAGCGAATTGAAATAAAAATACCAAATTACTTTGAGCAATGTTTAATTTCACCATAGCAGTAGTTATGGGGAAAATAATGATTAAGGGCAAAAAGCCGTTGTTGTTGGCAAAATGAATAAATTGCCTCAACAGTCGTGGTTTATGGATAAAAGAAGTAGGTAACTTTTCATTGCCAGTGGCGATGCAATTTTAAAGTGCGAACAGCCATAGAAGCGAGTTAAGAAATCATGATTATTAAACACAAAAAGGTATTGCCAATTTTGAGATCATGAAAACAATTATAGTTTTTATAGTGACCATGTTTATTGACTTTAATTAGTTGATGTTCTTAATTAATTATAATTATGTGTAATTAGTTGCGATTACTGATCCATATATGATGAGCAAGGTTATGATATCCTTGGAACAATATTTGGCTTATGGAAAAGCAAATGAATATTATATTCGATCTTACGTCGATTCTTTCAATACCGTCTAAGGTCAACCTTTATTGTGTTTTATTTTAAAACAGCATTAACTTTATGTCTGAGTGTAGGCCTCGCTCAAAGAATGAATTAAATAAGTTTTGACCCTTGTGGGTTCGATCCTCACATGGGACAAATCTTTGTGGGATTCGCAAAGATTTGTTCTGAGACTGGGTGTGCTTAAGTGAGTAAATGTGTGTATTTAGCCTTCTCATTGGGACCATTGGATAGTATACTTGCTTCTGGCGTTCTATATAATGTAAAAATGCCAAATTTATTTGTTTAATTTAATATAAACTTTAAATTTATTTCCATAGAACATGTTTTTTGGGTACTTTAAATTGACAGCGTGTGCTGCGAATTTGTAGAAACATCTGTCTGCCTATTAAGTGACAAGTTCCTTATTACGTTCAACACTAACAGTATTCATAATTATGTTACTGTTCTACCTAAGTAAAAAAATAAATAAATTTAATATACAAGAGATGAAATCTCTTTCAATAACCCGAGCGGTTTTGATTGATCTTCCCAAGCGAATTCCGAGAAGTTGCAAATGAAATGCGATGCAATTTACAAGATACCGAGTAAATGTATAAGGTAATAAGTTAATAGCATAATACGGTAGTTTCATTAATCTGTTACTCGTCTTCTTAGAATTATGCAAGAATCTACGGTATCTACATAACAAGAGTCCTTACATTTTATATTTTTACATTTCCGTATTGAAGATTACCATCACATTATAATAAATGTATAAATGACACATTCATGTAATGCCATAATATTTCTATAATTTTATCCTGGTTAAGTTTCTCCTCCGTTGTTGACATTTCTTTGTCAACAACTTTGTAGTTTACTCGTGCTGAAGTTATTTATAACTTTATTTGTATTCACGTTGGAAACAAAAGACAACATTTTTTTAGACTATTCAGCAATCTCAGGGGCTGAGCTAATGAGTGCCAGATAGATTTTCTCGCGTTTTAGACATATTTTTTATTGAGAAACATGACACTCGTTATGGAAGACCCGCTGAAAATAAAGCTCTAAAATGGTTCATAATCTTAATTAAAACATAATTTTCATTTTACATTAGGGAGGGCTGGAAATTAAGAATTTAATGTTTTTAATATTTCCGTATTCATTTATATAAATTCAATAAATACTTTCATAGAAGAAGACACTCATCATAGTCATCATAATATGACTGGCGCTTAAATAATCGTTAGTAATCATACTTACAATGTAACGACTTCCCTTTGCAAATGAAATTACCATCTTTATCATAATTTTCTTGACAATTCTTATATTATACATTTATCTACAATCTGCAAAGCTGTTCGATACCTCTAAAGGCTATCTTCAATAATCAATATGCAAATGGTATTAATAAATAATGACAAGGAATTTATTATTAATGCGTTTATAGACAAAAAAACAAAGGATGCGTTTAAATTTGAGATAATGGAAATGTCTTATGGTTTTTAGGTAAGATATGATAAATATCAGCTAAACTAAAGAAACATCAACGAAGGCTGCCGGCGAATTTCACAAGTAAGATCAAAATAGTTTCTATCAAAACTTGCATATTCGGCCCGATTTGAAAGAAACTATTTTTACTAATTGAATTCAGCGGCCATAATTGTTTCTCTGCTTTAAGTAAAACAATAATTTTACAATTTATAGTTTATTTTTCTTATTGTAGCGTACCTAGTTTGTAGTAACATAAAGATATGTTTAACAAATGACACGCGATGTTTATATTTTTACAACATAATTAAATTTACGTTTCTCTTTCGCGGCTTTACAATTCGCGATAGTTTTAACTTTTACTACCATTTTTAACAATAGTTATAAGTCATTTCTGGCATTCATTCAGAACAGCGATGCATATAAATTGGTATTAAACTACAGCAATTAAAATAGCCGGATTCTTAACTACCATAAAGCGTACAATCAACTTTCTTTCCTTATGATTTGTTGACAATAAAGTGCAATAAAACTAGGTAGATAGACTCTTACGTCGGATTAATAGGAACTGCTTTCTGTTTTAAAAAAAAACCATCCAGTAAAATAATATGTAATGAAGTCCATTTTTTCGACAAGGTTTTGAAATAACGTTTTTTTTACGTTTTAGTTGCTTTGTGCTAACAATAAGTGGCAAAAAATGTTGACAAATAATTTCACCCAAATCTTAAAGATTTATTAATTTACTATACTTAGTAATCAATAACTGTATCAATACAAATAAAGTAATTTTACATGTTCCATTGTACAATAACAAGTCTAAAAATCCTAACAATTAACGCTGAAAAATTGCTGTCCGATATACGTGACAGCATTCCGGCAACGAGTTATCATTGACCAATTAACATTTAACCATCCAAAATACAGAAAGTTGCACATCACGATCCGGATCCATAATTGTCTTCTGACTTCTGGTGCACTAATTGAACTCTGAACCAGTTCATTTCTCAATCAAACTAAAGGGCGAATCGAAACGTCTTGCCAACCATGCACTCGCACGTCAAGTCAAGAGTTTTGAAGACAGTAAACATAGATCAGCGATAGCCGAGTGGGAGACCAAAGGACTGCTAAGTCTCGGGTTCGAATCCACTGCTCACAACTCGGTCAATAAATCGATAAGATTAGTTTTTTCTAAGATATATGTGTATTTATCATATATTATTAATGATAGCTCGCTAAAGGTGAAGAAAAATTTTAAGGAAACCTGCATGCCTGAGTGTCTAAAAAGTGCAGTCTAGCAAACCGGGAAGAGTACAGAGACCCGCATTTCGCGCAGTATTGTGTTCCTAATTCGTTGTCCGAAATACTAGACAGAAATATAAATACAATTCAAAAATATCATTTTTGTATCGTATTTATATACCATATCAATGTTTATTAAGTAGCACATTACGTTCAAGATCCTAAATACCTAATTCACTATAGTACCTATGCACAGTATGAAGTGCTGGCATAGCGTGCGCTAGATAGATTTTGTCACGTTTTTATTATATTTATGTATGAGGAATCATAACAAAAACGCAACAAAATCTATCTTGCTCTCGTTATGCTAGTCCCAGTGGTGCACTAATTGAACTCTAAACAAATTCATTTCTCAACTAAAGGGCGGATAGCAGGCTTCGCAAGCTCTCGGCCGTTGACATTAAGAGCGTGAGTCACATACTCACACGTCAAGACGAGAGCTTTGAAGAGAGTACACACAGCAAAGCTATTATGCAATATGCCTCACTCAATTGCATCTCATCTAGATCGTAGCTAAAGATATAAATGTATCTATTGTGCGTAATAATTCTTTTCCTTTTATTTGTTTAAAATGGAGACATGCGATGAAAAAGAACACACACAATGAAAAAGAGCTTAATGCTTGCTTTGAATTGTCAATCCAGTCGTATGTCTATTAGCATGGTGAATAACTATATAGTTGTTGTGCTATCCGTTGAAAATCAGGTAATCTACCAATAGTTGTCTCATTCTATGGCTCTCACTTTGATATTATTCAAAACCGTTGAAGAGAGTAGTGTAGACATAGCCATGTTAAAGTTTTTGTGTAAGTGGATTTATTTCATACAAATACATTTGTATCTGGTTACGATATGATAGGCCAGTGGACATTGCACAATATTTTCAAGTAGGTGTGAACTAAGCCTTACCTCCGTAGTGACGTTTTATTAGTTGATTGCCTGAAGATTGTCTGTCTGTCATCTGGGCTTCTGTTTAAGCCCATTGACATATATAACAGTCACTAAAGTTTGGGTTCTTGTTATAGTGTTGTGATTGAAACAATATTATTCATCTACGTTTAGGGCAATGGGACACCGAATGTTTCGAAAACTTTGACTGTACTGTCCACTCGTTAGCAGATCGGTGTTGGTATTATATGGACCATGACATCGACCGTCGCATGCACGCTACTTACGAGTATGTGACATATGACAAGTGAGTATGTTATCGCTACAATGCTTGGGTAAGCCGTGTATGATTCAATATAAATCAAGGTTGATTCAGTGAAATTCGGTTAATATTGTTGATGTTTTTGTGCGGCATTGAAAATTATATAAAAGAAACCTCATAATTTACAAACGAATACAAAAACATTTATCCATAAAAAAAGAGAGTTTCACATCACGATCCCGATCCAATATCGTCCTCTATTTTCGAGTTTAAAAAAACCAACTTAGAAATGATATAACACTAATAGACAAAAAATGTAAGCTTACATTAAATCACAAAATTTCTAGGAGAACACATAAACATGAAACACCCTGTCTCTACACTTAATTTACGTGTTCTCACTTTATGTTCACACCTACTATTAGAGTGAGTTAAACAAATTAACAAAAATTGTTACTTAGTTAATCGTTTTGACAAGTCATTAACCTTGCCGCTGTCCAAACAAAATGACAAATTAGACTTCATATACCTTAAAACAAACAAAGAACAAACTACTCCAGTGAAAAGGATAAAGACATCAAAGTTCTAACTAGACCACTTAAGTAATACTGGTAAAATCAATGTGGAGCATGACCAAAGAGATTTTCTACCATAGTGTCAACATGTTCTATTGCTTCCATTGAGTACCATATAGGCGTAGAGCATAGTGACACTATTTACGTAAACCGTAACTAAAGTGTTGAAATGGCTATAGCGTAGGCGTGAGAGTCAAATGTGTGGTTTAAAGTGTGTGACATGTTTACTGTCATTAATTGTAGATTTCTACCTATAGTTTGGATATTTGTACTGTTGATAACATTTCACTAAAACATAAACATAACAATTTAGAAAAATAAAATTATTATAATAAGGTGAAGCATATTTGTTTGCGCCGAAGATATGCACGATTTGGAAAGCAATTGCTTCGTTAATTAAAATATTAAAGAAATACGTGATATTCTGAAACTATGATTGCTTATTCTAATCCCCGAATATTCTTTATGAGGCGATTGCTTTATTCTAATGTATTCTTTTATAACATTTTCAAGGCAAGTTGTATTAAAGTTTTTGCAAATAATTTTTGTGCGCTTTATTAAAATTGAGATTAGTAACAACAGTAATAAAGGTCATTCCATAGTAACTACAATAAATTCTTTTATTATTTTACCTTAACATAACCATCCAAAATACCCTTCAAACGCCTGCTTTGATTTCTCACCGCCATTTAAAGCATTACTATTCATATAGTGCCACTCTTCCTGACAGCTTTTTGTGCATACGACAAAATAGTCGCCATGTGGGCACGAAATCATCTCGACACGACATTTCAATGTCGTAGAGTCGTAGAGCAGAAAGAAACACGGAACATATAATTATGAGTAGTTATATGCACATAATTGTATTATACATTATGAGTTTATGACGCACATTATGTAGTAAAGCTTAGGTAATTAATCTTACAAACTTTTTCCTGTTTTAAATTGTAACTTTGGTTGATATGACATTCATGATTGGGTACAGACAAAGTGAAAATGGTTACGGAAGACAAAAGTTTAAGTTATTAATTACATAGTTCGTGACAGAAATAGATCATATACATAAACTAACTAGTGGCTGTAGTATTCTAAACAATAATTGATTTATTATTTGACGTAGGCTTTTATCCAATTTAATTAATTTATAATCGACATAAAACATTGTATTTTTGCGCACTTAAGCCTTTTATAATTATTATCTATTATTATAACCTGATACATACTCAACTTATTGCATTTTTCCATTTTGATGCATGGAAATATCTCTTAAAAAAGTAAATTTAAATTATGCCTACCTTGCATTTGGAATTGGATGTTCTTAAATTCGTAACAATGACTCAACAATTACTTTTTTGCAGTATCCATGTTTGAAAACGAAAGTGTTTCACGCATAAAGCCATATTTCCATATAATAATATATCAGTGTAAATGACCTACCACAATCCACCACTTCACACATTCCAACCACGATAACATCTTATATTCACAACCGTGAATGACTTTATGCCGAGATCCAATATCTTTTAACAACTCTTTTCCTCCACGATTTTTATTTTTTTTTTATTTAGAGGTTGCCAATATTCGAGAGTATTTTAATAGAATGTTTAAAGTGCGTTCGTTTTATCGATGATGTATTTAAGTAATAATTTGAATGTAGACCTATATCGCAGCGCTGTTTATGTAATTAGAAGACGTACATTTTATTTTATGATAGATTTATGTTTATTGATTTAGAAAGTAAAAGGGCATTTTTTACAGATATATTATATGATATGAAAGTAGGTAAACACTCCGTGACACGTAAATATATTTAAAATTTTGGATAGTTGATGTGTCACTATTATAAAAATTAGTTATGTATATCTTGAAAGTATTTTTTTTCTACAGAGCTAAGCAGATCTACAGAGCCAAGAAAATGATCAATAATAGTTCAAGTGTGAAATTCAAATTATTTAAATTTTTACATTGATGTTATTTTTCAAGTAAATAGTAACGTAAAATATTTTACACTTATTAGATTATTAGTATAATGCTTGTAAAAATGATGTTATTGAAATATTGCAACACATATTATGTTTCCGTTTCTTTTGTATTGGTTGATGAGTCAGTGATTTGTGGATTTGATTCTTATGTAATCCAGTAACGCGAGCGAAACATCATGAGAATTAATGAATTAAGCCACTACTCTTTGAAATATTCAAATAAGATTAGGTCGAAAGTTAACAAGGCCGCAATATTTTTTTTTTATTAATAACAAATTGCCAAAGCTTCTCTTTTTTTATAAACCAATCAATATATCTACGCGATTGTAAATTAATTAGGACATTCAACGATCTTTTAATAGTACGATATTAATTTGTTGATTTCATTATGCGAAGATGATTGAGTACTTTAGATGCTATTTTATCCTCATAAGTGTGTTAACGCACTGTATCCGATTCTTATACGTCATCCGTCAAAATACATAATCAACATGAGATCCAGACAGAATGTAACAGAATATTTTGACAGGAATCGCATGTTGATTCAAAGACCTTATACCTTTAGAGTATAAGGTCTTTGTGTTGATTATGTATTTTGACGGATGACGGATAAGTATCGAATGCAGTGCATAATCAGTCTTTATACGTTATTTTCTCGTCACTAAATGATTTTTACGTAACTCAGTAATGGAAGTGGAATAACCATGAGAAGCGAAATTATCTTTAAGCTACATTATGCATGATTAGGAACTAATGCGTATATTTAAGTTTAATTAAAAAATCACAGTTTTTAAGCGCCTGTCTGCCTTCGGGTTCCAGCGGTATAATCGCTCACGGTAGTCTCGGGGTCAATCGCCGGGTCGAGCCGTGTTATTTGGGATTTTGCCGTTGAAAATTTCTCAGTACGGAATCTAGAATCGTGTTAAGAGAAATGTGGATGTTATACACCTATGCCATACCCTTCCACGTAATATAGGCGTGATGTTTACGTAATTTAATAAAGAACTTTTTTTTCTAGGTGTTTAATTCGAATATTGAATCGAATATTGCACGATCGATGATAATTATTATGCGTTTATGACTCATTAAATCGTGTGCATTTTTTTTTCTCGTCACTGCATGCGATTGTTACATAATACGGTAATGTAAGCGGAATCGCCACAAGACTTTTATCATTACGATAAATTATCTCAAGACCGTTTTGTGCGTGATTAGGGACGTGAACTGTTGCGATTGCGGTTTGATTATTTACTAGATATGTTTGGCTATTATTAGATATTATTTGTCTATTTAAAGAATTGAGGTGTTTAGTAACGGCGTACATTGACTGAGTTTGCGGTTTGAATTGCGTAACGGTAAATGCATTATCATTGCCTACTGCGAATTTGAGCATAACTTTTATATGTAATGAACGTTGAAACTAAGATTGCATTTCGTAAGTGATAAGTAGTGATAACTAACTTTTTTATTTCGAGACCAACCTGATTTATTTTACTGCCAGTAATTGTGGGCTTTTGACTTTGTGAAAAGCGTTAGAAATACTGTAATGCTCTGGCTATGCCCTCCATATTGCTTGCACAAACAGTTTGTGCAAACAGGTCATTCTGCCAGTGCAAACTGAAATATTCAAATATTTGAAAATTGCGCAAACTGTTTGTACAAACTTTTTGCGCAAACAATTTGTAAAACAGGTCGTTCTGCCTAATATTATGTAGACAAATTAAAATATTTTTACATACAAAATTTGCGCAAACCTTTTTTACAAATTGTTTGTGCAAGTAAGATTGAGCGTGTACCCAGGATTTAGGTAAGAGCTCATAAGAAATATTATGGTTATTTGATTACCACGATGGTTTATAAAAGCTTTACCAGCTTTTTCTTAACTACTATACACGGATCTAATAGGTATTACATAAACAAACCCTCGTGACAGTTTTATTCTTTGACACGTTACTTAATCATGGTGATAACTACCGAATGTCAAATGACCAATTTTTGACAGGCACGTCAACGACCAATCATACAACTAATCGTCGTTCTCGTTAATTAACTAGTCCGGATATTTTTTTTTTTTTTTTTTTTTATTGTTTTTAGGAAGGCTTACAGTCTAATAACAAAATATGAATTTTACAGTTCATAAAATTAAGAAAGATTGCTTTTGAAAAGCCTCCACAGATAAACAGACATTTGGTCTTGCCTACAAGAAAAAGAATTAAAAAAAAATCAACAATGAAGGAGAATAAAAATTAAATTAGCTAAGTGCCATATGCCCTACCTAAGCCACACTTTAAGAGGTACATGATTCAAAAAATAATGAGTCGGCCAATAAAAAATATTATTGGATTAATTAAAACTATTATGTATTACATCACTGAGAAGCGTACTAGATATACTTTAGTTAGCACTTGATGAGATTGCAATGACTGTCATGTCAGTCGGTTTCTCACTCGTATTTCTTTGTTTCTGTCGTACCTCTATGATACTTAATAATGGACTCGAGCCTTTTCTCATGATGAGAAGGGTTAGGCCTTAGTTTACCACGTTGGCCAAGTGTGGATTGTGTTTAAAGATATTTATCTACACCCATGCTATAAATCCTCTATAAACGTTCTTGAAACAGTTAGCTAATTGCCAACATTAAAACAGCCAGTGTCATAATAACCATTATAACACCCAAACTTTCCATGAATTTACATAGAGTTCTTACAACACTGTCCCTAATACCCTATGGTTTCAGAACATTTATAGAGGATTCATATCATGGGTGTAGATAAAGTCTTGTATGCAACTGTTATAATTAGGTATTAAAACACTCATGTGATACTATTATCACACTCGGCTTCGCCTCGTGTGATAAACCCACACTCGTGTTTTAATACCCCTCATTATAGAACAGTTGCATAAATAACTATTATTATTCTCAAACTACATAGAAGTTCACTTAGATGAGATATATATTTTTATAACCTTATACTATTATATATTTTATTCTTGCTCTGGCATGCATTATACAACAAAATATCTAAAATAAATAACTATAATATTTAAATTAAAACCATAATATTATCTACGCGTTCCAATATTTTATATTTAATTATAATATTCTCTAAGCCAATCAATCGAAAACGTATCGGAGCGACGAGCAGCAAGTAGGCACTCACGCGTGGGTATCCCTCGTTCAAGATAAGAAAAAAAACCGGCCAAGTGCGAGTCAGACTCGCGCACCGAGGGTTCCGTACAAACCTGTAGGTATATAAGTAAAAGTTATGGTATTTTTATTGCTAACTAAAAATTTATGCTTTTCGCAATTTTTCCTTTATCTGTGTTATAAGACGTTGCTTCGTACCAAATTTCAAGATTCTGAGTTCACGGGAAGTACCCTGTAGGTTTTGATTCCCTTGCGAGTGTCGAAAATTTGCGGCATAAACGGGAGTATCTTTTGATCGCGTTGACTTAGAAGTTTGATTTTTTCACAGCTCCAAGAGACCATAGACTTGAGTATTTGATATTAATTTCAGCTTGATACCTCCACGCGTTCCTGAGAAAAAAGGTCTTGACAGACAGACAGACAGACGGACAACAAAGTGATCCTATAAGGGTTCCGTTTTTACCTTTTGAGGTACGGAACCCTAAAAACAACAATAAAATTTCCACGATTATCAAAATTAAAATTAAAAAACTTAGCTGAATTTTTTTTATAAAATTACTAGAAAGTTTAGATATTCTTCAGTTGACAACTTAAAACATCGCAACTTGAAATTGATTGCGATGGAAACTAATCCTTATTTTATTTGGGTAAAAGTTTGTTATCGCAAAACAATGCAGTTGGTAGACTTCACACTCCCTCGAGCACTTTTTAGACACTCTCAGGCATGCGGCTTTCCTCACGATGTTCACCATTAGCAAGTGACAATTTATATGATAAATACACACATATCCTCGAAAAGACGAATTTTAACGATTTATTGTCAGAGGTGTGTGCCGTGGTTTCGAACCCAAGATCTTTGACTTCGCAGTCCTACGGTCTCCCACTCGGCTATCGCTGCTATAGTACTTACATTAGTGCTATTTACAAGGTTTCCTTTAAGACAGAAATATTGTATGAGCATCGTAAGTGTATTTTGATATGTATAGTGGCCTTCTATAAGCTTCAGTTTGACAGCTGACCAATGGAATGAGGAATATTTTGTCTATGCCTCCTACTATTGGCTTTTACATTTGTGCTTGCGTGGAGTCCTTATGACATGGTCTTATCATTCTAATAGTTATCAGGAAGTAGTATTTTCTGCTGGCGTTATTATTGTTGCTAATCTTACGTGCTCACGTTATACGTATTATTGAAGCTCCTGAGCTAGCTGAAAAAGCACAACAACACTAAGCGGTTGACTATATTCCAGCGTGCGATTTTTACCAAAATTCCACCACATATAATATGCCATAATTAGCATATTCCAACAACACATCACGAATAAACCATCTTAGAATCACAAATAAACATATTAATTCCTATATCTCTAAAATTACCCACAATTACTGTCCATGCACGGTATGCATACAAAGCGAATCAATCCTAATATGCACGAATTGACTACACAATTCAAATATGTGCTTTATTATGAAGGCTTTGAGTCGGTCTCTGTTTAAAACAATAATCTTAATTATGGTTAAGGTGAGCATTTGCGGCTGATTTAATATACTGTAGAGCTTTTGTGAACCAAAAGCTTCTTCGAATAGCGATCTACCTCATATTTTAGATGGGACCGTAAAATTACAGGCGCAGGTTGCTCAAAAACGAAGTTTTTCAAAGTTGGCTTTAGGATTGCTTTTGGTTTTCTTCTGTATTTTCTGTAGTAACTAACAGAAGTAAGTACACGCCTATATTACCCAGAAGGGTGTGGCAGAGGTGTACAACACCCACATTTCATCTGTTATGTTTATGTCCCATGGGATAGGGGGTGAGCCTATCGCCATCCACCGGGCACAATTCCATCTCCGAGCTACTATTGTGAATTCCCTGACGGAAATTTTACAACACTAACAACAACAATAACACATTGCTCGACCCGGATATCGAACCCGAGACCTCGCGGTGAGAGGTGCATAGCTAACAACTAGACAATCGAGGCAGTATAATAAAACTTGTTAAATATGACTCAGATCCTTTGAGGAGCGCAATATTAACTCTCTAAGTCTTTGGAAATTGCAACCTCGTTCTAACGTCATATTTACGAAAAATCATCAGCATCTCCAGAGCACACAAACTCGGCAACCCTTGCCTTAACACCACCAGCTGCTGTGTATATTATCCCATCGTTGGCATTAGAGAGGACTTTTCAAGGATGCCAGCATTAAATTTATTATGTCGCACCATTGAACGTGACTGTACCCGCCTATTATGTGCAGCACGTTTTACCGATTCCAATATGATTTTACGTGTAAACAAATAGATATTTAAATGTAGGCTGATGGTGAGGATAATTCCTTTTAGATCAAGGTTTTCATCTGTATTAATTGTGAAGTACTTATGTCTTATAATGGTTACTTATTTCTGTAACTGCCTCAATAGTCTTGTAGTAAGCGAATGCGCCTCTCACCGCGAGTTCTCGGGTTAGATGCCCGGTTCGGGCAAAATGTTATTTGTGAACTTTTCGTCTGGAAATTCACTAGCACGAAGTTGTAATTGTGTCCGGTGGATGGCGATAGGCTATACCCCCTATTCCATAGGATCTAAACATAACAGGTGAAGTATGGGTGTTTTAAACCTCTGCCACACGCTTCTGGGTAATATAGGCGTGATAATAATAATAATAATAATAATCTTTATTGTACACCACTAGAACAATAAAATAGGAAACGTACATAAAATATGTTGCACAATCGGCGGTCTTATCGCTTAAGCAATCTCTTCCAGACAACCTGGATGGACAAAAAACATAGGAGACAATTTATAGCCATGGCATACATAAGAATTGAGAAAAGAAAAGAAATTATATAATAGTTTACTTACATCTAATCACTTGTACTGCGTTGTACAAATATAAATATATACACATACTTATATTAAAATATTAGAATACACATATATTATTATATACCTAAAAACCTACATATACAATAAATATTATAATACATATTACAATACATACACATATACATAAAATACTTAAATGATAAGTAGGATAGTACAAAGACTGTAACAATTTTTACAATAAAGATAAATTAGTGAGCTTGCGATAGGTAGTGCTCTTTTACCATTTTTTTAAAAGTAGGCAGAGTTTTACATTGTCTCACTTGTATTGGCAATGCATTCCATAAACGAACTGCTTGGACAGTGAATGACTTGTCATAGAATGTGGAGGAATGCATAGGCGTACTTAGCTTGTAATCTACCGATGATCTCAAGAACTTGTTATGTGTGTCATTGACGAACTGAAATCGTTTTTTTAGATAGTTAGGAGTTCTGGGATTGAATAGAACATTGTATAGCAGAGTTAGAAAATGAGTATTCCGGCGAAGGCGGATCGGCAACCACTTGAGCTTAGTGCGAAATTCGGAAACGTGGTCATACTTGCGTAAGCCAAATATAAACCTTATGCAGAAATTTTGAAGTCGCTCAAGTTTGTTTAATTGTTCTTCGGTGACATCGAGATAGCTGGCATCAGCGTAATCGAGAATAGGAAATAGTAGAGAATGAACAAGCGCAGTTTTGGTGGAGATTGGTAGAAAATTGCGTAACCTTCGCAGTGATCCTGCAGCTGCAAACAGCTTTCGACTGACTTCCTGTAATTGCGCTTCCCAAGATAAAGTTTTGTCGATGATCACTCCAAGGTTTTTGACTTTATTGCTTATTGGTATGCGGGTACCGTCAAAGATTACATCAGGTAGTAGTGACCATTCAATTTTTGAAATTAGTTTAGAGCTACCTACAACAATAGCTTGAGTCTTGATGGGGTTGACCGTTAGTCCGTATTCTGAACTCCACTGACATATTTTAACTAGATCATCATTAATTTTGTTGATTGCGTTTGGGAAGTCATTTAATGAAGCTTGGGCATAAATTTGTAAATCGTCAGCATAAACATGGTAGGATGAAAGAAGCTTACAGGAAATGGAATTAATAAAAAGTGCGAAAAGTAACGGAGATAAAACGCCACCCTGCGGTACACCAGCAGAAGTATTACACCAAGAAGAAAAACTATCTTCAATTTGAATACGTTGCCGGCGACCAGACAGATAACTTTGAAACCACTCAATTACCGTAGGAGATATGTTAAGAGAGCTGAGTATGCCTAGTAGAATATCAAAATCTACAGCATTAAATGCATTGCTGAAGTCCAGTAAGCAAAGTGCAGTAAGTTGACCATTTTCCATGCCCAGCCTGATATCATCCGTAATATTTACCAAGGAAGTGACGGTACTATGACCAGGACGGAAACCGGATTGGAAAGGATTCAGGAGATTGTTTTTGGATATGAATGAATATAGTTGGTCATGGGAAAGGTGTTCGAGAACTTTAGATAGGAATGGTAGGATTGAAATTGGACGGTATTCGGAAAAGGACGAGGGATTAGCCTTTTTTGGCAAAGGAATAATATTAGCATCTTTCCATGCCATAGGAAAGATGCTACTGGATATAGAGAAGTTTAAAATATGGCAGAGGATGGGAAGGATGTCATCTAGGATAGGAAGGATCATATTACGGCTGATACAGTCGCTGCCGATGGCATTAGATGTTATTGACATAATACTCTTCTTAACATCACTAGCAGAGAATTGAGTAAAGACGAAAGGTGAATAATAAGGAGTTGGAAGAGATGAAAGATATTGTAATGTCTTGGCTTTAGATTTTCCATCAAAATTGGAAGAAGTCGTGAAATGTTGATTAAGCAAATCTAAATTTAAGTCTTTCGGGATCTTATCACGTTGTGATTTTCCAACTCCAAGTGATTTTAGAAATTTCCAGACTTTAGCTGGATCTCCATTTTGAACGGACTTATGGATATTTTGGCGTTGTGCGTCCCTACACATCTTTTTGCAAGTATTACGTATGCTGACGTATTTCTCTCTATTAATAGGGTTCGGTGAACTTTCGTATTTCACCTTCGCTCTTGCTTTCCTATTCACTAAACACTGTATTTCATCCGTCAACCATGGGCTAGGCGGGTGTTTAATTTTGACGGGTCTGACTGGCGCATGTGTGTCATAAAGGCGTATCAAAAAAGCATTTAATAGATTTGCCTTTTCATCTACCGTTTCCGCTTCGTAAAGTGAGCTCCAGTTAATGCTGTTGACGTCCTTGCGAAGATCATCAAGATTCATTCCACCAAAATTGCGTTGTAATAAAACTTTAGGTTTCGCCTTAGGAGGGCGAATTTTATATGATAAGAAGATGAGGTCATGGTAGGAAAAGTCAGCTGAGCACTGACCGTGTTTAACGGCGTGCTCAACCGACGAAACTAGAATTAAGTCAAGAAGAGAAGGAGTACAATTAGGGAAGTGATGAGTAGCGTTTAAGGGAAGGGCATATAAGTTAGAAGAAGATAGGACACTATTAAGAGAGTTACAGCGTGAGTCATTCTTGAGCATACAAGTATTGAATTCACCCATAATTATAGTGTGATTATAGGAAAGAGCAAATTTTTCTAAAAGATTTTGGAAAGATGAGAAGAAGTTTATGCGTAAGGAAGGACAGTAGTAAACACCCAACAGAACTTTCGTATGTTTGAGCTCCACCGCTACAAGGATGTGTTCTCCAGCGTCAACCGGAGGCGGCTGTACCGATACATCTACAATCGAATAGGAGATATAATCACGAATGTATAGGGCAACACCACCACCGCCAGCGCCGATACGATCATTCCTTATAAGTTCAAAGCCTGGCAACACATACGAAGTCGAAGGTAGGGAAGGTTTCAACCACGATTCAGACACGAGTATGGCGTGTATGTTTTTACACTGAAAGCTGGCCAGCATATCGGTAAAATGAGCCGGAATACTCTGCGCATTTATATGAACCACATTAAAGTTCCCGACTACATCGGAAAAATGAGAGGAAAGCGTATCTACAAGCGATGGAATACTAACAAAACTATCGTCGTCGTCGTCATTGCTACTTAATGAAAAGAATGAGTCATTAGAGTCATTACAATCTGATAACATGAATAAATATTAATATTATAAATGTAAAATATAATTATATAATAAATATATACGTATAATAATATATATTTCAATTACAAACGTATAACTTAATGTATTACTATAATTTAAAAGCTAAAATTAATCTAATAAGTTTGTTTATCCACCCACCAGTCAGAAGTGTTATTATAAATACAATTTTAAACAGCACAAAAAGAGAAAAATACATAATGCGCTTAAAGCAATCCCCAGCACAAATAACAAAAAGCAAATATTATTGTGGAGAGATGCTATCAATCAAGATTGATCGTGTGTTTACATAAAATAGACCATAGACAAAATAATTTAAAGTGACATGACATTATTGAAAGGTGTCAGATTGACAGACAATGCAGAAAATGAGTAAACACGGTTACGTTGAGTGAAAACTATTGTTTATCATACGTTATTATAATGAAAAAAGTGGGTATTTATGCTATAAAGAATGTTGGAAGCTATGTAAATGAGAATAATAGGCAGAGAAACAGGCCTGTATGATGAGACGTTTACTTCTTAGTCACGGTTCGCGTGATGTTTTGTTAATACTGTAATGTTGATGGACACGCAGAGAAACACAGGATTTTTAAACACTATTTTATTGACAGCTTAAACACGCTCGGCCGCGTACAGAATCGGTCTGCTGTCTCGTCAAGTCAGTCTTGTCGTCCTATTCTTTTTCTATTCGTCTTTTAAATTTAATTATTATGTCAGTCCAACTGGCCAGCTTCGCCAGCCAGTGTCAGTCAACCAAAAAAGTCCACAACAAATGTGATTGCTTATGTATTTTGAAATAAACTACCGATATAACTATGTGGATCAGTATTTTAAAGGCAGGTAAAATATCTGGCATAAATATTTGCAGACCCTTTTTTTTATTCAGATACAGTATAAAGTGCTAGTGTTATCACAAATGTATCTATAGCAAGCAGGGCGTACAGGGTAATAAGAGATCTTGCAGAGAGAGATGTCAACAGCAAAAACCCAAAACCCATATTAAAGTAACAACGCATCTACAAAACTTTCTTGGTGTGCGTGCCCAAAAAAGTATCTGATAAGATACAAGCAAATTTTATACACAAAATGCGATAACATCACATCACCAAAAGGGTTAACTAATTTCTTCACTTAACAATCTCTAAATTAGTACTATTATCTCAGAACTCAAAAGTAGACCAATTGCATTATTAAAAAGACAAAACGAACTCATCACCACTGCAGTCACGATTGCTTTCGTAAACGGAGATGATACAATGTCCTACTTAAGTACATAAAGCCTAACAAAGGTAGAAAGTACCAGCTTACTTCCCTGTGACGTAAGGGAAAGGTTGTCACACATCATAAATGTAATATTCCTTTTAAGTTATAGTTCCAGTGTCGATTATGTTATAGTTACAGCGTTGAACAGCTACGGAGTAAGATTAATATTGTAAAAAAGTCCCTTACAAAGCAAATTAAAAGGTATTTTTTTTATATTCTTTACAAAATGAGAAGCCTACATCTAAACACCAATACTAACTGTAAATAAAACATTGCAAGTAAAATAAAAGCTTTTAAAATATCAATGATTAAATTGTAAGAATAACATCAGGTATGGTAAAAAGGAAGGTATATTATAGCTACAGGATGCGACAGCCCTAAGCCTGTAGATAATTGATCTCGTTTGTCAAATCAGTTAGTCGTGCGTTTCTAAACGTGGATAAATTAATTTTCGTATGTGCAAGCACATGTACCGTATGTGAAGAATATTACACGTTACGTAGGTGGAAGATCTATGAATGTTTGTGACACTTGATCATTGAGAAAGAGTTGGGAAAATGGAGCAAGCAGAGAGTGTCACAATGCGTCTACAGTTGTAATTGATGACAATTGAATTTTATTTCGTTGTTGTACTAGTTTGACTAGAAATCAAGTGATCACAAGCTCGATACTGAACTGGAATTAAGTAAAATCTAACGGGAATTAACGCAATCATGCATTATTTACCTTTTAGGCTTGAGGTTTCGGCAGACAGTTTGCTTGCGACCTCGGCCAGTGTAATCTGTCTGCCGAAGCGTCAAGCCGAATAGAAAAGTTGAACTGGAATTGTTTAGTGTAAGGCTTATATAAAATGGGTTTGAAGTGTGACCTGACGACATCTTGTGCGAGAGTTATAGCTTGAAATCAATATGAAATTTCTTTCTGCAAATTAAAGCGGTGAATATGTCTACTCTATATCAGACTGTCAAAATAATCTCCAAATGTCATTCAGTAATTACATCAATTACATATTATGACAGTTATAGACCATGACTGTCTCCAAACCATGACACGGTCATGCACAGATAAGAATCAATTTAAACTAGCGTACTCTCTCTTCGTGATTTGGCATATTCAATAAGTACACACGTCTATATGTTTAGCTATTCAATTCCAGTATAAGATGGTCTTCCATTGTAAGTTTATAAGCTATACAAAGCGAACCCACCTTACACTGGAAATGTATTACTTGATCTGTAGCCGTGTGTACATACGTAAACAGGTGATTTGTATTTTCAAACGTAACTACGTAATATGTGGGTCGAATTTCAATCACCCACAAAAGTAAGCAGAATTCGATTTTGGGTCATAAATAATGCAGACTGATGTTTAATTGCAACTTGCATCACGTTGTGCCAGTGTTTCTGTAACTTTTAATGGATCGTTATCAGAGGCGTCTGAGCATTGTAATGTAAATTAAGTTAGTGTTAAAGTTATTTCATAAAAATAACACGGTAACTTTAATTCTGATTATAAAAAAAATCTAAATGTGAACTTGCAAAAGAATCTCTGCGACAGTTTCCGCTATAGCAGTGACGAAAAGTGGCGCGAATTATAAGCACAAATACCGTTGATTCTCAATGAAAGAAAATGTAATTAATTAAAAACATAATTCATCAACAGAAATGAACGTAACGGACGCGGATAAACCTAGTTTTTAAACAAAGGCGGTAGAATTCTTATGAACTACAAAGATAAAATATGTAGTCTAAACTTATAAATCATTTCATTACTCAAACATATTTAATCGTGTGATTTATCTATACAAAACAATAAACTGGCGACTTAATTTAGAACTGTCAAAATGAGTTCCGTTTTTGGTCAATCCGGTTGCCGGTATTCAGATATTTGGATATTTATGATATTCATCTCTTAAGTAGCTGTGAGTAAATGTTATAGTTCATATTGAAATGCCAGTAGAAAGTAGAACCTATATTTAAAGAGAATCGTACAATCGCTGACATATGTTTCTGATAAACTTTACTTATCCCCATAATATATTTATTCAAAGAGCAAACTTAGATAAGGTGTTCTTTATAATATTAGACTCTTTGATAAGATGTTCTTTATAATATTAGACTCTTTGATAAGATGTTCTTTATAATATCGGAATGTGTAGTTTCTAATAGTCGTAATTTATTAGATTATATTACATAACACCACTCTTATATCTACCAGAAAGGCGAAGCATAGGTGCATAGGTACCAATAACCAAAACTTATCGCATCTCTTAATAATATGTAGTACAGGCGACCTTTTACCAAAGATCTGCACAATCCTATGTTCCGTGCGTTACTTGTTATGATATGTTACTTATTATGATATTTTTATAGAGAACGCTATAAAAATTTTGCTCGACCTAACGCATCGTATATTTGATCTCATAATTGTCTCCTAGGACATTGTTGTCTATTGTTATATATAAGTAACGTAATTACTTTTTGACCAACACTTAAATAGCTAAACTGGCTAATCTGATACCAATTATCTGAATTTGTTCTTTACGAACTATCAGATTTTTGTTAAACAAACTAAACTGCTTTCATTTTTTTTTTTGATGTAATATATATTAAGGTCTATTCTTGCCGCAACAGTAAAGCAACCACTTCATTTTAACAGCAGGTTATAAGATGGTGCTTTCTCCTCAGAGCTTGTTCATAAGAGCTCATCATTTAAATTACAATATTGACGATATTAACTAGATTGCAAGATCTCAATTTCTTCCTGCTTTCACGTAAGGTTCTATAAATTCTGTAATACCTTAGGGTTATCCAGTATGCCCTTTAATAATAGTGTAGTTTACGTACATGATATTGTAGAGGAGAATATTGATGTATTGTTTGACTTGTGGGTGTGTACAAGTATATTGATGGCTAATTGTTGGTTTAACCATTGACGTGTGTTGTAATACTGTATGATATATGAATATTACAGTACTATAATGCTTTCAGGCATTAAAGCTTTACCATTGGTATCAACCTCGTCACACAGTGGGATTAAAAATAATTCTAAAGGTCTACAAAGGTGATCTAATTGGAAATTGAAGACGTTATTAGAAGACTAACATTATCGATTTGTTAACTTGTGCATTGGTTAATATTAATAGTTACAATCAATTACAATTACTGCAGGCAATTTAATTAAGCGTTAGCAATAGTGATTGTGTGACTACCGTGGTCGATGATAAATGAAAGTGTTAAGGATTCTACATCAATAGAATCGCTATATTTCTACCAAATACAAGACATTGATTTCCAAAAAATAAAAAATAATAACAATAATTTAAAACATGAAAATAAAGTGTTCTAAAACAAGTTTTAATGTGTGGAAATAAATCGTTGAATTAACAAAATTAAAAAATAATTAAGAATTACAAAATTTGGAAGTTATTTACCTGATTTAATGATCAGGTAAATAACTTGTGTTTATGTACCCACTTTAGTTATTTTACCTACCAGTTTGTCTAACTCCTATAACATTAATCTTTGAAAGCATAAATAAAATTAATTATGTGCGAACCAGAAAATTACATTATTTAAAATAATAACATTAATTACCTCTACCGAAACTGTTTTATAAAAATGATGGTTTAAGGAACTTTTTGTACGTAAATCTAAATTAATTCAAAATAACCGTTATAATGTAACTATATATAGATATTATTATATATATCTAACATTCGAAGATGTTTTTTAACTGCCAACATACGAATTCAACTGTACATATACTTATTAGATTCTTTAGTAGTGAAACATACGATGGAACGACAATTACCACTAATTGATATGTTCATGGTTAAAACGGGTCAGAACCAGGATACTCTTATTAATGACATTTAATTAAAAGTAGTATCATTTACCACAATGTTATTATCATGCTAACATTCACTATTTTACTCAATAGCATCCTGTTCAATAAAGTGAGGTCATTATTAAAAAAAAACCAGTAAATCGATTGAATATGACGTCTACGACTCTACGGACTAACCTAATTCTAATTTAACTTTATTAGTAAAATATTTTCTATTTTAAACCCTATTACAATTGAAATAAGGTCAGAATTAATAGTACATATAGCTCACATAGATGTCGATTTGATACTTGATTTGAATATGACAAGTGTCTAATGATAATGACAGATCGTGTTTAAAAAAAAAGAGGGTGCGTGATTCAATGACGTGTATGAAGACAAAGACATACTGATCTAATTCAGTCACTGAGTTAATTATATCTGATTTTATATGCATTTATGCATAAATTATAATTATAATATTGGAGAATAAATTATACTAGTGGGTTGGTCACGATCCCATCTGTTTCATTGATGATGTAGTCTGCGGTAGAGCACGCCTGGCTTAGTTAGGATAACAGTTTAATTATATTATTATTGCATTGTTAGTTTAAAAACGACTTCAAAGATTGTTATGCAATTAACGGTTACTAATTTTAAACAGTTTGTTTGTAAGTAAACAGTTGCAAAAAGAAAATATAAGTTGTCAACACTTTTGTTGTAATTTTCTATAGCTTGAACCATCTAATGGGTATGACTTATTAAGAATTTTAGGCGAGGGAATCAGATAAAATACTTAACAGAAGTCTAAGACACGTTAATATTATTAATGCTAAAAATAATAAAGTAAATCATATAAATAATTTACTAGTCATCGAATAACTTATTAATTACAGCTTTTCAATATACAGAAGTTAATGATACCAAAGAACCATTCGTGAACTTGTCTTTGGTAAAACGTCATTTGAGGACCATGTATTATGTTGCCAGCTGACAAAAAATAGTTTCGGTTAAAAGACTATTTTGCCAAGCAGTGTGCCAATAAAATATAGACTGTTTAAAGTAAAAGCATACAATAAAATGCCGATCTGTTACAAAGTCATAATAGAACGTCTTGGGACATAGCCAATAGTTAGCGCAATAATACATCGATATACAATACGAGTAATCTGTTGTAAGGTTATAAACAGTACTGACCCAGTAATATACAACTTGCTAGTAGCTATAAAATATATGAAAAGCATAGTAGCATCTATTATGTCGATGTCCGATATGTTTCGACATAAGATGGTGTCCATCCATTCCATTGTAGGGGTAATGAACAGGTAAGTGACAAGCCCTGGGACAAGGGATAGCAGGGCTTGTCAGTCTTAACATTAAAATTCGACCATGACGAAGTTATCAATATGGAAACGTTATTTTAGCTTTTGACGTTTCTATGTCAACAACTACGTTTTGTTTTGTGCTAAGTGAAAATAAAAAATACGGATGAAAAGTCACTGCCTTACCCAACAGTATTTTTTCTCCTTTCAATAATGTAGATAGATTCAAATCATACATGCCAAACTTAAACATAACGACAACTTCTTGTATTCTAGGAAGAAAAGAAATTGAAATGCACTTGTCTCTTTTTACAGATTAACTAACTTTTAACTACTACCCAAATGCAGTCGACTTATGTAGTAGTTCCGTTTCGTTCAGCTCTACCTTCAGATACAAGCTTTACATTTACGTAACATTCGCAAATGCGTCTTACTGCACTAGTGACGTGCTGAATCGATTATGACATCGATTCGGTGAGTTGATTGATCGATAACTTACGGCCGGACGCTTGGTGTCATTACTACTCAAGGCTTTCGATGTTTGTAAACAAACGAGTGTCAAGTTACAAGAGATTGCGAATCATCTTTTGGTTAAAGTGACGTCACCATTTTGTAACAAGCAAGGAGGACTTAGAAGAGTATTGTCGCGATACATTTAGAATAATAAGTTTTAAGATTGCAATATCTATGTAATTTACAGGTGACATGTTGGTTTTGTTATGACATGCATAAAAAAAGAAAACATTGGAGTGTTATGTTACAAAAGGACGCGAAGCGTTTGTAAAAAGTGACGTCAGAGTTTTGTAAGAACTGACACAGATTTAGAAAATTTTATTGTTAAGACACGTTTAGAATAACAATATCCAAGATTACAAAACTACTGTTATTTTGTAGCTTATCTACCAAATACAGCATTAATAATAATCACATTCGCCAAAGAATTTTGCCTTGGGCGGGGAAGGTGGCTCTTTTTTTTTCTCGCGGAGTCCCTACAGAGGCTTCGGGGAACCCCAGCGCTTCACGGAAGACATTTTGGGAAACGCTGGTTCAGCTATATACAATCCCTCCTCCCGCCGGCACCTGGCCATTTGTTCTTCAAGCCCAATCTGACCCTGAATAGATAATAGGGTAGAAATAATTACTTCGTTATATTATGAATTATTTCGTTAGAGATTAGCATTCAACCTTAGTAAAGCCTAATAAAGAACAACCTTCATGTGCATGATATAATCGAGTAATGAATGAATCTGTTATCAAGTTTTTTTCCATTAGCCTATGGGTAATTGATTTCCAATTCTTCCTGCCATTGCTCAAAACATTTCACGAAGCTGCAAAGACTCGTATGAAAACTGATTGGCAACAAGTTTATATTAAGACAACATTTCGGCCATTGGCTTTTGCTCTTCTTCGTGGATTAAAAAGTTTGACTATCTGTCCCATTTGGGAATAATCAAAATAGACTCTGTTTTGCGATTTTAAGTTGAATGTTGACTTTACCTCTAATGACTGAGTATTAAGCTTAACTACTTTTGTTAAATCTATGTTCTGATTAACGACGTCCGGTGGTAGAACCAGCATAAAAGCTCACAATATTCCAATATATTATAAATTACAACAGACATTTTAAAGGCAGTGTTTAGACACAACATCATGTTTGCTCTAACGCCATCGACCACACAACTAGGGGAAACTCCTTAATCAGCGCCGAGTTATAACATTTATTTAGTTAGAAGCAGATTTAAACATGATAATAATAATATGTACTAAATCATCATTATCCGTATAACCTTATCCCAAAAACTAGTTGGTCACAGCTAAAAATTTAACCCTTTCATCCCATTGCATCAGCATATTAGCCCCCTTTGCAGTCGTGTCTTCAGTAAACATCAAAAAACCTTTTTATAGATCATGGTTTACTTTTTTGGGACCACGTAATTTTATGGCTTTCGGAAATTGTCAAACTAAGTACTAAATTGTTTATTAACATTACATAATAGAAAATATCGAAATGTGCGTAATTGACAGGTGTTTTGAGGCTTCGACTACTTGTCATAATATTCCGGTGTCGTAACTGTTGGCGTTTCCTTTCTATTTGTTGGTACTTCAGTAACCCATCAACTCTCATCATCATCACGGAAACAGGCAGGAAGCTGAGACATCCCACGTTTTTCATTAACTACCATTTATCGAGATCCTATTGTATTGTGTATCCGTTTTTGGTCTGATAGTGATACATTACTTTTTATTAGCGTTGATAACAGTAGCGTAAGAAGAAAAGTGGTTGTTGATCTTGTGCTACTTGGGAAAGATACTGATGGGAAATGGTTCTAGGAAACGGAAACAGCTGACATGCCCATACGTAAGGTTGCGTCTGTTTGTAATTGTTTTATTACATGCGTATAGTTTAAGGTAGATGGTGTTGTTATCAACTAGAATGGACGATTCTAACCACATCACTCAAAATATGTGGGATTAAATGACTGCTAAAGAGATTTACTCATGTGAAATATTTATATAGACATCATGTTAAATAAGATATATTATTAAGATTAAGTTGTGGTTTTACATGCAAGAGCAATGTTTTCATATTGTATTGCATATATAATGGCGGCAAAATGCGGCGAAGACTGTGAAGTTATTATGTAAAAACATGCCACCAACAACGTTGAAATATGACATTGTTGTTCACGTTATTTTTAAGGGGTCAGAGCACATAAATTCTGTGTGTCGGTCGTGCTTGTGGGCGGCTGTTATCTGTTTCTTGACTTATTGCAAGATTGTAACAGACAATAGAATTTTACTATGACAATAGGCTCAAATAGATTAAATTCCGAGTTGACAATTTCAATCTGGAGCTCATTTCTTGAGTGATATCATTCTGACAGTTGCTACTTTATTGCCGTCTATATTTGGAATGTTCAGATTAACACTTTAAGTTTGTCAACTGCAAATGGATTTGTTTGTGTTTAAATTGATTACTGCTATTACATAAGAGATAAACAGTATATATATCTTCTTAAACGCTAAGTTTATGTGCATTGTAGGATAAGACGTAGAATATTATAATCTAGTTCTTAGCGTGGTGTACTACAAGGACCAATTCTTGGTCCTCTTTGGCGTTTTATTCTTTTATTACTCTTTAACCGACTTCAAAAGAAGGAGGTTTACAATTTGTCGGTTATTTTTTCGTTTTATTAAGTCCATTCATATTGTCATCATTATTTACGTTCTCATGTAACATTACGTAACGTGGATGCGGCATATTTGTTCTGCCCAGATGTAATCTACACCAAATTAAGTTGAGGTTTATTAATGTCAATTGCTATAATTCCTTAAAAGTAAGTAAAAGCGTAATTATTGTTGACCTTTATCTGCACTCAATTTGCTATTACTCGGTTTTTATTTTCTGGGTAATTAGTGTGATGGCATCTCGCAGGTTTCTTTTTAAAGGCCATTAAAGTTCGATTTTCCGAAAATTAATTCTTATCCTGCTATCTTTTGATGATGATATAATTTATCATTCTGATAGTATCATTACATAATTTGGATGCGGCATATTTGTACAGGTCAGATGAAAATCTACGTTCAATTAAAGCCAACAGTTTCTAATGTCATTTGTTTTGTCCTTTTATGTATGAGATTAGAACGTGATATTGCTTCTGCTAACGTTTTCGAGGTAAAAACACCACCCTGTCTTACCGACTCATGTGTTTCTATTTGATCGTGAGAATAAACCCTTAACTTTCTGATTCAAGAATCACTATAATCATGTTGCGTACTACTAGTTTCTTGCCAGTTTGCAATATACGCGTATGTACGTGGGTATTAACGAAAGTAAAAGCGTAAACATTGCTGACCATATTCCATTCAGTATAACAAATGGCAACCAAATTAGGTGTAAAGCAATAAAATCTTTATATCCGGTCGCGTAATAGCGAATATCGCGTTTCACAGTCTGGATATGATTCAGAGACGGCGAGACTTTACAACGTTCCGCTTTTTTATGCTTGGAATTACCAAAAATATTAGTTCATTTCATAAAGTGCATTTCGGGCTTTCTCCTTCTTGTCGCATTCAAGATGAAGCAAATATTCATCTTCTTTTGTTTAAATAAATGTTATGTCTTGTTTGTTTATTTATTTGTAATTGTGTTTACGGATGGTCCTTTTTTCGTCGGTTAGATTTGATAATATTAAAAACTAACTTATATATTATACCAGCTGACCCGACAGACGTTTTTCTGTCATAACTATGCATACATTCTCTGTAAAGCTGGGTACAGATTGGTGCAATGCAACATGTAATGTAATATTCTGCGTTACATTGCATGTTCCCTGCTGCCTTGGACGTGTGGCGCGCGCGGTACGCGCATAGACTACGAATCATTCGAGAACATCTGTTCCCGCATTTCGTTACAAACACTAGCCCTCGTCACACGTGTTCTTTTCTTTGCCTGCATCAAGGCGATATACTTACGAATCATGGAGTCTGAAGACAGCCTTCTTGCTCTGACGATTATCAGTGCTTCATTGTTAATCATTCATCAACTTTAAAAAAAACCACCCTCCACGCACCCACTTTCACCGCCATGATCGTTGCGCATGCAAACGAAACGATCGAACGTCCACGGCTGCGCCCTGCGCACACTGCGCGCCCCTTTGTGTTCGTACCAAAAACCGACAAATCTCGGATCGAGCCGCGCACGAGTTGTAACGCTCGGAGCGTGCGCGACCCAGGCGCAGTTCGTGCGCGCGAGGCGTCCACATTATGGGAATTCTGTTACATTACATGATACATTGCAGCAATATGGACGTCAAATTCTTGCATTGCATGTTGCATTACATGTTGCATTGCACCAATCTGTACCCAGCTTAACGATATTTTTAGCACGCATTATGTCAATGTTATATGAAACCCCATAAAGGTACATTCAAAAAGTTCATAATATTGTCAAAAGCGCTAAGATTATTAAAATGGCAATTAAAAAATAGGGGTTGGTGACAATATTTAGGGTTGTATGTATTTTTTAATGCCACATTATAGAAAAATAAAAACAAAAAAAATTGTCCAAAAATTTTAAAAAAATGTTAAGGGTGAACAACCTTTACCACTTAGGGGTATGAAAAATAGATAGTAGCCGATTCTCAAACCTACTGAATATGCATATAAAATTTGGTAAAAATCAGTAAAGCCGTTTCGGAGGAGTATGGTAACTAACATTGTGACAATTTTATATATAAGATCGTGTTAGTTTAGCAAGAGATTTGACCGTCAAGGCATTTCAAGAAAGTTATGACAGTCGAAAGCTAATTAAGGTGTCAATGAAAGTGTTGGATTAAACTAGGAGGTTTCATCTCGTGAGAATGCCCAACCTCTCTTCATTGTTTATCGTTCCCGTTTGTAAAAACTATCAAAGGTCATGCCCGAGTCTATGGTATATAACTAATCTATCATTTTCACTAGCTACACCAAAACATTAGTTTTTATGGATGGTAAGTAATACTACGGGACTACGGGTTCGGCCGACTTGTCGGCTAGCCTTCAGTGACTAACCAGCGCGACTGCATAAGTAGCCGACTAGGTGACGCGGCCGAACTTTAGATTCGGTGAAATTCAAAATCATAATTTTGAGCTACCTATTTATTGACATAGTATTATTTTATTTATTTTATTTTATTTTATTTAATAAGCACACCAACTGTATAATTACACAGAGCCATACAAACTATTATAATAATGTACAGGTAAATCATATAGTAATTACACAAATCACAGGCATTACATTCAAACAATTTCTATTTAGGAGACTACAAAAATAGAAATATTAAAATTAATTAGATAATAAATCTTTCTTAATTCTTAATTCTTTATTGTACAAAAAATAAAAGATACACAATACAAAAACATTTGGTACAATTTTAAATCAATGTACAAAGGCGAGCTTAACCACTAAAATGGGTTTTCTGCCAGCAAACCTTAAAGTGATAGAGGAAAGAGATACTGGAGGGTAATGGAAAATGTACAATAAGGTGAAAAATTATAAAGAAGAAAATAAACTACCTATGACTACATACATATATGCCTATTCTAAACGGAGTGTATACTATTTGTATACAATAATACACACCTACATAGACGGTACATACTATTAAATAAAATAACATACATAAATATTTAATACAATAAACCTAATATATATATATATATATATATATATATATATATATATATAATATAGATAAATACATAAACATACATATAATATTACAATTGAGAGTGAAAGTGCTCTTTTATTCTTCTTTTGAAGACGTCTAATGAAGGACTATCTTTAATAGAGTGAGGCAGGCGATTCCACAATCGAACAGCGTTTATGGTAAAAGAACCATCGTAACAACTGGAAAAGTGAAGAGGAGTGCGAAGTAAAAGAGAAGAAGAAGATCGTCCAGGTTTATCACGAGGAACCAAGTACTCAAAGCGTTCACGCAGGTATGGAGGTGCATGGCTATCACGGCGCAGACGAACAGGTAGCTTCTTCGTAATCTTAATTTTATTATTAAATTAATTATATTATTTGATATTTATTATTAAAATTTTATCCCAGTAAAGTCAGTGATATAAATGTAGATTCATACTTACAACAGGTACGTTTTCTATTAGTATTATTAAAACCATATCACCTTGTAAACTCTCTAAGGAGTTGCGTGACTAGATAATGCCCGTGATCGCTGTAATAGTGAAGTATGTGTTTAGAATATGCATTAAGTATTACGCTGCACTAGTACGTGAAGAATGTATTAGATTGCTATTAGATGTTGTTGGCACATCGAGACTAGATCTAAAGATTAACGCAAAATATATAAATGACATAAATCGTTATTGCCATCTTTGCAGCATTTGTATTCATTTAGAGTTTATAATATTGCATATCTCATCTCAACATTTATCTCATTATAAGTAGTAAAGGAATCCTTCCATACCAATTTTAGCGTACCTCTTAAATCACCCATCATCCTGTTTTAAACATAATTTTCTACTATAGGGCCAGTTTCTGAGGTCCCGTATAGATCGTATCCGACCCATAAAATAAAACATGACTAAAAGTAAAAGTGAAACCAGTAACACTTGCAAGAAGAACGCAGTTGTCACTTTCATTTATGTGTACTATATGCTTATCCTGCCAATAAGTTTTATCTAAAACCTGTGAAATTGGGGATGAATCTTATAAAATCTTGTTTAATGATTACAATAATGTGAAATATTACAAATCGATTATGCCCGTTTTCAGAAGGCATTGATCAAAAATGTCGTGTTTGATACTAGAGACCAGTTCAAGATGATTATTCCTCGACCCTTGACGAATATCTTCAGAAAACAATCATCCCTATTTTTTTTAATTTCACTATAAGAAGAATTTCAACATCATTTACACGTAAAAATATTCGAAAAACTGATAAACATACGAAATTCATTGGATCAGTGGGTGAGAACCGAGAGCAGCGTCCGTTGACATTACGAAATATGGAAATTGATAGGATGATATAACGAACAATATACTCTTATACAGCCATGTGGGCCAGTGAGGTTCTCCAGTGACCTGGTGACCGTCGCCTGTGAGGTCTAAAAGAATTTCTTATTGGTTAATAAGTGACACTTGTATTGATTATAAGAGAACGATGACAGAGACTTAATGAACCATTCAATGGTGAAGGATATTGTTGACTGTTTTTGGCATTGATGAGAAAGTGATCTTGTGTAATGACTTAATGAGATTCCTTTGAGTAATCAGTTTTTAATTTGACGTACTTTTTATACCTGAGGACTTCATTATTGTATTGCAATAGCTGACATTTATGATGTTTTCAGACTTAATCTAAATTGGTTATTACGCAACAATTTTTAGGTGCGAATACTCAGGTGCATTTTAAGCCTGTTACATTCTATGCTAGTTAACAAAAGGTAAATGACGATATCGATTTTTTAAAAGCATGTTATATCATATTTCGAGTACTTGTAATCGTAAACCACCTGATAAACATCAGATAATTTTATCTACTGCTTTGTCAACGGGTTGTTAAGAGAGTCGTAACATGGATGATAAAAGAGCTATTACTTTAAAATTATAAGAATCATAAAGTTTGCGCAATGTTTTAAGAATTTTGCAGTTCCGGTAATAATAAAAACTCGAGGAGCAAAGTCTTTTGCAATAAAACACAATTCCGAAGTATGAATGCATTTCATTATAGGTATATGAATTCTTAATCAAATCAAATCAATCATTTATTTTGCGAAATATGGGTACAAGGGATGTTAGAATATTATTACATTTGGTATCACCATAATCAGCTACATAGCATGCAAAATTTTATGTTAACAATAATAACATTTCATGCAATGTCAAAAGGATAAATTAGAATAATCATATTATTATATTTATGTAATATGTCACAAATTAGTAAGTCATGTTGAAATTTAAAAGTAAATTACAGATTAGACAATGATTTGTCGGACAGATATTCTTGGACAGAGTAGTACCCTTTAGATAAAAATAATGCTTTTACTTTACTCTTAAATATATATAAAGTGCAGGTTTCCAGAATTGAATTTGGAAGTTTATTGTATATTCGTGGAATCATGAAAAATATACTATTGTTAAGTAGTGCAGTTCTGTTCGATGGAAACCTTATAATATTAATATCTTGCACTTCGATTTACAAAACATTTTTTATTAGAAATCGTGGGGTTAAATGCATTTAATTTAAACATAGATGCATAATAAAATTTGAGACGGGATATACTTTAAGAATGGAATGATAGAGAAAGCCTGAAAGCTGAAAGAGTATAGTTTATGATCAAAGTCATGTAACTAAAAAAGTGATCATTTAAATATCGATGGATTGGCAGAAAGAGGTAGACTGAAGAAAATATGGATGGATCACGTGATCAAAATATTAGAGAAGGTTGACAACGGAGAAAGCAGGAAAAATACATTTTGCACCAGTGACCAAAATATCCAGTCTAATCTATTCACTAAAGTTTCGTAAATATAACAATACCATAGTGTATATCGTATGGCACGACTAATGGTCATTCTAGTACATTACATTACAAGGTTTGTCGCCACATTGTGCCTTGAATACATTACTCAGGGTTGATTATATCACTTGTTATACAATACGGAGCTTTCTCTGTCGCATCTCTTTGTGTAGTGTTATGTATGTGTTTGTTTGTTTGTGGTTTGTTTGCGCAGGTAATTAGCTATAGGAAATTCAAACATGGATTGGAATGGCGCTGTCAGTGAGGTTATTGCTCGACAGTAAGCAACGTTAAATAATTTATTAGCTTTTGAATAGCTTTTTATCATATTTTACCATATCCATATTTCACCTGTTATGTTTAGGTCTCCTGTAATAGGGTGTGAATTTTAAAGCCTGAATGGGTTGAACGCATGAGTGTATTTAAAAAAAACAAGAAAACCGTTTGAACTTCAAATTGATTATTTTTATAGCATCGCTATGCTTAGCAAATTATACTTAGAAATAGTTGAAAAAGATATGGGACCGGTAGGATTTGAATCATGCCGGTAATTCATATCCTGTCCAATCCAATTCAAATCCTGCCGGTCCCATATCTTTTTCAACTGTTTCTTAGTACAAACCGTTTGATAACGACTAATTAAAAAAATTCTAAAGTTCATTGCCTAACTTAAATTCTTTTTAGTTAACGCTTTTCGGGTCGGCTTTGTGTAATAGCATTCGAAAGTTCTACAATAGCAAATAAAAACGTTTACTAAACTGGCTGATATAACTGTTTATTACGTTTTATGAACCCTCAAGCAATATAGAAATGAATAGGCTGTAAAGGCCACAGGGGCTAAGGGTCATCACAAACATTTGGCAAATCATTGGTTACTTCCGGTCAGAGGTCGTCAACGTAATGGCTAAGGCTTTCAAGTGATGATTAATTGGTGGTATTATATATTTATAACAGCGGTATTTCATATATCTGTTTTATGATGAATAAAATGATAATGATGCCCGCAGGTATAATAGTTTAATATTGTTCACCTTTTAGTCGTTAAAAATTATACGTGCATTATCTCGATTAACTAGCTAACACAACTTTTAAAAAGGTATGTAACTAAATGTAATATATTTATCATTTTAAGTTGATAGACCTAGGTGTCCCCATGAAAAACTATAGAGCTTGGTATAGCATATATAATGTTGATCTAGACAGATAAATGACATCGAAATGTTAAAGCAGTCCGCACTGACTGACTCATAACATGATTGAGTATAAACATTTTTGTAAGAAAATTCCTGCATTGATCAATGAAGTTTGGGATTTTGCGATGAAAATTGCTCGATATATCGTATTTTACCTTACAAAATAACATTGAGTGTCTTAAAATTATTTTCTGAATCACTGAAAAGCTGTGTTGTATACCCACTATACAAAACCGTTTATAGAAATCCACCTGGCTTTTGTGCTGTGATGTGAAGCTGTTTAACGCTGACGCAAATACGTACCTGAAAAAAATAAAATAATTATTAATATAAGCGTTCGTTATTTATCAGGTAAGTTTTACTTAACATTGGGGCTAATAAAAATATCAAATTATAAGGCTGACCGTTTAACTGAGTCCTCGCCTGCGCGGTACAGGGGCGCGGGGGTATTTCGACAAAGGGGACTGAGACAGGTGCGAGCGGTGGGGGTACTTAACAGGAGATGAAATGCACCAAGATATTTCACTCAGTCCCCTTTGTCGTCATACCCCCGCGCCCCTGTTCGTGCAGGCGAGGACTCACTTAAACGGTCAGCCTATAGTTATTTGTACTCATCATTCAGTACTAGTATAAATTTAATGGCACCCGTAATAACAAACTTTGACAGGATTACACTCTACAGTGGCACCACCTCGTGAGACAAAAAACGATACCCCATGATTACATTGGAGTTGGTTTCTAGGCTAACGAGTTTAGCTGATTGTCTGTACTTTACGTAGAGCGACTGCCACCAGACCTCAACCCGATACGAAACAAACACAAGTTATTTGTAGTGTGCTAATTAGATCAATAAAGTTAGTTTACATTTTAATTGGTATATATAATTGTAGCATCTACTGGGTCATAAACGAGTCATGCCGACCAATGATTCATTAATCGTCCAAGGGCGTCGCTAAGAAGAGCCAGGTAGGGTAGCTGCCCTTCTAAAAAAGCTGCCAATGATAAAGTACGGTGGATGGAGATATCTAAGAAAGTGTTCCGCAAAGTGTTTGCCGTGGTCATCAAAAGGTATGTCGCAGAAAAACAAGAGAAATAACGAAATAGAGAATACGTATATTGTTTGGCACATGATAGTGCTTAAATAAGCTATTCAAAAAAATCGGCGCCTCTGGCGCACACCAACACTTGATAGCAGAGGCGCTCAACTGCCACTTCTTAGTGTTTAAAGAAACTGTTTCAAAAAGTTTGCGTCTACGGCGCTCTCTGACACTTGACATCAAAAGCGGTGGAAAAGAAGTGGAATCTGAGCGCCTTTACTGTCACGAGCCAAAGACCACTATGGTCTCTGGCTCAAGCATGACAATTCGTGCCAAAAAAAATGGCAACGCTGGGCTCGAAAAGTTTTATGTGTTCTCGACTTAACCCATACTTCATACTCGTTCTACATAATCGTTCATAAAAGTCTAACCTAACTGTACAGGTCTTCGTTACAGTTAGTTTAAGATTAATAGTATAAGAAAATAAATTTCTATCTTATAGTTACTATTTATCTCAATACATAGGCAAAAACACAGTAAGTAATTTTATTGCTATTAATCAGAACTCATTCCATTGTTTTATATTATTTGTTTAAAATATCAAATACGTTTTACCCACAATAAAGATAAAAAAGTTATTTTTGTGACTAGGAAGATCTTTGATGAATGTAGAATTCTTATTTTTTATACCATCCATTAAAGAACTAAAATATGATAAAAATCTATTATTTTTTATCATTCTCCCAAAAAAATTATGACTGTTTAATTCATAATGTCTAAACAAAAACCTCGTAGCCAAAATTATTTTTAAGGATATAACGTATCAAGCCATAAAGAGTTTTTTTTTTAACTTTTGGTTGAATTTGTGTATAAAAAAACTACACAGAGCAAGATTCAGCCCCAGTTTCAGCCAGTTTTCAGCTAAAACAAAGTTTATGTACGTATAAATCTTATTGTTTCTACAGCCAACAAGTCGCACAACCATAAATTATCAGAGCCCCTAACCAGGTTCCTGTACACGCATAATTAAACATAATAAGTAGTCGACTATTGCTATAATTGCAATAATGAGTTAAATGGACTATAATTGCAACGTTTAGTCACAGCTTCGAGCGTTGTCGTGGTGACTTCTTGATATATCACCTCAGAGAATATCATAATTCTATATTTTATGGCTATTTTATTGGTGAAGTTGTGAGAAATAAGCGTGTAATTTAATTATAATATTATGTGACTTAACGTGATCGATTGATTAAATTAGTCGCGACATCATCGAATGGAAATAGTTTTAAAGATATCAAGATTAGAATATAAGTGTCACAGAGAATCTTGTTTAATGAAGTAAGACACAATAATGACCGTACTCTGAAAAGTGGGTCAAAGTTAAGTCGGATTTCATCACCAAGGGAAAACAGGTACTATTTAATAAAAGCTCCTTAACATACCGGTGAAAACCAAAGCATAGATTTCAAAACAACATGAAAATACTACCCGTTTACTTCAAGATGGCAAATTCTGCCAAACTGAATCTTCTCCTCACCTCATCTCCCCACCACCACCTAAAATCTGACTTAGCCATCGACACGACGAAGAAAAAGACTTTCCCCCTTCCCCTCACTTCCTAAGCCCCCAACATGTCAAAAATGACACGGTCAAAACAGTCTAAAGAAGTTTATAAGAAGGGAAGTATTGGCCAAAACGTAGTGAACGCGTAGTAGATATGATGCTTTGACCAAGAACATTTCAGAAGCTTAGCACGAAGCTACAGGGCGTGTTCTTCGTACTACAATATAATTACCAAGTCATAAACCAAGCCTCTGTTCGTAACATAATAACATTCCATTTCACGTCGCTTTAATGCCTCGATGTTTCCACCTACTTATTATGTAACTTAACTCGAACTTGAATAACAAAGTAGGTCTATGACATCTTGTTACGACGATTCCGATCATTCATCCAATTCTAGTTCGTATCACTAAATACAAGAATCCTATTTTGTAAATAATCTTGGCCTTTTATGTAGGCAAATATCTGGGTCTTCGCGCGGCCATCGAGTACTACAAGTGTAAAGTAGTAATTGTAGTATTTTTAGAAACTGAAGGCTCAGAAATATTTATATTAAAGATGATTAAAACATTAATTTAAACCAATAAATATTTTTTTATAATTCGGTACTTTAATGCCTCGATGGTCTCGTGGTTAGCATATGCGCCTCTCACAGCGAAGAGAGCGAGCAATTTTTATGTAAATACCCTTATCGCTGCAAAATTAACTGCATCAACATTTGATGAGAATGTAGTTTAGTTTGCACAATTTTTCTATTTTTCAATTCTTTTGAGAATTTTAATATGAAACTAAAATCATTAATGCTTTTTTTTCCATATAATGATTTACCTCAATTATTAAAATTATTCAGTCCTCCTCATTCCTTAGACAGATGAAGTATCTTTACAATAGCTAAGACGTATCAACTTTACAATCGTGACATTTGAGACAATGAACAGCGATCCTTGCATCTATTAGACTAAAATATAACTCATAATTGTGTAAAACAGACAAAAAAATACAATGGATATCATTGGCCTTGACGAATTATGATAGTATCTTAATTAGAGGTTGTTTAGTGGTTGAGCAGGAACCGTGTTACCAATTCATTATGATAATTACTTGCATGTAACGTTCTGATTTCTTCACTAGTGGTACAAAGTGTTGTTCAAATGACGAATGTGACGATATTCCGCAGTCTTTGTCGGTTGAAGACCTTGCGATTTGGCCGGTAGATTTCAGTTTTTATTTACATAAATCTTTATAGAAATTTGTAGTTTAGTAAATCTATACATTTCTAAATGTAAATGAACAGAGAAAGTTGGTTTTTGGATATGATGTAGAAGAAGCTTAAAAAAGCAAAGTAAACTGTCAAACAAGGATTTTCACAAACTCTTGCCACCATTTTGGAAAATAGTTTTCAACTTTAGGTCTGTAAATATGCTACTTACATTTTCTGACGAAAATAAGACGTACATTTTGCAAACATATTAAAGAAGCATTATTCCCTTTTTCGTAAGAAATGATCTTGGTTAGTTATTGATAGTTTAAATATACTAGTACATACTACATTATACGATGCATAACTAGCTATGACTTGACGTTAAACAAAACATTTCATTTAAGGGTGCAAGCAAGTTAACCTGTCGGCTCGTGACCACAAATTATGTAAGTCATTTCGAAATGTCGAACATAGGTATTTATTTACTTCTATAATAATTACGCGATTTAGACACGTTGTAATTTTTTTGAAAATGTTCCCAATTAGCGAAAGTTTAAAAAACATAAGTTAACCTATCAAGATAACCTTAAGAGTCAGAAAGAATTAAGGTCGATTCTAACTAATCCTATAAACTCTTGACATACACCCTTTAGTGATTAATGGCAATATGCTAAACATAGTAATTTGTATATGTCTTAGAACAGAGTCATATTTTTGTCACTCAAGTGTCATTCAGTTTTGATAGTTTACCATATAAAAATGTTTGTTATGTTTTCAGCCGCGTTTGAGTGTCAAAAATCAATAGTAAGTAATGTAAAAATTAACTCAGATTTTAGAAGACGACATGGAATAAAAAATATTTATACACTGTCGCAATATACTAATTTAAGACTCCTTAGAACAGGCTGTGGTATGACCTCATAAGAATTGTTCATTTCGAGGGTGCTGGTAAGAATCGGTTAACTTATTGACCTCAGAGTCAAGATTTAAGGCCGCGCCTCACTTGAACTAATTCCTGAGAGTCTTGACACACGGACAAGAAGATTGGACAGCATTTTATTGGAGCGCTACCCATTTTGACGGAAATAGCAAGGTTGATACTTTCGAAAATGACCCAATTTAAGTTCCAAAGGTTGTTTATTTTTAAATTTCTTTAGTTTCACTTTTTAACGAGGACAAAAGCATATTATTTTTATACCTGACAGTAGCAAATAAAATAGAAGAGTTGAGATTAAATGAACCAGAATCACACCTGAATATTACTAAATTCTACTTTAGTTTTTTGTAAATCTAATATTTGTATACAGGATAACAAAATTTGAGCTACTTTTCAGTTGCTGGTACATTTTGTCAGGTGAAACCGCATTTGTATTCCATAAATGGAATCACACGACATTTGAACTTCTGTCAATCAAATATTGCCCTTATGGAGATATGGATCATTTCAAAACCAACAGTTTCCTTTACAGAATCACGCCACGGGAAAGAAGAATTGCACTTACATCACCACCGAGAATTCAAAGAATGCATTATCAAATTTAATCTATAATATATATAGGAGGTCAAGTTTATTAGAATTAAGTACCTTCCAAGTATTCATTGGACATTGAAATTAATGTTTTCCATACCATATAATGCACATTGATGTAGGTACTCCAAGCCCCCAAGGATTCCTCACCACCCACTGCTGTACCTACATAAATCATTATCTAGTACCGTCATCTTCATTGTATGGGAATGTCAATCAGATTCGAAACAATGGAGGTTATTATGAGGAATATCTACTCATACATCGGAAGTGCATGTTAATTAGATGAATTTTAATTGGCCACTGCCTTTGGTCTACAGCTGCTTATTGTTAGAAAAAAAACAGTCAATTTTACTGTCAGATACATAGTTTTCATAACCTCTATGAAATACTAGTAAATATATAATAAGGAGTTTACGTGAATACTACAAGTGAATACAGCACAACAATTGATGACAATAGAACAAGCCAAAAGTCAGAGCCGTTTGTTGTGGAATGTGAGAGGTTAAATTAATATTTTATTAAATGATCACTAGGTCAGCCTAGCCAACCATGAAACGTAGTTCCGATCTTTCGAAACGATGTATTATTATGTTAAAATAAATACTTTTCAAATAAAATGTTTGATGTAATTTCCGTCTGTCACGTTTGGGTGCGTTTAAAATTAAAAATAAAATATATATTAAATATTATTTTGTTAAATGCTCATAAACTAATTATTATTATCTATTAAAAATTACGGACCGAAACCAAAAAGTGTCAAAATTATGCAATATTTCTGCATAAAAAAAGGTTTATTTTATATTTTTTTTGTAAGTTTTAAGACAATTCTCACCAGAATATTTATTCTTGAATGTTATTGAGGAGGTTATGAAGTGATTTTTTTAATTTAATTCTAAATCTCCACGATTTTTGCCAGCCAATGTGTTAAAAAACATTTGGCTGGCAAAAATCGTGGAGAGAATATTCTGACCCGTTGTAATCGGGTTGAAAATGTTTAACCAACCATAATGATATCTGTATACCTATTAATTATCGTCGGTTATACATTTTCAACCCGTTGAAATCAGAATAGGAATATTCTCTTCACGATGTTTTGCTTCTCAAATGCAACGATTTCAAAGTTGACCGTCTGCTGCAGCATATTTACAATTAAGTTATTCTATTAACTTCAGTTCACAGCGTTTAAGTACCATTGTTAAAGCGATGCTTTAAGAAATCCACAAGGCTGTTGCTTAGCAACGCTGTTTTTTTCGAAACAGTAGGTCACAGTTTACAACACGACACGGTTTGATGGTTCGACAGTAATGATGTTTGTTCTGATAAGTTCGATGCTCAATTTAGATATAGAGCACCTTGTTCGTTTTTTTGTTTTTGCGCAAAAACGCGTTGAGGAATTTCAAGTATTTTTCTTGCGTATGCGTGGACACACTGTGTGTGGACGAAAAACGGCTTATGGGAAAATTACAATAAATAAATTAATAAATATTTGTTTGATATTAAGCGACGGCGCTTATGTGCAGTTTTATATATAAAACGCATAGCTTTTGGCATTATAACAAGACAAGTGTTTCTTTCTTGTTTCATTCTTACGCATACATAAGGACACTGTATGTTGCATGTATAGACAATTTATTATAATATATTGAGTTCAAAACACAGAGTATTTTAATGGTCAAATGTCAATAATATAATAACTCAAAATGTCAAGTGAAATTCAATATAATATTGGTGATATCAAATTCAATTACTTTGCGAGTAAATTATAGCATATTGAATGTGATTTTATTGCTTATTTTGACTGCAACGATGTTGTTAAGAATCTGAATTGTGAAAATCAGTTAAAGAGTATCTTGTTAATGTTTTTGTCACTGACAAAAACCCGCCGATATATTTCAAGTGTTTTTTTTCTATTTGCCGTCGCTGTCAATTAATGTATTAAATATTATCATCTTCTATAAATTGCATTTAAAAATCTACCAGTTGACAAAATATTCGTATTGATCGTTCGACTAAATACGTTCATATTCATGTTATTTGACCAGGCACACAAAAGATAATAGCAAGGCGTTCTAGGGGTTAATAGAGATGAGAGACATGGTGAATGATGATATGATAATGAGACTGATATGCGACAGGACTAAACTAGACTTGGATACGACATGACTTTAAACATGGTATTGAGACATGGACCTAAAAAAACAAAAATAAAGGATGACAACAAAAAACGCATTTTTATCAAATACTTGTACTTAATATTAGACAAGTATCTGATAAAAATGCGTCATCTCTGTACAGTATTGTGTTGATCTTAATTCAAACTTACTGTATGTGACTAAGTGACTTATCACTCATCGCATAAGTGGAGCTAAAACCAAGTAAGGTTCGTCTAGCTAAGGTATATATATACCTATGACGCTGGAACAAAAGAGTTGAGAAATTTTGAGTCTAGCAGCATACGAATCCATAGCTGAATTGGCAAAGCACTTGGGGCGTATACCCAGGGGGTGCAGGTTCGAGTCCTGCTGGATTCTTAAATTTTCAACTTTAATATTATATAAAATACAAAAAGGCTAAAATTTGCTTTAAAATGTCACAAAAAACGAAACGTTTAAAATGCGTTTCCAACTTTTGTAGTTTAAATCAAGGCTAATCAACTGCTTAAATGAGGTGTTAACACCGAACCTTACTTTGCAAGTTTTTATGTAAGTGCTAAAATGGTGATAATGCAATAAAGATTATTACCGGAAACTTATTGTACCTTAAACATAGTCTTTTATCTTTTAACATAATTCCGTTATATTCTAATGAAGTTATGATAACGGATGTGCCGAGTGTGCCGACTACATAATAAGATAGAGGTGCTACCTCCTTTTTAAGTCAGCAAGTAGTATTGGTTTAAAAACACGAGTATGATATTGATGTCAACATTGTTTTTGTACAAACAATATAATGGTCAGTGGGTTGAACTTGATATTGATTTTAAAAAAAGTATGTTAATGGCATTTCAATAGTTTTTATTATATTATACTTATAATGAATGCTATAACTTTTTAGTACAAAGACAAACTGAAACTAATATAATATTATCTACTCTTGACAAAATAATATTGTGTATATTTTTTTAATTTGTTGCACAGTTCAATTTAGAAATTTAGATCATAAATAATCATAACGAACAATTCAGACAAGGCTCACAAAATATTTTAGGCCGTCTCGAGAACACATGAAGTATTGTGGTATTTTAACTTCTTATTTCTAAAATCAATTTAAATTTCACGAATATAAAAGTGGATACAAAATATTTCAATCATCGTATTAAATGAAGTATATTCAATTGGCTACTAAATAAAATTAATTGGCTTTCAACTCTTTAGAGAAGTTTAAGTGTTGGTCATAAATTAGATTAACTTTGGAATGGTTAGCAATAATATTTTGCGTAAGGCAATACTGATATTTATTACTTTCACAGAGAGTTACAACAGTCAAGTTATTGCAGAAAAATAAGTTCAAAGGGCCTACCTACAATGTGGCGTCATAGTATTGCCATAATAATAAAATAGGGAAAAATAGAACTACAAAGTTGTACCAAAGGGTTTTGGTTCTGTATCTTTAGAATAACTAGAAATTACTAACATTAAAAAAAGGTATTCAAAACCGCATCGATGGTCTAGTGGTTAGCGTATGCGCTTTCATCGCGAGGTCTCGGGTTCGATTCTCGGGTCAGGCAAAGTGTTATTTGCTACTATTGTGTTGTAATTGTACCCGGTGGATGGCGATAGGGTCACCCCCTATCTCACGAGACCTAAACATAATAGGGGAAGTGTGGGTGTTGTACACGTCTGCCACACCCTTCTGGATAATATAGGTCTGATATAATGTTTTGTATGTTATTGAAATAAGGCAATTAATCTATATCCTGAAAAACTAGGTATAATATGCATGATTTACACATTCGCCAATATCCTAAACAATATCAGTGATAAAATACGATCAATAAGGCCACATGAACTCAATTTGGGGTGCATGAAAGGAGCGTCCCCGAGTGACGTACACAACAATTCCCTACGTTCCGGCGCACTCTGGGCAATTCGCGAGTTCTCCAAAGTGAATGAGTGCACGGTTGGCGTGGTGGTGGAAGCGGTCGCCTCGCGGCTTTTAACTGCGCCGGTGTTGTGGGTTCGATACCCACATGGGACAAGTCTTTGTGTGATTCGCACAGATTTGTTCTGGCTCTGGGTGTGCTCTGTGTATGTGAAATGTATGTTTGTGAAAAAAAAAAAAAATTGGCTAATCCTTTCACCACGATGGCAAGTCAAAATAAAATTTAATTCAGCTATCGACACGACGAAGAATAAGAAGAAGAACTCAATTTATATTTTTCTTGACATCAAAAGGTAAATACATTTTGATGGATTTTGTTATCTAACACAAAGATGACACCTAAATAGTTCAGTATTATTACTTAAGCCTATGAGAAAACATTTTATAGGTCTTGCAATTCTCATTCTAATATTAAATTACCTTGTGAACGATTGTAAGTTTAAATTAAGTTTTGATTATAAAACCATAACAATGGGCTAAGTTCAGGTAAAGTTCACATCTCTCAAGGATTTTATTTGAAAGACGGACGTGAAGCATGGGCGTCGAGGCGCAGATATGAATCAATATTTGGCAATATCTTTATTTGTAAGGAAGTTCAGAAATGAGGAATAAAACTGTAATAACGAAATGATTCAGCTTGGATTAACTGTTAGTTTATACTAACACAAAGTTTGCAAAAGATAATAATTGTACTTCACCAAGATCAAAATATACAAGAATAATGGAGCTTTTGGAACAGCAGCGATAGCCGAGCGGGAGATCGTAGGACTGCGAAGTCAAAGGTCTCGGGTTAAAACCCACGGAACACACCTTTGTCAAGAAATCGTTAAGATTCGTCTTTACGAAGATAATATGAGTGTTTATCTTATAAATGATTGCTCGTTAGCGGTAAAGAAAAAACATCCTAAGGAAACCTGCATGCCTGAGAGTGCCTCAAAAGTACTCGAGGTCGTGTAAAGTCTACCAAGCCGCACAGGCCAGCGTGGTGAGAGAAAAGAGAGAGTTAGACCATAGGTCTAGCTCTTCTCATCATGAAAAGAGCCTAGCCCGTGCCTAGCAGTGGGACATGTATTAGATACAGGTCTGCTATTATTAATAGAACTTTTAAATTTAGCTTTACGCTATAAATCAAATACTTAAAATAATATAAAGAAGATAAACTTCAATATTTGTGAGAATGTCACACTAGAATTGTTTAATACCTTCTCAAGAATACCAATAATACCATGTTTATTTAAAATCAACTATACATTCCAAACAATAATAAAACGGTGATCCGTAAATATAAGCTAATATGTACAATATTTACGCAACAATTTAACAACACAGTAAGTTATAATTATGGGAATTTAGCCAACAAATTGATAGAACAAAGCTTCAAAGGCATGGTGCAGATATTCTGTAGTTATCGACCGTAGAGCTTGCATAGGTCGTGCGTGTTTGAATGTCGCGGGGATCACGCGCGGCCCACTGCATTTATGTAAAACATTATAAATATCGTGGATTGTGGATTATTTTCTTTTAACTAGTCTGCAGTCGCCTCGTAGGTCTAGCGGTATAATTTGTTTATCGCTCACCGTGAACACCGGGTCGTGCAAAATGTTACTTGGGATAGCAGCACGAAGTTAGTATAGTCCCGGTGGAAGGTATTAAGCTCACCCCATGGGACCTAAAACATAACGGGTAAAGTGTGGATGTTTTTCACGTCAGCCACACCCTTCTGAGTTATATAGGCGTGATGTTATGTTTCAAAACTTTTTTTAATCATAAGAAAACAGTAGTAACAACTGTCATAAAAGAGATCTAATATATGAAAGTACATTGTACATATTTACTTAGATGCAGAGCAAGTGTTTCATATTTAATTTTGTTTTCCTTATATAAGCAAGTTAGTTTGTATTTTATATAATAATAAAGTTGAAAAATTAGAATCCAGCAGGACTTAAACCTGCACCCCCTGCGTATACGCCCCAAATACGCCCCAAGTGCTTAGGGCGTATACCCAGGGGGTGCAGGTTTGAGTCCTGCTGGATTCCTTATTTTTCAACTTTAATATTATATAAAATACAAAAAGGCATAGCAAAGCTAAAATTTGCTTTAAAATATTACAAGCTATTTTTATACCGCCTTGTGCCATTCAAATATGCATTGTAGAATATTATTTTTGTGGCGTATAAATTATCTTGTAACTACAGAGTGACAGATTGCAACAGGGACATTGCTAAAAGTGTCGTTATTTGAAAATGTCACTGCGTAAGTAGTGCAGTAGACAGATAATAATTCATAGTAGAAAGTTATTTGGAACTTGTTTTAGTAATAGTTAGTAATAAATAAATATAAAATATAAATATAAATATTTCACAACTCACACACAACGCCATCTAGTCCCAAACTAAGCAGAGCTTGTATTATGGGTACTAGAATAACTGATACTAATACATATATACTTTTCTTTTGTAAATACATACATATTATACATAGAAACACCCAGACTAAGACAAACCCCCATGTTCATGCACACAAAGATTTGTCTTAAGTGGAAATCGAACCCACGATCTCGGCGTCGCAGGCAGGTACACTACCCACTCCGCCATCTGGTCGTCAGTAATATTTTGAGGATTCGGGTAATATCGCATAACACATTTCAAAATATCTGCTCGAATTGATATCATTACATTTAATCTACACGGTTTTAATAGAGCACGGTTGGTGCATTTGTTAAAGCGGTCGCCGCACAGCTTTTAACTGCGCTGGTGCTGTAGGTTCGATCCCCACACATCTATCCATCTTTGTGTGATCCACAAAGATTTGTTCTGACTCTGGGTGTGCTTTTTTTGGGGTGTTCAAAAAAAAGCACACTGTGACACAGGAGTTATTCCTAGTGGGGCCGTCATTTGAAAAAAAGAACTATTACTTAAATATGAAAACGACTTAAATACCTAAAAGTGTAAAACCACATGAGTTGTTTAGAATCCAAGATTTAATATCTATATTCTAAAGTATTTATCACAAATAGAATGGATGTTAGTAATTATAATTAATTATAGATATAAATATGCATGGTGGGAAAACATTTATAATTGTTATTTTTATTATCATTATGTGAGTAATTAGCCAATTAAAATTGACATGGCTCGTACTTTGTTCGTAATAAAAGATGAAAAATTAAATAAATACTAATCAAAATGCTAAATTATTCTAACGTATCCTTTGGTCCGTTAATTTTGCGAATAGTTAAAATTACCTACATTATTTTGAATTTTAGTTATTTTTCTGAATAATATAAAGGAGAATGAGTACAATGACGAGTAGGAGAAAAAAATAAAAATATACTTGTTGTCTATTATTTTGTAACTTAAATTAGGTATACGTACAATTTATATATCGCAAAATTTGCCTTACAAATCTGTCTACCGATTTGAGAAAGAGGATATAATTGAGTTAGCAAATAATGTATAGTGATTTATACCTTGTTTTGTTAGATGACAAAATTCATTACGACGCGGCATAAACATTTTAAATATAATATATGGTTGGCTAGCAATAACATGACTAGTAAATAACCAAACAGAACGTTATCAGATAGCTAAGCGAATAAATAGTATGGTTTAAACATAATTTATATCTTCTTTGTACTACGAAAACGAGGTCCTTGAACTATCGGACAAAATGTCTAGTATGCTTAATGTCAAGCACTTGCCACTTCGGGACCTCTGTTTATTTAGATAAATTGTATTCCGAGGGTCGAACAATGTAACTGTGTACTCGAACCTGCCTACATTATACGAGAAAAGTTGTTGCATATAAATTAATTCAATTCGCCATCCATAATCGTAATCGTATTCGCCACCCACATAATACCTACAGATCATTACACCAATCGAATGACCGAAGAGTCGACGTCATTCAATTTTTCAATCTTCCAAGTCTTTTCCTAATTTGATTGGGGTTGGCTTCTAGTACCTATAATATCTGAATATCAGTATTATACGTGGAGTGACTGCCATCAGATCCTCACAGCCCAATACGAGGTAAAACGATACGCATTGTTAGACGAGATGTCAGACTTTCTGACCTCTTGGCCCGTTCTTCTTCGTCGTGTCGATGGTTGAGTCAAATTTTATTTTGACTTGCCTTCGTGGTGAAAGGATTAGCCAATTCGCTTTGAAGAACTCGTGAATTGCCCAGGGTGCGTCGGACGTAGGGAGTCGTTGTGTACGTCACTCGAGGAGGCTCCTTTCATGCATCCCTCTTGGCCCGTAACACCATAGATCGTTTTGTTGAGTTGGTCACATATCTAAGGTGGTTAAAATTGCTTAACTTGCTTCGACTTAGCTACGAGCTCTTCCGTAATTCGACTTTTAGCGAAGAAAACTGTCAACCAATCGATCGACAGATAAATCGACGTCTATTAATTTCGGTGTACGACCTACGACCCACACCAAATAACAAACTTCAGCACAAACATAGATTGTATCCATATATTTTTATTTGTCTCCAAAAATATCGATAATTTGTTTTAATAAAATTTCGATCAATAAAATGTGAATTTAAATCCTGAGTTTCCTCAATTACGATAATAAAGAGGAGTCTAAATTTTCATTGTGGTTTTGTTGGTGACTGTACATTACTAGTTATATAGTAATCACAAAGGATGCAATTTAGTGTCCTCCATGATACGCTGTTTGAATATCATTATTCAAATGACCTAGATTTGTATGAATGTTACCATCACGGGTAAGACTCTGATATTTCGAACAATGTCTAATCAATCATTTATCAGCAATAGATTTACTGAAGCAGAAAAAATATTTGCAGATTTAAATCAATTTATTTAAAGTTTTGCAATTTTACTTTTGGTACTGTATAATTTAATTTACCGTTCCGGTCCATTATTTATCGTCCGATTTGGGCGCTGGAATGGGCGGGGCATTATTTAATTTATTATTTTTAATAAATCTCAAGGGTGGCAACATGAAAAAAAGTAGGATAACATGCAACACCAATATGCTATAACAGAAATGTCTATGTCCAAAATATGTGTAAAATTTTCTGTTTATATAATAAAAATTACTAGTCTGCGATGCAAAAACGAGACGATGGAACGCCGTGTGCCACATACGGTCACACTGATTTCAAAATTCTACTCATTATATTATTATTAAAACCGACGTGAGGTGAAGAAATTATTTTTGAGAATACGGGTTACTCACGTTACTTTAGCCGGGATATGCCGACTAGTTTCGAATCTAGTTCGAGTCTAGCAGTGCTAGACGTCGCGCGGAGGCGACGACACGCGAATAATAGCCCAGTTGATGAATCTACGTACTAGATTCGAAACTAGTCGGCATATCCCGGCTAAAGTAACGTGAGTAACCCGTATTCCCAATAACAACATTATATTATTATTTGCAAAGGGGATGATAAAAAGTAAAACAGTTATATATCCATATTTGTCATTCTATTAAAAACTAGTTTATACAAAAGCCAGGTGACATAAATATTGAACAATTATGCAACACGACTAACTAAATAGCCGAGCGATTACAAAAATATGTCCAAAATGCGTTATTTCGTGACCAACAGTATAATGTCATATTGTTCCGGTAATTTTTTTGTTATTATCACTACGTTGCGGAATGGCTCGTGCAGAATCAGACACGCCATTTTTCCACAACTTTTTACTTTAGCCATTAACCTTGGACTAATTGCTCGGTGGGTTTCTAAGTAGTATAGGCTCAATATAAAATCAATGGCGGATTGAGGGTGAAATATTGGTTTCAGTGATATGGGTGATGTCTCTGAAGTGATGAGACGCGACGTTTTCAATAAACGTTGTAGAAATATATCTATTATTAGATTTATTTTTACGATTAAAGATACTTTATTTTCAAAATACAATTTACATCATTTTCGTGAGAACATCGCAGATTACATTACAAAATTTTAATATTCGTCGTCATAAAACAAAAGTAAAATATTAAAAGTAAATCCAATTAATATTTGCTTACCAACAATTCTCGTCAAACACGTAGAGAGTAGATTTATAGTTGTATTCATGATACTTGGCATAGACCGGAGCGAGTGATGCTTTGTCTATAGCATAGACTAACTTATTGTCACTCATGTAATACGTCTTCACTTTGATTTTTTTTTTAAGTTTCTTGACTCATATGTAAGTAAAACAACCAAATCTTCTGAAAATACTAAACGTCAACTTGACTTAAAATTCGAACAACCGTCATAAATACTCCTTAAAACAAAATTGCATTCAATCACGATCGAGCTCAAACTAATACAATGACAAAAAATGCTCTAGGACTATAGGCTGTTGAAAATACGTTGCCAAATATCGTTAATAATTTTCTCAATAGGCTACTTCTTCTTCGTCGTGTCGATGGCTGAGTCAAATTTGATTTTGACTTGTCCTCGTGGTAAAAAGATTAGCCAATTCGCTTTGAAGAACTCGCGAAATTGCCCAGGGTGAGCAGGATGTAGGGAATCGTTGCATACGTCACTCGGGGAGGCTCCTTTCATGCACAATAGGCTACTATTATGTACACACGGCATCCGACCAATGTTTACCAGCTAATACTGGAAATGTATAATTTCCAGTACCAGCTAATTCTGGAAATGTATAATTTCCAGTATTAGCTGGTCTCGCATTTCACGGAAAGCTTATACAACGCGAAAACATCTTATACTGGAAATGTATAGGTTGATGTGTAGCCGTCTGTACAACGTGCAATTCACACCTACTATTTTTCCGCATTTCAATACTTCTGAATGAAACGAAATAGGATTTTATTACTCTTCTAAGTTTCACGGCCGCCCGTCTCAGTTCAAGTAGTAAATTAAGTCTGGTTTGCGTATTAGACTTATACATTTTACAGATTTCATACTTGGTAAAGTAATTCAGCAGCCTTTGAAAGGCGATTTTTATAAGGTTTACACAATTTGAATACTAATAATGTTAAGTCAAACGGGTCAACGTTTACTGTTACACGAAACATTGGTGAAATATAAGAGTAAATAGAGACTAAGTAGAACGTACGCAAAAGTCCACTCACGGGTAGGAAGCACAGTTTAACATACGAGCTAGCAGGTTTCTTATTTTACCGATTATATAAATAATTATTTCTTCTCTGACCCTTCTCCACCCATTTACTATTATGAGGCATACATGCAAAGGCTCTTTCACAGTATACATGCAGCTTATGTAGGTACTGTTCTAATAGAACATATATTCTGAGCTAGTCGAGCCTAATTACTCTTATGAGATATGGGACTTGGGTTCAAGAGGTCGCTTTTCTAGTCTCACGACCGATGAACCTGCACGCAAGACCACTTATACAACATTGCTCTAGCTCAGAGTTAAATAGAATATACTAATTATAACTAATTTTTCACTACCAATATTTATAGAGATATGTAGATCCAGTAACTTCAACTGCATTTATAGCGATCTTTTATGTGTTTTATTTTTTAGTTTTAGTGTAATAATTTAAGCGCTTACTTTTGTACTTTTGTTTTTGATGTTCACAAAATTTCGATTTATATTCAAAAGTTTATTCGTGAAGATCTGTTATTGGCTCTCTGTCACTTATTTACGTTAAGCTATTCAAATTTTTACATGCTGTTGATCTTCCTTTAAATAAATAAAAAAATAAATAAAAAGTATGAAAACCAAGTGAGTAAATGACTACCAAAACAAATGAGCATCGATGTCTCGCGAACAATTTGTACTGGGATATTAGGCCTCCTGGGCGAACTATTGGCATACTCACTGGATCTATTTCTATAGATAGGTCTTTGTATTTTACATACGATGAATGGTGTGAATGGACGTATAGCCTATGTTAAATGTCAACCAAACAGCGTATGAAAATGCAGATGCCGCAAAAGCAGATTAAATATGTTTCCGATGTTATGTCTCATGTAACAGTTTGGACTACCATGGTGGTAAATTCCTCTTGCTTGTTGATAAATGCTACTTAGTATAATAATAAGCGGCCAAGGCGAAATGGATAAGGCAGCGGTCTTACGATCGAGAGATTGTTGGTTCGAATCCTGACTATCACACAACGGAAGTGGACTTCTTCCTAACACAAGCAAATTAAGCTTAGCTGGAGGGGCTTAAAAAGAATACTAGTAATTTGTATTCCCAAATAACTAGAAAGCTTTTACTTAAACAAAAAAAAAACAATTATAAAGTTAAGTTTATATGATAAAATAATACCAACTGATTGAAAAGTGGGTGAGCACTTGCTTAACTGTATCGGTCGCTGCAATGTAGTGTTTCATTATGTGTTGGTACATCGAATAGTTCGATAAGGAGGAACATTTGCCGCTTGAAATATATAATTACTTAGTAATTGGCTGATAATATTATTGCATCTTTTATTGGACAATGAAGCACGCTATTGGATCGCATGTCGAAATAGTTATCTATACTGTTGTTGTTGTGTGTGAGTTGTGAAATATTTATTTATTTATTTATTTATTTATACTATTCTATAACTGCAACATAGCGTTTAATTATACTTGAGATATTTTTGAGAACATAATAAATTTGAAATCTTATATTTTGATGTATTTAAGCCCGAATGTCTGTTAGCTAGCTTGAGGCTTGATTTGTGAAATCAAGCGTTTTGTTCCATTCCGTTTAGTAGAAATACGCGAATAGTTAAAAAGTTAAGTTAAGGCTCACCCACACGCGCGGTGACCGATTTAACAAAAACTTTAAATAGAGGTTGCCAACGGAGCAGTGAGAACCGGAGTATGACTATTTACCGTTAAAAGTAATAGACGAAATAAAAAAACCAGTGATGCACGAGTAATCGATTACATTTTAAATTAATCTTTTGATGTGATAAATATTACACAAATATTATTCAGCTACTATAGTATAGTCCGCTCGAATCATACAAAGATTCGCTCAATAAATGCAAATTGCCCCATTATCTGTTTTCATCTATCGAATACTCAGGTTCACACTGCTCTGGTGCCAACCTCTACTTGAAAAATCGATAAATATTATATTGGTCGTGTGTGAGAACCCTTATGTGAGTGGACTTGCAAATTGAACAATTCAAAATATTTACTTGCAAACAATATCAAATGCACTATCTAATTTTGCGACACCACGTGTTTCAGCCATTGTGTGCACCTACTGAAAAACTAACAACATGCAATAGAATTTCGTCACTAAGTCGGCACTATTGTCGCATTTTAGCTCATCAATTGTTGGTCAATATTTTTTCCTGCAACTCTTCAATAACACTGAACAATAGTATTGCACTGTACGAAATCACATTACTCGCTTACTGCAAATTTATTATTTACGGAGGCTCCAAGACAATGCTTCATTTGTTTAGGAAATAATCTAATTTAGGATAACTACAGACAACCTTGAATTAGAGACAATTTCATAAAACAAAGAGAAACTCAATGTCAACTTAATTAAATCGGAGACCTACTTACTTAAGTTCAAGTAAGGGAAAACTAATATTGGGTAAGTATTACTTACTTGTCAGTATTAATGTTAGGCTGAGTAATAAAAGGGCCTCATTATGACATTGACGAAACATGATAATGTCACTTAAGTGTGCTCTGTGTGTGTGAAATGTATGTTTGTGAATACCCCGCGACACAGCAGTTATTCCTAGTGCGGGTGTCGAAAAATAGACAAGAAAAGACAAACTTTCTTCAAATAAGTTAATAAAAATTACGTCTATAGTTACGTTTAAGTTTAAATTGCTTTCTTTTCCTTGTAATACTTAATAGGAATACGGTGCTTACATATAATTATGACTTTGTATGTTATTTACGTTCTGGGTTAAAACCGATACTAACACTTTTACGGATAATAATTTTACTTTTGGAAGTTACAACTGATAGCCGGGACATCGCCGTCTGTTGGTCTAAGAAATATTAAAATTAACGGTTAATAACCAAAAAAATATAGTTGATTGAATAAAGTTAGGCTTAGCCTGAAATTTTTATTCATACCTTACTCAAATAAAAGAATAAACAGCGACATGTTACAGATAAGATCCACAATTTCACCAGTTTCATATAAGGTTTCGATGGTTAAGTGTCGGTTAATTCTATACATTTCTATACACATTTGTCACTTCATTTGTCTACAAGGGAATAAGCTACAAGGTACATATCCAGAACTCGTAAAACTGGCCTTTGAAATCCAAACGAAAAATCCTTACCCGTTACGCGCATGATCAAAGCCGTATCATACGATTAGAAAGTGAATTAACACGTACATTGTTGTATGATACAAGTAAGAGTGTTAGTGCCCTTGACCGTACGAAACAATGGCGGCGTGATAGCTACGTTTCATAGTGTGTGAGAACTTGGTCTTGCTGCATGACTATTGAGGACACCCTGTACGTAAGCATAATAATTTGTAATTTGTAAGCGTGAATTGAAACACCCACGCGAAATGATTGATGGTTTTGTTTTTGTTCGAGTTCAATGTAACAAAATGTTGACCGCCTCTGATGTGTTAAATACTTGAAAGAGATATATTTCAGATGCAAATATATATATATACATAATATTAGAGACAACAAGGTGCCACTGAAAAAAATATTCGTTAGTTGTGACAGCTGATATGTTGTGCTCGTTACGCATTGTATTTCGGTAAATGTTTCTACTACTGCGGTACTTTACTCGCTACTGCCGCACTGACTAACTAAACGGATTAACTTGTTGTTTCGTTGGGCACTGTTTTGCGGATTTATTCCTCACTGACAACTGCTAACTTTGTGTGCTATTTAACATTATTTTCATGCCACACGGATTAACTTTTAGTTGTTGCTGGATGTTTTCTATTTTACAAGTATATGATTTTATAAAATCAATTTATTTTGCTATTATGTGTTGATCCGTTCATAGACTATGACTGGTTTTTGCCAGCATATATCATCGTCACTTAACATCTATGCTAAAGAGAGAGCAAACAGTCAAAAGTAGACTCAATAAATGTGTGGTTATGAGTAGATCAATCAACTTTATTTTCAAACAGGTGGTAGGACAGATCCCATTAATCAGTTGTAATCGATCCAATCAATCTACTAAATTAAGTAATCACTTCCATCTTTCAACCAATTTTAGGTTAACGTTATTAAAAAAATCTGCTGTAACTTAATTCCAGCTTCTGATTAATACTGCTAAAAAGATATACAATTTTTTTTTTTTACACCTGAACTTTTAGTTGATATATTTTATTTAATAAGTTTGTATATTTTTTTATTTGATGTATATATAGTTAGGTTTATATTTAGTTTTAACGTATTTAATAGTATAGTGTAATTTTAAATCTTTAATTGTACCATATTAAATAGATAAAATATAATTTGTTCATCAAATAATGATTAATAAATCGTTCATCAATTCGATAGCACGTTTCTTCCAAAGAGATTATAATGTGGTATTTTTCATAGTACTCTCAGGCATATATAATTAACAGGGCTCGGAATAAGGTAGAGTTTTTTATGTACTTGCATCGAAATGTTGATATTAATGTGGACCTTCCCGGGATTTCTAATGGACAATCCCGTGTGGCCAACAATATTACGAATAAATAATAATAAAAACCTTTGAGATACACAAATAAAACAAAGATAATTAACATATATTTTTATTAGTTTACATTAATTCACAATACAAATTATTAAAAGTCTGTAGTAAATTCTTATACGCATATTTCGCCTTTTTTATAAATACGAGCAAATAATTTTGCTTCTAACCTAGACTCGTGAGGTTTTGCTTATTCAAACGGCCCATCAGAATCATTTTCCTTGTCCGATTCATTACCAGTAAGATTTGAAGTGTTCGCTTTCGACATTACTGTATAAATTTTGTGAGAATTAAAATATTTAGTCGCGCGTGCAGTAGTTTAAATTGTGTAAATAACTTTTTATTTAAAAAATCATGGGATTTTTTCTGCTCTTTAAAATTAATCTCGGGATTTGAGGCATATCCACTTTATTCTTTCGCTGTATGAAATCAGTGTAAGTACATAAAAAACTCTACCTAATTCCGAGCCCTGATAATTAGGTATATTAAACATAAAATTTCGAAACCCACGCGAAACAATCTTTACCAATACTCGGAGTTCACGCTGCATTTTTAGTGACAGTTTCAATTGTAAGCCCTTCAGCCCCCTTATCACGGCTTGCCACGCTTGTCATTTCTATTAGACTATGACAACGACACAACCGCCAAGGACAAAAGAAATTGACCTTTCTTTGTTGATAACAACATCATAGTTTTATCTAAATGTAGAAGAGAGAGAAGAGTGGACAGCCGTGCTAAGGAGGCAGATGAACAGTAGTGCAATCTTGCCATAGTACAATCGGCCAATGAGTTAGGTATGCAGGGTAAAAACTTTAAAGTCATCGTAAATACTTAATACGCCAGTTAGGGAGAAATGATTTACATATCTGAATAGTGAGTATATTACACTTCTTAAATATGTAATGCACACATGTAAATCTATTGCATTCAGTTTTCACTATGGCGTAATAGATTTTGCCCTTCATACCTAATTGCTTGGCCCACTGTACCTTCATATCTGTATATTATTATATAGTATTTCTTCACCAATACTTGACAGATACACCATAGTATCTAAACCATACTATCAATAACATATCGGGTTCAGAGATCACACTGCATTATTAGTGACAGTTTCCTGGCAATTGCACGCGAACACGATTGTAAACCCTTCAGATGACTCTTGACTCTTCCCTGAGAATAATGAAGTACATAATGTTACGTACAAGTATATGCACTTAAGCACTTGTAATAACATTGTTTATGGATAGCGAGTGGTTTGGCTGGAGGCGAAGCGAATTTGCCTGAATAACAGTGCTTATACACAGGGCTTGTAATATTACATTATAATCAATTGCTTTATTCTAGCTTCAACTACGCAATATGCATGACAAAAATAATTTCGGGGCTAATTAATCTACGAAGATCGTATAAATAGAAGCTTCATTATAATATTTTATGGGCTACTCAGAATATTTATATGGTGATATGTTCAATATTATTATATTTATGTAACTCAAACAAGTTAGTTACAGAGTGTCATCGTAAACAATCTGGTAATCAAAGAGCTTTCACATATATATAAAAATAAATTTTTAGTGTTTTGTCAGTCCGCACTTAACATTGCAAAGCTATATTGAAGGTAAAAAACATCTATATATAATGGTCTCACTAGCAACAGATTTCGTAGAAGTTATTATCCTTGAAACGGAAATATTTTGACACTTTCGCTATTCGTGCAAACATAATGACGTTAACAATCTATTTTTGGCCCAACGGAGACCAAAACCAGTGCAATTCAACCGAAACAACTGACAATTCAAGGACTCTAGAATAAACAATTGCTATTATGAGTTGTAATTTATGATTTATAAAAGTACCATTCCTTGGCACGTGCAACCACTATCCTTAAACATACATACATCACGCCTTATATACGGCTCATAAATCTTTAGGATAAAAATAATGCGAGACTTCTACTCCATATAATAGACGATAACCAAATTACAACTTCATTGAATTAAATCCCCGTTACATTAAAATAATGAATGGAAATATACCATTTACTGATGTTATTAAGCCTTTGTAAGTATGTCAGATAGAAGTACTAAATGTCATGTAAGATCAATTTGGCTTAAGGCTAATTCCTGAGTGTTGCAGATTTATTTCTGAAACAACGAAGTAGGTATCAATAATCATAAATTTCATCGATTTTGTAATGTTAAGATAACAATCTAGATATAAAAACGGACCCTTATACATTAAAAAAGATTTATTTTGGTACAGTTTAAAAACATGACTTAATCGAAATACAATATGTTTGTCTTTTGAATCATATATCATTGGCCTTTGCACCTCGTTTATTATTTTTTTGCAATGAACATTCAGTTAAACAGTAAATCAAATAATAGCCTGTATTCTAGGTATTATGAAAACGTGCTCGTGTTTTACTTCCAAATAAGTCGATTAATTGGACGGACGATCTGGTCAAGATTGCGGGGAGTGGTTGGTCTCAGTCGGCCAAAAACCGCGCGCTGTGGAAATCGATTGGTGAGGCCTATGTCCTGCAGTGGACGTCTCTGGGCTGATGATGATGAAGTCGATTAAAATAATATTATTAAAACCGACGTGAGGTGAAGATATTATTATATTATTACAGAGCATACGGATTACTCACGTTACTTTAACCGGGATATGCCGACTAGTTTAGTCGCGTGTAGTCGCGCAGAGGCGAAGACACGCGATTAATAGCCCAGTTGATGAATCTACGTACTAGATTCGAAACTAGTCGGCATATCCCGGCTAAAGTAACGCGAGTAACCCGTATTCTCAATAATAATGTCGATTAAAATAATTCATTGAAACTTTGTGACCCCTCGCCTTAAGTTGTAATGAGGTATAGTCATTATTCGTCATCACTGTAGCACGATACTCTATAACAGTATTCTGTATTTGTTTGAGTATGTACTCAGTATATCTGTGAGTCCCGCTATGTTGTGGTTATGCATGGATAATGAGATACACTTTGGTAATACCCGCATATAATAGACGTTTCAATTGGATGTAATGAAATATACGACTGTTTTAACGTATTAAACTACGGAATGGATGTAAAACATTGACTATTTATTGGTTTTGTAGTTTCAATTTTGAAGTTGGTCCTTTGGTCTTTCTAATATTAAAGAACATATTTCTATCATTCTTCTGTCTTTTAGTTCTCAATGGTTAAAGTTGCTGCCCATCATTTTCAACTGTTTTTTAGTATCTTGAATATAGTATAATTTTATATTTTTATTTTTAATAATATGAGTGTAAAAAACAAATATGTACAGAAAATCTCATTAGTTGAACAAAATATCAAAAACGTAAAATTAAAATTAAGAATTCATGATTTTCTCACAACCAAAAGTATTCAGTAGCAGGCACACTATCTCATAAATATAGATTCGTGTAAGACGAAGATAAGGTACAAATAACAATGGTACTTTTATGAGTCATAAAATACATTTGTAAACAGATACGTATCTTTACGTTGGAATTGTTGGCCAAACAACACTGGTACTAGACCGCACTAACCGAGTTCTAAAGTTTAGTGGTTGAACAGTTAGATATTCAATATAATAATGCAATATGTCTTAGTCAATGAGTCAGACAGTTTGAGTGTGCGATCGTTGACATGACCAAGTTTATTGCTCCTCTGTATATATTTTTGTACACGTTTGATTAATGCTAAGAAGATGTTAGCACGTTTTATTGAATATAATTCTTTATATAGGTAGAGGAAAATATTGTGATTCTTATGTTTACAAATTATGAGTAAGAAGGTCGTATGTTTATTTTTCTAACGGTTCAATATGTTTCGATTAGATTTATTGTTTTGATGCAAAAAATAATGCATTAACGGGATGACTCGAATGATGATGCGTGATATAGAATGAAGCAATACTTTAGATTCACCCAAGTATATAGGTATTAGAAAATCTGTAATAGAATTTTACGTATTATAAGAAAGCTTAAAAAATTATTACGTTTCGACCTAGATTTACAAAAAAAATACTAGGACTTATAAAATTGTAGGCAATCCGATCCAAAAACACACAGATAACTTTCTTACATAACTTATTGATTTGCCAGTAATTAATTAACTGCAGTACGGTAGCTATTACCGTTTAACATTACGCGAGCTATCAATCACCGTTGACTTTGAAGAAAAACTAGTATACTCTTGTACGGTTAACAAGAAACTAGTTATAATTCCTAATAATATACTCGTATGCAGCCGCAGGTGGAATGAAATTCCGCTTCCTCATAAAAGCTGGTAAGACTCGTAAAATATTACCTGTTCTTCGCCACTCTTACGTGGCTAACTATTGGTCGTATTTCCTTAGTAAATAGTCGTAAAGCGAACATATGGCTATTTACGTCGAAACAGCTGCAGCTGTTTTAATTGAAAACGAAAGTAAGAAAAAAGTCTCGTGTTGATCTACAGGTATATGCTCTTTTAAAATAGGTATCTTTATTATGACTTGATTTTGTAATATTAATTAATCCATAGCGACCTTAAATAATGTACCACATTTCTCTGGCATAATTTCCTGCCGAGATTATTTGGCTTTAGATTTATTTGGATTATTTGAAGGTGAGATGGTGAGACATGTCGATACAGTCAACCCACATTCGTAATTTATTTAGCTTAGTATTTTCGACACATACACATTTGGTCACGATAAAGTACTATACGACTTACACTTAATGTCGAAAGGTGCAACATATTATTAGGTTTGCGCAAACACATCACGCAGATCGGTTTAGAAAGATTGTCGCACGTATCAATTTGTGAAATGTCTGCGTTTATCTCTGAAGAAATACAATTGCCTCATTTAAAAACCATTCAAATCAATATAAAATATTTTTTCATAAATATCCTTGAGGTTTCAAAAGACCTTATCATATTTTAAAAGATACCTAAAGCAAATAATGTCGAACCCAAAGCCATTGTAGGGTTTGATAATATACAGTGATGGCCAAAATCCTAAGATAAAACGGGGTCAAAGTTTAACAAACAGTTTTGAATCGAATTCGTGATGTTTAAGACCCCCTGTAGATTGGGTCGGACCAAAAATTGTGACAGATGGTGATGGTTTTGTATCAATAAAAGGCAATCCATATTAATCATGCAATACAATCTTTAAAAAAATACAAAGTTTCAAGGCATGTTATTCAATTTTGTTTAGGTTTAATGATTCAAAATAGTGTAAGGTTAAACTGTTTTCCGATAATGACCTATTATCTTTTTCTTTCAGTCCATTTTTCCAACTAGCCGAGAGCTAAATTTTAATCAGATACGGCTTTTAAACAGAAACTATTCATTCACGACCGAAAGTGTCAAAAACAACATAATCTTAGAAATGTAGGTACAGATTCAAACACGATTAATAATTACTGATAACCAATTACTGATTGTTTGTTTAATCAAAATCCTTTTCATTGCATATTGTGGACAAGTTGCAATGAGTAACGTGAAAGTTCTAAAGCCCACATAATCTTAGTAATGTACAGAGATAATCTCAAGGGAAGTAACTGTATATCAATCGTCGCGGAAGTGACAATACCATTGTACTGTGGCAGAGAAATCGTTAAGTCGATGAGTGGATCGGTGTTAAATACGAGTACGTCTTTTCCCACGCTGTTATGTAAATGTTGTGTGACCACTTTCGATGTAGGGCCAAATTGACCCTAAGACCAATTAACAGACTCCTGCGAAACCAGAATTGAAGAAAATTCTTTTGGTGTTTGTGAATCTTAAGATCGTGTTTAGTAATACCTACAGCTGTTTGCCTTTAGTAAATAATTAAGATGTTTCAATTCTTTTGGTTTTGAGACCAAGTCAATATAGTAGGAATTATAAAGTTCTTGTAAAATTCACTTTTTTTATTCATATTCATTCAGTCAAATCCATGAACATTAAAATAGGAACTAAATATACATAGCCACACGTGTCTTAGTTCAAGATTATATTGTATGGTGCAATGTTAACTACTATCTCAACCATACAATTGAAATGATATACATACATTTTGGCCATTAAATAACTAGGAATTGAACAAACCGTTGGTTTATAAAATAAATTAAAGACTCATTTACATATTTACTACAAGTTTCTATGTTTAATAATACTTAGTAAATTATATTACATTATAAAATAGGTTCAATAAATTTATGTAACAAGAGCAAAACGATAAAATCAAAACTTTGCATACGGACCTAAATTTTTAAGGTAAAAATGAATACGACCGTGTAATTACACATAAGATTTGCAACCAGATTAGGATGGAGTCTTTGCAATACTCGTATTATCCAATTTGCGAACGAATTCATATTGCAAAGTAATTCAAGTCAGCGAATTGGCCTAATCATATCAATCTACTTATAATGAAATAGCAAAGCAATGTTTGAGGCAAACAAGTGAATGCAATACGTTGCGATGTCCGACGAATGATCTGATATGCTCGTACGTAACCACTTAGTGGTGTCAGTAAGGACACTCCTGACTATCTTTTTGGGGTTTTTGAAAGACCATCGCACTTTTAAACGGGCATGTTAAAAAATATAATATCTTAGTCATTGGATGTAGCGACGTTTTTTTTAACATGGAGTTCTATTTCTACTATTTTCTAACTTTAAAAATAAAATGAATATTTAAGTTATATAGGTAACATTTTGATTTACTGGTTGTTCAGGCTGTAAAGGAGATTAAACAATTACTGGGTCTGAAATCAATAGGTAGTTAAACCTAACATATTTAACAATAACTGGTATCAATACATCACAGTACAGTTCTGTTATGTAAAATATGATTCATGTCTTTTAAGAGAAAAACATTCTGAATATATGGATATCAAAAATGGCTTGGAGCAATTTATTACAAAGGTTGTCGTAACCTTTAATTACTTGAAGAAATTTCGTTTTGATTTACGTGAGCCTTGATTAGTTGATTTATAGCAGTTTTCTTTTGGTTATACCTTTTTTATAAAAAGTAGATGCGATATAGCGACATTTATTGAAACTACAGATTCAAGACGTAGGTAGTGTTACACCGGTTGCCTTTCTTTGTTCGAAAATTTATCACGTGTTCCATACAAATTGTATGATCTTCAATGTTTAATTTGTTTGGCAATTGTGTTTCTTTTTCTTAAAAATAATTTCAACCTGTGGAAATGAACACTGACCATGTCTAGTTGCTGTGATTTTAATAAATGTCGCTATATTTCATACACTCCGTGTAAAGACTTGCGAGTAAGAAGTTTCATTCACAAATCTATCATACGGATTAAGAGCGTGCGTGTGGTTGCTACATAGCTTTTAACTTGCATTTTCTTATCTACGACTTGTGTGCGTTTCTCCAATATGTCTTGCATTCATAACTGACCACATTGAACTAGAAATTGGCTTATTAATTTCCACGTGTGACATAATTTAAATAACGTTACATAAAAACGAGATTATCCACGTAGTAATTAAATTGAATCACACCTCGTACGAGTTCATACAAGACCATACATTTTCAATTTTATGGCTCCCAAACAAAGTACATATAACGTAATATCACAGTAATATCGAGCATTTCCTTCTACCAACTTTCTAATTATTGGTTATAAAAAGGTGGGAAATTATTGTACTAAAAATCAACTTAAGGTTGCGAAACTAATTTTAATTAGAAGAGGTAATTTCGTAACGTCTTTGTCACGAAGCTCCGACCGCTAAACCACACTGTGCTAACTCTTGCGAAGTCTTATTAAAAATAAAAGTGATTAATATAAAGTAATTATTAAAATTTTATTAAAGAAAATATTTAAAATTATTCGTAAGCGTTGTAACATTTATACAGAGCTTTCAGAGATAATCTGAGTTATCGTAAGATATTAGTTGCAGTTTGATTTAATGCTTTGCTTATTTTGAAAGAAGATTTTGTCTTAATCTACCGTACTATATCACTCATAGCACATTTGCTCTCCGTTTTCCATTTATATTGCCAAAAATATTGATATGTGTTGTTTGGCTTGTCTCTATCTACTTTCTTAGCACGGCTGGCCACATTTGTAGATATCAACATAGAAACGTCAAAAGTCGAAAGATCTCGATCATAGCCAAATTTTAATGTCATGTGTGGCAAGATATTTTGAAACGTGGATACTAAGCGCGTTTTTGTGGATAGTGTAAAAAATACGTTCTTCTCAATACCAGCCCCCTTAGCACGGCTTGCCACTCTTGACAGTTAAGTTCAAATTCAAACAAGGAATCGTCCAAAGACAAAAGATTTCGATCTTAATTAAGTCTAAAGGTCAAGAATGGTAAGAAGGCCTGCTAAGGGGGCTGGTATTGAGAACAACGTATTGTTTACACTATCCTTAGAAACGCGCTTCGTATCCACGTTTCAAAACATCTGATAAATAAACTTTCCTGATTGCTAGCGGAATCTTATATAGATCTTATTTCTCACTAGTTATTGAATAATTTATTCCATAGGTGTGATAGTAATGGCAAGAACGAGGTTTTTATAGATAGTGGAATTGTTGAAGGATATGATATAAGTCGTGACATATTTGGAATAACTGACGGAAATGCCTACTTTGATATCAATAGTGCATACGTAGTACTGGTAAATATAGAGCTTAAGAGTTTGTTTGTTTGAATGCACTAATCTCAAAAACAATTTCTTCAAATTAAATAATTCTTTAAGTTTTGTATAGCCTATTTATCAAGAAAGGTCATAAAACTATATAATATACGCTATTAATCACGGGAGCGGAGAAGTAACGTTTTAAGCGGGCAAAGGAGCGTAGAGCAGTCATCATAAAGATGTGAGAAAACTTAGAAATCTAGTCCTCAGTACCGACACTTATGATAAGCACTGAATAAATGAATAAATTAGTAAGTAGTACTCTTTGTTAGATATAGTTATGATAAATATAATAAGGAATTAAATGAAATGTCGTACAATTAAATTTATGATGTAGTCTCGTGTATTACGTGACCTTTGAAGACATTATGAATATCATGTTTTTTTGTATCGAGAGGTGCATTTACAATAAGCTCTGTGTATTTTTACATTTTGCCGCATCAAATGCTTGTAAATAATACATTTCCCACTGCTGGGATGAGAGGGGTTAGGGCATAATTCACCACGCTGGTCAAGTGCTGATTCGTAGACTTCACATGACCTCGAGTACTTTTTTGTAGGAACTCTCAGGCATGTAGGTCTCCTTACGATGTTTTCCGTCACCGTTAGCGCGCGACAATTTATATTATAAATACACAAACATCTTCGAAAATACTAATCTTAACGATTTATTGACAGAGCTGTGTGCCGTAGGTTCGAACCCGAGACCTTGGACTTCGCAGTCCTACGTTTTCCCACTCGGCAGTCGCTGCTTCCTAAAATAACCTACATTGTAAAATAAAGATATTTTTCATTATATTGGCGGATTGTGAACAATCACGGGCTCTAGTTGCATCTTGTCATTCAAACTTAGTATTACAATTTATAAATTTATAACCTATATTTTTCTTATTTCCTTGGTTTTCCTTATTGCCATATTAATGCAAGTTTTGTTTTTCTTGTACTTTATCATCAAGCGTTGCAAATGATTACATGGTAATTGAAGAGACCACCACAAACTATTTACTCATAACGTGGACATATTTAAATAATAAGGTTTTATTCAAAAATGAGCTCTATTTAAAGATATTATGGTTTAAATTGATGTTGATGAGGTTTATTCCGCATTTACTGAATAGGTTGTAGGTAGGTGTCTTCGTTGAATTTGTATGCTAATATTCCAATTATGAACGATAAAGTTAAAAGGGACGGTAAAGTGCGAACTCTTGTGGTACGTTGATAATCTTGCCCAGTTTCTCCCATCAATATCTTCACGACTCATCAATCTCATCTTCCTCATGAATTACTCTATCTAAAATTCAAACCGCATGATAATCCATTCATTAGTTTATGTGTTAATCGCGAACAAACATACATACTTTATTGTATAATATTACTTTGTAGTATTTTGGACCATTACCAAAAGGTTATTATTGGTAGTTCTTATGTAAGAAATTTCATAAAACAAGGCTGCTAGACTCGAGATTTCAAATACACTTGATTTGCTTTCAAATTATGAGTCAATGTTATAGAGACCAGTTTAATTTTGCTTTCTAGCTATTTACTTTTAATTTTAGTGGTCATTGTTTATATTTCTATAATTATGTAAAGCAAAAAAAATATTGGAGCTTTAAAGCTAGTCAGGAATTTACGGCGCAGTTTTCTGCGGCTTCTAAAGAGTGCTAGATGTAATATGTAATAACTGTGGCGGAAATAAAGCTTCGGTTTCAATAAATGTCGCTATGTTGTATCCACCCTGTATATCTCAAGCTGTAGGCCCTTCACAGTGAAGGGTTTGATTCAAAAATATCACCGGGAGTTACTAGCCCAGCGTGTAATTAAATTGTAAAACTAAATAATTGAGATAATACCGATATACTTATTAGGAATGCAGATTAATACTAGGGTACAATACAGCTAGCCAGATAAGGTATGGCGCCTAACGGAGACTACAATTTATTATTTTGTGCGAAATGAGAAATATGCCAGTAATGTATTAATGATATATCGATTTACGTTACGGCTTTTGTTAAAGCTGTTAACCCTATTTCTACGAAATCTAACATATATCGTTTATTTTTTATAAACAATGTATTATTGTGAAGTCAGAAGGCCAGTGTCATCGCTCATAATATTATTATAACCTTGTCGTCGCAACACTGTCTTGTGGAGGAAACAACTCAGTGCACATCCACGGTACAGCTAGTTTTGGAGGCTTTACCAAATACAAAACATCCCTAAACTTGATCTTACTATTATTAATAAAAAATCATTAATCACGACAACATAACATCTCGCCTATATTATCAATAAGGGTCTGACAGAGGTATATGACGATACCACTATATTAGTGCTTTAGCAGTGTCACGTTATTTATAAATATCGCACTTGACATATTATTGTAAACCGGGGCGGTAAACTAATGACCTGATATAAAGGCTCTCGTCTAGCTTGGGCACCATTCTCCCACAATATGCAGAGAACAACGATATGTATATTAGCAATAACAAATTACTATATCTTGTAAATTATGATGAGAAAAATAAATATTTGTCCATTGTCTATATAACGACCACATTTTACCTTTTATGTTTGGGATCCTTATCCATTATCATATACTGGACCTTATCGCCATATATTGGGAACGATTCCACATTCTATGCTGCTACTCGAGATGAAAAAATGCCCAACCCAAGATCTCACGGTGAGCGCATCTAATTACATGAAAAAATGCTGCATTTCGAAAACGGAAGGCAAGACTCGTCGTTCATATCACCTTGACAAAAATCTGCCTTGAGGTGTAAACGGTTGGGTGAACAACCAAGGTACAGTTGGTTTATTTTTAATCTCACTCGATTATAAACTCCTTAAATATTTAAAAAAAATAAACTTGACAGCCAGACGAAGTTTTTGGCGCCTATGTTACGCGTTTTATTTGTTTTTACTTTAAAGATATATTGTGGCATATTCAATGGGTTCCGAGTTATTCACACTGCGCTTTATGAAATTAATGTGGGTAATTTATATATTTTTTTGTGAATGGTTTGTATTTATAAATATTTGACGCATTTTGATAATCAAGAAAAAAACTTACCTTATGTAAATTTTTAACAGATGCCACGGATGAATCTTATTGTACTTTTATGGTTATTTTTTTGATAATTATAAGTCTAATGGTGAATGTGATGGTGAATGCTAGTAATTTGTAGGCTATTCAGTCTAGTAATGGCGATATCAACAGCATTTTTAGAGTTATTATCTTAATTAAACTACTTCATAGTAACGTACGTAACTTTGTACAGTTATGGAGTCGCAAAACCAATTAATAATATTTCACATTTGTAACCACTATTCAAACAAGAAAACCTTATTCATCTACATAGCCTAGTATCCAAAATGTTTTCAAAAGGCCTTTGTCTTTACACCTACACGAGTATGCAATATTGTGGCAATCTTTGTAGGTAATCTTATTAATTACCATTTATCGTCCATATATTCGTTGTTGCAATGTACACAAGTACACGTCAAGCTTTAAGTATCATCATCACTACATAGTATAAAACAAAGTCGCCTTTTCTGTCCCTATGTGCGTTTAAATCTTTAAAACTACGCAACGGATTTTGATGCGGTTTTTTCCAATAGATAGAGTGATTCAAGAGGAAGGTTTTTATGTATAATACATGCATAGAAAGGGGGAATTGTTTTACTCCAACGGGCCACGGGCAGTAATGAATAAATCAAACTACTGGATCGATTTTAATCATTTTTTCAGTGAGTGACATAGGCTATATATTATATACCCGTGCGAATCCGGAGCGGGCCGCTGTTTTTATATACAACGTTCACAGTTTTTCTGTAGTGTATTTAGTATCAGCATTGTACCCGTGCGAAGCCGGGGCGGGTCGCTAGTCCAGTATAAGATGGTCTTGCATTGCTTAGGCTTCCCGTGCATTGCGGGTCCAGCTACTACTGGATGTTTAGTTTGATGTGAAGCCGTGTGTACTGGTTCTTTATAAGGCCAGTAATTTATGCCTTATACTCTGTCCACTTCTTTATTTTCTTTTTGACAGATTACATTTAGGGATGCCTTCACACGTTACTGATTCGATTTGAAATCATAATCGATGTTGTCTACGAAGAACTTTCAATCGATTAATTACATCGAAATGGTTTTAGTTCATAATTAATTATTCGTTTATTAGTAGTTTTTATTAGATGAAATAAATATACAAAATAATAATATAATAATAATGTCACATACTTAGTCTATGACGACTTCCTAGTTACCTTTGTTTACATTTTCATTTTTAATTCCAAGATTTCGACTTGATTTCTTGCAAATAATTATTCATGGAATCATGATACTATTATTATATTCTTTTTTTATAAAAATACAGACAAAACACAAATAAAAGTCAAATTATTCTTTTTCATAATGATCGATTTATTTCATTTCACGATTTGATTTATAGTCTGTGGTTGTTTGTTACAAACAGTGAACTTCCCTAAAAAGTGCCGCTTGTCAATAAAGTACATTATTATTGTAGTACATTAATCTGACAAAAAAAACGGTAATTCATAGGCGTGATCTGTCAAAAAGAAAATAAAGGAATGGACAAAGTATAACTGATGCTCGTCCACGCAACGATTAGAGATCGATATTCCTTATTGAAATCAAGAATATGGTATGCTGGCCATATTTTTGAGTGAAGTAATAGTTCAGATACTCAAGGAATATGAAATTGCCGTGTAATTTTGAAGTAGGGTACTGCATTCTGTTCATACTGGGTGACGAAACTTTTACTTCTATAAAGTACAGAATAGGATTTAAATAAAAGATCTAAAAAAAAGTACTTGACTAGGGTGAAAAACCCAGCCGTCATCTTCTTGACGCTAAGTGACAATAACAGCCCCCCAATAGAAGTGGTGATTTTTTTTACGACTGATTTAAACATTCCCTTTATTCAAAATGTTGCCTATACTCTGTCCATTCGTTTATTTTCTTTTTGACAGATCACGCCTATGAATTACCGTTTTTTTTTGACAGATTAATGTACTACAATAGACTACAATAATAATGTACTTTATTGACTAGCGACACTTTTTAGGGAAGTTCACTGTTTGTTACAAACAACCACAGACTATAAATCAAATCGTGAAATGAAATAAATCGATCATTATGAAAAATAATAATTTGACTAAATAATAATAATACTTAATTTTGTCTATATTATAATATATATTATATCATTTATTTAATATTGAAATACTAATCAATATTACACATCTTTTATTGAATAATTATATTTCAGAATGCCATATCAAAATGTAAACAAAGGTAACTAGGGAACCGTCGAAGACTAAGTATGTGACATTATTATTATATTATTATTTTGTATATTTATTTCATCTAATAAAAACTACTAATAAACGAATAATTAATAATGAACTAAAATCATTTCGATGTAATTAATCGATTGAAAGTTCTTCTTAGACAACATCGAATATGATTTCATATCGAATCAGTAACGTGTGAAGGCATCCCTAAATGTAATCTGTCAAAAAGAAAATAAAGGAATGGACAGAGTATAAATAGTTGATTGATTGACGTTCTCAAACGAATTTGCGTTAAACTTTCTATTTTAATAAGAGTATCCAAATCACAATACTCCTTTGTTAATGATTGTCTCTCCGTATTCAATAACACTTTACTGTGAAGTACACGTTAGCGAGACATTCATTACATCGGCATCGGTTAGATAATTAAAACCTAGAACTACAAGCGAATAACTGTCTGTAATCTATGACCTAGGCTTCAATTGGATATCGATAAACTTGATGACATTTAACATTGGGTCACCACGGGATCCGGTCTTGCAACAATGCAATCAATATCATTGGTTTAATTAAAGGATCATGAATTGCACAAGTATTTTAGTAAGATAATTATATTACTTACTAAGAAACAAACAATTTTTTTTGAACTTGAAGCGGGGCTTAAATCCGTGACCTTTTAATATGTAGGTACAATAGATGACACGAGACGTCCGGAAAGACGTGCATCATACGTTCAAAAGATTCGTGGTTTGGATGTGCTTTGGATAGCTCAGATGAGATAGCGATAGAACCAACCAATATTGATAGACCAAAAATTTTTTCGACTGTTTCTTAGTGTTTGAATGCTAAGCATGGCTAAATGCTATATAAAAATCAATTAGAAGATGATAATATTGTAGCTACATACTACTTATGTAAATAGGGACTGTTAAAACCCAGAGTGGGTTAATCTTACCGAAGGGTAGCTCTGGCCACACAGTCCACCTTATTAGTGCAAACCGTATTCCGGTTATATGCTCCATCGTCTTTGCGTAAACATTTTGTGCAAACTGGTCGTTGTGGCGGCTACTAGCTTAACCTTACAAGAAATTTGTACCAACTGTTTGCGCAAGTAAGATGGGGCATTTAACTGGATTATGCTTAATATTAGGTACATACCTTGGCGGTTCATACATATTAAAATTGTACAAGGTGCTTCTTTTCATTAAAAAAATGTAGTTACCTGTAAAAGAAAGAAAAGAGTTTGTTAATTATCACTACATACAAAAAAACATGATACACACGATCTAATATCAATTAAGTAACAGTAAAAAAAAAATAGTATATCATGAGATCTACCTGTAAAACCTCACATCCAATTAGGGTCATAGCCACAGATATAGATCTACATAGATAACGCAAATGCATATACTTCGCGTGTCTCAACCCCGAACAAGCGTCGAGGTTGGTCGCCGCTAACTTCAGTCCACGCGCGTCTTTTGTCAGAGAAAATCATAGCGGACGGCTCCAGTTGAACGTACTGGGCGGATGGGCATCGGTGGCATCGGTGTCTTTGAATCGGTTTGGATTTCCCGTCACTAAATTTCGGCTGTGACGTCACAATAGGTATTAAAAAGTCGGCACGCTTGGTTTCAATACAAATCGTGATACTTGCGTTATCTATGTAGATATATATCTGTGGTCATAGCATACACGATACTTTTAGTCGCTAAAATGCGCGATTTTGGTGCCGCGAACGAACTGTTTTGATGCAACAATCCATTTTATTGTTATCATTCATGGAAAAATCGCCAAATGGTCGATCAATACCACATTTTTTCACATAAAATACCAAGCATAATCTTTTGTTTATCTAAATTCCGGAGTCAATAAAATCAATTTATCTCCGCAAACTTCGAATAGCTATACATCAACTTTTATAGTAACATCCGCTGTTTCTAGATTATTCACGCTAATAATCCAATTAAAACAAAGTTATGCTCTTATAATGAAATAGTAATTAACAAAAGGGCATAAGCAATTACAAGCGTATATAACTAAACATAAACAAAGGGCTGATTTCACTAGACGAATTGATAAAGGTTTAATGCTAATTTTTTTATGTATGTATGTTATGTATGTTGGCGCCTATTTTTTCATAAATATTATTTTAATTTTTCAGTTTGTATGTAACTCAATTTATAATTAAAATATTTTGACAAATGGCCATGAACAAATTTCATTTTAGTATTTTAGATATGATTTATCTATACAAATAGATTAAAACTTAATATATTAAAGTTAAACATATATTACGTTAGTATGCAAACACGGAGCTCGGGATTCTACCCTTAAGCGATCAGTTAAATACGTATAGGGAAATCGGCTTTAGTCGTGATGCCAGCGCAATGAAAACTTCACATATAACAAATATACAGCCTTACTTGTTCTAACAACTGTTTTAATTGGCTCACTAGAGGTTAAATGGAATAACTAAATAATTAAATTCCTTACAAGGGCATACTCGAACACCGTGTTGTGTGTATGGATGCTCGATAGATTGCTTCGTATACTTCATGATAGGTATTTGGTTGTACATTGTTTTATTAATTGATTTATTTATATAATTTAGCCATACTCAGCAATCTAATTGGGGTGCATGAAAGGAGCCTCCCCGAGTGATGTACACAACGATTCCCTACGTCCGGCGCACCCTGGGCATATCGCGAGTTCTCCAAAGCAAATTGGTTAATCCTTTCACCACGATGGCAAGTCAAAATTTAATTTGACTCAACCATCGACACGACGAAGAAGAAGAAGAAGAAGCAATCTAATACTAAGAACAGAAGAAAACAATATTGGGCTTGAAGCGCGATAGTAATATGTCTGTACAATAGATGACGCGAGGCGGAGAGACGACAAAATATTCGTGGATTTGGAGTAGAAGTTGGAATGCTGAGTGGTAAAACGATAGGCTGGAATCCTATATTCGTGGGCTCAAAGCCCGCTTTAAGTACAAATTTTTTTATGTACATTGTTTATTTTAAATTATAGCTGTTTTATTTATTTATTTATTTACAATGTAACCATTAAAACCGCTAGTGGTAAGATTTATCGTATAAACTATCAAAAAACTTTAATAGTTTACCACCAGAGTCACTAATTCTAGAAAAAAATGTAACAGAATGGTACAAATATCAGTATTTGAAAGCTCATAAGCGTATTACCTATTTACCTACCCTCTCTTGAGCTTACGAAACATCAATCACGTTGAAATTAACAACATGGAAGTTATTTATAATAAATATTACGTGATATTTTTTGCGCTAGTAACACAGTAATCTGATTAAGGTCCGTATCAAATGCTGTATTTACTTTCCGGTAAAAAATGGTTAGTCACGAGTACATTAAAATTAATTTGTTACATAAATATTTAATGAAGCGCTTATTAGCTTCAATTTTATATTGATTGATTGTGACCTCATACTAAGGGCGTGTAATTTTTTGATGTAGTTAGTAGTCTGAATTTAATTTTTTTGTCGATACTTTTGGTAATAGACGGTCAAAATAAGATTTTGTTCCGTAAACGTTTAAAATCTTATGAAGAAGTATAGGTAGATGTTACTGTTTCATGAAAAATACTAGTATACAAGTAACTTACAGCCTGGATTCGCATATTAGCTTCTTTTTCTCGACGTCACATGTCGGCGGAGCCGCAGGCATTTGTTTTTATATTTATGTAGATGTAGTGAAATCATCGTATCCAAGTCGTAGAATAAGATAAACAAGAAAGGAAAATATATTCTGTTTGTTGACTTTGTATTCAGGTAAACATAACAAGAAGGCGGAAAAAAGAGTCGATTGCTAGAAATAGTCGTCACCTCGTAAAAAAATGCAGTGCATACAATGAATGAATGAATCTCATCAATTCGTGGTATCAATTATCAACTAAAACAGCGTGGGAATTTATAAAATGTTATTGTAGCTAAGACATACTTTAAATGAATCTGCATTCTCAAATATAAGTAGAATTTAGTGTCGAATCCGACAATGCCAATAAGATTCTATCTAAAGTCATAAATATATATCTATTCGGCATCTAATATACTGGGCTATAAACAACAAAAACAGACGAAGTCACATACAAGAAGTAGGAAGAGTAAAGTTACGAGATTGTGTGAAAAAGCAATTACAAAAATTATGTAAGCCAATGAAGGGGATAGTTGCGCGCCTTGAACGATACGATCGAACGATTTACACTTAGATAGGAAACCTCTCGCTACAAAAGATCAACTATTATAAAAATACTCACTTAGGTACACAGTGTATGATTTTAATGTACTATACAGTGTAACAGTGAACGCACAGTGTACAGTTAAGATAAATTTATAGGTAGATAGGGTAGATATGAAGGCAATGCTGTGTGCTATTGTGCCAGGGTAAACCTGAACAAATATTTATAACTCTATATCCATTAGGAACAATTAGGGCTAACGTCAACTTTTTTGGCGGCTCGCGAGAGCGAGATTAAGATATACGTAAAGCGTGAACCCTAAACGAGTGACTGAGACAATGCATTTTACGACCCACCAATATCGTTGATTTTCTAAATATGTAAATATGAAAAAATAAATGAGAGTTTAATATTAATCGTAAGAAATGTACCATACTTAACGGCACAAAATTATGAAATGCTTTTGTCCGGCAAACAGCTAATCTTTACAAATATTTTTTTTAATCATTTTAACATACTTTTAATTAGCTTTTTGTACGAACAAGTTGACTTGCATCAGCTTGATTATTTAAATAAAGTGTTGCACTCTTGCAATAACACGCTGTACTGTACACTAGTCACTAACCATCCATTGTATTTTTTTGGCTATCAAAGTTTCGGTAACGTTCTATTTTTATTTGCCGACCCACTTCCTAGATTTTTTCTTGTATTTGTCAATCGATATCAGATTTAGATTTGTGTTCGATAATAAATTTAATTAGGAGGAATTATTCTCATTGACAGTTTAATGGAGCGAGAGTGATTGATGAGGTGTGGAATAGGGTCAAAGTCAATGTTCGTCTGGCTGAAAATCATGTTGATATATTTTGTATAAACATCGATCGTTTGTAGTGTTTTACAAAATGTTTTTCATGTTGATAATAGTGTCAACTACAATTACTTTTTGGGTATTGTCATGATAAAACATCCAAAAAATTTCGTCGCTACTTCAATATAAAATTTTAATTTTAACCGTTGAAAACAATGGGTTTCTGAATTGGACCCTTTTTAACACGCTTATATTAGCTTCACCTGTATGTTTGTTTGTTTGTTTGTTTGTATGTAACCGACTCCTTTGGACTCGATTTTGACCCACTTTAAACGGACAGATTTCATTCAAATTTTGCACACCTGTCAAAGATCGATGACAATGCAATAATTCGATAAAAAAATTAAAAATATAAAAAAAAAAAAAAACGCTCTTATAAATAAACCAAACTAAAAAGTAGAAAATAAATAATAGTTTTAAAAAACTTAAAAACACGCTTTTAAAGTACTTCTAACTAAAAAGTGAAAAATAATTCCTAATATAAGCTGAAAAAAGCGTGGGGCGCTCTGTGCCATATTTTTCGTCTATCGAGCAACCCACGCTTTTTTCAGCTTATATTAGGAATTATTTTTCACTTTTTAGTTAGAAGTACTTTAAAAGCGTGTTTTTTAGTTTTTTTAATTTAAAATATTTCGTAAGCTTCCGATGTAAAAAAAATAATTCTGTAGAGTATCTTTATTGTGCATGTCAGCTATACCATATTTATTTATTGCTCTTATAAATTTTTATTACTGTGTTAAATTTTTGAATCGGTCACCTTTATTTGACATTGTTAACAAATAAAAAATTGTTGCAATGTGAGTGCTAATTTACCTCAAACCTTGACCATTTAAACCTCATAATCCCTACTTAATAAGCTTTATTATTGAAAAAGTCAATCATCTTTTGACATTTATATCAGTCAGTCGATGTTTGTATTCCTTTTTAGGGTTCCGTAGTACCTACAAGGAACCCTTATAGTTTCGCCATGTCCGTCTGTCCGTCCGTCTGTCCGAGACATAGCGACGAAACCGTTGGTGCTAGAAAACTGAAATTTTGCATAAACATGTATGTTAACTATACAAAGAAAGTCGTAGAATAAAATAGTTTTTTTTTTTGTCGCCTACCCCATAGTGTGGGGTATTGTTAGATAGGACTTTTAAAAACGTTTAGGGGTTGCTAAGACAGTTTTTTGATTTAGAGATCTGTTTGCGAGATAATTAACTTTAAAGAGCAAATTTTTGTTCGAGTAGAGCGTCCCCCCCCCTCTAAAGGCTAAACTGCTGGATCCCAAAATCTGAAAAAAATTGTGTCGGTAGTACATGTAATGAACTTTAAAGGAAAACTATAGCGGATAAGTTCACTTCATTAGTTCAAGAGGAATAGGGGTCCGAAATGTCAGATTCCCACCCCTCTCTAAAAGCTAAACGGTGGTAGTATATGTAATAAACTTTTCATGAAAACTATAGCGGTTACTTTAACTTAATTAGATCTAGAGTAATTGGGGTCCAAAGTGTAAAATGCAGTTACTTAGAATAATTCGTGCAAATTACAAAAACCTTTGAAAGTAATGACTTGTATGAAGATGTTACTTGTTTAATACAGATAGTAAATCCCTTTTAAGTCGAAATATGTTGTTACGACTAGCTACGGAACCCTACTGCGCGTGGCCCGACACGCACTTGGCCGGTTTTTTTTTGTTTCTTCATTGTTACACATACATTGTTACATAGCAAAAGAAAAAACATGCATAAAATAAACTTACAAAAATAATGTTTGCCCTTCTAGAAGTTGACACAGCATGCAAAAGAATGCCATGCTAATAATAATGCTAATGGATTGCCTTTATTTCTAGTACTAACACAGTCACGATAAAGATAATTATTTCGAAAAAATATCTAATAGTAGAAAGATTTCTTCACATTCTACACGTTGGAATTCCATATACACCTTCGAACGAGGTGCAAACATTCGATTTCATGCTCGATTTCCCGGAATGGCGATTTAATTCGAGTATCAATGTATCTCGGTTCAACCGATGTGCGATTACGTAATGGAGCATCGCGACCGGCATGCTGCATGCAATGCGATAAGTTTCACTTTCGCGTGAGTTATAGTTTTGCGGCACGGTGGATTCTCTAGGGATGGGGTAGCTAGAGGTACTTGTTACTGAATATACTACTATTCGGGTTCAGTAGTCTAGAATAGCGCCCTCTTGACCTACGATCGGCTCACGGTTAACTTAACTTTTACAGCGGAACTAGATCAAGTAGGTCTAATAAGCAAAAGATCTACCATCCCATTTACCCTTTGTTTAGACAAAATTCTATGTCCTCGCCTCTGTATGACTAAATAAATTGATTCGTTTTGGACTTTGCTCTCCATAATAAATAATAATATTCCCTCACAGGAAAAAGAAAGGAAATCTATATGTTTTATATTGAATAAACACATTAGATATTGTCACGTTTTAACGTCCAGAAAACCATTGTCATTGTAATTACTTAATAACAATAATATTTTTGATATTATTTTAAATTAATAAAGTTATTTGTACCAATGTTGGTTAATATAACAATAAAGACTTCTATTTTTTATTGTCTTTGTGTAAAATAGTGGGCCTTGTTCGTAAACAATATCAGATGTATCGTACTAGATATTTTACGCATTTGTTACACTTCTACTATCCACGCTCCGAATCGCCCGACTATTGATTTTTGAACCGGTAGTCGATTGCACAGTGCACCGGTGATGACCGAAGGCCGGACATATTTTCCTATATGAAATAGTTTACGAAATGTAATCATGTATGCTAATAATATGTATGTGCGAAGCGTGTAATTTGCAATGTGAAAAGTACACTATTAATTAATATTACACGTGTTACGCTACTTGATGAAAATACTCGAATAATGTAAGCATAATTTATCGTTAATGTACTAATTATAACGTTAAAGTGGTGTGATTATGATACAGCAATGTATTTTGAAGATAATGGTTATAATGATAAGAATTTCAATAATGCTTAATCGGCATTTGCTCTATGAAATTCCATATTTATCGACACTTTTTTATAACATAAATGCAGTCAACGATTCGCGGTCTCTATGAAGGACTTACGTAGTTTGAAATAAAATTGTGTTCTGTGTTTTTATAAATACATTATTTCTGATACCTTCAAATACTGTTATTTGGCAGATTATGGCTAAAACGCCTGAGCACCTTTATATCCATATTATGATTCGTTCAAAATTTTAAACATCTACGCGTATGCAGATTCGGTACATATTTTATTACTACATTCGATTTGTTTTGTTCTTGACCCACATTGTTCATATCAAATGTCAAATGTTTGATCCATTATTTGTACCAGATAGAAGATTGGTGAAAGCATTTATATGGGTGATTGACACGAGTCAAGTTAAATGTCATTTGTCCAAGGCTAGCGGGCGGAACCCATTGTGCATGCTTGTAAGCTTGCACTAGTTGCAACGCCCCTAAAGCCATGTTAGAATTTTGATTATAATACAGCTGATTGCACCTACCAAGTTCACAATTTTGATACTGAAATACAGTCTAACAAAAATAATTTTATGACTTTATATGTATAATAATAATGCTATCAATTTTTTTTATTGTATTAATTATTAGACACATCAGCATCTAAAAAAAAATTCGCGTGACTGAAATCCTTAAAAAAAATAGGCCCCATTTTATAACTGTCAGATGAACCTTATTGGTAGAATACACAATATTAAGTATTCAAAAATGAAAGTGACAGCTGTGTTCTATTTTCAAGTGTAACTTGTGTCAACTTTGTATTCGTTCAGATTATATTTTATTTGGCCGGTATTTTTTTTCTGGAACTGTTGGCAAGGGACCTTAAACTTTTTCTCTTGCATCATTAAACTTTTAATCCATCTTATTATTCTTAAATCATAAGTTACGATGTACGCACGGACTCTCAAATTTATAGTGCCAATATTAACTTCAGTGTTTACAAGACAAGTACAGTTAATGTTGTGGAGATTGTTTGCTAATTCTACAAAGTGAATGCACTGTGCATACATAAATATTAAGTAAATAGTAGCTCACGCGAAGCATACCTTTGAAAGTAGAAGAGCTTATGTGAGTGCTATTTGCTATGATCCTAAATTACAGATATACAATAAAATAGTGCATGTCCATTGCCACAGACCACAATAAATGGTAAATTCCTTTTTCTTTTAAAATAAACGACGCCCGCACTAGGAATACATACATACATTTCACACACACAGAGCACACCCAGAGTCAAAACAAATCCATGCGAATCACACAAAAAATTGTCCCCTGTTGGGATCGAACCCACTACACCAAAAATGAGCACTACATGTATGTAAATGTTGTGTAGTTAAAACTTATCATAAACAGAAAGATAAGATTGTATTGAATGTTAAAACTCAAAGTAGTTTTCTTCCGTTACATGCCGTTCCGTTGTACTTGTATCGTGCTCAAAATGGTCTTGCATATTGGAATTCAAGCAGAAATTTACGCAACTATGACCTTTGTTCATAAATATAAATAGACTGCATATAAATCGTGATTTATTATACATCGTATTGAATACAGTAAATCGATTAAGTGATGCATATTCTTCAAAATAATTTCTACTTTCTATAACAATATCTTTTTTTTAATTGTTTTAAACCCGAATTAGTGATATTTTTATATAAATAGAGATTTGAGTTCAATTTGTTGTCGATCGAATTTTGTATGAATTTGGCTATAAAGATTAAAGTTTAGAGATAACATTAAATTATGGTTGAATGCCAATGAACTTAAGTGTAGGTCAGTAAGAGTATTTATTCAAGTTTAATTACTAGTTTAATAAATCTAGCATTCATACCTAATCATAACCACCAATACGCACTAAGCGTTTTGCTTCTACATTTCTTATGCGAACTGCCAAAGAGTGGAACGCCTTGCCCGAGTCTGTGTTTCCGCATGAGTACAACTTGGATCTTTTCAAAGCAAGAGTCAATAGGTATCTCATAGGTAAGCGTGCTCCACCGTAGACCGCATCATCACTTACCATCAGGTGAGATCGTGGTCAAACGCGAGCCTATCCACCATAAAAAAAAAAAAAAAAAAAATTCATAACGTGGTTTACAATGACATCACCAAAACATGTGTCTGTATGTTAATGCTCTTTGTTTATTTAAATATAAAACGTAGAAAGGCTGTTTTGTAATGCAGCTAGAGTGTTTCTCGTCTTATTTTCATATTTCCATGGTAAAAAAGGAGGTACAGTGTACCAATGAATTAGGTATTTAGGACAAAAACTTCTATGTCACAGTGAAGACTAACTACACTAGTCATGCATGTGTGATTTATATATTTAAGAAGTGTATGTAATATACCCACCATTAAGATTATTTTTTCATATGTCCTGCATACCTAATTCGTTGGCCCACTGTACATAGCGGTGCTTGCACTTCTTTATAAAGTTTCTAAATAAAAAATAATACCGCCTCAAAGCAAAAGATCGTAATTACTTTGCAATCAAACTTCAATTAGGTTGAGATTGAAATCGGATAATCACTTACAAACAATGATTCTCAGAATTTGCCAAACCTTTTTTTTAAAGGGTTACGACAAAACCCTGCAAATGACTTAAGTAAATTCTGTATAATTGAATTTACTCATCCTTTCAAAGCAAAGCCATATTTTTAAAAGCTTTTATTTAACTTACTATGTTTGTATGTGAAGGTGGTATATTTTATTTAGTCTTGTGAACTGCCCGTCAGGATTTTCACAATAGCAGCACAATAAAATAAGTTGGTATTGTGCCTGGTGGATGGCGATTGGCTCACCCTCTATCCCATGGGACCTAAACGCAACAGGTAAAATGTGGATTTCGCACACCTCTGCCAAACCCTTCTGGGTTATATAGGCGTGATGTTTTGTTATTTTATGTTAAAAGCTTTTAAAGTTAATATCGACGTTGCGCGTTGATGTCTTTTGTTTGCATATTTGCAAGCGATCGTCTCACTTTTGTGAAGTTTCTTCGTGTACGATCGATCAGAAACTTTAAACATAACATAACATCCTATAAAAATAACAATAAAAACACAAAGCTGTACAACTGTCAAACATAGTTCTGTAACTTATGTTCGTTTATTATGCTACTTAATTGTGGAGGCTTGTAATTAGCAATATGTTTCTCTAGTTATATGTACAGTGGGCCAAACAATTAGGTATGCAGGGCAAAAACTTCTATACCATAGTGCAAACTGACTGCAATAGATATGTATGTGTGAATTACATAATGTAATAAGTGTAATATACCCACTATTTAGATTTGTAACTCACTTATCAATAACTAGTATAGTAACTCTTTACTATGACTTAGAAGTTTTTGCCCTGCATAGATAACTCGTTGGCTCACTGTACTATATATATGTTTATGTAATTAGTCTGTAAGCCATCTGTAAAAGAAAAAAAATATATATATATATTTTATTAAATTATTATTGGATTATTTTTACTGAAAAAAATATGAGTTTAACTTAAATCGGCGGACTTAGGAGGTCATGCAAATAGTTATATCTAATAAACTAGAACACGTTTGACATTTCTAAAGTGACAGGTCGTTATAATTAAATATCTAGTCGTCTCAGTAAGTATTACATGTTAACAGTTTGTTTTCGTGAACCACACGATTATCAGGGGCATTTGTCTTGTTATGTTCAAGGTGACGCTTTGTCTGTATGCCTGAAAATATTAGGCCGAGACCTAGACAGACACAAAAAGTTGACTATTCAGGGTTTGAATTATGATAACTACTAAGTTTTTAACCAAATTAAAAAAACGAGGAGGTTCTCTTTTGTCTGTATTTTTATTTATTTTATGTTTGTCTTCTCATAACTTTTGACTGGGCGAAGCGATTTATTTGTTTTTTTTTATTTGAAAGCTGGTGCTTCTCATATGGTCTTATTCCAATTTGGTCCAGTTCTGACAATGGCACCCATGAGAAAGCCATAAAGTCTAAAATTATTGTAATTGATGTCGGTTTTTTTTTGGAAAATTATTTCTAAGAAGCTGATGTGACTAAAGAGCCGCACAATACAAATAATAAATCTTAGATTTAGTGAGATTAATTTAAAATTGATTTGTAGATAAAAATGATTTTATATACAGTACACAAATTTACTGGCTCATCGAGGAGTGAGGGTAGTGAACAATATCCGCGCTTCTCGAAGACGATGCTGAGCTTCACCAGTCGGCTCGTGACCACGAATGATGCATGTCATTTCGAAACGTCGATTACGCGATATTTATTTACCTTTATAATAATTACGTGATTTAGACCCGTTGTCTATTTTTTTTAAAAAGGCTCAAGTTTAAATTGAATATTCATCAACCGATTAATTTACTTGTTACAGATAAATTACGAAGATTATTACGGTTTAAGAGACTCAAATGCTATAATAACTTCACTGGTGGTAAAGCTCTTGTGAACGAACTCGAAAGCGGCGCAGCACCACCACGTCACCTTAAACCTGGCGCCAAATAGTCGTACTTAAGTTACTGTGTTACGCTATGGTGGTGAGATCAGGTCCTGAAGTAACATAATATATGAGGCATGACACCATATTCCTCAGCTGCAGAGACGCTACAATCTGCTTTTGTGGATTGTTAATGTCCATGGGCTGTACTCCACTTACCAGGTATCTACTATACGTAATTTCGCTGCAGGTGAAGTATAAAAAAAGCTGTCTCATCAGTTGGTTTTTAAGAAGAAAAAAAAACACATTTCTTCTTTTTACCGCCCGTTGTGATTCTCATGAAACAAATGACCGTAGCCAGCCTTCCATAGCGTCCATAAGAAACGTGCAGAAACCAAACGTGTTAAAATAATTAAATCATCAATAAGCGAGCTCGCGTGCAAAAGCCGGTTTATTCAAAACAGAGGAAGTAGGTCAAGCTAAAATTCGTACAAGAATGAATATTAAGAGTGAACAATCAATAGCGTATTTTCCAAACACACGTAATCAGGGTATTATTTTAATATTATTTAGTATTTTTTTCTATTTTAATAGACATATCATGTCTAAAACACTAAAATACATGTTTGTTCGAGCCCATTTTGTCAAATTTAAATTTATTAGCTTGTATGTAATGTAGAGGAATGGGGTGTGATGTTCCTCCACCACAAAGGGAGGATCCTCCGACCAGGCTCGGTGGTATTGCCTGGCGGACAGCTGTCCAAAGGTAGCGTATTGGAAGTGATATATATATATACACTCCCCTTATCGCGATTCAGCGCTCTTTGACATATTTACGTGTGTGTCACTTCTTGACGTTGACAATGTCATCGGTCAATTAACATGTGCGGATACCGCCACATGTAAATTAATAAATGATTAAAACAATTTAAAAAAGGCCACCTATAACAAACATTTTAGTGTTTTCGATACGGTTGTCTTTAAATACAGATAAAGACTTAATAATATCAAAATTATAACCCGATTACCCTGGTATCGAAAATACGCTATTGATTGTTTCCTCTTAAATCTCCTACAATACTACTCATTATGGGTCAACGATCGCCATTTCAATAATTTGATTATACCTATCATAAACAACTTTTTTGATCTTTGACTCATATACAATCTAAAACTGTTTATTTTGATTTATTGTGTTCACGGCGGCAAGATAAAAGCCTTGAAAAAATCTGTTAAGAATAAAATTGTATTGTAAATTATGTTTATATCATTAAAATCTAATTAGGGACAGTAGCTGTGATTCTCATGTATTTAAAATCGAATTAGGAGTGTTAACTGTTTTTTGTGAAATAATGAATGAATGAATGCGATTTTTTCAACGTTACCTTTTTTTTAATTTTACGATGGATTTTATTGTCCCGTCCTCTAGTTTGACCTTTTAGCTGTGAATAATTAATAATATTCTTAAAGCGTATCATATTTATGAATTTAATAACTAATTGATAGCTTATTATGTGAGTATTATTTATTTCAAATCATGCTATCAATGCCTAACAATTACAAACCGAAACGATGTAAAAATCATACAGACTATGTAGTTTTATTTTTTAGGTTACTCATGGCCTGTTCACAATCGTCAATTAAGAGTTAACCACCGGATAAATTATAATTATAACAAATATAAAAGTGACACAATTCAAACATCAACACAAAATCTAATACATCTGTCACTTTAATTTGTTTGTATTTTGACTTTTGAGTAACTTTTATTTTAGAATTGTGGTACATGCTCGGGTGTTACCATCTGCCATGAGATGAACTGTAAGCTCGTTCGCTCGAATACTGTAAAAACCCAAGTTGATTACTCACTTGTAATAACATATACCTTACATTTTTCAATAATCCGTAATTGGACAAGCTCTTCGCAGTGTTGACGCATCACAGCAAAAAATACTATCCTCTTTCGTGTCACTAGCGAGGTGCATGAACTCTGCGGTTTGTGTTTATTTGCATTTTGCCGAAGGGTTTGTAAACCAACATTACTTTGTAGAAGGTTATTGCTACCTGAACCCTAATCCTGGACTTTCCATAGACACTTTATGAGCGCATTAATGATTTTTATGATCAGAAAATGCATATAACATGTGTTTATTGTTTAATGGTATTTGATAAGAATTGAAAATGAGAAAATAAATAAAGTAATGAAAAACATGCAGTGTTCATACGTGAACATATAGTGGAATTTTATCGTAGCGTCAAGAATTCATGACATAAAAGCATAGGAACGTATACAATAGTCTAGAGTTCTAGACTCCAGTCTTTATACTTATTTAAATACCGGTAAAAAGAAAATATACCTGTAACAGTTGAATTTCATTTTAATAATTAATTACGCCGTAAAAACAGTTTAAAAATAGGTGTTGTTTTGTCTGCAGCAATTTAAACGATTTTTCAGAAGTGATGTGTAAGCAAAATTATCGATTTGTCAGCAATATAACGGATCTATCAGCAAATTAATGGATGTGTCAGCACAATGTTAAATTTGTCTCGAGTTCTATTCCCGAGTCGGGCAAAGTGTTGTTTGGGATTTTTCTATTAAAAAATTTACAAAAGCAGCATGGGGTTGGAATTGTGCCCAGTCGATGGCGAAAGGCTCATCCCTTATCCCATGGGACCTAAATATAACATACGCATCACAAAACGCTTTGCAAAGAGATCCTATTATGTAGCTGCCAGCACACGATCGAGATAACGTCAGTCAATGCTTCAAGTTATTGATTGATGGATCGCAGTGGCGCTAAGGGCAACAGATGTAATTCTAATTCGCCTGTCAATTCCATTACAATATGTAGTTTGAATCGTATCGTGTACATTTATTGTTAAGTATTAGACTTTGAAATGTCTGAAGTATTTAGAAATGTTTGTATTCAATAGCCAATTAGGTTTGCATATTACAATAGTAGCATCTATTATATTCTACTGCACCCGTTATGGCCTGACATGAAAGTTCTACATTAGCTTTGGCATTGATATAATTTAAATATTATCGTATTTAGCGGGTTTGAATCGTTGAAAGACAATGAAATATCGCATAATACAGATAATAATGCTTATTTACATGATAAAATCTAAGTAGATTGAGTGAAATTTAATTTGATAATTATAAATATTATTTGATATTAATGGCGATGTGATGGTAAATGATTAAAAATATTCTAGTCTGATACATTGTCTTACGTATTCATACCTAAAGTATTAACAAAATATTGACACCTTTTCGCATAAGCCACCGTCGCAATATCGAAATACACTGTTTAATTCATACGCTATGGTAATTCCGTGCCGATGGCAATTGGGACGCAATAAACAATACATAAAATGGTAATATTCACATGACGCGTAATAATGGGTGGCTGCTTGAAATTTTAATCGAATTTCGCACTTTCTCTGTTCGATTCATGGAAATTAGGCAATTGTGAGATGAAAAAGGAAGTTTTTGATTCGAAATAAGGGGTTGAGCCGACGCGACGTAACATGATGCATTGTTTAATGCTTTTTGGCGGTTGTCATGTTAACTGAAATATGGTGGCTTCTTGTACGGGAAATGTCACGGCAATTATTGGTTGATGTATTGCAATAATCGCCAGGCCAGATGGAGTATGTTTACTTGAAAATAGGTATTATACTTTACATATATGAACGTATGATAGATAATCTATCTATATATCTATTATGTTTATGTGCACGGACTATGTAAAATCTAATTGATTACTGTCAAATAAAAGTCAGAAAAGGATTTACAAGACGCGACAATAAATTGCGACAACTTACATTAATATGACAAGCTCAGCTCAGCGATATAATAGTAGCTTAATGACAATGCTCTTAAGCTTATTCAATGTACGACCACACACATATTAGCATCAGGAAATGAGAAAGCGAAAGCTTAATCTGTTATTATTAAACTTTGCCTCACTGGTGATTAGCAAACTGCTTAATCCAACTTTGACAATCACCAATCACAGCAATAATTACTGTGGGCGAATACTAGATAGCATAAATACATGTAAATATAGATTTCGATAGTAAGTCGAAACTGGATTGCGAATTGCGATATATTGCAATGTCGCAAAAGTCTGTTTCATTAATGAATTCTTTGAATTTGAATGTGAATAATAGAATATGAATGAACAGTATGGACACGGAAGATTTCTGTCATAGAATGCATAGATGCAGTAATGAATTTTATGACGATGATTAAGTGATGTCAAAATGGTTGTACAGTAATCAATAATTACTTAATTTAAAAGGTTGTTCAGAAGTGCTTACAAGAATCATTAGATTGTTGATTAATTATCTATAGAAATAGATTTGCTGCTACCGCTAATATGCAGAAAGCTATAGTATAGGGTAATTAATAATACCTACCTTTAAAGTTTGACACTATCGGCTATTTATGAATTTCGATTCACACAAAAGAATAACCTATTAATCTGTATTTTTTGTTGCATTGTAAAACAATGTACTCTTATATTTCAAAGAAACATAAATTCGTTAAACATGCAGAATATAACTAATTGTAAGTAGTCATAATCTTTATCTAGAAAGTAATATCTAAGGGAGTCATTGTTTCTCTTGTAGAATTGTAAAAATAGTCTATCAGCCACCTAAAGACCTACGTATTATCCTGTGTACAACTAGCTCACAGCCATGACCTAACCAGAACTCGTCCACCTAAATTCCAACAAAGTTTCTAAAATAATGAGTGTAAGTGTAAACTACTTGGCACTTCAACAGCCACAGTTTCGAAATGACCCGTTCTAAACTAGTTGTTGCTAATTTGCGTGCGCAGTAACAAAGAAGTTATCGGCAACCGGCAAAGTTGTCAAGGTCTCATTCCTGCGATATTGATAACGAAAGTTTTTACTGCTAATGTTTGCGGTTTATATCATACGCAAAGGGTGTTATTGCATTGAAAATGAACGACGCGCAATTGATGCATCAGTCGATTGGTGTTAGAGTGTTATTATAACGAGATCGATTGAAGTCGATCGTCGAACAGCGCAGTGCTGCGCGCTTATTGGCACTTTAAATGTCAAATGCGTCGTTCGACGTCGATCGATTTTGGTGTAATAACAACATCCAAAACTATGGGTTACGAGACGACCTACTGGTGGGTCGCAAACAAATATTGAGTGGGTACTGAAGCATAAGACGATACAGGCTGATCGCCAAGGTAGTCAGCCAGCAACTGACATTTGAACCTTTTAGTATAGAAAACCAAAAACAAACGTACTATCTGCAATTTATATTCATTTTTTATGGTTAAGAATAGCTTTAAGGCCTATTTCGGGGCAGAGTTGAAAAAGCTCGACTCGTGAGTAATACCGATTTGATAGCTTATGGTCAAACAAGCAACTCGTCCATTAGCAGATTTTATTAGGTGGGTCGGAGCCGGGTCAACTTTGGGAACTGCTGCCCTAAAAGATACGTCAGACCCCCAATGACGTCGACTCTTCTGCCATTCCGCCATCGATCGACGATCGATCGGTGTGATGACACCCTCAGAGTGGTTTTACAGTCTTTGAAAACAGACTCATAATAAATAAAATCTAAATTACGATTTCCATTGATAAAATCAATTCTGCTTTTACTGTGCAGTCACCACTTTTAGCAGTATAATAAAATGCAATGAGTTTCCGGAGATAAGATTAATTCAATGCGAACTTTTGAGTCGAGCATGTAGCCATCAAATTTCAGAAAGTATACCGTAATAAAAAGCGCATTTATTTTATGGCGTATGAAGTAATCGAACATGATGCTTTCCTTTAGCTGTAGCATATACAGCTAAAGGAAAGCGATGCATGAAAGGGGTGCATGAAAGGAGCCTCCCCGAGTGACGTACACCTACCCTACGTCCGGCGCACCCTGGGCAATTCGCGAGTTCTTAAAAGCGAATTGGCTAATCCTTTCACCACGATGGCAAGTCAAAACCTTGACTACCTTACTGACTGTCCAAAATGCCCTTCCAACTGCACAAGAGAGGCGCTCATGAACGCCGACGAGAGCGCCATAACAGTGGTCACTTATTCGGCCAATAAAATTTGACTCAGCCATCGACACGACGAAGAAGAAGAAGAAGGAAAGCGATGAATACAGGTATCTTTAACAAAATTCTAGCCAATAATAATTCTAGATTTCAGTTTTATCCGTACCTTGACTTTTATTCCATAAGGGCAAGAATTTACTGCAGTAATTTCGTCATTTCAACACTAAGCGCAAACTGGATTCTAGACAGGATTTGAAGCCTACGCCCTTAGCCCTTGGGCTAAGTATCTGTAACTATCTATCAATAGAATTTATCATGAAGAGTAGGGGAATATTATCGACCAAAACAATTAAAGTCACCTATATTTACTCGAATCGAGTTTCTTTTTGTCGTTTCGGTTTTTTAAGCTGAAATTAATCAGAATGACAGTAGTCTACAGTATCAAGAGCTTATATAACTATAATAATAATGTGCTAATATTACTTCAATATTGTGAAAAAAGGGGGACTTAGAATATTCAACACGTGACACCTGTTTATGATTCGCTTTTACTTAAAATCTTTCGTGTGTTAAGAGGGCAATTTAAAAGTGATATCAAAAAGGTTATTTATTAATAAAACCGTCCTAAAGATTTAAACCACCATCAAACTGTAAGTGGTTTATTTAAGAGACGTATTAAGTAAATGGACAGGTAAAACTCTCTTGAATTTATAAGTTATCGTATAACAATAATATTATAAAGATTAGGTTTATGCACGAAAATTGAGACCCGCATTTCAAAGGTTATAAGTTTAAAGGAGCTTTCAAAATAAGCTTGGTTGAGGCACGGTAAACATGATACTACCTCAATGGATTACCACAATATTGCAAAAGGATATTTTGTATTTGTATTTAAAACGATAGGCGAAATGAAACACACGAAAGTTTATAATTTTAATTTGTGGAGACTTACTAAAGGAAATTTGAATCTACACGAGGCACTACACGAAGCCAAGAACAGGAGCGGTTGGAGGAGTGTCATCAGAAACAAAATAATACACCAACGGGGGAATCACGACCCTCAGCAATGAGGAATACGACGCGAGGAGGAGGACTAAAGGAAAATTAACATCAGATTGAATCCACATGCTTGATCTCAGTCTTAACTCTTACGTGGGACTTTAAAATAGAGGTTACGAAATGTAAAAAAACTTTTTTGTGTTCATAGATTCTAATCGTTCACCGTGAAAGATATTTTGAACTCAACATCCTAGTTACAACATATAAACAAAACATTTGATTCGGCACGCACACTAGCTTTGCATCTTACTACACGCCCTATTTGCAGCTAGATTTTTGCGCAACTGCCAATATTGCGGTCGACAATCGACATTTTACATCTTTCGAACATCTCACTGAAAGCCCATAAATCCATTTGTACCGACTGCAAAAGGATAATTTCACGAAGTATATTTGTTATATTGTTAAAAGAGCAGAATTCGTATTAGGTATGTCAGTCTTTATCTATAAAATTTGTTGTTGTTTTCAAAACAGGTGTTAACTGCATTTTGTATGGATTTTTAAAGAAGTTTAAAGTATTTTTTTGTTATTATTTGCATAATTTATGTATGTATGTGGGTTTAGTGGTTTTAACCTTAACTGAGAGAAGCTGGTAGCGGTCTTCTAGACTAGGTTTGTACATAGTTTTAGATTTAGTCATTTATTTTTAGGTTAATAGGATTTTTTTTTTATTTCTAATTATTTTTTTTATCTTATTAAAAAATAAATAAATATACTTAGAGAACAGTGCGATTTTCTAAGAAAGAAGTATGTAAGGCTCGTAGCACATAGCGTTTCATTGTCTATGCTTATCCCCGTGAAATAGAGGCGTGATTTTATGTAAGTATGTAGGTAAATTTAATCTAAATCGGTTTGGTAGTTTTTGAGATATGAAAGAGTTGTTAAATTGAGGCAGTTTGTATTTGTGTAACTTTTGTTGCTTGTATAAAGTATCACTGTATTGTAACATCGCTTCATTTCATCACGGCTGTCGACAATTTTGCCGCAGCGCGACTAAAAGTCGTGACTCCTCGTACTAGTCATCGAAACACCATCGTTGAACAATCACTATGATTTGCCAAATCCTCATTATTCTGATGCTTGAAACGTAATCGAAAATGGTCAATTATGTCGGTGCCATTCAATTGTCCTAAATCGTCATTGGTAAGAACAATTCGCGGCCTTCGGTTATAACAATTTGTGTTATTGCTTATAAAGTATACATTCAGTAGGGAAGCTAATTCATGATTGTTTGTTGACATTTAGTTTTAATAAACATAATATGTTTTTTTTTGTGAAGCCTTCTAATGTTATATACGTGAAGGTATGTGAGAACTGGATGAATGGATTTAGATGTTAGTTACGCTGTAAAAAATGTTTTTTGATGAATTGTGGCCGGTAGATGGCGATAGTCTCACCCTCTATCCAATGGGACCTAAACATAACAGGTGAAGTGTGGGTGTTGTACACCTCTCAATATTTAGGTACTGTAAAAACGAAGATAACCATAATAATACAATTAACATTGACATGATGTAACATTATAAAACTAAGACAACTTACTGACAGTTGTAGATTTCTAAATGAAGTGCTTAGCCCTACAACAAAAACACTAATACAGCCTCTAAAACCATAAACAGATGAGTACTTCTAATTTATATTTGACGACATCTGCATTTGCGAGTGACCATAATTTACCTGCAATTGTACAACATTATAACATTACAAATTCGTTCTATAGCACTTTAAGTTTACTTAAGGCATTCTTCTGTATTCGTATAAGGCTTGATGTCTTCGAACTATTTATGGGAAACCAATGCCTTAGAATTAGCATATGGTATTGAAGGTTTATAGATAGATTAACTCGTTATAGAAGTGTGTGCATTGAGTGATTAGGACGATAACTCAGCAGGGGTCGTTTCTTAATGTCTTACTTCTAGATGTGAGATGAGTGCGATTTTGTAAGAAAATTCAAAGCGCGTGAATGTCAAAAGGTATTGGGTTTTTATAAGAATGAAGTTGCAATAAAATATCTTGGAACGGTCTCTGGGAATAAATAATATTCTATCTCATTCTTAGTAATATTGTGATAATAGTTAATATTGTGTCCTGACTATTAAATAATATTTATTTTATTATATTGTATGTATGTATGTAGTATATAATTTATATATTTAGGTATATATAAGGGTACAATATATATAATATTATACAGGGTGGATGCGACATAGCGACATTTATTGAAACCACAGCTTCTATACATGGCCAGTATGCATTTCCACCGGATAAAAAATTCTCTGGCGAAAAAAAAAATCCACTTCTTTCGAACAAATTGCACGATCGCAATGTTCAAATTGTTCGGAGAACGTGATTATTTTTTTTTCGCCAGAGAATTTCTATCCGGTGGAAATTAATACTTTCCATGTATAGAAGCTGTGGTTTCAATAAATGTCGCTATGTCGCATCCACCCCGTATATGTTTTATTTACATTAGTAAATTATATATAATTTAGGGTTAAGACACTATACGTAGTTTATTTCTGTATTCTTTATATTTTATAATTTCAACTGTCATTATCATGACTTTTTATACTTTTATTTCTTTTTTTTCTTTAACTAACGCACCAACAACTGCCCGTAACTTTGCTCATTTACTTACTTGTGCATCCTAAGATTGCCTGTAAGAAATTGCTTATAGCGATAATATTGGTGTACAATAAAGATTACACTATCTATCTATCTATCTATCTATACTAGAGTGTTTGCTAGAGCGAGAGGGATAAAACTTGACACTGACTGTATAATTAAATTATACGACGATAATGAAACGTAAGTTCTGTCTTACTATAATAATGTCGTACTAATTATCATGAACATGTTGTTGCATCGCACCGGCAGCAGCAGTCGACATCAGAAAGTCCTCTTTAAAAATAACTAGAAGGCCAAAGTTAACTATTTACAGCCATTTATTTACGACCGGATGGCGTACCGGGTAGTGTACCTGCCTGCGACGCTGAGGTCGCGGGTTCGAATCCCGCTCTTGACTCGAATCGCGCAATCTTTGTGTGAATGAACATGGGGGTTTGTCTTGGTCTGGGTGTTTCTATGTATAATAAGTATGTATTTACAAACGAAAAGTATACATGTATTAGTATCGGTTATTCTAGAACCCATAGTACAAGCTCTGCTTAGTTTGGGAATAAATGTCATTGTGTGTATGTTGTGTGATATTTATTATATACAGAAAAATCATATGCAAATTTAAGACAATATTTGCCTTACAAATGCATGCCCCCGTTGTCATAACTGTTGCTCTTTCTCAACAGCTTCCTCCATCAATATGCATAATACATTAGCACGCTCAATTAAAACTTCCGATTCGCATCCAAGGCTATTTTCTACCAGAAGCAACACAATTGTTTATCGTATAAACGCGTTTTGCAACTGGTTGCTAAACCGATCTATCATAATCGTGCATGTGCATTTATCGGATGCATCGCATCTATTGTACGGTTTAAGTGTCAGTTACTGTGTATGGGAATAATGAATGGTGTAATAGGTGTCAAATCTTGTAATCCCAAAGGTTTACTGTATGATATATGATGTCTTAAGCGTGTTACGTCTATACTATAATTAAAATGTATTTCATATAGAAATAAGATGGTAAGCGAGGATTATACCTCACCTATAAACCGCCATCTGGTGAAAAGGGCGATTGGAGCTGTTACCTGAAGTAGCTTGTTTTTTAATTTATATGTGTATGTGCTGTATTGTATATGTGTCTCAAAGTTATGTGATGTCTAATGGTATTTAATGTTGTGTTATGTGTTTAATCTTACTATGAATAATTTAAATAATGTTATTTATGTATATGGATTGTGCTAATGGTGAGCGAGGGTCCGAACGGCAAAAACTTCGGTAATTTTAATTATTTAATCACTTTACAGAAAATTACATTTTTACACATCTTCTTCTTCTTCTTCGTCGTGTCGATGGCCGAGTCAAACTTTATTGGTCCAATAAGTGGGCACTGTTATGGCGCTCTCGTCGGCGTTCATGAGCGCCTCTTTTGTGCAGGTGGTAGGGCATTTTGGACAGTCAGTAAGGTGCTCAAGGTTTTGACTTGCCATCGTGGTGAAAGGATTCGCCAATTCGCTTTTATGAACTCGCGAATTGCCCAGGGTGCGCCGGACGTAGGGAATTGTTGTGTACGTCACTCGAGGAGGCTCCTTTCACGCACCCCAAACGCACCCTGTTACACATCAAAAGTCAGAAAGAGGACTCAGAACACAAAACATATGTGACATAAAAAAACTATCAAAAATATTAAAACTAAAACATATAGAAAGGAGGTTCGTGTCGCTAACAGATTGTAATTATCTGAATAAATGTATGTTCATTAATTCATATAGAAAAATATCTTTTGGGTTAATGGCGATAGGCTCATCCAAGGGGGATAGGTGAAGTGTGGGTCATACACACCTTTGCCACAGTTTTTGTCAGTTATTTTATGGGTTAAGATAAGTTGACTTAAAGTTATAAAGAGCATTACGTATCGCTGAGATTTTAATTAATTACTATAATATTATAGATCGATAGATAGAAAGATAAATAGAGTAATCTTTATTGTACACCAATATTAACAAAGAAGTTTATGATGTAAACAAATGCACTTAAAAATTATGTTGCACAATGGGCGGCCTTATCGCTATAAGCAATTTCTTACAGGCAACCTTAGGATGGACAAGTAAGTAATGAGCAAAGTTATGGTCAGTTTTTGGTGCGATAATTAAAGAAAAAAAGAAAAATACAGTAAAAAGAAACGTCATTATAATGACAATGGAGATTATAAAATATAAATAATACAGAAATAAACTACGTATAGTGTCTTAAACCTAAAATTATACATAATATACTAATGTAATGAATATGTACATACCTTATTAAATATATTATATAATACTAAATATATTATCTACTTATATATACCTAAATATATAAAAATATACTGCATATATACATAATAATATAAATATTATCTAATATTCATTGACCATTTTTTTATAAATATAGGCAATTTATTATATGTATTATAATAAAAATAGCATTTTAACTTATTTTAGTATTATACCTTTTATTTAGCGCTATTTTGAGCGCTAAATCCTTCTTCATTTCTGTTTAAAACTACCTTTCTGTAAATCTTTTACACTAATGTCCATCCAAAGGTTGCCTGGAAGAAATCGCGTTAAGCGATAAGGCCGCCCTTTGTGCATAATATTGTAATTGAAACTTTCGTACAAAATGTATGTATTTCCTATGTCTTATGCACAAATAAAGTTTTTATCTATCTATCTATCTAATTACTTTTTTATTTACTTTTTTATTAAGCTATAGGTTCGGCTGACTAATCGGTGGTCGATAAGCAAATGTGGCCAACTGGTTGGCGTTACCGCCTAGACTAGACGGCGAGGCCAATCATTAGATTCGGTTAAGTATACAATTTAAAACCTAGTTTTATAACGTATTGTTCATCGCACCACAAAATGCAGTATATTACAAAGTGGACAAGTTATGTAGCATTTCTAATCCTGGATTATTGGCATTTATATTACAGTGGAGTCATTTTAATAGGTAAAATTTGACAGTTCATTTATGCAAAGAAAAATATACCTTACGATAAAGGAATAAAACTCAAGAAAACAACATACATTTTTGTTAATACAATTATTTATTTAGAAAATTAGACTACTCCTGATGTACATAATAAGTAGCACTTTGCTTTGCATAAATGAACTGTCAAATGTTACCTATTAAAATGGCCTTACTTTAACGCCGAGTAGTCGGCACATCTGTAATATATTGGATCGGAAGTATAACGAGCGAACGGTTACTGAGCATGTGAGCTTATGCTCGCATGACTGCAGTCTATTACTTACGGGCGCTTAGCAATACTTCATTTTGACAGTGTGAATTGTGATACATTTCCTTGTGGATTTCGATCTAGAAGATACCAAACACTAAAAAAAAAATTGGCGGATCTTAACTTTCTTCTAGCCATGGTCTGTCAACGTTAGCCAGCTGAGCAGTTTTATTTTTATTAATACAATCTTTTTAAAATTTCACTTGTGATGCGGTTGTTGACTTTCATGCAACGTGATTATCCGGCTATATTCCAATTTAATTGCAATTTTCTACGTGATCTGCCAACACTAGCGTAAAGAACTAAAACAAAGACACAAACTTGAGCTCCAAGTAGCCCAGTACTAAGAATATTTTATTAAAAGCGAAATTGATTGGTGTTTTGCACCTATTGTTTTTGGTAGAAAAGATAAAACTAGACTAATGATAAACCTTTATTTCTTTTTACCCGACTGCGTCAGAAGGAGGGTTATGTTTTTCGAGCGTATGTATGTATGTATGTATGTATGTATGTCTATTTCTTTGGCACGCCCTACAGCCCAAACGGCTAGACGGATTTTGACAAATGAGGTGTCGTTGAATTCGTCGAAACAGTGATAGTGACATAGGCTATATAAATTTTCAAAATGGCGCCGGCAAATGAAAAAAAAAAGGGGGGAGGTATGGATTTTCTTTTCATCATAGTAATATGGGTATCAAATAAAAGGCCATGAAAAGAGCATTTCAAAAATATATACTTCTTATCACATTTATATTACTGATTAAACACAATTTACCAATTTATATATCGGCACGCTCGCACGCCCGAAGTGGGTGGAAGTTAGTTTGTATGTTCACTCACGCTAATCTTGGAAACTGCCGGTCGAATTTGAATAATTGTTTTTGCATTTGATAGTTTAACTCACGATTAAGGCTCATTAATCTCAAAAAGATTTGATTTCTACAAATTAATAGATATAAAAAAACTTTTTTTACCGGGTTAAAAATATGTAAATAGAACCAACAACTAAGTTAATCTTTAAAACCCCAATTCCACGGGTGTTAGACAAACCTGGTCGGCGTGGTTAAAGCGGTGGCCTTGCCGCTTTCAACTGCGCTGATGTTGTGGGTTCGATCCCCCCACAATTCTTGTTCGCAATGATATGTTCTGACTCTGGGTGTGCTCGGTGTGTGTGAAATGTATGTTTGTGAACACCCCGAGATACAAAAGTAATTCCTAGTGCGGGCGTCATTTTAAAAGAAAATAAAACCCTTATTGGTAGGATAAGCGAATAATATATAATTTAATAATAAACTAAAAAATAACTTGTGTCACTTTTAACTCGGTCAGTTTTTTTTATGGGTTGAATAAGATCTATCAAAAACCTTACAAACTGGTTCTAAATTTTCTAAACATTTTAATTTACTTGATGTATAATTTTACACAACTCTTGTTGACAACAGTTCTAATTGCTTTAACATGATACGCCTCTCGACAAACGAAGTCTGCGTCTGCGACCAGTTGCATCGCAATCGTGTTGCAGCTGTTTCGCAATCAATGTTTATTTTGACACGGTTCCACTTCCACCTCCGCAACCTTTAAAAGTTGTAGAATTTAGATTTTGACACATCGAGAGCGTGTTTTTTGAATGAATCTAGATATATAATCGAATGCTATTAACGATGACATATATATATAAAATAAAGAATTATCTAACCCAAAAGAGCGTAAACGAGGTATAGCAACAATTTTTGATATGTTATATTTAGGCTATATTAAATAAATAAATATTACACACATTTTACACAACATCATCTAGTCCCAAACTAAGCAGAGCTTGTACTATGGGTACTAGAATACATGTTTACTTTTATTTTTGTAAATACATACTTATTATACGTCGAAACACCCAGACCAATACAGACTTCCATGTTCATGCACACAAAGATTTGTCTTGAGCGGGAATCGAATCCCCGACCTCTGCGTAGCAGGCAGTTGCACTATCGACTTTTTATATTATAGTAAGTATATCGCCAACTATATAATAAAAATTCCAAATAATACTTTGGCTTGACCCGGGTATCGAACCGAAAACCTCATGGAAAGCGACCGAATCATACCGCTAGGCCATGAGGAAGGCAATGAATAGTAAAACAACGACCATAAAGTTAAAGCCTACAATTTGATCGTTGCCTCTAATTAGTAGGTACCTCCGCTACTTACTTTGGGCCACTAAAACAACATAAACAACGTTTTTACTTCGGAACCACGTAATTATTGTCGCATTAAGGTTACGCAATATTTATCTAACTACACTACACGTGCTCTTACGTGACATAATACTCATGTAATACAAGTTAACTAATACACGTGCGTTATTATAATATTAACCCGTTTTAATGGGTTGTTAAAACTCAAAAATGAAACCGTATTGTTTATTTATTGCGTATGTTATTGATGAGCACAATGAATTTAATGGTTTATTTAATCTCTCGGTCATTAAATGCAGTGTTAGTTACATAGTATGTTAGTTACCGTCTTTACTAAAGCAGCTGAAATGAAGCAAAGATAAGTATATCCTACTAATCTACTAATTATATACATGCACTCTTAAAATAACAAATTTAAGTTTGTGAAGATGTGTGCGTGAAAACCACCGGGGAGATTTTAAATGAAATTTTACACAGATGTCGCTTAATAGTCTAGATTATTATAAAGACTACTTTTTATCAATTTAGCACGCGGGCAGTAGCTAATAAGAATAAAATCCTTTTTAACTTGGACTAAGTGTCCATGTCCTAATCTTTTGGTATCCTTTTAGTACACTTTTTTACCACATTTCAATGCTATAAGGTCTAGGTCACCTACACAGTTCTGCAGAGATCTATTCTCAAATATAATATACTAGGTAAAAGTTTCTGATTGGGTCAAAAGTCAGGTAAATATATATGTTTATGATAGGTATGATTCTCGGAACATAAAGCTCGAGCTAAAGAGTAAATTAACACAGGTGAGGAAATCTCGGAAAACGGAATGTAAGTGCGAATTGACCAATCGCTCCACTTCCAGATGGATACGCACGAAGATTGATGGGTTGCTCATCTGCAGTTACGTCAGGTCGCGTAAGCAACCACTTCAGCGTCATTGAACGCAATGGTGATTGTTGTTGTACCATTATGCCATGTATATTTTTCTTCTGACGTAGTTAATTGTAGTTATCAATTTAGTTACATCAACGGTTAAAGAAAGCTCCGGGTGGGATCGACGGTTCCAGAACTTGTATCGGCTTATATCTTTAGTTTGATTTTGAGGAAAATAAAAATCTTATTTATAATGGAACGACAACGGATCTATCTTGTGGACGGAGTAAAGTTTTGAATAGTATGGTTTTAAATTGACTGGGTGTGCTTAGATGAATGAATATGTGTATATGGTCATGTCATTGGGACCATTGGATAGTGTAATTGCTTCTGGCGTTCTAATAATACATGACATTTTAATCAGTTTATGATTTAAGACCGATTATAAAGCCCTTAAATTAATATTGGTTTGATTTGTAATAAAATTAGATACTTTTTGTCGTTTCGTTGACTTTAGTATCTATTGAGAAGACATATATGTATATCGAAAGCTATATCTATGACATCACCTAGAAACGTCACCGCACTTTCCTAATGTTAAATATTTACTGGGGTTGTATTTCACTGTACCTAAAATTCCATTCTAATCTGCGTTTATCGAGTTGCCAATATCACCAAAATGAATAATCTAGAGATTATGTAGTGTGATTGTTTTAGGCGATCTATTAAAAGTAAAAAAATCTTTCTTTTGAATTTAGATTAATCATACCACAGTTTCGATAATGGTGGCAGTTTATAAGTTTAATATTTATCGTAGTTAGGAACAATCAACATTTAGATGAAATTGATGCAATTATGTTTATTGTAGTTTTGCTGTCTATATTTACTAAACCCTTTTAGTTATAATTGTAGCAATAAATCGTTTTTAGCTAAAGGAACGTCAATGTTATATCTAGGTTCAGAAAATTGTTCCGCATATAAATTTTATCGTTTTTGAGAATAAAATATATTTTTTGTAAGGAATATATTTTTTGTTAATATTTTGCGAATCAAAATGTATCATGTATCATACGGCGTAATTCCTGTGATAATTGTTTTTTTAATTATGCAACTTTATTTTTCTTTAAACTCATTGAATCGCAGACAACAATAAAATGTAGTTACATAAACAATTAAAGAAAGTGAAATAACTTGTCTCAAAAAAAAAACAGATTTTATTTTTATTATTTGTAGATTGTTATCGTAACAGACATAGTAACTAAAAAAGTATTTTTTTTATATTATTTCATTTTTAATCAAAAAAGATATTTTATTATTATTTGGATTTCACTCCTTCAAGACTTTATTGTTTATGCTTGTGCAGTTATTAACATAGCCATTAGAGTAGTCAATCACGAATAGCCATTACTATTATGCTATGTGGGTAGATACATATATATTTCTCTTAACCAATTTTATTGTAGTAAAGCAGTACATGCAGTTTACGTTTACAATAACAAGAAAGTTAATTGACCAGTGGTGTTTAAAAATTGGCTACGGTCTCTATTTTTAGGGGTCCCTATTTCCTACTAGGAACCCTTACAGTTGCGCAATCTTCGTCTGTCCGAGGCATAGCGTCTAAACTGTTAATGCTATAAAGCTGAAATTTTGCATGGATATACTCGTATAAGTTAACAATTAAAAGCTAAGCCTTTGGGGCGAAAAATCTAAAAAATCATGGTAGTAGTATTTGTACTGAACTTTGAAGAAAATCTATAGCAACTAACTTAACTTTGTTAGTTCTAGAGTAATAAGGGCCCAAATTGTAAATCGTAGTTACTTTTAATGTACAAACCAAAATACAAAAAGCTTTAAAAATAATGACTTGTTTAAAGGTGCTACTTTTTAATTACAACTACTAAATGCCTTTTAAGTCCAAATATGTTGTAACGGCTAACTACGGAACCCTTTTCATTGACTTCTTACCAATAAAATATATTTTAAGAAATGTTTTACAGCCTATATTTAATAGGAACATAGCTGGCAATAAAAGTTAGGATACATACAATACATAAAAGTCAATAATGAAGCTGACTTAAAAAATTGTCACAAATTCCATTTTCAACCTACATTTGCTTTTCTCACCAGGCAGGCATTTGCATACTGTTTATTACGTAAACTTTTTATTTGAACCTCTTTTGTCAGTTGTCAGCAACATTCTGATTCAAATTTTGAAATTTCAGAACTTTTTAATTTGTATCTATAAAATGTCAGATTTTTCCTTGAGAATAGACAATGGTAAATAAAACCGTTTGGAGTAGTGGCAGTTGGCACTTTCGATTTCACTTTCACTTTACCTTGGGCAGTGTTGTGTGGAACATTGACCTGGGCCGGTGGAAATGACTGATTAAATCGGGTCCCTATTGATTCAGCGCACAATGTGAATACGATACTGGTTTTGCAGGATTTTATCTTTTGTCAAGTTTACTTGTTACCAAAATACAAAATCGGGCGAGGCCTATGGCCAGCTGTGGACTACGAGAGGATAAATGATGATAATGATGATATTTATTCTTGGCATAATAATATAAATTTGAAGCAAGTTATTTTGTGCAGAATAGACCGAGTCATGTATTTGAAAGGCGAGCCAGGCGAGCCAGGCTTAATGAAAAGGCGTATGAAAACATTTTTCATATTTTTATTGCAAGAAATTGTAATGAGACAAGTGAACATACGTAGATATCGATTGTCCTAACATCAGTTTAAGCGCGTGATGCTCTTCAGAAAGACGCACAGACAAACCGTATTATCTTATTTTCATATTTCGCTAATTCTTAAAATTTCATTGGTCTTTAAATTTCATTGGTCTTTAAATTTCATTTACAACATTGCAAGACACATTAATTAGAAAGTTCTACCCACGGTAAGAAGACGATAAAAACTGAGGACAGGTATGAAATTAGCCAATGTTTTGTTTAACGCTGTGATGCCTGTGATCTTGAAACGATGCAGTTGCAGTTGCTATATTTCGTCTAGTGCAGTTGCAGAAGTAATTTTTCAAGTAAATGAAACTGTGTAGGAACTATTTTTAGTATGTTTTCTCTAAAAAAATTCAGAGAGCATTGTTTTTAATAGAATAATTGTGTCAATAATTATTTTGCTGGACAATAAAACCATAAATAGATATTTAAATTTTACCATTTGGAAGGAATGTTACTTTTATGGCAGGATAAGCAAATAACACACATAAATGAAAGTGACAGCTATGTTCTTTTTCAAGTGTAACTTGTGTCACTTTAAAATTTGATCAGTTTATATTTTATGGGTCGCATAAGATCTATTCGGAACCTCAGAAACTGGCCTGTAGTCTTGTTTATAATGCTATTTGGAAACGTATCCATTTTACAATTTAAACTTGTCTTTACACCTAATTAGAAAAATCAAATTAAAAAAAATACTATGAACCAGCCTTTAATAAAAAGACACGCAACAAAGCGAAAGCGAGAAGCGACCCGCAACAAAGTTGTAAGATCATTAGTTGCTTTACAAAATTGTTATGGACATCTACACTACGACACCTTGATTCTAAATTCTACCAGTTCCATGTATAAACTTTAGCATCTTGTTTATACCTTGGAACCTTGAAATATTAACCTTATGAAAATATATCCTATTAGGTTGTTCTTAGAATAGACAGACAATTTCTTCTTAGACTTGATCCAGTATTTTTTTGCCTAAGAGGCGTAACACCTTAGTTTTTAATCACAATATATTGTCACTTTCACATCCTATTGGTCAGAAGCTGTGTCGTTTTGACTCCCACTGGTGGAAAACCGCCCACTCGCTTGCACCCGGACTGAACCCTTGATCGATGTAACAAACCTAGATTCGTCCATTTACGAAATGTAATTAATAATAAGTTGTAATCCTCGACTGCAAACTACCTCTTATAATACAGGTATACCCTAGCTTAAGAGGTAGAAATCATCTCTTGTACAGATTCTGAAACATAAACTGTGTATGTTTACCCTTAATTTTAGCACACTCTGTATGTTTTTTTTTTAGCTTGAATAAAGATTTTTATTTTACTTATTATTATTAACTTTTAAACTTACGCGTCGCATGATTAAGTTAAATCTAACGGGTACTAACGCGATCATGCATTGCTGTCAGTAATCCGTCTGCCGAAACGTCAAGCCTAAAAGGTAAATAATTATTAATCGCGTTAATTCCTGTTGGATTTTAATTGTTACAAACCTTCCCTCAAATAGACTTAGCTAGTATGCTACATACACCATATACCTATTTCACCGTGGAGTAAATTTAAGACATGAATAACTGCAACAGGGTTCAAAGAGTAGTCATGCTGTATGTAACTCTCAAGATTCAACTATTGCTTGACATCTTACGCCATTATTAATTTGCGACGCTTTTTGTCCTCTCCAAGAAATATCTTAACGTGAAATTAATTTAATCTTACAGCGTTGAGGTTGTCAACAAAAAGTAAATATTTGTTCAATTAGCTCTTTTATTGAAATGTATTGTAAAAGTGGTACATCTAGCTCAGTCAAGGCTTGCTATTTTACTTAATTTGAGATTTTTTAGTGAAGATAATCGCTATCAATATCGATTATTCTTTAGTGCTGTGAGTTGGATAGTATACTTAACTACCATCTCATCACTTTAACACAATAGCAAAATATGAATGGCCTCAATCCATCAAATAGGCAACTAGCATTACAAGTAGTAAGTTTAGATTAAGTTATTAGATTAGTTTCAGACAGTTAATTTGTACAATATTGACTTTAAAATGGTACCAAATTTTCATTTATATCAATAAAGCTATTAACATCTTTTGTGTTGGTAATTATGAATCGAAGTTTGCGCAAACGATACTGTCAATAAAAGACGCAATTATAGTTTTATCGCCAAAGAATTGATTACTTTTATTCGAATACATTGACTTAGGTCGTTGCACAACTATTATAACATTAGTAAGTGATATAATACTAATGCAACGTATGAAAACAATCGACCTATCGAAATGTGAGTCATAATGATTGCATTGCTTCCGATATTAGGAATTTACGACAAATAACATTACAAGGAATGAATATTGCACTTCGATATTGCGTGCGTTCAAATTTGAGACATATTTTTATCGATAAAAAGAACGTGTTTTATCGATAAATTCAGATATAGATACTCTTTGCATCACAACAAAGCACCTGTTATTGTCGGAATAATATTTTTTATGATGAATAAATGTTAATATTAATTTTAGCAGCACGGAGTTGGAATTGTGCCCGGTGGATGGCGATAGGCTCACTCCCTGTCCCATGGGATCTTCTGGGTAATATAGGCGTGATGTTATGTTATGTTATATTATTAAATTTAGCCAAAGCACAACAAAATGTTGGATTTTATAACACTTTAATAATGCTTTTAACACCTCATAAATGGTGGCTAAATTGTTACTAATTTACATTCCTTAGCAATGTCCCTTAAATTAATGAATTCACGATCAGAAAATTATCGAACAAGGGTTTTTTGATTCCTTTTGCCCGCCTTAATGACGATAAGAGCCCTTTCGAATCGTATATTTTTCCTCATGTAGAATGCAAAAGAGTTTAGCTACCACCTAAAACCGGTTAGTTAACCCTAAAATAAAACAATGTACATTCAAAATTGCGTACAAATACGAAATTCGGAATCTGAGGGTCATCAAATAAATACTGTCGAAATTGTGGCGCCGCGCTGACCACATTTTTCCTCCGAAGATAGTACATTCTCAAACGAAATGTTCTTTAAGTTCATCGTAAAAGTCGGAGCACATTGTCAATATTGGACTCAGGACAAGATGCCGAGGGTATTGAACTGGAGAAGGTCGTCCGCCAACGCTCGGGTAAGGGCTATCTTCGAAATCTCAAGTACCAATCGATGATTCGCCTAACACCTTTCCAAGAGATTCTCGGAGATATGAACGATGAAATTAAGCTGAAGAGAGATTAAAATTTTACCAACTACATGTTTTTTAATTACACACGTTCAGAAACCTGAAATTATTACGTTTTATAAACGCTTAGTTTCATTATTATACGGAGTACTCTGAACAACTAATAAAAATATTTTATTTGGGTTAATTTTGATACCAAAACGAATGCTAACGGGCACGAACAACATGCATTTTAGAGTTATTGATATGATATTATACCTATGTATAGATATATCAATCAGAATAGATAAAGACTTAATAATATTAAACTGACAATTCGATTATGAATGTATAAAAATACAGCAGTCGGGTGTGTCCCCGTAACAAGCTGTTGAAGTATTTGCTCGAGAACGTTAATTTGACGACAATTGTGCACGAGTTTGCAAACAAAAAGAACTAAGCGTGGACAATGCAAGTCATGCGAACGTTCGTAGCCTAGTTACAGTTGTTACGACACTATAGAAATGGTAATGAGTGAAGACATTAGCTGAACTGACAAAAACAAGTAAGGCTGACCCGTGAAGTATCTCACGTGGGTTGCACAAGAAAGCAATGTTCCTCGGAAGTGAACGGTTGAAGTTCCGAGCGTGTTTGCCGAGGTTTCGACGCGAGATTCTATAAATTCAACACTTGTTTTTTTCGACAAAACAATATATAGCGAGTGACTGACGGTAAGTGATAATACTGCACCAGAATATTCACAAAAGCGTCACAATTGCAACACTAAATCTTAAGACCTTTTTCCTTTACGACTTATAAATGTATCCTGAATGTAAGAGGGAACAACAGTCAATGTATGTCCTTAAAATTCTGATCTGACGCTATATCTGAAAGCTAAGGTATTATGCTGCCGGTACCTGGAATTCAGGGTCTATTAACACCATGCCTGAACACAGAGTAGTCCCAACATAAATATGACGGTAGGTACTGAGACGTGTTTTCCCTTTAAACATATTTCAAAAGTTTTTACCTCTTATAAATCCGACTCTGTCAAGCCGTGTTAAACGACGCGCCTTTGAATTAAACAATAGTGTTGGAAAAATCATCCAGCTTTAAACATTGAGTGTTGAAGCCTTCGAGTTTCTATTGTTGCTCGTCCTACGTTGGAGGTTAGCAATTAAGCAATATTAGGAATGAAGGGAAACCTTGGTTTAAGGCAATTGTCCTACCGCTGGCGATAAGTGAGAAGAGAGTAAAGCTAGAACCTAGAATCGAGTTGTTGATTTTCAACTCGGTTAGCGAGTCATAGTTTTGTCGTTGGAATATTAAGCGAGTGTATGTGAGTAACGGGTGATCTATCGCTCGCACGGCTAAATGTAATCATTTTCGTAACATCCCTCTTATAGCTCTTCTTATTGATTATTTTTATAGCATTTAGCTATGCTTAGCAATTTAAACTAATAATAATAGCTGGTTGGTTAAAGCGACTGCCCGATGTGTAGACAGTTGCAGGTTTAAATCCTGCCAACCCCATATTTTTCAACTGTTTCTTAGTGTCCCTAGCTCTGACCGCGGAGCGAGTAAATTAAGTATGTGTAGTACATACTTTTTGTATAGCATTAAACTAGTAGAGTCAGCGATTAACAAACTAATTAGTATTTATCTCTTTTGTTCAATTGAGTTCTCTATTGTTCGCTTCAGTCGTTTGTCGTGCGCGAGAAAACAGCACATAGTAAGTCGCTTACTCGCTAGCGGTGGGACACGTGCCTAAAGATATTCATCCAAACAATTTACTGAACGATTGTATTTATTGTGCGGTGTTGGTTTTAGTCACGTTAAACAATTAAGCTTCTACGGAAGAATAATGGGATGCGGTGATTTTTAGTTATTTTGGCATTCAAATGCGTGGGTTTTGTGTTAAGGTCTTTTTAGTGCAGCCTCTCGTAAATAAATACTCTATGGAAAATGTTGGTGTTATGCATCTCTGCTTAATCATACTAGCCAATACTACCGTCATGTTATGGTTTGTCTTTTAAATATAACTCCGATCTAGGAAACAATAACGCACTAACAAAAGGCTTGCAAAAACTTGGTTATTATGCCCATTACAATCTAAGTCATTATTTCCGGTGAATTGGGACATATTTAGAAACAAGGGAATTTAAGATTTGTGTAATGCTATTTAGGTCTAATTTAAGTCGACAAGTTTTTACGGTAATTTTACGGTAATATCAAATATTAGATTTTACGCAGTTGGAATCTAGGTTAAGTCAACAATCGTTCAAAAACCGACAATCGATTGCTGAGAATCACTTAAAAATCGGATATAATTTATAATTAAAAAGGTACTTCACCTAGATTCTGTCAATTATTGTATTCAAACTCAAATTACAGTTATTGATAGATTAATCGCGTGTTGGTATTAAATTAATTGATTTCGTTTTAATTGCTTGACTAGCAAATCAATCATGATAGATTTCATTTAAGTACATACGTTTTGTACTTGACTGGTAGTTTAAATTATTGACTTTTTTATAACGATGAACAGATGATAAATAATTAATTATTTAATATGTCGTAAAATGTTTTATGCCTGAATTAGAAATTTGCCGTTGATAAAATGTCATTATTATTACATTTTATTTAATATTTTAATCGGAATTGGCGTAGTGTCGGTACTTATTATCGGTATTTGTACCTTATAGTTTTATTGTTAAATTTGTATTTTAAAGTTTTCAGATAATGTATGAAAGCAATTTTAAGGTCTAAGTTAATGTTAGTAATTATTAATATTTAAATCAGTCTGAGTGTGAGATAGATAGATAGATAAAAACTTTATTTGTGCATAAGACATAGGAAATACATTTTGTACGAAAGTTTTAATTACAATATATGCACAAAGGGCGGCCTTATCGCTTAACGCGATTTCTTCCAGGTGAGTAAGAAGCTCAAAGCCCATTTGGTAGAGAAAACTTTTATACTTTTGCCTATGATTATTTTACCGTATTATTTTTTTAATATAGCATATCCTAGTATTTTTTTTAGTTATTAAATCAACCATTGGAGTTAGAAATTATTAATTTAAAAATCTTAAAAAAAAAAACAATTACTTATATAATTAATTACCTAAAGCCAACCACAATTTAATACAATTCAATTAATCTTATAATCTATTTTTATTGCCTTTGTCTCACGAACGTCGAGACTCGAACCCACGATCGTGCGCTGTCCTCACTGGGTCATTGTCACTTAAAGCGTGCTGATAACTTTATTTACTGTGAAATTACAATCGAAAGTATTATTATCTATTTTGCAAGGAGTTTCAACAAACTTCAACCAGTTTGAGCAATTTTTTTATTTCATAACGAACCTTTTTTAACTTCTTCCCTTGTCTATGAAAATGTTAGACCTATTACCGGAATTAAAACAAGTCGTGATTGCCAGTATTGTTCAAACTAATTTTACAGAGCAATTGCTTGAAACGAACCATTGTTATTAGTCTAATTACAAAGATACAAACGAACCTAAAAGTGCCCAATTATTTCAGCCTTCCCTACTAATCACTTTAATTTACGGAACAGTTCCGTTGCGCAAGATCACGAACTCTATGGTTTGTTCTTTTTTCGAAATTAATAAAAAAACTTACCGATATTATGTTTGGCAGATTGTGTTTTATCTCCCGTAGGAACAGCTGTAGCCGCAGAAATGATGAGAAACGTGACGCAAATCCTCGCACTGACACCCATTTTTAAGTTCAACACGATAGTTCTTTTTTTAAATTATTGATATTTTTTTATTTTGTTTTTTATTCACGACAGACGCAACTATTTCCCGCGTGTGTTCGGTAACATTTGCGTCGGGCCACGTGCTTGCCTCTCGGAGTACAGTCAGCGACTAACCCCAGTTGTACTTTCTATCTGGTATAAGCGCGGGCGCAATGTCTGATCGACGCCGAAGCGATGCACGCACCGACCTCTGAGACAAAATACTGTACACACAGAAGGCACATACAGGGTAGTTGACGCCACTTGTGAGTCATAATAACATAATTATTCAAAACGTAATATTTATAATATATAGAACTTACGTGCTCAATGTATATTGAGATTTTTCAGATGAAATAATAGAGCGAGTCGAGTCAGTCACATAAAGGCAAAATTATAAAAAGATAAATAAAACATTAATATTGATAAATAGACAAATATAACTAAAGTCCTCTCTTCACTGTATCCGTTGTAAGCGACAATACTAGTATTAAATACAATGATATATTTTGGTTTAGCCTTTTCATATAGTTTTAATAAGATCAATAAAATTATTCGACAAATCACTAAGTGGACGGCAGTGGACCTTCTGCACATGTAATATTACCGACTCGGACATTGTCGTTTAGATATCAGATTGCGCTTTTCTATTGCTAATACGATCGCTTTGTCAGCGTAATACATGTAACGTGTAGTAATTATAGATGTTAGATATGTATGAGCGTTGTATATGCAATACACGACTTCCTCGAAATGCTTTACCGGTAGCGTGAGTGATAATGTTGTTTTGTTTTTAATGTTTTTATTATGTTTTCAGTGTAGCGATTTGCTTTGGACATGTTAGTTGTAGAGAAACGACTCTAAAGAAGGTTTTGTAAAATAACTATCTCCAGTATCTTTGATGTAACGTCTTGGCGTGTAGGGAAGGTCGTAATCGTAAGCACAAGACCGTTTGACAGATCCTTCAAGGGATGGACAGATAAGATGAGGGCGACGAAGGGCGTTCTGAGCTTGAATACATTCGATTGAAGGCCTACCAAGCAGAGGTGGATATAATTAGAGAGATCCATTCTGCTAACTAATCAATCTGAAACATGATAATCATAACCACTCTGGTAAGGGCAAGAAATAACAGTATGCAGGGGACGGGCTTTCAGGCCATCCTAGCACAAAAGGTAAGAAGTATAATATAGTACACTTTTTGACGGCTACCGCAAAATAGAAGTGATATTATCATCATATTCATTACAGTCATATTATATTGTAATGTATTCTTTTAAGTTATTTTATTTTACATAATTGTACAATTTTTATTGGTATTTATAATGAATTTATTTTAGAGCTTTCAATTTTATTATCAATTCATTACTTAATTTTTTAATATTTTATATGCCTTGTATTCCTTTTATAATAATGCTAGTGCAAAACCTACTATTTGTTATTTTTAAGGTGCCTAGTATTAAGAAAACATTATATTCAAGCACAAATTTATTTGTTTATGAATAAAATAAATTAAATGATATGTCGTATCTCAAGGTCGTGTGAAGTCTACCAATCCGCAGTTGGCCAGCGTGGTGGACTATGGCCTAACCTTTCTCATCATGAGAAGAGGCCCTAGACCAGCAGTGGGACATGTATTTGAAACAGGGCAGCTATTATTTATTATTATATTTTCGTATGTTCCCAGAATTGCCAGTTACCAAGTATTATCTACCAACAATAACTACATAAATAAATAACTTGACACATTAAAATTCTTCAGGTGCCGAGCCTTCAGCCATTATTGACCAATCGAGCGGCAAAGACCTGTCCAAACTTATTAGGGCGGCCAATTTATTCACTACGCTAAAAAAATACTATGCCAGACTACAAGCCTTTTTTTTAATGTAATGTTATTAAATGTTGACCTTACCTTTCTGCCACTAATATATTAGAGCTTGTTCTCGTTTGGTGGTAAGATTGAAATAGCGGGCACAAGAGGCATACTATTGTATTCCTCAGATGAAGCGACGCTAAGTTTTTTTTGGTGGATGGTCTGTATTAAAGTGTATAGTATCACCTGGTACTGGGTTGTGGAGGTCTAATGGCAGTCACTCCACGTAAAATACTGCTTTTCAGCTAAATCCGATAGACTAGAAACCGAACCCAATGTAATTGAGAAAAGGCGTGAAAGATTGGTTTATTGGCTGTATTGTCAATACAATACAGCCAATAAACCAATCTTCCACAATACAATAAAATTATTGTAGGTACCTACCACTACCAGTTTAAAGAACATGAAAACAGCCCTGCAAGTTTATGGCTCCGTATTTTTGGGATAAGTAATAAAATAACCCTCATAAAATGCTTGACTCTATGTCTACATGCTACATGCACAGAAAAAAAAAAACAATTATTTACAGTCTAAATTACATTGAAAAAGAATCTATAATATTAACAATTTGTACATCGGCAACAAATTAGAGAATTATGCTATCTTAAAAAGATAGACAACGTGTCTAAATCGCGTAATTATTATAAAGGTAAATAAATACTACTACTATAATATACCTATGCTCGACTTTAACTTACCTTTCTCTAATTTTTGAAAAATTTATTCAATCTTGAAAGTTTAAGATCATAAATTGTGCTTTCTCACAGAAATACTATAATATAGTATTTCTAAATATTATTTTCCTAAATACTTATCGGACCAAGGCTGATTTTTCTTAGAAAATCCCTTAGTGTATTTTGTACCTAATAATTAGTTTGCCTGCAAAAGCCTCAGAAAATCAAATCCGCGTACATACAGAAGCTGTCACTCGATAATAAAATTTCGATCACATAAAATTTTATCCTCTTGTATTTATGGCTGCAATCTCCAGTTCAGCCAAATTTTGTCGTAAAGATAATCACGGGCTGGCCAGTTTATGGCCTGTTTAATGCTTTTTGGCGAAGTTTTGTTTTTTTTGGTCAAGGTCATGAAGGTCAAGGACGAGAAGGGATGTAAAGCCTCCTTTGGTGTCTGATTCTTGCATATAAGGTGCAACTTGCGTAGTAGAGATTTAGTCGACAGTAGACTTGTTGGTTTTAAAGCTTAACAGTAATAAATGTAATTTAACCTTCAATTCAATTGAAATTTCATGTAGAACAACTTCCATTAGATAAATTACTACATAACACACGTTATATTGATGGCTTTTTCATTGATTCGCATTGGTCTTAAAATGATGACTATTAAAGACGCAAAAGAGCCCTCTAATGCATGGATAAAAACATGGATTATATAGGATAGGATAGGCAACACAGAGAAGAGAAGATAAGGCTACAAGGAAAGACAAGTAAAAGAAAATGGGCGAAACCTTTGCCTTACAATGGGACAGCACGGGTAAGTAAAAAAGAAATGGAAAAAAAAACAAACGCCTGAAAATTAACCATAAGCACCACAAGCCCGAGAATAACTGAAATCTTAAATCGCTCCTAAGGAATCTCGAGTGCCTACAAGACGATATCTATGCCATGAGAATTGACGTTCGAGTAAGGATTTACAAAAAGTCATAACATATTGTTCATGTGTAATCATTATAATGTAGGTATAAAATAATATCAATACAAATAAATAAAATTTAAGTGCCTTTTTTCATGTCAAAATAACAATGTTTATTCAAGCTGGTATAGTTGTTTGCATGACATCTTTTTCTAAAAGGCAGTTTTTATTGTTTTTGTCTGTCTGTCTGTCAGTATGTCTGTTTGTGTCGGCTAATCTTCTTAACGGCTGCACCGTTCTAATAAAATTTAAGATCAAAGAACCGACTACAAGGCGCGTAACATAGGCTTCTTTTACTTTTTCCTTGGAACCTAGGGTGTGCAGAAGGACCGGGGAAAAAGTGTTGGAGGTGCCTGCTTGCACAAACTATTATGGACAGAGGACCAGAAAGCATATGGTACCAATGATATTTAACGAAATACCACAATATATTAAGGAAGGTACAACAATGAGTAGGTTTAGAAATAGTACAAAAAAAGATTTTACTGCAGAAAGTGTGTAAAAATTTACATTGCGACAAATAACATGTGTGTAACAAATATAAACGTATTTAATTGATGTATTGTATACTACCACACAGACGAAACCACGGGCGAAAGTTTGTTAGTTTGTTTAAAAGTTCTCATCTCGATAAAGAATCGCTTAAAAAATCTCTCAATAAAGGTCTTTAAATATTTAACATTACGCTAAGCTCCACAGGAGCGGAGCAGTATAGTTAAACGCGTGTCATAGCGCGGTAGAAGCTATTACTTAATATAACGAATTTCACACGGATGAAGTCGCGGGCAAATGCTGGTAACAATAATATTGACCATAAATTTGACTGCGGTTTAGTTTATTTAGGCACTTTTAACATTGCAGTTAAGTACTTCGTTAAGGTTAAATCCTAAAGATCTTAAGGCATAAATACATTATAACTTTAGACAGCACTATTACAGTCAACACAGCCAAGCTGATCCCGCGAAATTTTTTAATTTTAATGAAATTTGAGCAGTGGCGGATTTACCAGGAAGCATTGGAAGGACAGGGGCCCCTTAAATATGATTTTTTTTAAACATTTTTACAAAATTAATGAAAATTTAAAAAAAATTGTAATAAAAAAAATAAAAAATGACAGTGACATTTTGTTCTTTGTTATTTAAAAAAAATAGGGGGGAGGGTTATATTAGAACGAGGGCCCCGATCAGTGGTTGATTGGGGCTCTGTCTAAGGTAAATCCGGCACTGAATTTGAGTTGATCTAAATCGATTTTATAACGTAACATCACGCCTATATTACCCAGGAGGGTGTGGCAGAGGTGTTCAACACCCACATTTCACCTGTTATGTTTAGATCCCATGAGATAGGGGGTGACACTGTCGCCATCCACTGAGCACAATTTCAACTCCGTGCTGCTATTGTGAATTTCCTGACGGAAAGTTCAAAAATAACACTTTATCAGGAACCTAACCTGAGACCTCGCGGTGAAGCGCATACACTAACCACTAGACCACCGAGGCATTTCAAAAATCAATTTGTTTCATTTAATTAATTAACCAGCTTCAAAACTTCATTGATGATACAACTATTAGGTAAGTGCTTTCTAAAATCGTTCGTAGAACAGAAAACTGATTACCTTCTTGTCAATTAACACTGATAACATCACGCCTGCATTACCCTGATGGGTATATATATTATGTAGATATTATGCATATATATATACGCACATATTTTTATTATGTATTCGTTAATTGTATTGATTTTTATGACCTTTTATTTCAAATCAAACGCTATATTTTATAACTTCACCTGCCTTGTTAATCTCTGCATCACCCAAATGTAGACTGGTAGAGAATGCCTATGGCATTAAGTCCGCCTTGTATACAAAATTTTGTATATGAGGTTTTTAAATAAAATAAATATATACAGAGATGTATTAACATCCAGATGCCGACATTTATGTTTATGTCCCATAAGACAGGGGTGTGCTTATCGGTATCCTCCGAAGAGAGTTTTAGAGTCCGTGCTGTATCTAAATGACACAGTATAAAACAATAATAATATTAATAAATATATATACAGGTTAGCCCTTACAGGAGGAGTTGATAATTATATAAGATGAGTAAGATATATATTATGATGATTCTGCCAATTACTCAGTCAACAGTTTGTTTACGCACATTTATCTTACAACTGTGACGTATTGTTGCATACTGATTTCCAGAGGTAGCGCATTCTACAGAAGAACGGATTGAACGAAGAAAGAAGAATGTTTTTCGCTTATCCTATCAGAATTTTAGACTCCGTGCTGTATCTAAATGACACAGTATTCAAATTCCAAAGAATAAATCTTTTAGTGATCCGCAAAGATTTGCTCTGACTCTGTGTGCTTTGTTAGTGTGAACTACAGTTTACACACACAAAGATTGTAAAGACATGAAGACATGTTAAAAACACCCCTGCGACACAGGATTTACTCGTAGTGCGGGAGAGGTAAAAAAAAAATGGTAGGTATACTATGCGAGGATGAAATAGTATCGGGTCATTGTAGTAATAACTAATATTGCTAATGTGAAAGATTGTCAAGATGTATGTGTGGATGTATAAAAAAAGGAATATTTTGAACTATTTACGCCGTACAAACTCGCTAATATTGAACAATCAACATCTGTCAAGTTAACTACTTGCATAATAAAGTTATACCTTTCATTATAGAGTCATAACCTACCAATTAATTACACAAAACCTACACAGAAACAGAATTTTATCAAATTGCGGACCAGAATATAAATCAAATCTTACTAAATGCTAACCTTGTTATAACATAATAACGGTTAATAACAACTGTCGTACGCATTTACGCGATAAACAGAGCGTTACAAGTATTTTAGAAAAAAGCATATTACCATTAACCTGCTTTTCATGGATAAGTGGACGATGAATAATAATTTGTTATTAAGAAATAACCGTTGCAGCCGTTGCAGTACCTTAAAACCTTAATTACTACGTTTCGAAAAGATGCGGCTGATTCGCTTGTATTGTTAGTTTGTTACGCACTTTTCACGCAAACATCGTTGCCCATTGATTTGATATAATCTTGGAGTACAATGAAGACGGCAACATTTAATTATATGGGCATTTTTAGAGCTCCTGCAGTCTACAAACTTTCTATAGGATAGGCGTGTCGTTTATAGTAGGTATATATTAGCTGGAATTAATATGTAAACAAAATCGGTCGTTATCAAACCACAGCCGACTTTACTACGTCTTCACACTGATAATCGCCCGATTGTAGTCTTCGGGAGATCTCCTAAAACAGCTGTAGTGCACTTATTAATTTTATCATTTTCTCCTTAAGATGTATCTTTTTATTGACAAAATAGGACAAGGCGTTTATAATTATAGTCTTTGATTACTTACTAAATACATGAAGTGCAGGTATAACACCAACGCCGCGGTCGCGGGTTCGATTACCGCATAAGACAAATCTTTGTAAGCATGAACACGGGAGTTTGTCTTAGTATGGGTGTTTCCATGTATAATAAGTGTAAAATGTATTTCCAAAAGAAAAGTAAATATTTATTAGTATCAGTTATTCTAGCACCCATAGTACAATTTGGTGTAAGTTAGGAGATATTTATTATTGTTCTTAACAATTAAATTTCGGATGGTAATGTTAATTTGAAGATATATCCGCCATTTACTTAAAATATCATACGTACAGGCGGCTAAACAGCAATCAGAACAGCCAATGATTTCGTCATATACATGTTTATTTATTTATTTATTATACAATGATCATTATATTGCTCATAGTCTAAAACCAAACGCAACATAATGGAAAAACATAATAAATTAAATACAGTAAGAATTAAAAATTAAACTTTCTAAAATTAAATTAAATGAAATAAAAAATTGCGATTATATAAAAGTAACAAATATTATTAAAATAACACATAGATCCAATATTATATTAAGTATTCAAATAAAGCATAATTGAAATTAAATTATATTATAATTATTATTATTTAACTAACTAATAAGGTATACTGCTGCCAATGAATAATGGTTCATGTGGATGACCTAAGTTATGTACTAGATAGAATAGTTGGTATTTCAGTGCATTGAACGATTCGATAAGCCACTGCGAGGAAGTATTTGATTGTGTAATTGATTTATTTTTGTTGATATTTCTATTATGTATTCTAACCTAAACCTATTTGTGTTAATTCAAATCTATAGTTTAAAAATATCAAGTTTTATTTGTTAGATATGGATATCAGTTTAGTAGCAGTTTAGTTCTTTTTGTATTTTGAATACAACTATTTCGTAATGGAGGACACATATTTATATAAGTCTCAATTGGTTAGATAGGAAGCAACATTTTAATAATAAAGAAATGAATGTTATTGATCCGAACACATATAGAAAGTAATAGGTACACGGTTACGGATTATAATCTTCTATACATACATGTAATAAAATTATAAATCTGCAATGTCTGTACATTCTTCTTCGTCGTATCGATGGCTGAGTCAAACTTTATTTTGACTCGCCATCGTGGTAAAAGGATTAGCCAATTCGCTTTGGAGAACTCGCGAGTTGCCCAGGGTGCGCCGGACGTAAGGAATCGTTGTGTACGTCACTCGAGGAGGCTCCTTGCATGCACCCCCTGTCTGTACATTGAAGATATTGAAGTAAAATAATACAAGGAGCCTTTATAATAGCAGTAGAAGCAAAACATATTTATTTAGTTTTTTAATCTGTCTGTATGTTCGCACGCGCATCATGCAAATCTACTGCATCGAATTGGATGCGGTATTAACTACTTAACTAACTACTTAAAGGTTGTGAGAGAAGTGTACAACACCCTCACTTCACCTGTTATGTTTAGATCCCATTTTTTCTGGACGGAAATTTTACAAATAACACTTAGCCCTAGCTGGGAATCGAACCCAAGACTTCGTAGTGAGAGGCGAATACCCTATCTACTAGATCATCGAGGCAGTTTTTGCCTTTTGCCAAAGCAATAAAATCATAATATTAATTCTTTCGATGTAGTACTGACGCATTTCCAATCTTTTGTGGATATGCTGGACAACACAGATCACATTTTTTTACTCGTAACCAGACAAACTCTGGTTACGAGTAAAAAAATGTGATCTGTGCCATATTTATCGTCTATCGAGCAACCCACGCTTTTTCACAATAATACTAGTATTTATTGTTCATTACCATTTTCAGCTTATATTAGGAATTATTTTTCACTTTTTAGTTAGAAGTACTTTAAAAGCGTGTTTTTTAGATTAAAATATCATTTATTTTCTACTTTTTAGTTTGGTTTATTTATAAGAGCGTTTTTTTTTTATCGAATTATTGAATTGTCATCGATGACAGGTGTGCAAAATTTTAAAGAAATCTGTCCGTTTAAAGTGGGTCAAAATCGAGTCCAAAGGAGTCGGTTACATACATACATACACATACAGGTGAAGCTAATATAAGCGTGTTAAAAAATACACATTATAACCTACCTACTGAATTCAAGGTAGTAAGATCTGAAAACCTATTAAATAATTACGATATTGTTCAAACAAATGTTTGGGCAGCGGTAATTGCAACACTTCGGAAGTGGCCCAGCGGACCGTGACCACGTGCGTGAAGGTCGATGTATGATTGTTAACAGCTATCATACATTCTCATATCTGTTTGCGAGTCAAGCGGTGTGCTTTGTGTGTGTGAAATGTATGTATGTGAAAACCCCCGCGACACAGGAGTCATCCCTAGTACAGACGTCGTTTTAAATGTAAATAAAAAGTTAACTGTTATTTATATTCATGTACATTCAATATATTCATGTACGTTCAATAAACATCTTTTCTAATCCTTACTCTACAAATAAATTATTTAATACTTTTCCAAGTCTATTTAAATGTAATACTAGGTACAACACGTTATCAGCACGAAGCTCTGGCAGAGTTTAAAATAATTTAGTAAAGTAAAAGGTAAAGTTTCTTGTGTGACTAAAAATTTTAGTAGTTATAATGTCACGAGAAACGAGATGCTTCTTTAAGTGTTAATAAGTCAAATCCCTCTATATCGAATTCATCTTCGATTCCATCATTCGCTCTTCGAAATAAAGATGGATATCCTGCTTGGAAGTTTATGATATCTTACTAACATAGTTTTTTTAAGATAGGTAAAGTGTTACCTACTAACAAAATATGGATGTTAAATCTGAAATAAAGAATTATTATTATTATTATTATTTACCTTACGATGGTGTATATTTCTTTACCCTTAAGTGACTTACTAACAACATGACACCTTAATTACCCAAAAGAGTATGGCAGAGGTGTGTAACACTCACATTTCACTTGTAATGTTTGGTTTAGGAGATAGTGGGTGAGGCTATTGTCATCCACCGGGCACAATTTCAACTTCGTACTATTAAGAATTTGCAAACAGATAAATTCTAATTAACATTTTTGTCTGACTCGAGAATCGCATCTGAGATCTCGCTGTGAAAGGCTGCATACGTTAACCACTTGACCAACGAGATACCACTTATTTTTTTACAGATTACGCCCTGAAAAGTCTAAGGTGATCGACGTCGTAGTCTATATTTTGATGAGGATTCCTTTATTTTACTATCTATGGATCAGACGGTTTCACCCGCGGACAAAAGTATGTGCGGCCCTGAGGTGTGTGAAATTTCATCAAAATCGATACTGCCGTTCACACATCGCACCCCCAGTTCAACAAAGACGTAAGTACAATTACGTCGATTTTTTTTTATTGCAGATTTGAATAGTACAAGTAAAAATACATACGCTCAATTTTTTCCTTTAATTTTTAACGTAAAATTAGGATTTTATAACAAAAATATATTTTTGGACGTTCTGAAAGAGTTTTATTTTTACAATCAAAGAAGTCGATAAACCAGCTTACTCACGCAAAATTGTATCAAAATATACTTAATCGTGCTCAAGCTATTATTTCGTTTAATAATTAAAATATTTAATAGATATATTTCTTATTACGCTTTTTATTGCTCTATAAAAAATCTAATTTCTTAAAATAATACTGATTACATCCCATCATATTGAAAATAAATCAAACAAAGAGTGCCGTATTCCTTGTTTACGTGTACATCCGTAGCACAATTAAACAAAATAAACATGCTTACGCCTTTTTTTCGTTTATATTATTGATTAGTACGCGGACGTAATTACGAACAAGTCACAATCAAGTCAAAACTTGCGTAGGTACTCATCCTTACAGCGCATGCATTAGTGCGCACTGTTTATTTTCCTTTCATAACTCACGCGCCGCTCAGAGATAACAGCACTTAATTGTTTGTATTTTCGCATTTAAAACCAAGTGTTACTAATAAAAAGCCTATTTGCGTAATAATTTTGATAATTGTGTTTGTGTATCTTGTTTTTATCTGAATTATCGATGATAAATTTCAAGTTTCAGTTAAAAAGACAATAACTTTTTCTGTTCTTATAATGATTAAATGAAAAGGTGCTCGTCGGCCGAGGATCTATGGATTACTCTTATACTGCAGGCAAGAATCCTCAAATCTTTTATAAGATACACATCGGTGTCGTTTATATTATGTAGTCAAAATCTGGGGAACTCGTTAGCGAATCAACTTAATATTTTTTTTAAATAATTAAATGGATATAGTCCTTACACACCCATAAGACAAATTTGTTATTGTAGGTGACTTTAAGCAACCCAGTATCTCTTGGATTCCCTCAGATGTTGACTGCGCGTTGAACCAGGATAAAGTACAGGGTACGATCCAGTCAAACTTCATCGACAATCTAAATATCTGTAACCTTCAACAGTACAATTGTTTCATGAACACAAATGATAGGATTTTAGATTTGGTGCTGTATTATAACGAAGTATCAGTCTCTCTTACGAACGATCTGTTGCTACCCGAAGATCAACAACACAAAGCCTTATGTTTGTTATTACACTTTGTACAGTTTCACAGCTTACCTATTCGCTCCTACGTCAAATTCTTATATGCACTGGCCGATTATGAGGCAATAAGGAGGGAGCTTGATCGTGGCCTATCACTATGTACTGCAGTGTAGATCATTCGAAAATGCCTAGGCGCACTTCTATGAGTAACTAAATACAATTCGCTTAACTTATAAACCCTAAAAAATAATTAAAGCCCACATTAGATATCCTTCATGGTTCAAAAGTCCACTGATTAAAATAAATTAAGAAAAGTATAAAACATTCACACAAAATTTGAAAAGTATCAATCAATCTTTACTTTTGGACTATCAATCTTTTGTTTTATTGAGGCAGCGAGCTAAGGAACTTAAGAAAAAATTATTCGATGATTACATATCCAAAATTGAGTCTGACCTTTATAAAAAACCCTCGTGCTTTTTAGAGCTACGTCAAGTCTAGAAGGTCATCAAATGCGTATCCCTCAATACTGCAGTTTGGGCAGATTTCATCCAGTGGGGGAGCGGAAATATGTAATATGTTCGGCGACTATTTTCATTCTTATTTTCTTGAAGTATTGAATGCCGCTAACACTTCACAAAGCGAACAAGACCTCTTTTCGCAATAAATCTAATTCTCACATTAACAGCATCGAGGCTTGCAAAAAGGAAGTTGAAAGGTTGCTTAGAAACGTGGATTTAAAGAAATCAGCAGGCCCAGACGGTATACCTCCCGTGTTAATTAAAAACTGTACTGAAAGTCTTACCGTTTCTTTAATGATTTTATAAGAACTATATTTTAACAATGGACTGGTACCCAATATCTGGAAGTGTGCATACATTACACTAATACACAAAAAGAGACCAAAAGACCACGTTGAAAACTACAGACCGGTTTCTAAGCTATGTGTGTTCGATAGAGTAGATAGGTAGGCCAGTGCATCTAAGAATTTGACGTAGGAGCGAATAGGTAAGCTGTGAAACTGTACAAAGTGTAATACACAGACTACAGCAAGTGTTATGACCGAATATATCATACAACGCTGTTAAACTAATTATTTGATGTAGGAATAAGAGGAAACCTCTATAGATGGTTCAACTCTTATGTCGTAAATAGATGTCAGACTGTGGTGTTGAATGGATACAATTCTACGTCATTTCATGTTCCCTCTGGAGTTCAAAAAATAAGTTATACTGCTCCTTAGTTTGTAGTCATCTCGAGTACGCTTTCCGGGTGTGGAATCCTCATTACAATGTGTACGCATTATATTGATCGCATTGAGATCGTTCAGAGGAAATTCGCGAAATACCTACAATATCGCTCAAACTGCTATTTGCCAGATTATATAAGACGCTGTAAAAAGTTCCACCTATTAACTCTTGATGAGCCAAGTAAAATTGCTGACTAATCGTTTCTGATAAATACCACGAATGGAAGCATTGATGTTGCAGAATTTGTGAGCAAAATTAGTCTACGCATTCAATCTACTTTTCTACGTAGATCACAAATTTTACACGCTCTGATGGTGAGTATTAAGTATCTACTAATTATAGACAGAATTCATACTTAGTTAGGGCGAGCCGAATGTACAACGTAGCGTGCCAGGATGCAGATATCGACTTGTTTCCCACATCAGTATCGAAATTAAATCAATTTCATTGTAAACAATTTTTCGGGGATAATCTTCGATCATTTATTACGTTATTTATTTATTTACAATTATTTTATTATATGCTGGTTGTTTTTTAAGTTGCTTAATTATTAACTTTTAATTTTATATTTATGTAAAAAAACAGCAATATACTGTTTAAGCTGTAAGTTCTCCTATTATGACTAAAATAAAATGAAATAAAATAATGATTTTAATAGGTACTAATATTATTATAACAACGGACTGCCGTACAACAATTGATTAAAGAGAAGTAGAGAGATATTGTTGTTTTTTTCGCGTTAAATTAATGTCTTGTCATAATTATTAACGTCATACATAGTAAACAAAAGGTTTCAGCTATTTTTTTTAAGGAATTGGCCCTCAAATATTTTTTTTTACTTTGTATGAATAATGATTTTTTTTAAATTTGTTTTAATTTATCAGAATGGTTTAAATTAATCAACGTCATAAACATGTTATGTCTTTATGTTTTTTATGTTTTAGTTTTTCATATTTTGTCCAGTATTATAAATAAAGTGCAATTTTCTAAAAACCTGTATTATTACACCACTCAAATGTATTTTATATAGAGTCTTAACACTGCTTACTGTTATTGATTAAAAGAAAAATACTATTAAAAAGTCAATATTCGAAGTTAACATAACATTTCATCCTTATTATAAAACAAACAAACCTGTAAATATGTCATACCTTTGATAATGTAAAACAAAATAAAGCAAAAAAGGCCGTAAGAAGTATTTACGCCCTGTATTTTATCATAGTATAGAACTTCGTAAAAGGCGTAACCATGAATGGTTACAGTATAATAATTATTTGAAAAACGATGATTAGGGTAAGAATGATTACATTAAAGAAATTGACGTAAATAAATAACAATAATGTCTGTAAAATTTTTAACATTAATTTATTCGTTTATAATATAATTTGAGATATTTTAAATGTATACAAAAAATAAGGTTGATTTTTTTTCTATTTTTTGGTATATAACAAAAGGTCATGGAATCAAAAATGTAATAGATATACCTGATCAAACAGTTTTTTTGCTCTCCTGTAAAGTTAGTGTTTTGCTCTTACGCCTTTGTTTCCCTGGGGGTGCGACATAATGTCGTCTTTTTATTTGATATTCAATAAGTTTTTAGCAGTGCCATCTATATGTAAAAAGTAGAACCTCAAAATATTAGGAATATTAATTTATTTATCTGTTGTTATATTTAAAAGTGTTATCGATATTTTTAAAATAACGTAACTAAATATTTTTTATTATGATTTTAATACCATTATAAAAATAAAGAATTTATTAGAACTTTTTTCATAAGTATACTGACATCTAGTGTTTGGTAGTAAAAGTGTTTCAAACGTTACGAGTCTATTGTCAGAAATGTTACATAAATAATCTCACAGATGGCGTTAGCTGAATTTTACTGCGCCATCTAGTGTCGAGTAGTAGTAATATACGTATGAAAAAGTACAACAGATGGCGCTGCTTAAATATTTACTATTTTTTTTCCTATTTAAATTGATCCTTTTTTATTGTGTTAAGCCCGACTACACCAAACTTTAACCGCGCTCAATGCTGTAACTGGTTTTGATTTTTCCATCTTTCAGTTAATAGTTGATCGGGACAGAAAATCGAATACGTTCTTTCAGCGTTGATTTCACCGCGAGCTTGGGTGAAATCAACGCTCTTTCCCGGGTTCGCTTCCTTAGGCAGAACAAATCAGTTTTGTACCGGCTTTAAAAATCTGTAATGTTTCTGGCTTATTTCCGCAATTGGAGTCGCTCTTTCATATTTTAAAATATGACGACGGCCCACCCAATTTCAAGTTGGGATTGAGCCTAAGACCAATTTCACCACCCGAGTTCAACGCTGAGCTTCGGTTTTTGATGTCTGCCCCGTTCAAACATTACATGAGAGTAAGATCAAAAGACGGCTAGTGTTAAATTAATGTGGTTTAAGAAGTTTGTCAAAATTTGGCCAAACACACATAACTTAATACATATTCTTAAAGAATATAACATTATACCTATAACCAACATAATAATATTTTATAATAAACGTAATACAATCGTATAGTGTACGATCTTTGTAACATAACCTTTAGTTATAAATTCTTATTGGTGATTTCATAAGGACATGTTGTCTGGTCATCTATTATGTATATTTAGGTAAATAGCTTGTGATTAGCCGCAAATTATGAGCTTACGAGCATTATTTATGCGAATACACAGCAGTATTGCCGTGCCAGAAACTATTTTAGAAATAACCTTTAACTTTGAAATATTATGTAGTAATGGTGTTTAAATAAGTGTAAGCTTCTTATTTTATGTCTTTTGAGGTAGATATCGTATCTTTTGAGCTTATTTAAGTTGTATACTATGTATTTCCTTAAAATTATTGCCAATTTTAGTTAGCTACTCATTATAGGTAGTTTATTTCCGTTAGCTTACTTAATAATAGCAGCCCTGAATCTTAAACATGTCCCACTGATGGGCTCGGGCCTCTTCTCATGATGAGAAGGGTTCGGCCATAGTCCACCACGCTAGCTAAGTGCAGATTAGTAGACTTCACACAACCTCGAGAACTTTTTAGGCACTCTCAGGCATGCAGGTTGTCTCACAATGTTTTTCCTTCACCGTTAGCGAGCGATAATTTATATATATTATAAATACACACACACATATCTCCGAAAAGATGAATCTTAACGAAAAGAGCTTAGCTTAGCTTTCTTACATGGCTTACATGCATTAAAATCAAACAAACGGCCCATTTGTTTATTTAGTGTTGAGTTCAAAACCTGGGTTCAACGCTGAGCCCGGTTCAATATCTCTTTCTCTCATTTATTGTTTCAACAGAACTGAGAGATCTAAAACGTTCGTTCAGTGTCGACATCAGGCCAGTGAAATTGGGCCTAAATGTTTAGATCTCAAGCTACCAAACTACAGTTAAAAAGACCATTAAAAATGGTTCCGAAATGTTTGCATCATAATGTCTTGGGAAATTTTAGTCGTCCCAATTAGTTTTTATAGAATATCTCTAGCATTCAGACTGCCCAGTTTTTTCGTAGCATCTACTAATAATACACAAAGTTGGTATTGGAAGTTATTCTTTTTATTTTGCGTGTCCGGCATTCAAAAATTTCAAGAGATTGGAGCCGACGGCATCCGAAAATATTAGCAAGTCTTAAAACTCGATGTTTATTACTTTTTATGCGACTTCAGTCAACGGATATTGTCTATATATGCCGTTTATTCAATGTCTCTAAAAGCACAGGTGCGTTAAGGTGAAAGTTCAACAAGTAAACACCACATTACTGGTTTGTATCAATTTATTTCATTTTATTATTTAAATCATGTACTTATATTTCACATGTAGTAACAAAATTTGCATTGGAAAATTATGCAACTCGTATAAAACATAGGTAATATTAACATGGTATCAGTTCATGAATTCATTAACAACTAACGGCACATTTCTATACAAACTTATGTATATTTCACTTATTACATAAATAAGCAACTTACTATAAGGCTAAAAGTCTTTCTTGGCTAAAACGGCATGTTTTGCCTTCTAATAATACTCGAGATAAAATAGAGAGATATTAAGTAACGATTTGTTAATGCACTGCATAGAATTCAGATTCAATAGTACATAGTAATAGAGATTAGTATAAATTAATAAATACCGATCATAATAAATATACAATAAGTTAAAATAGATTAAAAGCATCGAAGTAACGAGAAATCGAAAATATAACAGTTAAGTACAAAGGAACTAAACAGAAAGGCTTACAAACTAAACTTTCAATAAATTAATGATTAATATCTACAGAATACTAAATATCACAGAGAAAGTACCCAATACTTAATCAACAAAACATTGTTTCGTCAAGCACTTCGAATACAACGAGCATTTGACGCATAGAGAGCGCTCGCTACACTACCAATAAATAAGTACAAAAGGGACTATACCGATTGTAAATTTAATAAATAAATTAGTCGAAGCGAAGATTAAATTACGTCACAATACTGAATATCGACTGCCCCTATCTTTCCGTATTTTTGTATCTTTTATCTTTCTTTTCTTTTAGTCGGGCCTCGTAGGCGGCGCACCGGCGATTGCTGACGATGACTTTCTTGCCTCGGGGACACCTGAACTCTGAGTACCAGTTGTTGAGAAGGTTGCCGTACGCTCTGAACGCAATGTAATCGTTCTTGAGGCACTGCGGTGATTGCGGTTTCATCTCTATCAGTTGCAATTTCGGGCTCGGTTTTACCGAAGGTATGTTTGTTATGTTCACAGCTATCATGTTCTCTTTTACCTCAGCTATCGTGCTGTATAGTCTCTGAAGAGTTTTGCTTATTAACTCGTGGCGTGTTTTGTTATAGCTGCAAAAAGATTCATCAGTGATATCGACTTCGACGTTGATGAGTTGTTTAAAGATCTGTTGGTACTCCACGAGGGACTTGTACAGCTTAGGCATCAGGTACGCGAACTGTAACAAAAGAGAAAATACATAAGTAAATCGTTCACGGATCCTGCAGTCGAAGATAATGATGCGTGAATTAATGAGCTAACCGATTGGTATTTACAAATGATGGTATGAATGAAATACCCGATTACGGTCATTGATAAAACCGTCAATTGTCTGTTTTTACGAGATGCAACGTAATTGTGTTGACGTCACGGATTGGAAACACGTAATGACTAATGGAGGAATCGTTTTCATTGAAATGCTATTGTTTACTAATTGTAATGTTAATTGCTAAAACAACCGTCTATTGCCCTAAGCCTATTGTTTACACGAAACGGTACAATAAATCAGTAAGGAGTTTCGAGATTGCTTAAATCCGATTGTTGTTTAATATAATATTTTATAATAATTTGTTTATTTGTGATTCATCTATTTTATGTTACAGATCAATAGTTACTTTTAATTTATCATCTTACTTAGTTGTAACTATTTTTGTGTCTTCATATTTATTTCAAACATAAAGTTAATTCTTTTTACCATCGTGCTAAGCACATCGTAAAGTTCCGCGGCATCGGATCGCATTACAAGTCGTGATTGTGAAGAAGCTTGAGAATATCGTCATATCGAGGATAGTTTACGTCGCTCTATTCGTGTCGAGGACTCGCGGCTGCCTCGCCGTGGGCATTTGTGATCGGTGACTATTCAAATGACGACAATCGCACTAAACATTTATAGCTTACTTGATTATTATATCAAGATTTTTTGAGCACGGGAAGTAACATGTAACTACTGAGATTGTCTTTAAGGAGTCAAATGGAGTGATTCTTTTTAAATCATGCAGTGGTTATAATGTTAATCTATTCGATATGAGTATTGATGAAGTTATGTAAATATAAACAGGCTTTTAAACACAAAAATTGTCTTTCGTTCATATACTTTAGTCAAAAACAAGTTTACTTAAATGCCAACAAGATTTGAGAAAATATCTGCAAATTTACTTTCTAGTCGATTATAATCCTCGGCACGATCGACTGCGATTTTAATAAATTACACTATCTTCGTATTGTTTTGTTTATTACTTAACAATGCATTACACGGTTATACAGTTAAATTATTCTTGAAATATAATATTAAAGAATTACTTTCAAAACTAAACTTTTATTTAATTTAACATTTCACTAAATGTTTGTTTACATAAACATTTATAATTTAGGCAGGCTTTTATTTACATAATCCTAAATATAAGTGCGGTTGCAACCAATTTTGGATTTTGTTTAAAAGATTATTGACAATAATCTTCGAAGATCACGTCTTCTTATAAGTTTGTGGTTTCAAACAATGGAATATCTACAGTTAACATGATTCTCGTTTATTTCGAACCTTTTCAAGAGTCATAAATCTCTGTAATCGTATGTTGTTTTAAACAATTACGTATGGAGATGTAATAAGCTTTGTGAAGCCTATAGAATGACATAATCAAGTTTTATTATCGTACGTGATTTGTGATTGGTATAGGTTATTATGAGGCTCTGAAATATACCTTGATTCAATCCTGCTTTTAGATCGCAAAATAAAAAAAAATAGTTTGTCTTTTCATCGAGATAATGTTGGTCTACTTTAAATTATATTTACATTTACCTATTATTACTGTTGGGATGAGATCTTGGGTGTTCACGTAAACCACCGTGGGTCTATTGTAATAATATCCTCATTATCGCTTTTAGGCCAACAGCCTACTGATATAAAGACACAATTTTAAATTATGTGGGATTTTAGGACACCTTTTTGGCTAATACGGATAGCAAAAAATCTCACAAGGAAAACCTCTATGAAAAATTTTCGTGAGCTACATAATATAGTAAACAAAGATGCGTTTACGTTTCCAATCACATAGTTCTCGGTACAGAGTACCAGTCTAGCTGGTTCACCTCGTTACGTGTAATGGATCGGCTATTATTGTCCTTTAAAAATTGCACATATTTCTCTATTCATAAGGTGATGAAATACTTCGTAATATTTAAGTTATTTGCACCCTTTTTAATCTGAATTGACTATTGATTTATCTCGGTTGGAAGGTATATCACATTTGATTTTTTTTCCACTGGATTGTTTAAGCAAAAAAAATAATAAATTTATAGAATAATAGATCACCATGACATTTTTACATAACTACGTTAGTGAATCTTTTAGTTTATTTATCCTTACCTAATCGTCAAAACTTAATTATTGTTTACAATGCTAACTGGCTAGCTATTAGTAATCGAGGTTGTCACTTATATTATGTATCTATGTCGTTTTTGCAAATTATTTTCCACGTATACCTTATTAAATTAACAGAAATAGCACCATATTCTAAAACAATACATTCGTAATAGTAATCGAGTGTTAAATACGTCAAAGCGATTAAAACATCCGTAAATCCTTTTCATAACAGTCCATAATATTGTGACTAACGAGATTCAGCGAATGTTCGTCTGCCTGTTCATTAAAACGTTAATGAATAAACTCATCTGGACACTCATGGTTCCCGGAACGCAAACCTGAGACCACGCCGCCCTTTTGTTTGTGTCGAGTGTCACCGACTTCCTTTAGCTATCAATGACTGACTCATACTACTACTATTTACAACGTATTTTGATTCCTGAATCTGTAAAGTGTTTACCTTTACTTCATACAGTTTGACATTGTGTGAGACAATGTACGAGATATAAAACTTTTAGCGATTACTGTATAAATATGTGAAAGTTCTTTAGGGACACGTAGGCTGCACATTTCATTCACTTCCACCAATATTAAGAAAGCAATAAACGATCGATTCTAAAATTAATCGTTAATATTTTACGGTTCATAAACGCCCGAGTACATGCCTTTGCGTTTTCCAACTATTGTGAAGGCGCGACGCCTAAGAAATTGTTGGAGCGAGCGATAATAAAAGCGTCGGTCTGTGTGAGCAAATATGGTCGTGTATTAAAAGCCTGAAAACCCCACAATAAGCCGTACATTTGCCTTAAAGAGGCGAGCTTAACCAGCGAGACGTGTCCCAGACAAACGCGCCACTCCGGAATCGTAAGTTCACATTCGTCTCACTTGGACAAATAATGTGTTTTTAACATTTCGTGTTGTTTTGTTAAATCGTAAATACTGTACAAACACTAGCGCTTGCGACCGCTAAGGCCCCGGCCTCTTGTCACTGAGAAAGCGCACCGAGTTCGACTTGTGGAATTTCTGCCCTTCATTCAAACACTGAAAATGCCGGCGCACTTGTGCGACTCGTGTGATCGTGTGCCACACACCGCTCTGGCACGAGTGTGTGACAAATCACTGCCAATTACCATAATCCCCTCACATCATTGACGCTCTTTACCTTTGAAGCACCCTACTTCAAAAGCTCACGAGTAAATTAAATCAATACGCGATCGCGAGTCCACACTATTCTTTCTTCGAGCCCTCAAGTTTAACGTCTCATTTGAGCAGTATTTAATTTTTAAATTGTTCGTATGTCAACTAAGCCCAAGCGAAGCAAAGATCACTTGAATTCTAACGCTTTCCTTTGCCCAATGTCAAATATTTAAATTTGTTAAGTGGCCATACACTGTCGGGCTGGCGCGACATAGGTAAGAAATATTCAATATTCATCGGTGGATGCAGGGGCGATGCGCGCGCTCCGCGTGAGGAAATCATTCGGTGGACGGGTCGCCGCCGCGGCTCGTCGAGTGTATAAGGACGCGCCACACTCCCAATGCACACATACTTATTGTCTCGCGTCGCATTAACTTTTGTGTACTAATTAGTGGGTGACCAATATGAATACATAACAGAAAGTCTCGAACTCCAGATGTGTGTTCGGTAAATAATAAAGAGAGGCTTATAGAAGGCTCGTTAAATATCGTTTGTGTGTTTTATATTTTACGGACCTAAACCGGTACAGGTATCGACGAACCGAATACAATTTTTATCATAATTATACGGTGGTGTGCTAAAATACCTACGTGTGGGATGCGTGTCGAGACATGGTTTTAGGATCGCGTGTGCGCCGCGAAATCATGCGGTGTCAATCTATGCAAATTTCCTTGAAACATTTAACTGGCTCCTTAGTTTGCTGTGCTCCCACAAGCGCTAACCATAAGCCTCTGATTTATATATCGCCAGCTTTCGTTGAACCCCAGCTTCCAAACTGCCTGTTACTTTAGAATGTCTGCGAGCTGATGATTGGGGGTCGACTCCCAATGGCCATCGAATGTGGGCGGCGTCATTGTTTTTTGAACGCATCATCTAGATTAGAGGGTGATAATTGTATTCGGTGCCGACTGCCATGTTTTTATAGTATAATTAAATTCATTAAAATATTCTGAATTCTAGATTGGCTGCATAAATACGTGTAAGTATTTTAAAAATCAAGTTATAACAAGCGTAAAGGAGTAGATTGAGCGATTTCGATTAAATAGCCTCGTAATGAGGTTTTATAAAACACTTAAAAAGTGAACCGTTTTCCCGACGAGAGCGGCTTTCAAAATTAAGGGTTTGCATATCTAGTTATGGCCCTTAAGTACAATGTGAAGTAAATAAACGCGGTACAAAGGCCGGCCACATGTAATTTGGCTCGTCGGAACCTCATTTAAGTTGCAACGGTGGAGCCTCGAGCACGGCTAATGTACTCGGGGATCCTTTGTCTCAAATAAAACAAAAATAAATTAAAAATAACGTAAAAACATTGAACGCGTAAAAGAGTGATGGGACGGAGCACCACTCCCTCGACGCGAGTGATCGACCGCAATAATTATACTGTCAGTCGCACTCAAATTATACTTCAAATATTACAGGATTGCGATTAAACGCGTAACGTTGCGTCACATTGATATCGATATGATTAAACGTCTAACAATTTGGGGCGTGCGACACAAACCTTGCCACGACTTGCTGATGAATAAATTAGGTCACTGTGTGTTAAATAGAAACGGAAGTATGATTCGCCCTATCAGCTGTCTGAGGTGCTTGACTCTTAAGTCTCGAGTGCTGTTACATCATAGCACCTTGATTCATAATTTGATATCTACCTGATTATTAACTTAATGATACCCTTCCAAATGTGGTCGGAATATACCTAGTGGGTGTATAAATAAGAAGTGCAAAATACTCACTTTGCGTTCCGATAATGTCGCCCCTCGTTTTTTGTAGTTGAAGAAGTGTATGTCTACAAAGTTGATGGTGGGCAGCCATTCAGGCATCCCATCCCTGTACAGAGAGTAGGACTCGTTCAGCACCCGTCGCTCCTCGTTGAAGAACCGCCTCGTGTTCTTCAGTTTCTTTACAATCTTTCTCGTGGCATTTTTGAATCGGTCCGCCTTTTCCGATTTTTGTAATCGCATCGCCCCGGGCGGGTCTTTGGTTAAATGTGTCGGTGCCATCGATTGTCTTCTGAGGTGCCGCCGTCTCTGCTCCACCTGCGGTGCTTGCATCCTTTCTTTGGTTAGTGCTGACGGGTCGTGCCTATGCCTGTGCTCCACCGACCGCGCCTCCGATGGCATCACAACCATTGTTAATATCACTAGTACTGAAGTAGCTACCAATAGCTTTTTGGGCAAACCTGCAACAAAGACGCGCACCTTTAAACTGAGTTCACCGATTATAGAGTTATTAGTGTTTATAAAAATTATCAATATTAAAGATGATATCTTACTGTTATCTTCCATATATCAGTTATACAAGTTATTAAAGAGAATAGATAGCGGAAGGTCTAAATCTTTTGAATCATGCGTAGTGTGTGTAACTCGCTCACGTTTCGATAGTGCTAGGTAGGCAATATTACTTGATGACATTGCGTAATTGTAGGATAAATATAACGCATATTGTGCGTACGTTTTTGTGTATCAGAACATTGCGTATGAATGCGTACGGCGCGTTGCCGTGGAGTCACATAAAAAATAATAAGCTCAGTGATGATCGTGGGTACACACGTACGTTGGTGCCGTATGATCTTCATCTCCGGACTGTGAGCACTTTCTCGACGCCCATTAGCCCGGGCTGGAAGGAATGCGACGCACGTGATATTTGTGATTTTAGTGAATATGATAATTTAAAAACCTTGTATTGCAAGTGAAACAATATTGATCAGCTGACTAATTCATTCATAACAAAAGGTTTCTGAACTATGGACATGATGATATACCATAAAGTTTTCCTCATTCGCCGGCAATTAAGTGAATCGGAACGGCTTTCCTCTGTAACATATATGACGTCCTGACACATCAGCTCAAATCGTTACGCCTATTGTAATTGCGCAAATATTCATGCTATTATTTGTCGCGTTCTTCGATTTAACGTTTGACAGTTATTGGAGGTTTGATGTTTCGCGCCGAACGCCATAAAACATATTTTATGTCCCAAGACTCCCGGCATTACTCAGACACGATGTTTTCTGACTTTTAAAAGTACTGCTTTCAAGCTGCCCTTTGTTCAGAGAGTGTTAAAATGGTAGAAGGTATTTGTTTGACTTTTATTAGATACAGAAGGCTGAAGAAAAGTAAATACGTTATTCTATGTCTGAACTGCTCTTCCCTATGTAATATCGTACTGATAAGTAGGTAAATCACTGGTACGACTATGTAGATTAAATCTTGGCAATTTTTGACTTGGATAATCAGTAGCATTTAATTATGTCAAGTCGATTCGAACATTCTGATGTTTTTTATTTAAAATAACCTGTAGGGCATAATCTTTGATTTATATTTCGCTATCAGGGACTTTTTTGTATTTTCACTTATTTTCTAGTATATTTTGAACATAGTTTTTTTACAATTTTAAACGTGCGATTTGTTTTCTGGTAAATATATTTGCGATACTATGTAACATAAGTAATTTGTGTTGGCTATAGATAGCTATGAGCACGTATTGACTACAATGAGTATTATAGCAACTAAATCTCAATTCTCAGGACTATTGATGGAGTCACCGATAATGGTCAATAAATATTGTGGTGCGGTTTTTAGAATGGTTAATCAAATATGTAACGTTATTATCTCATGGAAGACGCGTTTTACACTGTACTATGAGATTTAAGGCTTTTATCATACGATTTTTAATCTTTCAATTACTGTTTTTATTGTTATACTAAGACATATCTTTGAATACCTTGGTACTTATACCTAATACGGTTACTGCGCTGATAAATGCATTATTATAGGTACATTTTTAAGTTTTAGGTACTTATATGATATAATATCACGCCTATATTACCCAAAAGGGTGTGGCAAAGGTGTACAACACCCACACTTCACCTGTTATGTTTAGGTCCCGTGGTGTTCGCCTATCGCCACAATAGGTACTAATGTGAATAAAAATAAGTAAGAAAACTAATTATCATTATTCTATTGCTTTATTTACGGGACAATTATATTAATGGCATTTATAATAAACAATTCAGTTACCGGTCAATTCTAATTATGATTGACGGTATTAAGATCATGTAAAGGAGGGTCAATTTGTGTCCGATATTGTCAATGATGTAAGAAATCGTGACTGAATATTACAGCGAGTTCACATTCTCGTATGACGTCACACGAGGATAAACTAAGGTTTATGGTCAGTGAATCATTAGGTCAATTCGTGTCGTTGACAATTTAATGTATGTTAAGTCAATACAGCGTAACGTGGACATAGAAAATAAAAGGCAGAGCGAAATGTTGGTATACTGTGTGGTTATCTCGTGTCACAGTGATATTTTTTCATTCTGTGGCGTTGTTTTGAATTTGGTGTTAAACGACGGTACTAATTTCATAGAAAACAGCTGTTCTACGTAGTCAATAGTAAAAATCAGCGCTGCCGTTTGATATGTTTATTTTTTACAGACATACAGACTTCCTTTTTTCCTAACGACAAACATTAAGATTACATTTTTCAGTAGATATTGGACCCTACTAATATCTAGTTTAAATGAACTATTAAAATAATTAGTAAATAATGTGTAAAAGCAGTCTCGTTAATATTTTCGTTTCATTTATTTGTAAGAATTCAGTAATTTATTGACATTTTATCCCCAATTTTAAAATGAGGTTTTAAACAAAATTTAAAAATACATAATGTTGTAGTCTATGACGCGGTCATAGACTATGATGTGGATTGTAATGTTCATCGAACGCATAGCTAGATCAAACAATGCTAACGTATATAATTGTTACCGCGAAAAACCGGGTACTTATTGTAACTTTTCCACACTGGGGTTTCCCTAACTACTGACAATCTTGTCGGTCATTTGTTTCGGTATTATTAATAATACATACATTGTTTATTATTGTTTTACTTTTTAAATTTTAAAATAGTTTATTTAGGATGGATCTATAAATCAACGACTTTTGGATTTAGATCGTTTTTTTTTTTAGAATGTTTTAAGTTACAAGTTGTAAGTATAAAATATTGAAGTCATAAAGTACAGTATTTTTGAAACCATTAAGTAATTTTAATGCAGCATCATGTTTCCTTTACCCGAGATTGTATGCGTTTACTCAAAATCACGAACTTCAAATTAGTATCCTCATAACAATAATTGTCTAAGTTGAGATTATAATAATATTGTGTTTAACCTGTGTTCTGTGTTTAATTAAATAATCACGGTTGTCAAAATAAAGCAAACTGGTCAAAATGTTGGGAGCAGTAAGCGAAGTTCGTCAGTCTGTATCAAATAACAACGCGAGCGTGTTTCAGCGAAAAATCCCTTTGAACCGCTGCCGACGGACCAATGTTGAACATTCTCACACGATTCAAGCACTGCACTCGATTCTCAATACATTGTCCACTTCCAAAAATGATCATCGAATGCTTACTAATCGATTTTATTCTACAATTAGTCATGTCTCATTTCACCTTTCGAGGATAGGTTTTGTTGAGCTTTTAACTGTTCCGTCCCTTATTTGGAGGAGTGACGCAAGGTTTTAATAAATTTGTTTTGTTTGCGGCTTTTATTAACTTTCGGATTTGTCCTTTATTTAATTGAGGTCGTGGTCAAACGCGTGCCTATCCTCCATAAAAAAAAAAAAAAAAAAAAAAAATTAATGTATTGTACAGTAAATATTTTCACTCAATAAATTATGACAATTAACTATTTACAAGTTTTAATTTGACTGTAATTTCTGTATTATTTCAGGAATAATTCATATTGTTTATTCTAATTTATCCACGATTTCTGAACAAATTTTATTTAAACAGACTGCGCAATCAAAAGTCATTAAAAATCTTAATAAAACAAATCTGTGTTGATTGTAACGTGATAGCTTTACGAGTGTTTGCGTTTATTCAAGCTTACCCACAAAATAAATGTCGATTGTTTACATTCGACTTGCGAACGAACGGCTCTCTTGAAGTTGTCAAACAAATAATTAAGACGGCGTCGAAGCTTTGAATTAAAATTAAAAAATAAACACACACCAGTTAAAAAGACATCCATGAACAACGCATTGATGTAGCTCCTTTGGGCAAGTCCATGTTCATGCGAACAAAATATTCCCGATAAACGAAATGTTGGAAAATGACATAAGAACTTTCCAACTTAACTAATTGTAACACTGGCTGAAAACACTCGCGGGTTAACTGTCAAAGTCGTCACTTTTTATAAAGGCAGCACTATTTTTGAATATGGAATTCACTGGTGTTCTATTCGCACTGGCATTATAAATGATCGTTGGTTATTTGTCGAACGTGTGTCACCGAGGTGGTGTGAGGAGCGAGTGTGCGAGACCGGCGCGCGAGCAGCCTCCGCTCGTTGAATGGGCACCGAAAAGCGGCACCGTACGTGAAATAGCCGGTCAAACATTATGCGAAATCCCTTACCGCCCGGCAGAAAGTGAACTTCGACCCAAAAGGAGACTTCTTTTGTTCTATATTTTTTTCATGTTTTTTTTTTCTTTATCTATTCCCTGAACAAACGACTTAAGAAAGTTATTAGGTTTTGTTTTAAACATTGCCTACCTTTATTGCATCATATTATTGTGATTGCCATTATTCAAGTTCAAGCCCCTTTCAGTATCAGCTAGTAATAATTTATAATCTCAAGCATATGATAATGATAAAACATGATTTCTGGACTGATTAGTTGTTGAGACATTATTTAAATATTATTTCATGTTTATACCTGTCAATAAGATACAGTCAGAGGTGTCTTAGACCTACAATATTAAGTAAAAGTTAAGTCTGCTGAAGTATCGAACGAGTCTTATAATATCACCTATTCACAGACTTTTGGCACCAACTACCATTGATAAGTAGTAATATCATGTTTAACATTACAGTATAGTTATGAAAACATACAAGGTGCTGAAAAAATACAAAAATTATACTCAGTAAAGGACATTAAAGGTGTTCTTGTTACGTAGAATACAATGGTAGCAGACAATATGTGGGTGTAAAACCAGTCTGATTAGCCTCTAGGTAAACAAAACCGTGATGTTACATAAAAAAAGAAATCAAATATTCGTCTCCACGGCCGTATATTTCTCCATCTTTTGCAAGTGAACATTCGGTTAGTCCTCGCGGTGATTCATCGATGAGTCTATACTTTGCCTAACTTTTTATCGGGCGTTCGGCGCGCGCAATCTTACCGAACACGTGCTATCTTCAACCAATTCTTAGGACTCATTCTGTATTCGAATTTAAACGGTTATTTTATAATTAGAACTCAGATTCATCCCTATACTTCAATCGGGCTTCCAGACACCGAGTTGAATGCTACTGAGTTCTAAACATTACTTTGATACGGGCAATTTTTTTACCTTCACTTTTTTAGTCTAAATAAAAGTTCATAGACGCAGATAGACATACGTGCATACGGGTCTTTGAATTAAATCGTAGCTTAATATGAGGATTCATACACTTGGCAATACTTGACTTTCAAAGAATCAATGCCCAGATAATTCAACAATAAATATGGATAAATTAAACAATAGACACATAAATCATTCACCATGTAGGCGGCTCTAAACATTTTTTCCACTGCTTGTACTTTCATTGAGATATAAGCCGATAAAATTAAATAGATGAGTGATACGCTAACTAGTTTATGTAAATAGGCACCTAGATTCAGAGGTTGTTTAATTTACAAACAACTTTCGTTTTCTTTTTCACTTGTACTGGCAAACACGAAAGAGTCCAAGGACTAATAAGAAAGTCAACTGTGAGGAAAAAGTGTACCAAAGTCTGGGAAAGACTCGCTTGACACAGATAATTCACGAGAAGGAGGGTCATGCATCCTTCGTGCAAGCTTTGCCACAGCTGAAAATTATTTCATATATTTTATTCACCTACTGGTAGTTTCACGGATATTCTGTGTCCTTTGAATATAGCATGTGGTTGTAAAGTTCGAGATTTGAATACGCTTCGCATCTTGGTGTGTTTACATTGACACGTTTTTTGTTCCGTAGTTAGCACTCCGATGCCATTGTACGCTTAGTGATAGTGTCAATATGGGATTATTGTGGCTGTGATTTATTTATACTGAGTGTAACTGAGACTGTTGGTATTTTTTTTTTAATATATTTGCATATATATATATATATATACTTTTAATAATATATCGATTTTAATTTATTTTTGATAACTAACAGAATGTGGGTAAATAAATAAAATAAGTTTCACTATAATAATATTTTCATCAGCAGATAATATTATATAATAATTATAAATGTGTCACTTTCAGGTTATTGAACTTATTAAACAGAGATAATACAATCGCAATAATTATTTCATACATATTGCATAAGACAATCCAAATTGAAGGACGCGGTTTACGTCGAAGTGAACCACGAATCGAACATTTGTACTCCGAATGACCCAGCGAAGTAGCGAGACATTGTTTCTTTCACCGATACAAAAAGATTATCATCACGATGTCTGTGAAATAGGGCTGTCAATTTTTAAGGTATGTATAGAGACTTCGAAAATGTCGAAATTTTCAAGAACGATGATTAGAGAATGGTACGATTTTCTTTCAAAAAATTTGTTATTTCTAAAAATTCTGGACTTTAATAAAATGACAGTTCATCTCTACACGTAAACAGAAGAAGTTGACGTACCCGGACCTGCATGGTTCAACTTTGACAGTTATTTTTTTACTAATAGAGGTAACCCTATTTCAAGCTAGTGACATAATGACACGCCTTCTAACGCTTTTTATACCTAATAGGCTTGTAATTATAATTAGATGAGGCTTTTCCGGCGGTTGTCTCATCGGTGAGTCACGGATTTCCCGAATTTTCACCATGGTTGGCGACGTTCTCCCGAAAGCCCACAAATTCAGTCGCGTGAACCCGCTATTACTCACGCGTAGAAAGTCTACGGCAGATCCGTGTAACACTACACGATTCGTCATGACTCAAATATTGAATTTTAAGTGCTGGTCTTAAAATATTTGTTTCGTAATTCATCCCAGATTTAAATGGCACCGATATTTAGGGGCTACCTGTCCATTAAATAATTAATCTAAAATTGACGATCGATTTGTTTGTCTGTTTATTTCAGGTGAAGCTTAAACTACTTAACAAATATTGGTGTTTTCTTTTCAAATGTCAATACAGTATTTCTTTACTACGGTTTATTTTATTAAAGTATATGATTTATATAGGTAAAACTGTTATGAAGTATCTGTTTGTGTTATTTTTCGCAGACATACCTACGAGAATTTACTAAAGAGAATATTTCCACGTCTAAACTACTACGCTGAAACGCTGCACATTGTTTTAACAAAATATCATCGATCCATCCATCATCATCGACTCATCGGCGATTTGTTTCTTTTTAACAACGAAACAGAAATTATTGATAAAAGGTTTGCCATTGGCTTATATTTCGTAAATAGTTTGCTGAGATGTTCAGTCTGGAAATACTAATGCATGCAGACAAAATATAATCAAGATCAAGTTTAACCAACTTTTAAGATTAAGATTTGATTTATCTCTGGATATGAGGTAGACAGTTACGTAATGTTGTAGTGTTGAGCGTTTGTGGGAGATAATCGACCGTAAAATTCCTTTACCAACATAGTTTCAGCAGCTAATTTAAGTTTACCGTAAACTTAAAGACTGGCTTCCGCGACAGTCCGCTGCGGCCTAGGCATTGCCAATACAAGAAATGGCATTGTTTGCGAGCCGCAATATAAATCACGCACTGTGCGTACGCTCCACAGCTTTTACTCATTGTACACTTACCCTTAACCCCTTTCAAGGCACAGGTTGAAATGAGCATTAGACTAATACTCAGAAATGAACAGTGTGTCTCTTATACGGAAGGAACTCTTTTACACTGTGGCCTCGAAACTGAATAAGGTAATTTTAGCTGTGAAAAGTGCATGGTTATAACCACAAATAGGTTCTAATGTATGCGGTCCTCGTTTGTAGGTTTGTATATTCATACTTGATATTGTGGTGAAGTCGTGCATCGCAAGATTTATTATCTATTAATATATCTATGGTTATTTGCATAATTGAATGGCAACTAGGTGTAATTTTTTTGTTGATGTGAGATTTTTCACAAAAGCTCTTACCGGCCTTGAACTAAATGGATTGTGTATGGCATGCGCAGGAGTTTGGCTAAAGGCCGGATTTCACCTATTGATGACTAATGCCGTATCGAGGTAACCGATTTACTTTATCTATGAATGAAGTTACGTAGGTATCTTAAGTAGGTACATCCTATATTTGCATTAATGAGTATCCTGTTATCTTTCTTACTATATTGACTACAGAAATACGTGAAATAGCTTTTTCATTACTTATATTTGAAAATGTACCTCAGGAAATTTTGAATAGAAAATGTGTTTTCTTCGCTATGAATAGTACAAGTCGTAATACGTGACGAATTACTAAGGCAGGCAGATCCCGCAATTTCCTTCTATTATCAGTATTATTTCATCAAATAGCAAATGATAAAGAAATGTTTATATCACACAAGTAAAAGTAAAATTAGGTCACCGAATTACGTGTTTTCGTACTTATTGAGATGATTTATTTTGCGTGACTTTTTGATGATTTTTCATGTGTGTATGATGTCATTTGAGTAATGATTGTTTGTTTTAATATTCTGCCCCATTTAGGTATGAATCAATAAGAACATAACGACCCGGTATTACAGGTAATGTACAGTAACTATTGTTTAATTTTCTAAATTACTAAATATTAAGTCTTTTTTAATTTTGAAGTTAACGTTATTTTATTATTTTAGATATTAATATGTATGAATTAGTTACGACTAACAATAGTAATATTAATCAAATCGGACATAATATTAAATAAACTTAACAATATTAATTCAAATAAAATAAACTTACTATATCTAATAGTATATCCTTGTGTTTTTGAGAAACATCCATTGCAACAACAACTGCACATATCGAACATTGTTATTGTTATCAATTTATCACAGATCACTAATTAAAACAAGTCTCAGCTGTCACTTTATAAAAAGAAAACAGTCATAGATAAAACAAGTTTATACTCTACTATAAATATCACTGGCACTACACAATTTTCAAATTTAGAACAGGTGAACGCACGTGCGTATTCTGTTTATTGAATTTAAATGATTAACGGGCTCGCGGTCGAGTCGCGTTCAGGACACGATCTTGGCGGGCGGATACGTTCAGTCGCCGCGTTACGTGTAATGTGTGTCCTGAACGGATTTCCACTGCTTTTATGTGGCCGGCCGGCGCTCCTGTGATAAAGGGTGCAAAAAACTGATTGTTTAATTTGGAGGGCCCGTCGTGCGCCTTTACGTCACGGATACTACGTCGCTTGCGATAAGCACGTAAGCGAGCACATGCTCTTACGCAATCGCTTGTTCAAACAAATACATGTGGGTCGGAGCCGGATCCTGGGTGTATGTGAAAATGCGTCCCTGGACGTGTAAACATTTTTTTATCAATTACCGTTGGAATCTAGAATTGTGTACAACATTGTTTCGCTTGACGAAATATTTTAAAGCAAATTAAAACACCGACTGTATTTAAAATAATAAAAGTAATGAAGAAGATAACTTCGGAAGTTTTATTATCTTGCTAAATAAACACATGGTGATTTAATATAAATAAATGTGTTTGTAACTATAACTGTCAATCTATACATATAATAAAAATTGTAAATTTGCTATTTCTGTACAGTAAAGATATGTAAAGATAAGAAAAACTATACGAGGGGTAATAACAGCAGCAGAAGCGAAAACAATTTTTTTTAGATTTTTATCTGTCTGTTTTTTCATACGCGCATCACGTAAAAACAACTGCATAAAATTGTATGCAATTTTCACAGTTGTGAAGCTAGAGGTCTAACTTAAAACTGGTAAATGTTATATTTTTGTATTTTATTCCTAAGGGAGTAAATTAGGGGGTAAGTTTTTATGGTAGGTTAGTCAATTTTGAAGGAAATTGCACGAAATTCTGCACATAATATGTTCTGTATACGACATCAATTGACAATTAGATATTTTTTTGGAAAGTCTTCCTCCCAAAGAGGTAAATTAAGGGTTGATAGTGATATAGGGAAGTGCCAGCATTTTTTAGAAAAAGCATTAAATATCGAAGTCAAAGCGAATGAAGTCGCAGGTAAAACCTAGTCATTCATGAGAATGAAATAATACTCATAAAATATGGTTTACGGATCAATGAATTATGTTTAAATTGAGCAACAACCACTCATAACGTTATTGATCATTAAAGCTTCTGTGTGATCTATACAAGCCTCTTAGTTTGCTACTCTATTAAAGATTTGTAGCTAAGGAATCGTTCGTTCAATCAATAGAATCGCTTGGATTTGAATAGCCTGCGCAAATTTATGAAAATTAAGAAATTCTATTAGTTGTACCAGACACATCCTTGCCTACGGCAATTTTGTTGAAACCTCAACCGCAACCTAAAGGTGAAATAATATCCAGTTATTGTTGTAAGTATTAAAAAAAAAGGTTTGTAATAAAAATATTAGAAGATAAAGGCAGGTGCACACTTTATATTTTTGTATTCAAGCTAATGTAATGTCTTGCTTCGTAAAATAAATACTCTTATAAGCAGGTTGACATATGACATTATTTTCGTTAATATTGTTCGAGTCCCGACGTCAATTGTTTTATATCAATGAAATGGCCATACTAGCTACTGCTAGGTTTGCAAGTTTTCGAAGAGTAATTAAATTAATAGACAAATAAAACGTTCTTGAATGGTTACAAAGCTAAGAAAGATATAAAAGGTTTTATCAAAATGTGAGTATTTACATATTTCACATACATATTAGCTATTTCAAAAATAAATGCCAAGTTCAATGAGTTAACATTTTTTGTTCAGTTAATATAACTTAGTAACACTTATTACTTTATAGATATAGATCAATAGTCGGCTTTGCTTCTCCTATGCAACAAAGTAAAGGCTTGTCAGTTACAACCAAGTTGTTTTATTTTTAACGAGTGTTCCGGCCATGTTAGAGATGCGTTTAAATTTCAGCGGGGGTGTTGCTCCTTCCCGCCTCCGAGAGAGTCCGCCTCTCGGCCTCATTCCCGAAATAGTCCCGTTCGATTGGTCGCTCGGCATAATCTCTTCGCCTATTACATTCAACAACTCGCTTTAAACTTTACTACACTCGGTAATGTTACAGCACGTACATGGCACAATACGGCGGGGTGGTGATCAATGTTTCAGAATAGGTCTTCAAACTTTTAATTTTACTGTTATGGGCAACATAAATATTCACAGAAATTTTAGTAGGTGAAGTTAAATCAACATTATATTTGTTTTCTGAAGATAGAATTGTAAAGTCAGCGCCGTAGTAATGATAACTTTTGATGTATTAAGTTTTAACGTCTGTCTTAAAAAAGTAAATCATAGTCTATGTTATTGCAATAGTGTTTTTCAGGTTACGGTCTGGTGTAATATTCAATTGTTTTGGAAGAAAACATGACATCAGGCACTAACAATTATATATTTGAGAATGGGTTAATCGTAATCGATGACCATAATGCAGAATAGAGAAAATCCTCTGACGGATGATGACGGTTATAAAAAAATAGCTTTCATAAACTGTTAATTTCGTTAAGAACTGATTTAATACATTTTACGTCAGTCGATATCAGATTTCCATAAAATTTCAGTTAGTTTCCTTCTGATAAATATTGCCCAAATACGTATATTTATACATGAAAATAAATATACGTATTTGGGCAAAATGTGGGCAAAATCCACAGCGAACTGGAGTATGCAATTCGGCTTTAACTATTGATGTAAACGCTATATACTACGTATACAAATCGTAACAGATGACACCATATTTGACACAATTGTTACCGCAACATAAGCACGTCATGGATGACATAATTTTATATTTAGAGGATGAAATTATAATAATGGATTTGTCAAATAATTTAATGTTATCAATTTGGCTTCTGCCTGCGGCTTTGCCGACATCCTAGTTGATAATACGTACATATAAAGTTTAAAATACATTTATTTGCTCTCTTAGCATACGTAATATGAACAAATAATTATTACTAGATATATTATAAAACATATTAGTTATTTATGTTTCACATAATTATGTATAAAGCTATGCTAAATCCTTTAAACCACTAACGAATTACTTGAAATATTGTTAATATATTTTAAATTTGAACCCTTCAGAAACGCAAATCTTTGGAACTTATATTTATTGATAATGTTATTGAAGCTTATATTTTCTTCATGGATACAATTTGTGTATCCATAATATTCAAATCAATTCTATAAAGAAATGTTCAATATGATACCAGGATTATTGTAATAATATTATAACTATATTAATTCATTCATAATTCTATGATTCCTAGCATGGAAGAACTACGTCATTGATTCTGTCTTTCAGTAGGATGATGTATAAGGAAATGATTCGGAAATCCATAATACCTAGTAACAGGAATGATATCCCATAACCATACAGTTTATTTCCTATTGAATTCCATTTATTGATATTTCCATTTTAAGAATAATTAACTTATATTATAATTTTAATATAAATATGTTTGTTTATATTTTATGATCATATTTATGTTTATTTATTATAAGGTAAATATTAACACCACACAATTAATTTATTTAGGTACCTAATGGTAATGATGTCATTAAATTATATTAACTAAACAATATAGTGCACGTAAGTTAAGGTTTATGGCTACCTTCCCTGACCTATGCTTTATTGCATTATGTACACGTGCATTGTACGTGTACACTATTGAAATCCCAATTTGAGAGCTGCTCGAAATACCTTGCTGATTATTGCAGAAGAAGATAAAATCACAGACTTAAGACTAAAAAATAAACCAAGCGCTCAACTTATAACTAGCGGCCGTGGCGCAATGGATAAGGCATCGGTCTTACGATCGAGAGGTCATGGGTTCGAATCCTGGCCATTACACCACGGACGTGAACTTCCTCGTAACACAAGCGAATTAAGCTTAGCTGGAGGGGGTTAACAAGAATACTAGTAATTTGTATTTGCAAATTACTAGTAAGCTTTATTTAAAAAAAAAAAACTTATATTTGAATAATAACTAAACTCTGTCCATTCCTTTATTTCCTTTTTGACAGATTACATTTAGGGATGCCTTCACACGTTACTGATTCGATTTGAAATCATAATCAATGTTGTCTAAGAAGAACTTTCAATCGATTAATTACATCGAAATGTTTTAAGTTCATTATTAATTATTCGTTTATTAGTAGTTTTTATTAGATGAAATAAATATACTAAATAATAATATAATAATAATGTCACATACTTAGTCTATGACGGTTTCCTAGTTACCTTTGTTTACGTTTTGATATGTCATTCCAAGATTTCGACTTAATTTCTTGCAAATAATTATTCATGGAATCATGATACTATTATTATATTCTTTTTTTTGAAAAAATACAGACAATACACATAAAAAAGTCAAATTATTCTTTTTCATAATGATCGATTTATTTCATTTCACGATTTGATTTATAGTCTGTGGTTGTTTGTTACAAACAGTGAACTTCCTTAAAAAGTGTCGCTTGTCAATAAAATACATTATTATTGTAGTACATTAATCTGACAAAAAAAAAACGGTAATTCATAGGCGTGATCTGTCAATAAGAAAATAAAGGAATGGACAGAGTATAGTCTATTGACAATAGTTCATTCTATTTAAAACAAATATAAAATCGTTATTCAAACTGAAATGTATTTATTAATTTATCGTACCAATTTGGTCGATATACGACGTTTCGTAAGAAAGTTGAGTAAAAAAACGGCGCAGGAACAAAATGGCTCACCAAAAATGTGGTCCTAGGGTAAGAAAAATGTGCAATTAATTAAGTTAGTTACTTGTCTTTAATTTATTTCATTATTGGCATGATGTACGTAAATGTGAAACGACACCTAACATATAGCTATTCAAAAATAATGGGATATCAATTTAGGCCTTCGGCATACCACAGTAAGGTTAGGGCCAGGTGATGACAGTCAACATCTTCGAGTCACCAACTCGTCTATGGACTAGATTCGATGTGGACTAGATGACACACAAGCTTTTCACTAAGTCACTATTTCGTCCAGGACCACAATTTTGGTGGGCCAGTTGATATCTACGCCAAAAAACACCTATAATGAGGCATTTTCATCGATCTAAAGATCGTAGTAAACGTTTCATAGCAACTTGGTCGATATCCCACGCACCACATCTCGTGACAGGACACATTGTTGTAACTCAGTAATTGTCAGATTGTTACAAATACGAACAAAAGAGACGTAATTACGCATTGGGTCTCTATCACACCGTTAGACACGGATGCTAAAATTATTATGTTTTTAATTTTTAAACACAAAATTGCGCTTTAAAACCGGTGTCACGCATGCAGGGCAAAAGTCTGCCAATGGGACTGGCCCACAACATTTAGTTTGGGCAAGCAAAAAATAAACCCTTTTTAAATTTACACCAATAACTACGATAGCCAATGATGTAGCCGCTGACAATAAATTATTAAGAGAACAAGGATAGAGAACATCTGACAATGCGCCCCATTATTTCCATAGTTACTATTGTTATAAGGGGAAATTACAAATCCTGAATGAATCTACATCCGCTGTATAAATCTAAACCTAGTTATTACTAGGCACCAAATAACGTAAAGGAAACTATTTTAATAATAAATTACATTGATTTCATATTTACCAACTTAAAAAATAAGATAGAATATTAACAGACACACATTTTACAGTCTTGTTTGCACTAGAAAACAAGTGAAATTCTAATCTAATAAAATCAAAAAGCATTTGGATAGGTATCGACAGACTATTGTGGCGTATTGGCAATAGGAACAAGCCTGTACCTATATCTTAAGTTCCAGATAGCCTAGGCATTGTACTAAGTGCAGACTGGACTTATAAAAATAAAACAAATATCGAGTTGTATCAATTTTTTTTATAAAAGCAATATAAATACTACGGCATCGAGATTCGTCAGTTACTTCCGTTCGCAACGGTGTAACAGTACGCCTATGTGAAGTTATTAACGCATAATAGCAGTACCTTTCTCAGGGAATCCTGATTTACTTACCGTAGTACATAATGTATTCAAATCGTGGGGTTATTTTGAACATCCTGATACATACGATTACGAAGAAAATGTTATTACGTTTGGTTAGAGAAAACCCCATGTAATGTCCCTCATTGTCTATGCAAATGCCATTATATGGTGGCTAGTCATATCTGATGGTTACAGGCCAGTACATTCGGCTACAATGTGGACTTTTATATTAATTTTAGTATCAAAAATCCCGCTTTGATGTATTTGGGGCATTTTTTTTGGGATTTACGTTATTTTTGAAGGACGTTACACATTTGAACCTTTTATTTTGATTAGGAAATACTGTAATTATAAATAAGGGAAACCCCAAAATCACGTTAAATTTGAATATTTTAAATGGAAATAAAGTAAGGATATAATACTGAAAAGGTCTCCTTTTAGACACACACACACACACACACGGACGAAATAAGTGCCGTACTTAAGAAAGGGCAAGTGTACGTAGTGCACGAAATCGGCTACCATGCATAATGAAGTGATGAATGAATGTTGAAGACGTTAGGATATTCTGTGGTTAGGATATTATAATAACTAACATTATTTATAGTAAGGCCATTTTAATAGGTCACATTTGACGTCTGTCAGTTTTATCTTCATAGTGAGGTGACCTAAAAAAAACGATTAAAGTGAATGAATCGATACGGACCTGAAACATATGTGAATTATAAAAATCATCAGGCAAATCCCTGTCCCATTATTATTTTTCTTAAGTAAATTTAAGGAGCAAATAAGGCAAGTACATAATTTAACAAAAAAACTCATTTATTGCCAGTAACACCCCACCTAAATTGTACCTAACATCAATGATTTTTCTATTTAGTTATTTTGTATTTTTATAGTTAGTTAAAAGAATAATAAATATAATTATGTTTTATTATAATCACAACGTGGTTATTAATTTATGATGATATTTCTTCACAAGTCAATCATTGCATTCGATTCAACTAATCAGTTTTCGATTTTTAGAGTGACATCCCAAGTGTTTAAAAAGAAAAAGGGTTGACTGACGCAACATTGTAGCGACGTTCAGTTCTTTAGATAAGAAATTGTTTATTATGTTTAGAATGATTTATTAGCAAAGCAAGTTGTAAAATTACTCGGTCATCGTTACAATAAATATGTAATCGTAATTGAAAAAGTTAAGATATTGTGCAGTTCTAACAAAAGGAAAAAATATATTATTTTATGCACGCAGTTACAAGGTTACGTTGTTTAAATTTGACGAATTGTCAAATGTGACCTATTAAAATGGCCTGATTTTAGTCATGTCATCAGTTATATAATCACGATATAAAATATTTAAAGTTAGAAAACCACAATGGATGACGTAATCGTTGCTTTTGACTTTTTATTAATTTTAGCGATCTAATCTAAAGGAGGAAAACCATTATTGTTCACAGAACTTCGTAAAACAAAACAATATCTTTCAAGAATCGGAAGCAGCCTATGACGGAGTTTCAAAAATATGTTCCGCAGTATGCCGCAGACATAAAAAGCATATTTCACATGCCGATTTAATAAGATGTATATGATTTTGATGACTAACAGCTTAATGTTAGGAGGCTCGTTCCCCGAAAAAAGCCTAACAGGTACCGGTTGAAAAGGAAATGCCAGAGTATTGCACACGCGGCCGAATATTCGGAGGTCAGTGTCTGAGAATTTTTGATTAGTGTAAGTGAGGTGATTGTTTGCTTATCTCGTTATATGAATGTAGATTGTGAGTCCTATGATGACTATTGCAGTCATCTTAGATCTAAGTATTAAGTAACGACGTATTTTCCACAAATACAACTTACTGACATTTTGAATATGAAAGTCTGACAATTTAAATGTTATTGCCAAACTAATTTTTGTTTGAGCTGATTCGAAAGTATATTATATATTGTTATTAAGTTAAAATTAAAACGATAACTCACGAAATATTTTTAGTGTGACAAAAGTCTCAAGTAAAATTATTTTGTCTATATTTTTGTGAGTCAATCTTGTTTATATAGGTAATATTATAATTTGTATTAGATAATGAAAAATTAATTCACATCTACACAACAAAAATTCTAGAATAGGATTTTCCTAAAATTTCGCTTAGTGATTTTTTGTACACCAATTTGAACATCATTATGATTTGAAGAAATAATTCTGTTACTTACCTGCTAAATGAGTTTTTTTTCAGTCCAACTTCGTGTACAAATATGAAGGTTACTTATATGAGAGATATTTGTCAACCATAAGTGTTATTTTCTATGGAACTATTACCGAAACCTTAGCTCGTGATATTAAGTCTATACTATTTATTTACATATCTATATATATAAAAATGAAGTGCTGTTAGTCTCGCTAAAACTCGAGAATAGCTGTACCTACTGATTTGGCTTATTTTGTTCTTGAATTAATGTGGAAGTTCAGAGAAGGTTTAAAAGGTGAATACATATGAAAGTTGTTATAAATCTATCAGATTATTTTAATGTAGATTGATAAAAATACTGAGGTTTATTTTATTAATTACGATTCATTTTGTTTGTTTTAAATGTATTTTATACAAAAGTTTAGATCTTTTATTTATTGATTGAGACAGTACGAAGTCCGCCGGGTCAGCTAGTATACTATATATTTAAAGTTTAGAGTAAAGATTTTCTTCAACACTTAACTAAAATATTGATAGCAGTCTGACCTATCACGACTCAGGAATAGAGGTTATAATCGCCTGCATAATTTTAGTATAATGTAATGTAATCACGCTACGGAATACCCAGTTTTTACAAATGTACCATTTCTGTGTATAGGTGGGCAGCGTGTACATCTTCTTTTTGCCGCATAATTAATTGTCAATATCGATTATGTAAAGTTACATGACATTGTCACACTAAGGCTGTGAACATGATGGTGTTAAAAACCTCGTGGTATGAGCAAATATCATTGAACCTTTTCTATAACTGTGGTATAGAACTTCTTAGGTTAAAAAACTAGTTTGCACAAAGTTAAATAAAGTTTACACATCTTAACGAATTTTATACATAGATTTTGGACATTCAATAGTTTAAAAAAAAACCATGAAAATTATTCCTATTAATATTTTATTAATACTATCACAAACAGTGTAACCAACTACAAGTTTTTTTTTATTAATTGGAATGCAATTACTGCCTTTTTTTGTTTCAAGTGAAGTGTGGAGGATTAAAAAAATATCCCATTTAAGAAAAAAGTTAATAGTAAAAAAAAAGTGAGTAAAATAGATATATCTAAAAATGATGCCAAGTCTAAAAAAACTCAGAGAGAATAAAACTCACGTAATATAATTAGGATCACCATCACCAGCAGTGTGACAGCTCAGTAGCCGAGCGTGGGACCGCATCGTATTCAAATCGTAGCTACCGATACAAAAACACAGTTTAATGGAAATGCTTTCCAGTTTTTCCGGTAGTATGAGAAATACTGCGATTCATTTGTCGTTATTTAAAGGAACTAGATTAGAATAATTGTACAAGATGATGCACTTTTATATTCAAATGAGGCTTTGTCCATACGTAAATATAATTGTACTGGTGTGTTTTTATTTCATCTGTTGTACCACATTTATTGGACAAGTGTTTGGATTACGAGAACGAATGGAATTAATGGGTTTTTGTAAACGTGTTTTTCTGTGGTCGCCGAGATAATGGGACATGTGTTAGTACATCTACTATCCCAAGTCATTACTGATTACACCTCGACAAAACTTGTCTACGAAAAAAGTTTGTAATTGTATTCAAACGTGTTCGTAGTCTAGAGCCTTTATAAATGCGTTTCATAATAATAATGTGCCTTAGTTATTGGCTCTGAATTAAATAAGCGCACTTTAATTCTAAATTTGTTCCTTTTTTGAATTTAAAGCGTGTCTGACTGACTACGCTAACAAAATATTTGTAGTGCAAAAAACAGATATGAAACAATTTACGCAAACATTTATCAACTAGTTTTCAATTCTAAACCCCAGTTTCACAGATTTTCTTAACCTAATTAGCAGCATATAAAACACATAAATTAAAGTGTTTTTAATTAACACGCTTATATTAGCTTCACCTGTATGTATGTATGAATGTAACCGACGCCTTTGGACTCGATTTTGACCCACTTTAAACGGACAGATTTCATTTAAATTTGGCACACCTGTCAAAGATCGATGACAATGCAATAATTCGATAAAAAAAAAAAACTAAAAAGTAGAAAATAAATAATAGTTTAAAAAAACTAAAAAACACGCTTTGAAAGTACTTCTAACTAAAAAGTGAAAAATAATTCCTAATATAAGCTGAAAATGGTAATAAACAAAAAATACTAGTATTATTGTAAAAAAGCGTGGGTTGCTCGATATACGAAAAATATGGCACAGAGCGCGAGTTTTTTTAAACTATTATTTATTTGTGTCACTTTTATATTCGGTCAGGTCATATATTATGGGCGAATAAGAACTATCCAAACTTTGGACACTGGCCGTAAAACCTCTCCAAGTATTATAACTTTTATTAAGGTTGTCAAGTTTCCAGTCTTTATTCTGCTACGGCAATTCGGTTGCTACGAGCTTACATTGTACGTTATCGACTAGTTTGAGCTAATACGATCTAGGATTTTTCTTTGTGCTTATAGTTCTCATTGTTAACGTAATTATTACATAAATAATCATTTATTCATGTGATAAAAATATACTTGCTATTTCTGGATTCGTTAGCTATTTTTGGTTAGATTTTTTTTAAATTTACTTTTTTAGATAATTTGATTTGACTTAAATGTTTACTACTATAACTAAATAAACTGGAGTAAATTAAAAAAAAAAGATTAATATTAATAAATATAGTAAACAACATAATAGGTTCTACATCTATACCTAGTGTGCTAACACAAAAAGCTTTATATAAATTTATAACATCTTGAGCAAATTTCAGGTCGTTACGTCTTTATTCGCTACAGAATTACATTTCTTTATTTTTCCAGCTAAAAGTACTCTATTAATTTTTAACGATTTACTAATGAATCTGAAGTATCCTCTCGTTACATATTCCAACGCATTCCACAGATCAATCATATTGATTAATTCATTGATGTAGGTCATGATCTTGTCTGCCAACAGGATTCAAGTGCCAGTTTGTCAACTTTGTAAATGAACTTGTGACTTATAAAGTCTAGAATCAACAATCAATCACAGATCAATACTTTGCGCGGTTCATATTCGCTATTTATCTCTCCACTTTACACTTTACAATAGTAGAGATCTGTTAAAAATAGTCTAGTGAAAAGAAACGGGCTGATTATGATAAAAAGTAAATTTAAATAGAGAAATGAAAAGAAAAAAGAAAAATAATTGTTTTTTTACTGACGAACAGTAACCAAAAAGAGTATTTTGATAAAATAATTTATTACGGAATCAGTTGTCATTATAATTTTAGTAAAAATTCTGTATTTTATCGCAATTAATATGTCACAAATTAGCTAATAGAGTTTGTAATACGCGTAATTCTCGTGGCACACTAAAAAGTCGTGAAATTTTAATAACTTTTCATTAAGATAAGTTTATGCAAGACTGCTTTAATACAACTTTTTCTTATCAATCATAATAAATCTTCAGGGACACGCGCAAATGACTTGCATTTTTCATCTCTCACTCACAAAGAAATCATTACATAAAACATATCGGCCGGAAAAAATGGCTGCCATGATAATGATTACCTCGATCTGCAACTACCGGTCCTGTCTTTCCTGTTCCATAGTTGTTACGCAAAATTCTTGTATTTTAAAATTCCATCTGCTTCAACCAAGCTATTGTGAACTGCAAATTAGTTCTTAGATATTCATTTGCTTTGTTTACATTATTAATTGTGTAATCAGTTCGTTTTTCACAAGTTTTTGTTGTTGATGGGAAATGAGGAACAATGGTTTAGGCTTATGTGATAAGTGAGATGTTAGTACTTGTAATACTTTATTATCCGAACGTTTATCAATCGTATTAGGAACTTTTTTCTAACAGACTTTGCGGGCAATTGATTCACGGGTTAAAATGACTTAAATAGCGGCCCGTCGCATGATAGAATTAACGTCTAAAGCAGTACTTTTCGGTTTTCAAAGGGCAGAAGTAACCTTTGATATCGCCTTGTTCTGAATGTGAAGTCACTCTGGGAAATTTCCATATAGCTTTAGCCTCTAAACATAAAAGTCAACGGCAGTGAAGTTGGAAAAGCAGTCAGGAACCAAGAAATAATTAATAAATATTTCCTAACTCATACACGTGGTCGGATATAAGGATTATTTTATCCTAACTTATAGGTCGCCATTACAAAACAGTATATCAATAAAAGATGGCATGATATATTTATTAGATTCACCTAATTTATTTTGAAATGGTTGCGTTCATCGCGGTCATATAATGTATTAATGCAATCGATACTTTTCTCGAATGATCGAGCTGCATCGATGTTTAGAAAACGAGAGCATTTCGAGAGAAATAATCGTGTGAATTCATGAATTCAACAGGAATGAATAAAATTGTTTTGTTTGCTTTTGTAATTTGTAGCGCGTTGAGATAGTTCATAGATTGGCCTTTAGCTAGTGTATTATGCGCTCTGTAATTATAGAAGTAGTTAAAATTTTTTGATTATATTATTTGCATTTTTGAATAAACGTTTTTTATTTCTATACTTCTTTGATGGCCTTGTGGTTAGCGTATGCGCCTCTCACCGTGAGTTCTCGGGTTCGATTCGCAGGTCGGGCCAAGTGTTATTTGTGAACTTTCCATCAGGAAATTCTCAATTGCAGCACGTAGTTAGAATAGTACCCGGTGGATGGCGATAGGCACACCCCCTATCGCATAGGGCCTTAACATAACAGGTGAAATGTGGTTGTTGTACACCTCTGCCTCACCCTTTTGGGTAATATAGCCGTGATGTTATGTTGTTTCTAGGATCAGAGCATAATATATATATAATATATAAGAGAAGGGATCATCTAGTCTAGATTATAATAATGCAATAATGATTATGACATGTAATTGTGATGTGTTAAATTTAATATTTACACGCTCTCAATTAAAGAGCAAAACATGCTTTACCTGATATATAACAACAACTTGTAATTGTAACCGTGTTTTATGCAAATAAAGTTCTTTGAATCTTTGAATCTTTATGATACATTTTGTTTCTTAACGTATATTGTTAATTTTAACAAATATGTGTAAGTGCAGATATAGAAATCAGAGCAATTTAATACTATCTACTATACAAAATTGCATGATTTTCCATGGTCCCTTTCTGATAATAGTTTCAGGCATCACTAGTTTATTACTGAAAAATAGGAGAACTTTAATATAGGCGTGATTTCAGATAATGACATAAATAGTTATTGGTAAATACAACTGTAAGGTGCTGTATCAAGTTGCCAAATTAGTTCAACTCAGTAAGAAAGAATGCCAAGTAATTCCCCTTAAAGAGTGCGGTATCTTTAGACATCAGGATGCATTTGAATAGTAAGTGCACATGACACTAAGATTATTTAAACATCCGTTATGATGTACTCGTTTTGCATATACAATGACGTTGAAAAATAAACAAATTAATGTATTGAGACTACGCGGCGAAGACGGGTACTTTTTGCTGTTCTAAGAGTGCGACCAAGAGAGTGTGAAATGTAGGATTCGGTTTAGTTTCTCTTATGTTTTGGTCGCACTCGAGACAATAAGTAGTTATATCGTACTAGAGGTTTATTTTATTTAATTAAATATATGTTTTAAAACGGCGACAAATCTATTTTATTACATAACACAACATTACGCCTATATTACTTAAAAGGGTGCGGCAGAGATGTACAACACACAGTTCACCTGTTATGTTAAGGTGCGTGGGACAAGGGGTAAGCCTATCGCCATCCAAACTTTGGCCAACCTGGGAATTGAACACTAAATTTCGCAGTTCTACGCAAATTATACACATACTCGTATTATAGCGCTAGACTAACGCGGCAATATTTTATTACTTAAAAAAATAGAAAACACTCCGAGATCTTTTGTGATAAGAAAATTGAGTACCATAATATTTATTAATTACATCTATCGTTATGTATTTCAAGAATACCTTACTAATCTTAACCAAAAAGTGAAGTTCTCATTTTTAAGAGGACCTTTAAGACAGTTACTCGATTTCGGCTACAACACGAGTTTCAGTCGCACAAAAAAATATAGTGCAACCTTATCTTCATATGAATACAGTCGATATTTGATTGCCAGAAATTCAAATTTCGTGTGATTCCATTTATGGATTTCTTTACCAACCAAGTTCTCCTACATTGAAAAAATCGATAGATGCTGACAGAAGTTTGCTTGATATGTTCTAGAATCATCTTGACTTGTATTGATAGATGAACGCCTCAAACAATTGATCATTTATGTGTATATGTATATGTGCACAGGTGTGTGTTCAATGTATTTAATGCACTCAATTTCAAAACAACGACACAGTTAATGAGACCGAACAGTCCATTGTATTAATTGTTTAAATTTCTAGATGATTCGCCAATATTTTCGAGGTAGTTGACTCAGTTTTGATGTTCATTGTTATGGGCTTTCAGAATCGTAACTTTAAATTAGTAATGCTGCAACCTTATTTAAGTTTCGCAAGTGTCAGATAAACTAAGGTTTATATTAAGATAAATTTAGCACACACGAATGAAAGTGACAGCTGTGTTCTATTTTCAAATGTAAATTTTGTCACTTTCATTTGTGTGTGTGTTATTTTTAAAAAGCGAATGAAATTCATTCGGAATTAGAGAAATTTGTCCTTAATTAAATTTTCACAGATACACGCCTGATTTTCTATTAATTAAAATTAATAAAAAGGTTTCTTTTCAGGGACAAATCCCTGTATTCACCCATTTGTATAAGAGTCACGAGTGTACTCAGGTGACATATACTGGTATTTATATTTATACAAATTTACCAAGCGGGGCAAACCACGGGTGAAAACTAGTGGAGTTTTTATTAGACTCATGGGTTTACCTTTCTAATGACAGTTATCATACGGTAAGAGTATATAGTGTACCATAGTTACCATTGTCCCAAGGCAGGTCCACATCATCGTGGGCGAGGGGCGGTAATCTGTCAATAATTATAATAGGACCGTTACACCTCACTTTGTACTCAATTATAAACTAATCAATTATGTATTGACACTAAATGGTTTCTGTTTTTGTTCGATAGATCTATGAGTCAAGATTAATGAGGATCATTTGTATATCAAAGTTGGCGAAGTGACTTTGAGTCATTGTCGATTACAAGGACAGAATTGGGTGGGTTTATCTGTAATTGATCAAATATTGTAAGTTTTGGATCTATCATCAAACCACGTATCATGATAATTTTACAAAAAAAGCTGACTTTATTTACAAAAAATGGACTAAAAAGTAAGAGATACTTAAGTAATATTCAACGTCTTGTCTCATTTGTGTATGACTTAAAAGAATACATTAAACGGCCTTAAGGTTATCCCCGTACCTACTCCAAACCGTTGAGGAGTTGTACCTTCCAGCATCAGCTCAGCAATATGAAATGCTGACTGCTAGATGCAAATATCCGGGTAGCTTTAGCTAATATACGAAAAACAATATATTGAGGGCTACACTGGATTTCTCTAGGATACCATCCTTTTTAGGGTTCCGAAGCCGAATGGCAAAAAACGGAACCCTTATGGATTCGTCATGTCTGTCCGTCCGTCTGTCCGTCCGTATGTCACAGCCACTTTTTCCCGTAACTTTAAGAAACTTGGTAAGTAGATGTATTCGGCGAACCGCATTAAGATTTTCATACAAAAATAGAAAAAAGAAACAATAAATTTTTGGGTTGCCCCATACTTAGAACTGAAACTCAATTTTATTTTTTTTCTTCAAACCCATACGTGTGGAGTATCTAAAACCTCATATTTTATATATTGAGGTTCCTAATTTGTTTTTACTTAACTGAATAGTTTGCGCGAGAGACGCTTCCAAAGTGTAAAAATGTCTCCCTCCCACCCCGTAACTTTGAAAATAAGGGAATGATAAAAGTTATAAATCGTAAACCGCATTTTACCTTTCATTCAATCAACTCCAATATAATAAAGAATAAAGAAAAACATTTATTTAGATGTATAGTGGTACGGAACCCTACGTGCGCGAGTCCGTGCATTAGGCCGGTTTTTTTAATTTTGCCTCCGCTTGCTGTGGTTTCAATAAATATCGCTATCTCGCATCCACCGCTTTTTATTTGACTGTTTATTAATCACCCAATCATATTAGATGTTAAATTATTTTGGATCCATGGCCAAGAAGGAAACTTAAGGATTGCAGTTTATTATTGTAATAAAATTAAATAGTAATATTACATTCATGAATTCAGCAAAGTTTCGTTTCTAATTAAACTTTTTCAAGAAAGTTTATAGCTTTACCTTTTACATCATCACCAAATTTGGTTGTTGATATAAAACTCTATTAATTATTTTTATTTAAATATGAATAATTATCAATCAAATCATCCTAATAAAGACATCAAGGTATATAAAATATTAATTGAGGTCCATCAGGCCACCGGTGTTTATGTTACAGTTAATAATGTAAAAAAGGCGAAACCACCTGGAGAGTTGTGAATTAATATTGAATCTCCAATTAATATTAATTAATCAATCTAAATCTTTTTCGAAATGCATTCAACCTTTACGGACCGATACGGTGTTCTTGCCCTGAATAATATTGAGACACTTTTGACTTCTTGCAAGCTGTAACAACTTTTTCGTTCATTAGAAATATACAATACCAATTCATATTTGTAGCCCGAGATGTAAATGGGAAGGAGAGAAGGGAGTTATATGTTTAACACCTTGTCTGTCTGTCTGCCTGTGTGTGTGTGTGTGTGTGTGTGTGTGTGCCTGCAGCAACGTAGCTATTAAGTGGGTGAAACGATTTGGATGCGGTTTTTCTTATAAAAACCGCACCGTTTTATAAAATCAAATATTTTGAGGAAAGCAAATTGGGAGGAAATCAAATAAAAGAGCGCAGTGTGCACATTACAATTCTTTTAGTTACATGAAAATCAGTCATATAATGAAAAGGTTTAGAGTTAAGGTACGGCTTTTTTAAATTTAAATTTAATTGTCATATAGTAATATGGCGGATTTTTAAGAATGTTGTATATTTTTTTAAGTTTTCGGCAAATAAAACAATTCTATAAGCTTTGTCACAAATAGCCCAATTTGAAATATTAACCGTGACATGTGTATATTCTCACGCTAACTTTTCAATTTATTGCGAAATTATAATGACTAAGCTTTGGAAATACAAATTAATAAAAAAATAATTAAGTCGTATTAGTTTCTCTAATAAATAAAGACGTTTCTGGGGAGAAAACACATGTAATAATGACATATTTAATCAATTCAATAAATCAATAAGTACATGACGTTTCCTGAGCTTGAATGTAGGTTGTACATGGATGAATAATGCCTGTTTTGTGGAAAGCTATAATGTTTGTTTGTCTGTTGCAATTCACGGTTTCATTATACGATAGTTTTTATTTGCCAATTTGGTTTTGCAACCCACCTTTTGTAGACACTACCAGTCCTAAAAAAGAGTAGTAGGAGTTCTAGAAAATTACGTAAAGAGAGAAGAAGGTACATGAGTAAGAAATAATTTTACCCTAAACATTTATTAAAACTTGTTTTAGTTAACAACTGCAACTTACTATCTTTTAAAATAATACTATTATTATTTTATTGTTGGTTTTTTACTATACTGCCTCGTTAGTCTGGTGGTATGCGTATACGCCTTTCACACCGAGGCATTGAGTTTTTATTTTCTGGTCGGGAAAAAGTGTTATATGTGAATTTTTCGATAAAAATCCTCAATAGCGTAGTGCCCGGTGGATGGCCGTGGATGGCGAGAGGCTCACTCCCTATCCCATGGAACCTAAACGGAAGTGTGGGTGTTGTACTGTACACCTCTGCTTCAAAATATGCTTGATAATGTATGATAATACATGATAATTATGATGTTATGTTATGTTATGTAAATTTCATATAGCAGCACGGAGTTTAAATTGTGCCTGTTGGATGACGATAGGCTCACCTCCTTTTATTAAAGGCGTGATCTTATTATAATATGTTAAATTCGATAATATGTACTTTGTAACGGTAAAGCTCACGTAAACGAGTCGTGGTACATTATTGCAAAGAAATATGTAATTTGCAGATATTTTGAAACTACATAGACTCTTAGCTTGTGAACGTTCGCTGCGTATTTAGATATTATACAACGCAAAACCATATGAAAACATTTAGGAGAACATTGGACAAATTATACTTTCATTAGTCAATTTATTAGTGTCGCCGCCTGACTAATCACAGAGTAATAAAAATAGTACGCCTACTCTAAAAGGATGCATATAATTATTAACTATCGCTTAAAAATTATTATAGACTTTCACTCTCATAAACCATTTATCTTAGAGGACTTTAACCTTGGACGAAACCAAATCAAAAGTGGAATAATTTTTCATGATAATGGTCCCAAATTTGTCTGCGGAATACTTCAATGATTTATATTTATTCTATTTTTAGATGAAAGCAAAAAGTATGCATTGTGCATAACGTGTTTTTATGTGTATATACATTTATAATTCATTTATTTCTGAACAGAAATAAAAAAAAAAACAACTAAGTACCATAGGAATGCATTGCAAATAATGAATTTTCTAGATTTACACTATCTGCACTTAGCCCTCTGAAACACAGGTATCTAATTAAGTTCAAGTAGTAAATATTTTTTTTTATTTATTATAACCAAAGTACTTAAAACTATTTTTGACATCATTTGCCTCGGTCAAAAACCACTAAGGGTTTATCTAACCGTAGGCGAGTCGCTTTTACACTTAACTTACACAAATTAAACTTTAAAATTAAAATTAATGTTTACATTTCAATTTAAACATTAAATCATAACAATTTAAACAAAAAATCCATGATTAGGTATTTAAGAGGTACATTTTAGGTAATGACGCTTATATTTATATTTTACATTTTTACACATTTAGTATATATTACTTGCAACTCCTCAGGCAGCCTGTTTAAGAAGGTTGGTATTAAATATGACCACATAATTTATCATAAAACATGATAATGTATTAATATTATCTATGATTTCTTTTTTAATTATTTTAGCTTTTGTAATAATATCTGGTACGCTGCAGTCTAAGATTCATCAACAAGTTTATTATTATAATAATATAAAGTATTGGCAACTTACATACAATTTTTTATACTCTGCAAATTCGAAGTTCAATTTACGTCCGAACTGAAATCGATTGTCAAATTAGTTTTATTTTAAGGTAATATTATGACTTTATTTTCTTTACAAGATGCCGATTTTAGGTGTAATATTCACTACTTTGTACGTGAGGTAATACATGATACATTTTGACTAAAAGCTACTCGAGATAAGTATCATAATTGTAACCTTGTAGGTTATTATGTGAGATCACGTCTCATGTTATATCAGAAAGCTTATCAAGTCGAGCAGCATCCGGAAATTGGACACGGGATCACTGAAAATTATCGGATACTTAAATATAATAGCTCTATTTTGCGTACAAACCAAGTTGGTAGAGCTTTTCAGTAATATACCATCTACACGCTTACAATTACTTGCACAAACAGATTATGTAAATTTTAAATGTATTAAATTTCTATTGCCACAAGTAAGGTTGAGCGTGTAGCCGGCAAAATGACCTGTTTGCACAAACTGCTTGTGCTAGTAAGATTAAGCGTGTAGCCGGTACCTTAAAGGCGACTTTACCTATTCTACTGGTATTTGTTAAACAACACTAGCTTAAACTAAACCAGCCTTTATAAGTCTATAAGTAGGTATTGTAAGATCCAAAAAAGCCTCAATTTTTTTTTATTATTATAATTTAATTATTTATACTGTTGGTAGAGCTCTTGTGAATGAGCTCGAGGGCGGCAGCACCACCGTCTCAACTTTAACCTGCCGCCAAATAGTAGTGCTTCCATTACTGTGTTCCGGTTTGGTGGTGAGATCAGGCCCTGAAATTACTGGCACATGAGGCATAACACCGTAGTCCTCAGCTGCAGCGATGCATCTATAATCTGCTTTTGTAGATTGTTGATGTCCATGGGCTGTACTCCATTTACTATCAGGTGGACTACACGATCGTTCGCTGCGGGCGTAGTATTAAAAAAAAAAAATATATACTTCGATTAAATGTATAACTAAATAATTAGTGAATTTTTCAAGCGTCTACCTGTTGCTGTTATCAATATCAATCAAAAACGAGCATAAAATCACGTTGCATAGTTTTAGTTTTTGTTGTTATAACAACATACATAATGTATAAAAAAATCAATAGTCTTCCTATGACAGTTAAAATTATCAACTGTCAGTACAAAGTGGTTACTGTTAATCTGTAAAATAAAAACTTTCGCACGAACCACATGTTTATGCTATATAGCTATTGTTTCACTCATATTTACTTAAACAATTTGACCGTCAAAAATTACAGTAGGTATGTGAGATCAACATTTTTAACATCTCGTGCTTTTAAGTCCCTATTTTACTCAAGATTCTAAACAAGAACTCTCTACGATGGAATATTCCGGTAATTCGGAACAAAAAATTAACACTCGAAAGTAAATAGGAACATTACCCAAATAAATATTTTTTTACTTAGTTACTAAATAAAAATGCAAGGGGTGTACGAAAGGAGCCTCCCCAAGTGACGTACACAACGATTCCCTACGTCCGGCGCACCCTGGGCAATTTGCGAGTTCTACAAAGCGAATTAGCTAACCTTTTCACCACGATGGCCAGTCAAAATAAAATTTGACTCTGCCATCGACACGACGAAGAAGAAGAAATAAAAATTGTATTGTTGTAATAAGTATTTAGTTAATTATAAATTGAACACTTATATTAATGTGGAACCCCATATAAATATAAACAATTGAAAACGCGTTGGCGACGATGCACGAGGCAAACCGTACAGTGTTGTAACAATAAACGTTAATTTTTAATGCCTAATAAATTTTATTGACTTGCCCATGTAATACTTCATTGCAGCATGTAACTATGGAAGGATACAAATCACAAACTACAATGCTATGAATAATAATAATATTAGCCCTGTATCTAATCCTGAACTTCACATTCCCTCGAGCACTTTTTAGGCACTCTCAGGCATGCAGCTTTCCTCTCGGTGTTTTCCTCCACCGTTAGCAAGCGACAATTTATATAATAAATACACACATATCTTCGAAAATACGTGTGTGTGCCGTGGGTTCGAACCCGAGACCTTTGACTTGGCAGTCCTACGGTCTCCCACTCAGCTATCACTGCATGCTTTGAATTTTTAACTAAATTTCGTTATTGGAAGGTTGGCTTGAACTGGAATTTCATAATATTAGGGTGTTCTCCTACTGAGCCTTTCTGACTATCTCGGTGCGTATACATCCGTCGTGTATTTCCGCTTCGTCGGTCGCGTCATTATAATGAAAATTCTGCAATATAAGAATGCGCACTGAAAACATGGTGATCATGGGATAGGGGGTGAGCCTCTCGCCATCCACCTGTCACAATTCCAACTCCGTGCCCGACTTTGCCCGACCTAGGAATCGAACTCGAGAGCTAGCGGCGCATACCTGTAATTAAATCGACATCTTTAATTAAATTGACATATATACATACATACAATAATTTTCCTATATGACGCCTATATACAAAAATATTCCCAATTCATTTTATTTCATTAAAATCAACTGCAGTTCAATAAGACAAACATTTGAAATCAGAAGGAGAGTTCAACATTCTTCCATAAAGATCATTGTGGGTGGGGGAAGCCCAATGGTGGGATTTTTGTTATTACTAATATAATTTTTATCCTACATTCGTGCGTCAAATGAACACATTTGATCACATTTACCTTAAAATTTCATCATGTAAATGTAGACATGACATACCTACATATGCATGTACAGACAGCTACCGATAAACGTATACATTTCCAGTATAAGCTGGTATTGCTTTGTACGGGAATCCTATACAATGCGAGATCATCTTATGCTGGTAATGTATAGGTTGATCAATAGCTGTGTGTACCTCTGGGTATGACTTAAATGTTAAGTATTTTGTGACAACGTATGGGCGTCGGGCCGTCTCTGCTATAAGGAAAATCACACGTTAATAAAGGTTAATAAAGAAAATTCATGTGTTGTCCTGTACGGTAGCTGTCTGTCAATTTTAATTAATATGTGACAAGTTTTTAACAATGTAGGGTCCTTCATGGTACTCGAGTTGAGTTCATATAATGTAAACTTTTTAAAAATATGTATAATCTAACTCTTGCCCGCGATTTTGTCCGCGTGGGTTTTGTTATATTAAGTAGTGGCTGCTCGCGCGCTTTGTCCCGCGTTATACCTTACTGCTCAGCTTTTGTTAAGTTAAGCGTACTTTTAAATATTCTAAAACATTAATTAATAGAATTATTAATAATTATTCAAAATAGATCAGAATTTCTCGAAATTAGCGCTAACAAACAAATACATTAACTTTCACCTGCAGTTTCGTCTGAGTAGTAGGTACATCAATAAAAAGTAGACTTTGTTACATGCATTATAGTCAGTTACCTAAATCTAAAATTTTATCAAAATCGGACAAGCCATTTAGAAGATTAGCCGATACAAACAAGCAGACAGACAAAAAAATTAAAACTTTTTTTAGGAAATTGAAATTATTATTTTGACATTTAATCAGACACTTCAATTATATTAATTTGTATTGATTTAAACTTGCAAAACAGTTTCTTTTATACTATTTTCCTTTATTTTCTTCAAAGACGAAAATGGGGTTCGCGGTGTCTAGGGTGCGCTATGCCCTATCTAACACCCACAAAAACTATAAAAACAATCTCTTTTACGTAATACCATGCACTTCTGTTAATTTTATAATACCGAAAAAACTCACATTTTGCTAACTCCGTGTTAATATTGGGATTATTTTACTATTAAACTTTGCCACTTTGTCACCCCTTACTCAAGAATTAAAATTTGTTTTGCAAAATATTATCCGTAAACCATAAACATCTGACACAAAACATTAGTTCTTCACTCACTCACAAACGAAACCCGCGTACCGATCACAATCTCACCTCAATCTCTAAGACAATATCAAGAACATAATACCAATTACTGGTCGAATTAAACATGAGGTTCCTTGTAAAGATGCGCTGTATGATTGAACTGTCATATTATTATGACTACGGACCCTTGTCAGCGATTAATTTGACTGTATCGTGCCACCATCAGAGATTCAGTTTGTATAAGGTAGGTGTAGCGAATCGCAACCGTTTTATTGAACTGATTAGAATATTATCTGGCAAAAAGTAACGATTAAAGGATGGTTTACATCACATTTTTCAGTGTAAAACAAGAAGAGCTTTGTATCCATTTTTTTTTAAAAGGTATTTGTTTAAAAATGACTGAAAAAAACCATATACGTAGCACAATACAAAATTAGAGGTTAATCAATCGGTTTGAATTTTCGTAATTTTTTTGACTGTACAATATGTACCAAACAAATGAATTATAGCAAACTAGTTCGTTGTTCGCTCGTGTTAGACGTTTAGTAAAATTAAATTCTCATGTAAAACTTTAACGTTACTAAGTTTGCTTATCATCGCAAAGCAAATTTTGCAGTGATTGTTAAGTCTGTTGTAAAGTAAGACACAGTCCTTTGTCTTTTCTTTGTGCACATAAATGGAAATATATTGCTCATTTTTTGAGCTCTCTGGCTAAGTCAAAAAGTGCATGGACCGCGGCGGGTCAAGCAATGCTTGCCGCAGTCGCCATAACGAGTTTTCCTTCGCGCCACGGACAGCACGTAAAACCGTCAGTCCCGGTTGTCATTTGAAACTCTATGACAGTCATCAGTAGTCAGAAGACAGAAAGTCTGACAACTAGTCTAACAAAAAAAGTATCTTATCACCCACTACCAGGTGCTGGAGGTCCGATGGCAATCGCTCTACGTAGAATGTTGACATTCAGCTAAATCCGTTAGACTAAAAGTCGACCCCGATGTAATAAAAAAAAGGATAGGACAGTGATGAGAATTATGATTGCTCATATTTTTACCTTATCCACAAGGAATTCTAGTTAATGTGTACTACATTTGGCACCAAACTTCTTTTTTTTTTTATTTATACTGCGCCCACAGCGAACGAATGTGGTGAAAAAAAGGTAAGTGGAGTACAGCCCATGGACATCAACAATCCACAAAAGCAGATTATAATAATAATATAATAATTGATAGCAAAGAGTCTCGACAAACATCTAAAGAGACTCGCGTTGGGTGGCTGGATCAAGGGTCTGATGCAGAAGGCGGTACTACTGGACACGGCACGCATTGTGAGGAGGTTCCTCTCTCTGGAGCCCTAACCATCGGTAGTTTGGTCCCTGTATCCGATACCGGTGGGGTACTATTTTTTATATTTTTAAATATTTTTTAGTACTTATATTTAAAAATGTAGAATTTTATACTTTTATATTTTTAAATGTACTTTACTTTTATAATTTATATTTAAACATATAAAAAATGAGAAAATGGATTAAATGAGTGAATATAATAATAATAATTTATTTCCAAAAGTAGATTGTACATGGCATACAGAGTTGTCTTATAATAATTATAGTTATAAAGAAACCAGTACAGCTTTAATAAGAGGAATCATAGGACTCCCTTTCCTAAACTAGGCTAATTATAGATGCGTCGCTGCAGCTGAGGACTACGTTGTTATGCCTCATGTGCCAGTAATTTCAGGGCCTGATCTCACCACCAAACCGAAACACAGTAATGGAAGCACTATTATTTGGCGGCAGGTTAAAGGTGAGACGGTGGTGCTGCCGCCCTCGAGCTCATTCACAAGAGCTCTACCACCAGTATCTTTTACGCAGTTTGTGCATTTTTTTACTGCAAAGACATCAACGCAAACACTCCTACACCAAAATTGTTGTTAGCACTTTGTTTACAAAGCACTGCTACCTGAATCTTTCTTAATGAAGACATTAATACAACGTGCACTTAGCCGTTTATACATCGCCCACATTTTCTTTCGTTTGCTTGTTAATTCTATTGAGAGATCGTTGTTTACCGTAAAAAGTTTGCTTTCTGCAATGCATTTGCCTGGATGAGTTGGATGTAAGGTTATCAATAAAAAAAAACCAGTATGTATAAATATTTTTTAAACGATGCGGTGTAATTCCTGTATCGTGGGGTTGTGTTTATAAACATACATTCAACACATTGTGTGTGTTGCAAGCACACCCAAAGTCGAAAAAAATCTTTGCCGATCACACAAAGATTTGTCCCGTGTCGCACCGACGACACCAGCACAGTGGAGAGCGGCAAAGAGACCACCCCAACCAGTACGCCAACCTTGCAACATTATTGCATGTAGGTATACTACATGTCCCTGTTAATATCTTAATCCATTCTGCACGATCAAACCGTCTGTTCTAGCATACCATTCTTAATCCTAATTGAGCATGGTTCGGCAGCACACTAAAGAATTTTTATCTAAATGTAAGAAGCGAACTACTTGACGGTATGATAAATTTAGGAGACCAACATAAATAAAATTATCACACACATTCTATACAACTCATACGTACTCGCAAGTTATCTATTCACAAATATTCATATTATTATTATTTCTCTTTATTTATTTCTAAACTTATTTTATATATTTTTAAATATTATTTATAAAAAATATAAAAAAAAATTAAAAATATAAAATAGTGTCCCACCGACATCAGGTGCAGGGACCAAGCTGCCGATTGTTAGGGCTCCAGAAATATCGGTACAATGATGGCTGAATCCATATCCCACATGTCGCGTGCCAGATCAAGATATTTAATTTGTTTATTTTTCTCGGCTTTCACGAGATTTCCGTCATGGGGGATGGTGATGTCGACAATCACTGCACGGCGGTCCAATTGATCTATCAACAGTATCAACACTATATCAGGTCTATTGGCGGCAATAGTCCTGTCAGTGACGATAGATCGATCCCAATACAATGTGCCACGGCCATTTTCATTATTATTATTATTAATGCCTTTTCTCAAAAGCAAACAAAACAAAGCCTTTGAACTGAGCAAACGTAAATCACAGTTTATTTATAGAAACGAACGTAATACGCTAGTTAATTACTTTACAAGTGTACATCAATAAATCTAGGTAAACATGTACATTGTACATGTCTGGTACACTAACTACGACGGGAGGCTTCGTCCCGCCCACGTAACTTATGGAAATCAGTAGGTCACTAGGAGCTGCTTGGTATATCGTGAGATTAACTATAAAACAAAGACACAGAAAGACCACTTGTATATGAACCAGGAAGTATTTCTCATTAAGTAACTTATAATAATTATAGATGCGGAAGTGATATGTCTGTCTGTTACGCTTTTACGGCTAAACAACATAACCGTTCTTGATGAAAGTTGCTATAAAGATAGTTCAAGATCTGAAAAAGGATATAAGCTAATTTTTATTGACATACCATCTAGATGGAGCCTCGCGCAGGAGAGTCCGAAACTAGACAAATATATCTAGATTTTACAAGAGTTGTCTGCTTTCTTCCTTGAATAATTTGAGTCAGGAAACAATTTGAAGTCCACAGCAGTCTTGGCTATTTTGGTGTGCGTTGTGATTGTGCTCATGTCCAGTTGTTGACTTACAAGACCAGTTAGTACTGCAGTACATAATTTGATAACAATACAAATAAATAGTTTTTATGCACTAACGCTACCTGTTTATGTTAAAAAAGAAAATGTTCAATAAGTTGTTGTCTTTCTGTGAACTGCCTGTAATGTAAATGTGGTTACACTAGATTTGTGCTTTGATTCATACACGTTGTGGGCGATCCACGCAAGGTCGACGTACTCGAAATTTGCGGTACCATTATTTGCATATCCACGGGTCAGACTAATGAAAAAAATGACACCAATAGATTTGTAGTAGTGCAAATTGGTATCAAGGTTATAGACTCTCTCTGGTTACTAGGTAAGTGTAACGGGTAAGGAGCTTCACAGACGAACACGATTAAAGCAGCGATTGCGGCTATTGACATTTGTATGAAACCTTATGATATACGATGCACACGAAATTAAGGGCTTGCTAAGTCCGACAAGGTGATCAGTCAATGTGCATTTCACTATTTCTCAGTTCTGGCTATTTAACGCTTAATTTTTATCACAAAGAGGATGAATAAGCTAGACGGCGAACTTCCATATAAGATTTATCGCGATGTTTTGCGCATTGGACACCTGACGCGTTGAGTGACAGTCCCAAATCGCGCGGAGATGCGTCAAGTGTGTGAAGCTCCTTAAATCTACTTATGATGAATTGTTCATTGTAAGTGAGATAAGTGTCGCGTGTTTTGAGTGGTTTCCTGTGTCGAGTGAAAGCTGTGGGTGCAAGGATTTGTAAATTGATGACTTGCAAGTAACGGTCCTTGTTTGTTGTGCTGTACCTTTTAGAGCGGCCTTTTTAGGTTTATCTGATAAGGTGATTAAGTGGTGTGCCTATTGGTTTGTGCGTGTAACAGATTTGCGACAAACTTTTGAATACACGACCTTGTTATTCAGCACCAGTATACATTTTAATAAATAAATATCTCAAAACTTACACACAACGTTATCTACTCCCAAACTAAGCTGAGATTTTAGTATGGGTACTAGAATAACTGATACTAATACATTATTTACTTTTCTTTTGTAAATACATACTTATTATTTACAGAAAGTAGGTTAGAGTATTCAATAAACTTCCAATAGAATTTAAGAGTACTGTGTACAAAAATGACTTAGGATCTAAACTTATAACTTTTCTATAATAATAATATTAATAATTTATTTGGCACACAAAAAAATACAGTAGGTACATAGTAGGACTCTTAACTTAGGTACAAAAGAAATCAAAATATAATGTTCAGCTGGTACTTAAAATAGGAAATCCTGTGCTATAAGTACCAGCACCTTTCAGTTTCACAATGAAGTTAAATACAAATAGGAATACCCACTAATATACAAAGTTAAAATTTAAATTAAAAAAAAAAAAAAAAAAAAAAAAAAAAAATGTTTAATTTTGTTTTCTTGTCAATGGGTGTCTCAATAAAATAGAATTTGACTCAGCCATCGACACGACGAAGAAGAAGAAGAATAGATGAATATTTAAAATGACATTTATTCTAGTGTTAATGTAATTATTATACATGCCTTTTTATCTTATGTTTTTCATTATTTATATTGGTAAATTGACATTATTATTTAAAATAAGTTAGTTATTTTTATTTGGATTATTTGTAATATGACTGAAATTTATAATATTTTATTTAATGTTTTAATTTAATTTTATTTTAGACATAGATTAAGATAGTTTGTATCGTATTTTTAACACAATTAATATTGTTAATGAGATAAATGATATGAAATGAAATGAAATTAAACACCCAGACTAAGACAAACCCCATGTTCATGCACACAAAGATTTGTCTAAAGAAGGAATCGGACCCTCGACTTCGGCGTCGCAGGCAGACTACCCACTCCCCCATCTCGTTGTCCGGTTTTCGTTATAATGTTGAGGGATTTTTTTACTTCACTAAGGCGGTAAACAAGCATATGGTCCGCCTGATAAGATGGAATATCTATGGATAGTCTATGGAAATTTGCAACACCAGGGCGTTTTCGACCTTTAAAACCTATTTGCACTCTTTTTGAAGAATCCGATGAGGTAGTCGCTTGGAAAGACCTCCTTCCATGTATGACAATATGCCAAGAAGAATAAATTAAGAAAATATATTTTTTTATTAAAATAAAAACGGGTATGAAATGAAAAATATAGGTTACAACGTAACGGTAGCAGTTTGCGGAAGATAAAAGCAGTATGATTATCATTAAAGGAGCTAAATAAACATGCGCAGTCGCATGTCGAAACGCTGCACATTAAACATTAAAATTTCAAGAAGTAGATCGTTACCTTTCATCATACGACAAGAAGGTGCGTATTAACAACATGTACATCGTGTACCCACTTATTTACAAGTTAATTATTGTCGCCAATATCGAAAACTGGTAGAAATGCTTTAGGGCATGGTCAAACTGTTGACAATGAGATGCGATTTCTGTCGGTGCGACTTTAAGTGGTAAAACAAAGTGCACATCTCAGCCTTAGTAACGAAATATCGACTTTAATACATTATAAAGAGGACAGGTTTTTCTCTGGGGCGAATGTGATCGCAAATGTGTGCGTAGCTACAAGTAAATAATTAAGTATAGGATTTCATAAAATATGTCATAATTTACGAAATATTACTGATACATTAAGCTTTAGCTAAACAAACTAAATAGGATTGATTTTTAAATACTCATATACATCTGTTAACTACTCTTTGATACTTTTTGTCGAAATAAAATGTACATGTATGTATTTTACCAATTATATGACCAAAATAGTGTAGGACAGTTAAATTGAGGTTGTAAGTAACTTTACTTACTTACTATAAATATAATGTGAAATTACATTGTTTTCAACTAAAATACCATAAATTAACCTCACTAGCAATTTCAGCCGTGTTATTTAATCAAAATTGATTTGTTAGGAAGACGACTAAGCAAAAACAAAAAAATATCGCCGCGATCACAGATTTAAAGTCGCATCGCCACCGTCGGTACCTTAACCACCTCCTTACACTCCTAATAAGGCTTGGTAGAATTCCATTTACACAATTAAGCTCATTACCGCCGCTAATTCGTTCGAAGGGGACAAGTAAGCTTAGTTTGCGGATCATTACTTGGCGGAAATCATTCTGCATACCGTAGATCATAATTATCGTTATTATTATCATTACTACCACTGGTTTGCTTTTCGTGACACGCTAAGGGAGAGTGTACATGAGGATCACGCATGTCGCTTAATTCATTTTACAATTACACAAGCTACTTGGAAGACTTTTATGGCTTTATAAGTCTTTAGATAGTAATAGAAGCTATTAAAAATATGTTATCAAATAAAATGCAGGTATCGATGCATGTTCGAATCGTTTAATAAAAGTCCTTACTAGATTACTGAATACTTAGTCAATTGCATTTTAAGCTTCTATTCAATGGTTAATTAGTGGTATAGTAGAAATTAACTTATGACAATGCTTTTTTGACAAGTCATTTAACTCATTACTTAATATATTTGTAAGGTATCAATGAGCGACACGCATAAGCTTGTGTAAACTCTCCCTTAGTATGTAGTACGCGTCGACAGAAGGCAATTTACGTTTGCATGCAATTCCTATAAAATGATTACTGGTAATTTTTGGACACTTGTAAATTATAATGCGGTCTCTTTGCTTAAATATAATTACTGTGTGTTCTTTTTATTTTTTATTTATTGGTTGCGTATTTCAGAAGTTATTTTTTTTACATATTCAGACGTCCAATTATACGGTTTTTTGTACAATTATATATTTTTTAAACTCAAAATGTTTTATTAACGGTGTTACACGGTAATATGCGAGAAAAACAGCGTACAACGTAACTTGGAGTAAATAAATACGGTATAACTCAATTATTTGCAAAAGTTACTGTGACAGAAGGTGATCAACAATAATGACGTCATCAATCAACTAGTCAAGGGCCAAACTATCAACTAAGATAACAAAAGAATAACGCACTTATATTAATCTCACTTTTAACAGAAGGCCGAATCAACACCCACTGATAGCCTACGCTAATATATTTTAATACAACTAAACATAATCATGGAGATTATAATATGAAAGTGACATACATTGCTTGCTTTAATCTGTTGATAAAAATATATTGACCTACTGACATGTCAACGCATTGATGATAGCGTTCGTAAGAGCGCTTCGGCCCTTCGTCTGATTCTTATCCAGCAAACCAATTGATATGAGAAATCGAAACAAACAAACACTCAATTCTTCAGGTTTATAATATTAGTAAAGATTTACCGTGTCTTTCCCGTTCTGAGTACATACATAGATAAGTAGAGGGTATCAGTCCGTCGAGAGGTAAGGGTGAACTTTTACTGGATCACGTTTTTTAAAAAGAAAACTAGTAGTTGTTTGTTAAAGTTTAATAAAATTTATAAAATCAGGAGAGATGCGCCGACTATTCGGCCGACCAGACGGGGTGTCGACTAGTCAGCTTAACAATAAATGCCAATAATCTTGTATAAGAAGTGCTAAATTACTTGTGCCGCTTTGAAATATACTGCAAGTGGTGGTGCAACAAACAACTTAAAATGTAACAATTTTAAATGCATTTAAATTAAAACAAATCTAATGATCGGCCTACTAGTCGGCCTTTCATGCGCCGACTACTCGGCCAAACCCATACTCACACACATCACTAAAAATCAGACAGGAAACTGTTCTATTCTATTATCGTTGTTGCTGAACATAAAATGGTTAGATAAATATATCTAAACTCCACGTGTAAGCTCGAGTGTTAATTCGAAGAAATCTCAGTAGTTTAGCTATATGCAGGTCATTTAAAATCTTATAGAACACAATTAGCTGATTTTCTTCTATCAACAGGGCTTATAATATTTTCCATTAGATCACTTCTAATTCCAAGGCAGCTTTGAGCTTTCAATGTCAGACAAAGGAATCAATACACGCACTACATACCAGGGGCCAAAATAGCACGAAAGAGACTTAAAGCCACGCTCAGGAATAAGTTATTAGGTTCCTCGGAATAATGACATCAGCCTGCTTAGCAATGAATCCTCAAACGAGTCTGTTAAACGGCTACATAACAAAGGGGGCACATAAGCGTATTTATTTAGGTATTACTAAACTAGTATGTACTCGCTACTCTGTTCGTAAATTAAAATTAAAAAAAAGATCTTTCAAAAGCAGTAATAAATAGGATAAGTATAAGGTAATGTGAGCACACATTGGGTACGTTTCGGACGTCAGAACTATACGACTAATTCGCACCCAGTAGTACTCTCATAGAATTAGGAAGGTTGGGATCATTCGTACGTGATTGTACGTGTTCGTACGTAAATGCATGAGTGAAATACGTACTAAAAACGCACTCAACGTGAGCAGGACCTTGGGATTCAGTTTTTTTGCGTATATAATGTACAAACATCGTGCAATTTGAAGTGATAGAGATAAACAAATTGAAACACTAAAGAAAAATAATGTAATCCAGAAACTGTGTACTCAGATGAACTTTTTAACAGTGATTACAAAAAAGGTTTTTCAATTATATTTGAAATGTGAATATTCGTCGAGTAGCGAGGAATATTCACATTTCAAACAAAGTACACAGTTTCGGAATTACATTATTTTTCTTTATTGTTCCAATGTGTTTATCTCTATCACTTTAAATTGCACGTTGTTTGTCGATCAGTCACGAAACAATTGTTTATATAGATGTAGCATTTGATTCATTATGTCGGGCACGCGTACTTGCATCATTGAGTCAGTCAATCACACCTCACTTTCACAGACCGGCCCACGCTGTCTAGTCGAAAAAACCTACACATACATGACTCTAATGATGGTTGCGAATGGGGATGAGAGATTTATCAGAGATGAACTCTTGGTCGACGATATTTATAATACTAAAAAACAATTGATAAAGATATGGGACCGGCAGGGATTTGTTATGTGGATACAACCCAACATGGCTAAGTTACATTCAGAATAAAAGTTGGTTTGTATCCTACTTGAGATAGGAACAAATGGATGAACGTGACGTCACGAAATGACGTTACATACAAACAGTAGAGAATTTTAGGGTCTTAGCAAGAGGCGACTGTAGCTGGTTGGTTAAAGCGACTGCCCGGTGTGCAGAAGGTCGCAGGTTCAAATCCTGCCGGTCCCATATCTTCTTCAACTGTTTCTTAGTATAATTTACTAAGCATAGCTAAATGCTATAAAAATAATAAGAAGATATTTATAATGTTATTACTATTGGAAATCTGCGTCCGCTAAGCATCAGGCCCCAGATCGTTGTTATTTGGGATTTTCCATCAGACAATACTCGATCAAGCACGGAGTGTGGAATTATGCCCGCTTAATGGCGGCAGACTCACGACTCACTATTACAATAGGACCTAAGCATAACAGAGTGAAAAGTAAGCGTAATTCAACTCAGCCAAACCCACCTGAATAGGTCGCCTGATGTTATGTTATGTGAATAAGTAAATCAAAGATCTAGGCGGCAGTAATTTTGCTGCTAATGGCTGTTATGACACTTGAGCGTGGCCAATCCTATACTACCGCCTAAATATTTGATTTTATCTATAGCTATATATAATTACTATAGTATAGTTGAGCCAAATATCGAGTGTTGAGCTCACACGTGGAGTCTAGATATAACTAATTATTTAACTAGGCTTTTATGTTAAACACCAAATATAGTTATATGGGACAGTTTACTGTCTGGTCCCTTATCTATTTTACTATATTTAAACAAAAAGTTATTGAGGTCGATAGTATTTGCCTTATTGATTGTGAACATCACACAGGTGACAGTGAATATCCATTTCAAGATTATCAATACGCGCAGCCAAAATCTCTTATCCATTACAGATATTCATAATCCAAAGCTTTCTTTTGTTTTTTTTAAACGACGCCCGCACTAGGAATAACTCCTGTGTCACGGGGGTGTTCACAAACATACATTTCACATACACAGATTCACATTTGTATCGCTTGTGGGGTAATCTGCACATAATAAATGACGGATGACATTGACAACGTCAAGAAGTGACACACTCGTCACAAATGTCAAAGAGCGCTGAATCGCGATAGCGAAATGTTCACAGCAAGTATACAGGGTGTATTTTTGAAACGGGGCAGTAAGGGCAAGTACCTTAACCGTTGCAGTTACAGCAAAACGTTCTTAAAAGACCTTCCCTAACTTTTTGGGACATTTTGAACTGCATTCACAGATTTTGTAAAAAACTTACAGTTAGCAAAAAAAATGCAAAAAGTTCAAATTTTTTTTTATGCCAATCGATTCTATTTCATTTGGGGATCAAAAAACTCTATGGGACTATTTTAGCTTTCAGTACTAGAAAAGACAGAAATCGCCAAAAACGTTTCCCATACATTTCGGCAACAGAAACGAATTTCTACGATGGTCTAACTTTTTGTTATGGCCTGGAAGTAGGTAGAATTGACTGTAAAGTAAATAAAAAGAATTTTTACCCTCAAATTTCGAATTTGATTCGAAAATCTGTGTGTTATACTTAGTTTCAGCTGAGAAACTTCGTATGAGTTATTAATTAAGGATTTTCGCTAAAATGTCTTCTAATCGTGAAAAAATTGACTTATTAGAAGCGTATTTTGAAAGAACCCTGCAATTCCAGGTTTTTCAAAAGATTTGTAATAACCTTTCTTGTTGGCACATGCCGCAACGGATACTTATTGCGGTACCACACTAATGCAGCTCCCGCATTTCGATTATTGACAAAATACGCTTCTAATAAGTTAATTTTTTCACGATTAGAAGACATTTTAGCGAAAATCCTTAATTAATAACTCATACGAAGTTTCTCAGCTGAAACTAAGTATAACACACAGATTTTCGAATCAAATTCGAAATTCGAGGGTAAAAATTCTTTTTATTTACTTTACAGTCAATTCTACCCACTTCCAGGCCATAACAAAAAGTTAGACCATCGTAGAAATTCGTTTCTGTTGCCGAAATGTATAGGAAACGTTTTTGGCGATTTCTGTCTTTTCTAGTACTGAAAGCTAAAATGGTCCCCATAGAGTTTTTTGATCCCCACATGAAATAGAATCGATTGGCATAAAAAAAAAAAAAATGAACTTTTTGCATTTTTTTTGCTAACTGTAAGTTTTTTACAAAATCTGTGAATGCAGTTCAAAATGTCCCAAAAAGTTAGGGAAGGTCTTTTAAGAACGTTTTGCTGTAACTGCAACGGTTAAGGTACTTGCCCTTACTGCCCCGTTTCAAAAATACACCCTGTATATAAATACTACTTCCTAGACACTACCGTTACACAGCTGTCCGTCAAGCAATACCACCGAGCCTGGACGGATGATCCTCCTTTTGTGGTACAGACACATCATAGCCCGTTCTCTACATCGCTCATTTTGTATTTTATTTGAGCATTGTTTATAATTATAATTTTTAATATAAGCTCCCGGATGCAAATTAGTTAAGATAACAACAAACTAAATACCACCATTTTGGATTAAGGTTTGAAAGAAGGTCTAAATAATTAGGATGGTATCAAAATAAAGCTGTTCTTTATAATTATTTAACACAATTTAGTTAAAAAAGCTGTTGGAAGTCTTTTAAAATGTCCCAAACTTAGGTAATTACGTTCTTACGAATTGTTGTGAAATATCCATCGAGCGGAGATCCTTTCCAAATTAGATGAAGTGATTCACTCTCAACAGGTGAATCCTCGAATACCTACTGAATTGTTACTAATAAGACAATTGACTAGCAAACTCGTTCGGAATTTAGCATGTCCATAAAATAATTTTTATTGTAGAACTTGTGATTTCTTGACATTTGGTGTGATTAGAATAGGAAAAATGCAGATACATTGCTGAATAAGGTAAGTTGTGACTGTTGTCAGTGCCTCGTTATCGTGTATAATAAAATTTGGTTACATGTTTATATATTTTTTTTCATTTGTCGCGGTAAGCCAAATATAATGAATTGATTTTTGAATAATGCTTTGAATTAGAGTTATCAAACATCTGAAAATATTGATAGAGCGAGCTCACTCATACTGTAATTTCGATTCCTAATGTATATTTCTTAATCCAAATACACTACGCAGCATACAAAATTAGCTGACATACTGAATGAAATACTGAATTTTCAAATTATGTAAATTCATATAATGTGACACATTAATTTGAATTAAGAATCGGAATTTCAAAGCACGAGCTCACACGCTCGTGCTTCATGTAATGTTATACCAAATTGTTATCACTCATGATTATAAGAAAAACACCTGACAATCAAAACAAACAGCAATGTATTATGTTCATTCACTGAAAGAAAAATCAATGGGAGTATACGTACCAACATTGAAAAAAGAACAACTGCCTTGTAAATGAACCCATTCAAGGAAATATCTAATAGGTCCGTTCCTTTGTCCTTTCTCTTTGTCTTAAGAAGACGGCATTCCCCCGTCCGCTGACCTATATTTACCTTGAACCATAGTATAAGTATAGAAGACGCATTCCTCTATTAAAATGGAAATGCAATATGTGTTAGTTCTGTTAAAAACAGTACACTTTCGACTGTAAATACACTGCAAGGTATTCTTTCCCCATTTCAGCTCAAACCCAGCGTTGTCGAGCTCTGAATGAACACTTAATTTCAAGAGAGTCTTTTACTGTGCACTACAGAACGTCGGCCGTGTATCGGTGTTTTTTTCTAATTATAGTAAAGTTCAGTTTCTCGGAAGATTTTTCTTATGAAGAAGTTATTATATGCCTGCATCCTGTAAGAAATATTTTGTAAAATTATGTCAGTAGTATTTTTATACGACGTATACAGAAAATGAGCTTGAATTCTCTTGATAATATTGGACTAATAAATTAATGAAATACACAAAACATTGCAAATGCGGCGCTACATTTGAGGTTTACGATATTTATTATGGCTCTTATCGTTTTGGTAAATTCTGGTTACATCTTATTACGGAATTATGAAGCGGTGCAGTTTGCCCCCGCATGTAACTGACATTTACATCCCACCAAAAACATTTTCATGTAAATGTTGCCGAAACAGAACGGCATAAACGACGTCAAAAACTTATGAGATCCCATGTAGCGCCAAGATTCTAAGTATACAAGCCCTGTCTTTACAAACTCTACACCGTTCTGTCACAATATTGAGGCTTGACCGTTCCGTAACTAAAAGTACTATAGTATACCAGCTAAGTAATGAACAAAACAAAACAGCCGAACCTCAATATTTTGGTTGGAGAGATTATAATAAGTTCGGACTTATTTTTTGTAATTTATGTACTAATACTAGCTTACATACATTACATACAATAATATAAAACCTATACATTTTAAACTTAATATATTATAAGTCTGCTACTGACACCATATCTTGAGACTTTCGTTTATCTGGTGTGATCCAAACGCAAATCATGAGTGTTTAAAAAATCTACGAAACACTTCGTGAAAAGTTAGGTAATGCCTTCGCGCTCCGCGCTTTGCCTTGTATCGGTTTATTAAAACAATTTAAAAATAATTGAATCAAAAGTAAATTATATGATAAATTAACCCTCTACCATTTTGTTGGCTAATTGTAGGCGTGGTTTTAAATAAAAGATATTGTGAGGGATTATAATTGAGCAACAACCAACCAATAGCGTGGTTCCGAGGGCTATTAACTTGTCGTTCATTTGTAGGTATTAAGTAATTTGCATGCATACATACACATGTAAAGGTATTCGTTAATCATGTAACGTATATCACAATAAATGCATTGTATTGGCAACAATAACATAAAGCCAGGATTGCACAAAGAGATTGTAGATATAGCCCTGACTGTAGACTTCATGATTATTTAATCATAGATTATATAGCGCATCAATTTTTTTTTTCGATAGAGTTCCAGATGTATTTTTTTTAATTACACGATGGTTTTGCTGTTTATCGGATGCATCCAGGAAGGTGGACAAGAATCGCTACAGAATGGACTCCAGAGAACCGGCGACGGTGCCAATGCCGTTCAAGAAAATGCTGGCGCTTGGAAACGGGGGAGACCTTTGCCCAACAATGGGACACCACGGGATGATATAAAAATAAATAAACTTTACAATTACTAACACTGTTTTTGTACTTCTTTTTCTACTTAGGACAATCCTCAATATGCGATTTCTCCTTAGCGTCTGGAACTTTTGACTGACCTTTTTAGTAGCCACTTTATCATCATTTTGGTCTAGACCTGCCAACAGAAAAACACATAGCCGTGAAAAAAGAATAAATGAGACGGAGATAAACGATCTAATATTTTTGTGGTTTGTCATCAGCTCATTAGCCACTAGCTACCATATAAGGTATTAATGAAACAGTCATCCGTGGCGCCACGGAAAAAATCATTCTAACGAGGTCAATGACCAGAAAAACTAATTTATATATCATCCATTTATAACTTAATTCAAATTTGTCAAAACCAGTAAAGATAGAATGATTTTTAATTGAAGTTATTGATCATGTAGGCATTTAATTAAACATTTATGATTAATGGTTTGTGCCTGACCCACTCAACGTGTTTTATGTAAAGAGAATAAAGCGATGTAATAATATCTAGTGTTTGGCTTCTTGCCAAAATTGTATGAATAGCTGGCGATTCTTCTAAATGTTTAGAAATTTATTTGAATTTTTGTACTGATATTATAGATAGATACAGGCAATCTTCGTACCTGATTGATTTGCGTTATTTTAATGATTCATTCACTAATTAAAATGTACGTTATCCCTGGGTGCTTACAGATAATGTTTACATCACGCAACCCACGGGAGTGGAGCAGAACTATTACGCGGTGAAACAGGGGTTACATTGATAATTTATAATAAATAAATAAATAAATATTTCACAACTCACACACAACGCCATCTAGTCCCAAACTAAGCAGAGCTTGTACTATAGGTACTAGAATAACTGATACTAATACATATATACTTTTCTTTTGTAAATACATACTTATTATACATAGAAACACCCAGACTAAGACAAACCCCCATGTTCATGCACACAAAGATTTGTCTTAAGCGGGAATCGAACCCGCGACCTCGGCGTCGCAGGCAGGTACACTACCCACTCCGCCATCCGCAAATTAAATGAAAGGAATCGTTTTTCGAGATGATTAAAGAACTGCTGACAGTGAGAAGGCACAGCTTGGGAACATCACAAGTTTCTAGCCAATAAGTCATCTAACATTACATTTTACCACATCGCTGCTCAGGTTACTGCTAAATGCTTCAAATACCAATCGTAAGAGGTAAACGAGAAGCTAGTGATTATGTCAGTTGACCCATAACCTGTGAAGTAACCAACTGCAACGATATTGCATCCGCCAGACTGATTTATGAAATAGATGATGATCAATCCACCTACGATCTGTGTGTTGATATTTCAATTTATTTATTAATGCCAGAATGTCATATTTCTATTACATTAGCCTACCGGTTCATGTGTTTCTGTATAAACTATAAAGGTTACAACACATATTTTGTTTTTATTTAAAACTTAACATAACAACTAGCAATGAACTGGTAAGTACAAACACTGGTAACGAAGAAGTTGAGCATTGCCATACAACGTGGCAATGCTGCCAGCATTTTGGGAACGTTGCCCACTGGTAGCGGTCTTTTAGACTAGGTTTGTACATAGATTTAGATTTAGTCATTTATTTTTAGGTTAGTAGGAATTTCGTTTTTATTTTTATTTTTGTGAATAAATGGTTAAACTAGCAATTATTTTGGTTTTAGATTTTAAGACAAATCTTTGTGTGCATGAACATGGGGGTTTGTCATAGTTTGGGTGTATCTATGTATAATAAGTATGTATTTACAAAAGAAAGTATATATGTATTAGTATCAGTTATTCTAGTGTAACAAGCTCTGCTTAGTTTGGGACTAGATGGCGTTGAGTGTACGTTGTGAGATATTCATTAAATGTGAGTTATGAGCAGTTTCTTCTTTTATCGTAAGTTAATGTCAACTTACCATATTCAGATCACCTACTTACTAGTTCATTTTTAATAACGCTTTACTAATATTTTACCAGAATGAAAAAACATTATATATCCGTCAGTACCAATCAGTACATAGATATGTATAAAAATGTGCATAATTATGAGCATATAGCCGCGGGGCTTTAATGTGGGCTATAAATGTTATAATCATCAAAAATCACAATAATAAGTGATTCGAATGTCTCCGTGTACAAGATATTTAATTAGACAAACATCCTATTGCTTATCCTGGTTCAATTCCTTATACGTATTTTGGGAATCCAATATTGTACTCATTATTTCTCGCCGAAATTAGAACACGTAATTCATTCAGGTGTAAAAATACTATTATGTTCTGTGTGTAATCTATTATTTTATACATATCCATATTATTATGGAGTGTGTTACCTATAATCGCTTTAAGTTCATATAATCATAATCAATGGATCTACGCTTTTGATACATTAAACTATAAATATTATGTAATTAAACGCCAACACTGATGGGTCGTTTGAAAAAAGTAACTTTTAATAATTTATGAAATAAATTTATTTATGAAATATATTTTAGATGTTGCGATGTTTGAGTTTGAGTAGATTATGTAAGAACGTTATTTATTTATTAGTTCTCATTATCATGAAGTACTTGCTTTTGCCCGCGACTTCATCTGCGTGGAATCTAATATATAAAGTCTCCTATAAGCTTTCTTTAATATCTTCAATGTAGAGAGAGATGCTCATTAACAATTTTATTATATGTATAGATAACATTCTTTACAAATGCTGAGAAAACCGGGGAATATTAATTAATATTGTCGTTAAACAATACATTTATATTTCAGTTTTCTTTCAGGATAGGCGTAAACAAGCCTACTACCTGTTATTTAAAAAAATAATGTGTAAAAAATAAGAAGCACCTATTCTTCTGTTTTTTTGCCATCAAAGTTCCTCTACTGCTGTTAGGGATTTTTCTTAGGTTATTTTAGATATTTAGTATTCTACGTACATTTTCATAAAATTGTGATATTTTTCTTTAAATATTTGCGTGTGGGTAAGCTCGAGCCATGAGTCAGTTAGTGGCATCCCTAACCGTAGTTCCAAGGTCACATATTCGCTCTCCGTGAATGTACACACTGTTACTTATCAACCTATAATTGCCAAGATAAACTGGTCTCGCATTTTATAGACTTTCTGTTCAATGCGAGACCAGTTTATACTGAAAATGTATAAGTAAATGAGTAGCCGTGTGTAAAACATATTTAATGAATCACACACATAATGAAATTTCAGATGACGTTGATGGTTGCGTCACCACAGTCACTATCATGCCGTAGTCTTCTACAGATAATTTTTACAGGGTTACTCACCTCCTTCTCCACAATAATGCGGGGGTTCTAATGTTTATATTAGGTGTATTAATACATTCTTTGAATAGTTTTTCGATTAGTTTTTTGGTGGTCACTATTTAAATTGGATTTTTTAAATTGTATGTGAATGTGAAATAAAAAATGCTAACACTTGAGCAACTAAACAACAACTAACATCAACTAGATTGAAAGCTTTTTCATATCCAATGTGTGTTGTGCTATTTAGCTAGACTTTAGTGATGAGTATTATGTCAATGAAAATATTAGATTTTTTAATTTTGTTAAGGTTAGATAGATAGATAAATAGATAAAAAATTCTTTACTGTACACACAGATTAAATAAAATTTATAAAAGAGTCTTATCAAAGTATGCACAATGGTTGGCCTTATCACTATTAAGTGATATCTTTTAGACAAACTTTGGATTGACAGGAATGAGTAGACATATAAGTCGGTGGTGTAGTTAAAAACTAGAAAGTACTTAAAACTAAAATAAATGATGTAAGAATTTTCACAAATTAGGCCATAATATCGAATCCCTCTAGTATTATTACTACATCTACAACGTAATGTTCAAAACTTGCAAGTAGTTCTACGAACTAATTTTAAAGATGATTGAATTTAAAAAGAAACCTAGTACAATGACGCAACGATAACTGTTATTTGTATTATGAAACAACCGTCAAATTGAGTCATAAAGGTATTCAGTCAATCCATCATCACGGTGACGTAGGTAACCATATGAGTGAATTTACTGCCTACTAGAACAGTGCCTCATTGTACCTATTCAAGGTATTCCAACGTATTTTCTAAGTTACAGGAAGGAACTGCTGAGTAATACAGCCTTCTTGCTTGTCATCGAATAGTGTCCACCCACTGAAGCATATGAATCAGGGTGCTGGTCTAAAATAGGCAGAGTTACGACACTTGAGCAAATATATGAGGACTGACGTAATGTTACGTCAAAATTTTGTGTACTGCTTACAATTCAAGAAAGGTTTCCAAAAAAATTACAAGGTTTTAGAATATGACAAAAGATCAATGGAAAACGATGTTGTGCAGTTTGTAATAATAATGTTTATTTAATAGTTTTTATTTTAGGAAATCAACAGTTTTTCCATGATCGGTGAAATTTAAGATATGGTTGTATTTGCCGAGTGCATATGAAAGTTCACCCAATTTTCTGTGATTGGTTGAGAAATACGCTTCATTTAAGTTGCTCATTAATAACCAAACAAAACAAACCTACTCACCACAGTATCAAACTGTAATGCGCGAAACTGTAACTCTGTATCTCACTTTAACAATTAAATTTCACACTCATACTGTTAGTATTAATGATCCGTCTCTAAATAGCATTCAATGAAGGGTAATTCTACACAGTAATGGCCCCTAAACACGGTTCTGAGTTGTAAAATTTTATTTATACAGCCTGCGGCCCACACTGATCGACTATCCTAACTTTCTTGCGACACCAATGCTTGTGTTCTGTCACCGTTCTCTTGTGTATGATGTATACATACAACTCGATTGTCCTAAGTGTCTGCCGGTGGTCTGAAATTGTGGTCTAGTTTTCTAGTACAACAGAGAAGTTCATAGAATGTTCGTTGTATAAAACGAGTAAGGCCGGTAATATTGCATCGACGTATCAAAAGGCGGAAAATATTTTTTTACAACTTTTCAAATTTTAAACGGTACATTGGAGACGACTGATCCTTTTTTTTTTAATTTTGTATGTAGGGTTATTCGTAATAATTAAAAAAACCACTTTAAAATATTCTCACGGACGAAGACTAGTGTTACAGCTATCTTAGAATAAATAGTGTCGCAGCTAAAAGCCTAGTCAAGTAAATGTATTTGCGAAGCTCCTCCCTTTAGTAGGTATTCAAAGCAGTACACGGAAGACTTCATAGCGATTTTTTTAGTGTTAGTGATTTTTTACAGTATAATAAAACTTGCCCGTAGAAGAAAACATAATGACGATTTCTAAAAATACAATATTATTCAGTAAATATGGCTTCAAATCTAGGGGTTGCTGTTTCTTTCTCATTTCATACAACTGGATGAGAAACCACCAAACTTGAAGATTTTGACTATTTATTTTGAAAATTACATACCTTAATATCATTGACATTTAGAACACACGTAACTGATACGTATCCGAAAGGCGTGGAGATAATATTACTTATGAATACGGGTCATTTTGCAAATAATGTGAAACGCAATAGTGTAGTGTGATATTGGGTCTATTACTCGCCCTCTAGATTTACAGCCGGTCCCGCCGCGTAAACTTGCCTGACGTTTACAACTAGTCAGTACCTTGGATATAGGGTGTGTCCTCTAAAAAGGTTGTATGGATTTGAAAGAAATAAACATTTATCTCCAGTCTTCACAAGAACAACTTCGCAGAGTAAAATAAAAATAGTGTTGTGAAGGTCAAATTTAGATAGTAAGAGCTTTTTTTTTTTTTACATTTAGCTCCAATTTGACAGGTGTTAGATAATTATTATTGGCAGGATAATCGTATAACACACATGAATGAAGGTGACAGCTGTGTTCTTTTTTCAAGTGTCAATTGTGTCACTTTTAAATTCGGTCATGTTATATTTAATGGGTTGGATAAGATCCTTCCGGTACCTCAGAAACCTCAGATCCTACGGGTAGCCCTTAATCTCTTTATTTATCTATCCAAGACTTACCGTCTGTATGATCTTCCAGTAGCATTTTATTTACATGATGCTCGCTCAGGGACAATTATGCTAAATAATATAGCCAATGAAAGACCGACAGTCACATTTCAAACGATAAGTGAGAAAAAAAATCTATTGGTTTTGGAAGATCGCTTGTGTATTGCACACTAGTTTAGTGGCCTCAAACTATATAGCTTTCTAGAGTGTAAAGCAGCTTTTTGAGAATATTGAATTATGATAGTAAATTTCACATTTACAGTCGGTGAAAATTCTATTTATGTGTTAAAATCTATCGTATTTGACAAATTATGTTACTAGGGCGTTTGCAAAATAATACTATAATAGGATATGACAAGTTTTATCGAATGTTAAGATCTGTCTTTAATAGAGCTTTCCGTGGGGCTATTCTGTAAGGAAAACTGTCAATTGCGCCAATGTTGTGCAATCCTTACCTCCATATAAATAGGGTCGATATTTGATTGAAAGAAATTCAAATTTCGTGTCATTCCATTTATGGAATACCCATGCCGTTATTTTGTTTAGATTTTTATTTAAAAGTTTGACTCATGGGTCATCTTTGTAAATAAAAATCAAATTTGTATCCAAATCACAAAATATATCAAATATCATCAGTTTGTTAGTCATCGTATTGTTATCTCATCAAATTATTATTAATGACCGGACACGGGTGTTTCAACCGACTACTAAAAGAAAAATTATTCTATGATCAGCTGTAGGTATACGGGGTGGGTAAGATATTTATTACATTATCTATTTGATTATTGAGATAGAAATAATGTCAATAAGAAGCCCTGAGTTCAGACACGTCGAATCTTTAACCTCCAGTAGGGCTAGCAAGCGAAATAGATTTTGTCGAGTTACTGTCATATTTTTGTATGCCAGTCTGTTATATATATGGTCTTGGGCAACTAATGCTAAACACAGAGGTTTCTTAAATTATATTTCATAAGTTTTCGTCTAGTCACGTCTAGAGTCTGTACTCTAGGCCAAGTGCGGATTGGTAGACTTAACACTCCCTCGAGCACTTTTCAGACACTCTCAGACATGCAGGTATCCTTACGATGTTTTCCTTCAACGTCAGCAAGCGACAATATATATGATAAATACACACATATCTTCGTAAAGACGAATCCTAACGATTTATTAACCCTTCATCTTTTATTTTATTTAGTTTTTAGTATTTGTTGTTATAACATCAACAGTTATACATAATCTATAAAAAAATCTATCGTCGGTTTAAAGTGGTTGCTAGACGTGACGTGACTAGACGAAAACTATTGTCAAGTTTGCCGAATAAATTAAACATTGATAGCATTATGATTTGTATGAAAAATGTGCTTTTATGTAATTTAACCATTTCGCATCCATCCTGTTTAATTAATTGTTCTTTTTAGTATACTTAGGCAAGAAGGTTGATATTTTTATTTATTCACATTTCAATAGCCTATCTACCTTTGGGCAGTAAATTTAATTATTTCTATAACAAAGCTTCACGACCTACAAAGCGATTGCTAGAGGAAACTATTCCATCTACTTGCAGTCGTTCAGCTCAAGTTGTAAAGACATTCATTATTGGTTAATCTTTCTAGAAATGAGCAAGTCCACGTTAATGTTAAACTAACCAAAGTGTTTATTGTCGTGTAAACTTATACAAATGCATTTTGTAAACAGCATTAGGAACAGTCTACATAAGCTTCAAGCGTGATTTTAAATAAATAAAATAAAAAAAAATATATATACTAAAATATATTTAAGATGAACTTAAATTTTTTATGTCATAGTTAGTAAATGGCAGACGCAGTGTGGGTCGCAGCCCAGCCAGATGGACGAATGATCTGGTTAAGACGGCGGGGAGCCGTTGGCTTCAGGCGGCTGATCCCGCGCGTGGCGGAAATACGGTGAGGCCTATGTCCAACAGTGGACGTCGTTAGGCTGAAATGATGATGATGATGAAGAGTTAGTAAATAGAAGTCTTAATCCTTCCTAATATTGTGAATGACAAAGTACCTTTGTCTATCTGTTTACTACGCGTTTACGGTTAAACTACTGAGTAGGGATAGTCCAAGACCTGAGGAAGGACAGGCTAGTTTTTATAGACATTATAAAAATATTTTAAAAAAATAAAAAAAATAAAATTAAAAAATTATATACCATGCTGGCGGAACCACGTGCAAAAGCTAGTAACTAATTAATTACCAAATAGGCTCGTATTTACTAAGCTACAATTATAAGACTAATTGTCGCTTAGTAAATACGAGCCTATTTAATTATTGGTCATTTATTATTCAAGTTAAAAATCAACTTGTTAGCTATGGATTCGTGGTTAGTTGGTATCGATTGAGACTATTCTGTGCATAGGTATTAATTTAAAAATGTATTTGTATAATATCACTAAGCGACAACAATAAAACTCATGTAAACTAGCCTTTATGAGGCTTGTTACAAGCAATGGAGAGTCCCATTTATTTTCAATGCGTTTGCGCACGGTCGATTGTACTCACTTTATGTACTGTCTTACCAATTTATCAATTACAACTGTGAGGACACTACCAACAATGAAACATGTTTAAAGCTAAGTAAAAATGTATTACGTTTTCAGTAGTTCTTAAGTTTTGTCGTACGCAAATATAAGTTTGTCAGAGGAGGTTGGTGAATGCTTGTCGTTCTACGTTATTGAATGAAGGGAAGCACCGGCAGCGAACGATTCGATTTGTTGAAATGAATGGACTATAAATGCTGAGTAAATGCTAAAGCTGTTTAAATGTGCTAGAATAAATGTTGGTGTGATTGTCATGCGTCTTAATAAAAAAAGAAAAAATGATAGTCTGACTATTGAGTATGTGATTATTGAGATATAAATAATGTCAATAAGAAGCCCTGAGTTCCGACACGTCGAATCATTAACGACAAGTGCGGCTAGCAAGCGAGCGCGAGATAGATTTTGTCGAGTTATTGTCATTTTTTAAATGCCAGCCCGACTGTTTCGCTCGGATATGGGCAACTGATGCTGAACACAGAGGTTTCTTCAATCATATTTCATAATTCAAAACCTAAAAGGAGGCTACAATAGATTCCTACACGAACGAAACTGATATAAGCAACTATATGTAATAACATTGACGACCGGATGGCGGAGTGGGTAGTGTACCTGCCTAGGACGCCGACGTCATGGGTTTGATTCCCACTGAAGACAAATCTTTGTGTGCATGAACATGGGGGTTTGTCTTAGTCTGGGTGTTTCTATGTATAATAAGTATGTATTTACAAAAGAAAAGTATATATTATGTATTGGTATCAGTTATTCTGGTACCCATAGTACAAACTCTGCTTAGTTTGGGACTAGATGGCGTTGTGTGTGAGACTTATATTTATATCACATGTATTTTTATTGAACAAAGATTAATGCGCTACGCATCAAGGCAGTACTGTTTGCAATCTCAAAGCAGTTTTTCAATTAATCAGGTTAAACTTTAAACGTTAAGTTAATAAGCCGTCAACATTTAATTTATATTAATAAAAATGCTGCGTGTCATCTCATAAGTGGCACATTCAAAGTGATTGACGTTAACGTCGTAGAGGTGTATAGCTGATGTAAGTGACAGGTGCCGTTTATATGTCGACAGCTGTAAGCGGTTTATCTACTTAGTAAGTTGTTATCGTTTTGTTTATTCAATTATTTGATATTGAAACGGAATTTTCGTTTGTAATATAAGGATTTAGAAGAAGTGTAAAGTGATAAATAAGTTCAAAAAGTGGGATTAATTTCAGGGCATGCCCTGCCTTGAAGTAATTTCACTGTATATCCTGAAACATGGGCGCTTGATACCCCAACGGTCGGTAACCTTTTTGCAGGCAAGGGCCAAATAGTGACAAAATCAATTAAAGGCGGGCCGCCGCGCTAGAAGCTCAACGTACCACGTAGCCACCGCCGTACCATTTTCAAAACAATCATGGCCACAAGTACGATACCCGCGGGTTTCAGTTTGCCGGCTGCAGCTCTTAGGTATTAGGCGCCTATGTTTCATCTTCTATACATGCTTGCGGGTCCACCGGCTCATCTGTTATATAATAGCAGCCCTGTATCGAATGCAGGTCCCACTGCTGGTCTCAGGCCTCTTCTCATGATGAGAAGGTTAGGCCATAGTCCACCACGCTGGCCAACTGCGGATTGGTAGACTTAACACTCCCTCGAGCATTTTTCAGACACTCTCAGGCAGCAGGTATCCTCACGATGTTTTACTTCAACGTCAGCAAGCGACAATATATATGATAAATACTAAATACAATCATATCTTCGTAAAGACGAATCTAAACCATTTATTAACACAGGTGTGTTTCGTGGGTTCGAACCCGAGACCTTTGAATTGGCAGTCCTACGGTCTATATAAACTAGGTTTAAACAATATCCACCACAATTCACTAATAAATCTCACGAATAGTATACCCGCGACACAATAACAGCTCTATACTGTTCTTTATACTTACAAACGCAGATGTACGGAGCAAGCGGTGTCTACGCTTCCACGCCCACTACTGCCAACCGGGATAAATTCACTGCAACATAATATAACATAACATCACGCTTATATAACCTAGAAGGGTGTAACTGTGGTGTACAAAACCCACATTTCACCTGTTATGTTTAGGTCCCATGGGCAAGGGCCTATCGTTATCCACCAGGTACAATGCCAACTCCGTGCTGCTATTATTGTAGGTAAAAATAACCAACTGAAAACTTAAAATATGTTGTAATTGAAACTTAAATAAAAATAAAATACATTGATATTATAGCTCTTTACAATTCTTATAAAGCTTCGGTTTCCTAGCATAGCAGTGTGGAATAATGCGGCCGTAAAGATAACGGTACACTGACGTCACTAGAACGTTGCCTATGTAAAACAAATGTAGTGGTTTCCTAGAGAGCTGTGATCGACCTAACGTATTACTTATTAGTCGTGTCACGGTAATAATATTACGGCCGCATTTTTCCACACCGCTTTCCTAGGAAACCGAAGCTTTAGTTACTAGCGCGGACACTCAATGCAGATGTGCGGTGGGCGCCGCGCAACCGGTGCCAACGCTTTTACGCCCACTGCCTGCAACTGGGACAAATTCACTGCGACACAATATAACCAGCTGAAAATTAAAAAAGTGTTATTTTGACATTAAAAGTTGGAGTTAGTTTTACCAAAAAATATACCAAGTATACCCATATAAACCAGGAACTAAAAAGACCTATTTTTAGGTACTGGTTTGCCTTATAACAGTCAAAATGTTTTTTACAAATGAATTACAGCTCTATACATTTCCCTACAATTTGTACGCAGTTCATTTCGTTTATTATTGTAAAAAGTAGTTTAGCACGGATATAAAACAATACAACTAATAAAATAGGCACGTGTTTTAAAATTTTATTTTTCCGAACCTGTGAAATTAGAACACGTTACGTTACATCAATATTTTTATGAGTGATTTTGGGGTCACAACACTTAATCTTATTGATAAAATAAATCATTGTAAGATTGATAAAAACAACCACAATAGCAGGTGGAAATACCCAAATATCATTATCATTATAATTGTCCAATCTAGTGCACAGCGATAACGAACATTATATGCGATTTACAAAATTCTGGGCTTCCCCTAAAGGAGAGTTTCAGCCAGCAAGGGAGCGTTTAAAATATGATAGAAGTAGTAATCTGAACTCTTATAACAAGAGTTTTGATAATAAGGTTCGTTTTCGCGGGGCTTTCCCTCATAATAGTCAATATAATCACATGGATTTTATTTACTTTGTCATTCAGTCAAAGTTTCCAATCACTTGATACGTTTCTTTGAATGCCAAAAATGACAAACATAAAGAATTAACAAAAAGAAATATTTAGTTTTCATTCATATATTTTGAAAGCCAAGATAAATTTTATATTTTTTATTTTTGAAATATTTATTTACTTATTTTATTTATTTATTTGTTTGCGTTTAAATGTTTGTTTATGGGATAAATATAAGCGCGATTGCGCCAAACAGAGATAGCTCTACTGCGTCTGATTTTTGCACCTGCTTCGGAATGGTAAATGAATAATGCGGCGCATTCGCCGTACTCTTAATATCGCTTGTTTGTGTACCACCGTAGCTTCACTTCACGGGCCCCCTTTTTCTGGTTGTTAAAAAAAATACTAAATTTTCCTCCATCCTCCTTAAAGCTTGATCACCAAATACTGCCACTGCTAGTTCAAAGAGTGACGGAGTAGTGATAAATCGTGATTCTAATAATAATTGATATAACCAGCAGTTTGAATAGCTCCACGCGTGATTTCGCCGACGCCGCAGCCCACATCCGATGCCAATCCGAGCTACTGTCTTGCGCAAAAGCACCCATTCATTGTTTGAGCTTTTACTATCAATTATTGCTAAGAACATTCACATTATAGAATTTAGTTACAACAGGTCAAATAAAATAACAAAAATTGTAATGCAGTGAGAAAAACCAGCATATATGCAATAATTTTATTATGAACATTTTTATTTATAAATGATGGCACAATAATTATCTTAAATTCTTTCATTCTAAAGCTCATCATAAACGCCGAGTTAACTAATGACACTTGACAAAATAATAAGTATTTAAGGTTAGCAGTTAAGTGTGTTTAGGGGCTCAAATAATATTGGTAATAACTTTATCCGTAGTAAAAACATAATATTCTTCGCCAAGTCCACATTGACATAAAACATTAGGAACTTATCAATTATAAACAAAGGCGCCAGTAGTAATTAATAACAATTATTCACGATCACTATGCTTTGTCTTGGCAGGCTTACTTTTGCAAACTTGTGGCGCTGCGGTTAACATTAATTAATGCGAATACAAAACAATTTGTATTATTTTTCAATATCCGCTTTTGACTCACGCGCTTCTGGAATCGACCCACAAATTCTAAAAACTTCACGAAATTGACCTGATTATTTTGTACTAACTGTCTGGCTTCTTAGAATTATGTAAAGGAAACGAGTGTGATAACCGCATTGGTGCCAGATTGATTCGGTTCTCACTTCTGAAGGCGCGGTCTGAATCGCGCATGCGTCAAAGTGCCTGCTCTGACGCAAGTAGCTTGCCCAAGTGTGCGCGTGCTTACGCCAAATATTTGACAAATAGACACGGGGGCTAGATACTGAGAAACACAACAAACAATACCTTTTTTGCCATGTATGCCCAATATTTGTGTTACGATCTTCTTACGTGTACAAATGAGGTTAAAGACGCTTTATTTGATGTGATTTATTCTTAAGGTCCGATATAATCGGTTGAACAAACAACGAGCGTTTTAGAGCGTATAGTTCAACAAAGATTACCGTTTTATTGGAAGATGAAAATTGATCGTCCCAGTAGTTGGTCGTCTACTTGCAAAAGCTTTTTTCTGTCTAAGTTATTAAATAAATGACTTTAGATAAGCACGAGGTACGCTTATCTACCGAATGATGATACAAAAACTTATTTGCTATTTCTATTTAACATACGCCACGGCGGATCTGTCCAGAGGCACAGTATAATTATAGTATGTCATTAGAAAAAAATACTTTTGCAACAGATGGTGTAATTATGTTATTTAAAAATAAATGAGTAAAATCTTATTTAGAAGTTATTAACTTCCTAAGACAAACAATGACTGTTGGTAAAAAATAATCTTACCTAGACTCCTGACCGCAAGATGGTGAGCAAGCAGAATTTGCATTGGCTATTAGATAACACTACAAGAGTGAAAAATTCAATTTCAAATACCGTTTTAGAAGCGGATATGTGCTAAAATACATCTTAGGAGTAGGTAAGGGATAAACCCAAGTCGTCAGTGTATTGGCCACGATATGACAAGCAAGATCTTATCGAGATGGCACGATCTTCGGCTTGAGGTGCTCCCAGACCAGAAGCATTCACTTGTAATGTTACAATACTAATTCGAATATTAAGTAAACCAGTATGAGAACGGATCATTACAGCAACCTGAAATAAAATAATTCGAAAATTGAAATTATATTTATGGCTACATACAGATTTGCCGTACTAACTGCACTAACTAGCTTACCTCTTTTCTAGGACCTACCCTATAGGTACACAAAAAAAATAATTGTCTAGCCCTTTCGGAGGAGTTCGATAAGTATCACTGTGACACGAGTTTTTTTAATATTTGATTTAATTACAGAGAAAGAGTAGGAATACAATGTGAAAGTATTAACAATAATTCACAATCATTACTCATGCCTCTTCAGTGATTTCCGTAAGTACTCCACAAATAGATCTACAACAATACTACAAGTATTTACGATATCTTTAATAACTATCGATAAGTACTGATTATCAACATGAATGAATGAAAGGCGTTGTTCGTACCGACGCAATGCTCAATACAAATAATGACGGGGCCACTTCTGACGTAGAATCATCAAACAAATAAACTTATCTGCAGACAGTACGCGTAATTCAAGTAACAATTTGCCAATATCTTATCGTAAATGTTAAGGATCATAATGGCACAGTAAAATGTAGTAGTTAAAAATTAGGTTTAAATGTGCTGGCTTAGCGCCCAAAAAGGATAAGTTTAAGTTTAGGAGTGAAATTGCAACAACATGAAACTAAAAGTTGTTGAAAAGTGTGTGCCTGTGTTCTAAAGTTTAAACATAATTAAAATCATTATTTTAACGCCTTCTTTTCACCAATTACATTTAGGTCCTAAGTAATAAGGATTGAGCTTACCGCCATCTTATAGTGACACTATTGCGTCATTTGAAATCGCAGCCGTTAACTAAAAGTGAGAAAGCCTTACCTTTAGCACCTTTAATTTAGACCACTGGGGCAGTAATCAGTGACATTTACGTTCAGGAATTCTTAGAAATTTAGGGACACTCGTGTGAGCTTTATGCAGGAGTTAGACAACTATCTTTTACTATGGCAAAGGTGGTAACAATAATAAGTTTACTTTTGATTGACGCCCGTGCCTATAATTTGGTTACTCGGAATTATCTGCAAATCGATTTGTTTGAATACTAATTTTACTGTGAAATGTACAATAGACATACGTCTTTGGATATTGATCATTCAATTTTTGAGGATGTTTTTCCTCTTCAAATAATCTTGACTCTGTGATAGTCAATATTTTGAAATAGTCGCTAGTATTAAATGTGTAAGTTAAAATTTATTTATCCTCAAAAATTAAAGGTTGTTCCGTATATTACATTATCTGTAGTCAGCCTAGTAGTGTGAATAAAAAAAAATGACTTAATCATTTTCTCGAATCTTTGTTATCGTAACATTATTATTATGAGGTATTTTTTCATATAGTTAGTAGTTTTATTGAAACCCATAAATATTGTTAAATAGTGAAAAATATGGGCGGAAAAGACAAACGTCCAAACCGCGCCACCATTGGTCCAAAAAAATAATAATAGTGTTTGTAAGAAAAGGTCTGCTTGTAGTAAATCTACTGAATCTAGTTAAATGACTGAATCTGGTTTTGTCAAAGCACAATCTACCGAAAATAGATGCATTTAATCAAAATGTATTCAGTCAAAACCATTTGATTTTTGTTGCTAAGCTCCTAGTTTACATCAATATCACAATATTATGTAGGCATATCATTGAAGCTCACTAAGAATACCTTTAATTACTTTTCGTATGGGATGTGATGGGGATCACATGGGTCATGAGACTAAAACATAGCAGGTGAAGTAGTATGGGTGTTAAACACCACAGTTGTACCCTTGTGGGTTATATAGGCGGATTGTTGTGTTAATAATACATGATTATTTTAAATTTTGTAGAACTACTCATCAGCAACAAGAAACGAAGTCGGAATCTTTAAACAGTTTTATCCATTGCTATTTTCGTAAGCTTGATACATTGATTCTTAAAAAAAAAAACAAAAGTAGACATTGTTTAAACAAGAAATGATGTCATATTTCGAATTTCATAACATTGTCTACCCGCACACCTACAATATTATGATATCCAGTCAATATATTTTTGCGCATTAACTGGTTTTTGTAATGCTTTTTCTAGGTAAAGTGGATAATATTGACAACAATATTATAAGTGTGCGGGGCGGGTAGTCTAACACTGGCGCCAACTACTACTTATCTCCGGTGATAACTTACATTTCAACAACCGTTTTAAATGCTTTCCGCGTGAACTGTTTACATTTACATCATATTTTTGTGAATTTATTAATACTCTTTGGTAGGTGTAGGTTAAAAATAATTCAAGGGTGTAAAAATAGTATTCGATATTTAAAAGGTGGATACAACTACAACAAAAAAGCACCGGCAAAAAACCCGTTTGCCGAATGAAATGATCTATGAATTAACATGCCGGTAGTCTTCATGTAACACCAGAGCGGCTAGCATAAAGTGGTCGAGATAGATTTTGTCGAGGACAATATATATAAATATAGAGAGATACTAATACATATATACTTTTCTTTTTGTCTTGAGCGGGTATCGAACCCGCGACCTCTGCATAGCAGACAGCACTGTCGACTCCACTATCTGGTCAAAAATATAGATTTGGTCACGTTTTTGTAATATTTTTGTACGGAAAACACGACAAAAATTCGAAAGGCTTTGATATACTAGCCCAACAGGATTTTATAATATATCTCTTTACTATTTTTCAGTCGAAAACTGTCGTATAAATATGTTGATACGTCTGACTTAGGCAATTTTTCATACGTGAAATCGATCACTAACGTGACCAAGAAAACTATAATTACGTCATTTAAACAAAAAACGGGCATAATCAGTACTCAATCATAATACATACAAACTGGTACATATTTATGACGCTATGCTTTTCGGCTTAGTAAAAAATGACGACACATAATATTTAAAGTAAAAAATATATCCTGTATAGTTAATAGTAGTTTTTTTTTTAATAATTGGATCGTGTAACGGTTAATCTTTGGAAATCTAAGATCTTAAGGAGCTCTCAGACCACCTGCAACGCAACGTTGCAGATTCGAATAATATATACGGTGTGAAAGTGCGCATCCTGTAAGGATACAATGCGTAATATTTTGTTACTACTTGTAACAAAAGATAACTAGTTGATTATTACTTTTATCAATCGTAAGCTCATGCCGTGGTTAGCTATAATTGTTACTACAATAGAGCCAAAAAGAATATGTTATTATATTTGTATTAACCTAAGATGTATGTAACGTTGATGATTCTTAATATATAGGTATAAAAGAAAATAAAATAAACACCAAAAATAATCATGATGAGTAATTTTTATTTTCGTATGTAATTAAACACCTCTCGATATTAAAAACATCACTAAACAAATTACTTTGGTATCACAATTCCTGAGATAATTTTTTTTTAAATTCACATCAATAATAGACTCGCCCGAACGCTCCAAACAAACGGGTACAAAATGGCATGACGTCACGCTTAAGTATTTTGTATGTGAAGTTATGAATTTTGTTTGATAGCTATACGAAATATTGCATTTATGAAAATGGTTTTATTACAAATGTTGCTATTGTGTGGGTAATTTAATTATAAAATTATTCTTTAATAATTTCATTCTTAAAAATGGAATCGCCAATGAAACTTTGTTCTTAAACTTTTTTATTGTACCATGAAATGATTTATAAAACAATGCATAACACAAAATACAATAAAGGCGAGCTTTTAATTCTCTTCCAGAAAACCTTAGAGTTATAGAGGAGAAAAGATGCAAAAACTGTACTTTGAATGATCATAAAATGAGATAGATTTATGTTATAAAAAATTCTTGCATTTGGTTTATGTCTGCCTATATTTTGATAAGGTATCCTATATTTACTATTTTTGGAACAGTCACCACGCCTATTAAAACAAAATTAAATCCTAAAGAAGTGTTAATTTACGAGCGAATGCTCGCGCGGTCTGGGAGTTACATCGCTAATTATAATGTTTTACTATCTAATTAGAAATTGTCAATGTCGGTGAAAACAGTGGGCAGAGATGTTTAAAAAAGCTTGGCTTGTGCCAACCACTTGTCAGATTTTTTTCTTTATATTGTTGTTGATGGCTTATTAAATAACGGATTGTTCTGATTCATATTAAATACATGTTTGCCGATCAATAAGGCATGTGACAGAAAATGATTTTACGGCTCATTAAATATGTAAATTGGTATACTATAACTGTTTAGACATATGTTTAAAATTAAACATCATTCTAATAATAAAAATGTTGAAGTAAATACAATTCATTGTTTTTAGTACACCTGTGGCTTCGACGACCGGATGGCGGAGTGGGTAGTGTAGCTGCCTGCGACGCCGAGGTCGTGGGTTCGATTCCCACTTAAGACAAATCTTTGTGTGCATGAACATGGGGGTTTGTCTTAGTCTGGGTGTTTCTATGTATAATAAGTATGTATTTACAAAAAAGTATATATATATATATATATGTATTGGTATCAGTTATTCTAGTACCCATATTACAAGCTCTGCTTAGTTTGGAACTAGATGGCGTTGTGTGTGAGTTATGAAATATTTATTTATTTATTTATTTATTTACCTGTATTATTATATTGTATGAAATTCGGTACATGATTCAAGACCGAATATTTAGCTTTCAATTAAATATAGGTACAGGACAATAATTTGTTTAATAATATGATTATATTATGGACTCCAAAACAATGCATCGATAGTTGCCACACAAATGAAAAAGGTTTGTATAATTGTACAAGGAAATGTGTAAGATGCGCAAGAGTGGCGAATGGATGGTATTTCCTAAATATTTTGTGGTTTAGACACAGTTGATGTTACAAATGTTTATTAAAATAGTCATTTGAATATTATTACCTTAATCTCCTTATTATGTTTTCTGACTGCCTTGTGGTCTACCCGTAAAACTAGGAACTCCCCGTTGAATTTGGTTCGATCGCTGAGTCAGGCAAAAATATTACATATTTGAGATTATTGCAACAATTTCTCAGTAGTAGCACGGAGTGAAATTGTGTCTAGCAGCCTGACGTAAACTCACTGCGTATCGCATAGAACTTAACATAACAAGTAAACGATGGCTTCTACACTCTTTTGCTACACTCCTGTGGTAATATAACAGTGATTATTATTATTGTTGGGACGAGGCTTTGGCTTTCACGTCCACCTCCGTGGGTCTATTGTGATTGTAGCCTCATTATAGACTCTCCTTTAGGCCAATAGCTTCCATAAAGTGGAGCAGTCGGCCGATCGGGAGTGACTTGACATCATCCGGATCCAAGATATGGCGTCCCAGAATGATCTAAGGATCAGTCTCTCGCAGTCGCAAAAGAGGTGCAGCGGGGTTTCCAGTTACTCTTTATAGAATCTGCAGTAGTCATCGTCCGCATAGCTCATACGGGATAAGTGTATATAACAGCGATGCCATATGTCAAGTAATTAATGTCTTGTACAGAGGATGTAGCTAAACTAAAACAATACATAATGAAGAGATTGCGTCAACAAACAATAACTTAAAAGTACAATATCAATCTATGGTAACAAAAATATTAGTTTTAACTAAGGTTATTTTATAACAAGCTATTTACTCGGAACAAATATCTAGACGCCAAAGTAAACGCGATCTTCCGTATGGAGTATGTAATACAATATTTCACAAATATGGCAATGTTACTAATGTTGTAAATGTGTGTAATTACAAGTAAATTTGTGCTTCTTACATATTGCTTTGATTAGAAAAATGATTGTTTAAACCACTTTATTCAAAATTTATTTAAGGCAATTTTTAGCTCCATCAAGAGTTCTGCTCGCAAAAACATTAATGTTCTTAGAGCGGCCGCTACATAAAGTAAATAATGTAAAATTGACTTCTAAATGTGGATAAATTAAATATATACCAAGTAACAGTTGAAAAAATATATGATACCGGCAGGATTTGAATCTGGGACCTCTACATACCGGGCAGCCGTTTTAAACCACTAAGCTACGGTGCCAGGACACTAAATTTCTCAACTGTATATAAGGTCATTACGTGACGTCACGTTTATCCATTTGTACCTATCTTAAGTAGGATACACACCAACATGGCGAAGTTACATTCAGGAAAAATGTTGTAAAGAATGAACACGTACCTTATTTCAACTTCTTATCGATTATTTCTATAGCATTAAGCTATGCTTAGCAAATTATACTAAATAACAGTTAAAAAAAACTATAAAATTTACAATAAGAAGTTAAAAAATATATGTCTAACGTTTTGTTCTTGTTTGCTCAAAATAAAAAAAAAACCTTTTGAAAAGTCTGCGGCATTCAAAGTTAAATTTAAATAGTTTTGGAAAGTATACCTCACTTTATTAGATGGTCAGTTTACTTCAATTATATCAGCTAGGGGATTCACCTTGCCTTAGATAAGGTAAATGACGTCTATTTGTATTTGTATGCAATTTGTCGAAACTACTGTGTTTGTATTTATATAGTTCTCGGATTGTATAAAGAGTTCCTATACCAAATGTATATTTATTAATTTATTTATTTAAGCAATATGGAAGACTTACAGCTAAATTAACAGAGTTGAATATAGTAGTAGAGGAATCTGACAGCCAATGACAAGTCTTCGCTTATATAAAACTGAATAATAACAAACGTAAACACTAAAAAGTCAGAACAAAATAAAGCTAAAGTTAAATTTAATAACTAATATGTCTATTTTAAAACTATCATCATTATTCAGCCTGAGGACGTCCACTTTTGAACATGAGCCTCACCTAACACCACTATCATCTCCACAACGCAATATCATGCGTCAACTGAAGACAACAGTTTACCTATAAACTAACTTTACTAAAAGTTTAAACTGATTGAATGGAAAATTATAAAAATTTAATCACTTTTTTTAATTAATTCTTCAATTTTATTTATTTTCAAACAATATAAGTTATGATAATGTTATCGTATCTAAAAAAACAGCCAGCAAGTCGGACCACGTGCAATAGGGTTCCACACTCAGCCGTTACAACATAATTATGAATTTATAATAGGTTTAAAATTGTTTGGGTTATTTGCGATATTTTTTTCTCAATAACAATGTCTTCACCTCACATCGGTTTTAATAACATTAGGTTTTAAATCTAAATTAAACATAAACAACTCCACACAAGTCATTCCAAGATTTTTGTATTTTGTACGAAATGTTTTAAACTGTATTTTACAATTGGGACCCCTATAACTCTTGACCTAATTAAGTTAAGTTCCTTGAAAGTTTGTTATATATACTAGTTATGGTTTAGCTTTTAGAGAAGGGGGAGAGGGAGGGAGGAAGGGGCAACACGCCTTACTCTAACACAAAATTTGCTTTTTAAACTGAATTGTCTCGCAAACGGATGTGCAAACAAAAACTGTCTTTGCAACAACCCATGAAAGTTTTTGAAAGACGTATAATAAATGATACATGAAAGTTAAACCAATGAACTAATATTAGATATTCAAATACATAATAAAATAATAAAACAATTGATTTATTAATTTTTGATTGACTGATGAGGTAAATAGCGACGTTAAATATTTATGAGACCTGTAAATGGAATAAATGTATTAACAAATCATAAGGTGTGCACTACAAGGCTAATTCTCATAATAAAAGAGATTTATGGCGGACCGTTCGAGCCAGTTTCTAATAGTGGTCGCCTTTCAAAATATATGCAAATATGAATGATAAAGGAGACAATAGAACATTTGCGGATATTTGATACTGAATACATCATAATATGAACCAGTTCGTTAAATGTAGGTATGATTTAAGCTAAGATAAATCTGACTACAAGTAAGTACTATACTACAAAGTACAAATGCGAAATTTTCAATGTTTTTATATAATATATAGTACAAAACAATTATAATTATGCGTCTCAATTTGGAAGAGAGTATTTGAAAGAGCCTTAGTATTTTTTCAAAAGTAATTTAAATGCAAAACAACTGAAACTGAAATGGGTTTGTAAGAAAAGTGGGATAGTGCCTGCAACGTAAATTGGTCTAGTGGTAAGCGTATGCGCTTCTCACCGCGAGATCTCGGGTTCGATTCCCGGGTCGGGCAAAAAAAAAAAAAAAAAAAGAGTTATTTGTGTCGTCAGGTAATTCTCAATTGCAACATGGAGTTGGAATTGTGCCCGGTGGATTTTGGGTAATATATACATGATTTTATGCAAGTAATTCGTCATGAAAACTAAACAAAGCATAGAAACTTTTACTTTTTACTTTTTATAAAAATTGTGTGTGGTTTATGTATAACACCGTTTGCCAGGAGTTTTTGCGTATATAAAAACGCTTAGCATAATATGTAAAAAAAAAAATCCAGGCTAACAAATGTAACATTCTTACGACATTGTTAGGTTAACACGTTTAGTTGCATGCATGCAGTCTTCCTTCACTTTACTAGCAGTAAAACAAAGTGAGCTTAGAGCAGTGTTTGTACTGCCAAAGTACGGTGTCATGTGTCTTTGTTTGTAGGGCCGAAAGTGTAGTTAAATATTTTTAAAATATATATGCGGATGCGTGAAATTGTGCACAGACTGTCTATGCTTTACCTTTATAAAAGAATTATGGCGAATATTTTATTTCTACATTAAGATTGCTATCAGAAGCTTAGGAAGATTATTCATAGATGAGTCATGTGTGACTTTTTCTAAGCGGCATCCATAAAAGATTCACTATACAAGTTCAAATTTCACAGCTATATTTAAAGTTATATATTATTTGACATCTCAAATTATCGGGTGGGACAAAAAAGACTAAATTGAGGCATCATCATAATGTTTAATTCATCTGCTAGTATCCCTCGTCTCTTTATCCATTATGTATATGACGTATCTAAAGTATCATGTATGTAACATATATGTATTATTATGTATTCGATTGATTTTGCAATCACTGTATATGTACTATTGATGTTTCTCCACACCACCCTAGGTTGACTGTTAGAGAATGCCACTAGGCATTAAGTCCGCCTGTGTAGCACGTTATGTGCTAAAAGTTAAATTAATAAAAATGAAAAAGTTGAAATGAGCTATATATTTCCATCGTGACTTCTTAACATACATTAAAGATGTATTGTATCAAATTACACACAATATTTTGCGAACAGAACCTGTTTTCGCAAATCTTATCAATATCGTAACACCTGGGTCCAATAACTTACGGAAGTGACCGCTCGGGTTAAAATGTCTCGTCTGAGGCGAGCCGAACTTAGGGTCAAAGCAGATTTTTATTTATTTATTTATTTCTTATACAATGATCATTATATAGCTCATAGTCTTAAACCAAACGCAACATAATGGAAAAACATGAAAAAAAATATAAATTAAATACAGTAAGAATTAAAAATTAAACTTTCTAAAATTAAATTAAATGAAATAAAAAAAATTGCTATTATATAAAAGTAACAAATATTATTAATTTTTTTTTTGTTTATTACGGGAGTTCTGGTGGTAGAGCTTTCATAAATGAACTTGAGGGCTGATTTCGTGAATCAACTCGAAGAAAGGCAGTACCACCGTTTTGCTTTTACCTTTAGCTGAATAGAAGTGCTTGTTCTACATTGTCCTGCAGCGTGTATCAAACCTTAGAGCCAAAACCTATCAAAGCATCAATATACTTTTGGATCGTTATGGGTTAAAAGTAACCACTTGCCATTAGGTGGACTACAAGACAGTTCAATAAATAAATTGCTTTAAAAAATAAAAATGCGTAGTGCACTCAAAAATTGTTTCAAGAAATGATAAATTTTAACAACGTTACGTGAGTAACACCCGTATCTCATAACTTGAAGATGATAAATTCTTAATTTTACTAACGTAAATGATTGAAACACATTATTTAAAAAGCAATTATCTTATCTATAATTAATCTATAATACCCATAGCTGCACTCCTCATGGCAAGTCACTGTCCCATACAGATTTTACATCAAGTCTTCTATCAGTTCAATCGATAATGTTATAGCAAGTTTGCTTAGACCCTAAAACAGTTACCACTCGTTATTAATTAATGTTATAGCCGCTATAAAAGTGGTTAAGTGGTATCAAAACATATGTTTAAGTTGGGTCGTTTTTTGTCGGCTTGTCTAGCCAAGAGGCCAATAGTGACTCAGCCAGGCGAAAATATTTACTAGTATCTAGTCTAATAACACTGTAAACCACAAACTGTTTTAGTAGTTTTTATAGTGTGGTTTTGTTATTTCATTATGTGTTTTATTTTTAATCGCTTGTGAAGATTTTGGTTAAATATTTTCATTTCCTTCGCGACCGTTAGAAAAACTCGGTATTTAAATGCTTTTGTCACAGTAGGCAATTGTAATCAAATATTTATTATGTTGCATGGGCTCAAAATTTAACCACACATAATACTTAGTGAAGTTATTAATATTATTCAAACCTCTACTTTTTAATTAAAAATAAAAGTATAAAATGCAGTTACGATTTTATTTTAATTGCAATATAATTGCAATTAAAATAAAATCGTAACATTTAGTTATAATATATTAAAAAGATTGTCGTTCAGAATAATTTCTTGAGTAATCAGCTAAAGGACGGCCTTCTTTCTTTTTCTTCTTTTGTTTTTAGGGTTCCGTAGCCGAATGGCAAAAAACAGAACCCTTATTATCGTCATATCTGTCCGTTCTGTCCGTATGCCGTCCGTACGTCCACTTTTTTCCGTAACTATAAGAGCTATACTATGACAATTTGGTAAGTAGATGTATTCAGTGAACCGCATTAAGATTTTTAAACAAAAATAAAAAAAAAAACAATACATTTTTCGGGTTCCCCATACTTAGAACTGAAACTCAATTTTTTTTTCATCGAACCCATACGTGTGGGTCTATACCTAGATAGGTCTTCAAAAATGATATTGAGGTTTTTAATAAAAAAAAATTCTAAACTGAATAGTTTGCGCGAGAGACGCTTCCATAGTGGAAAAATGTCCCCCCCTCTCCCGTAACTTCTAATATAAGGGAATGATAAATGTAAAAATAATATATGATGTACATTACCATGCACCGAAAATTGGTTTGAACGAGATCTAATAATTCGTTTTTTTTAATACGTTATAAATCGTAAACCGCATATTATCTTTCATTCAATCAACTCCAATATAATAAAGAATAAAGAAAAACAATTATTCAGATGTATAGTATTACGGAACCCTACGTGCGCAAGTCTGACTCGCACTTGGCCGGTTTTTTAAACCTTAAAATAAAGACCTTCATTTGGCCCCGGTTTCACTAGTTCCCGATATAGTTTTACTTAGGTAACGGCCTGATAACTCTACACAAATTTAAGGAATTATCAGGAACCTGTAAAACTAGCCTTTAAACTTTAATTAGTCGATATACTTACGACTCCATGAAGCAGACCATTTCAGTCCAGATTCTTATGGGCTCTTAAAAAAATAACACTACCTTTTTATATCACGTACAAATTCTCATCACCCTCCCACATTCTCAATTGTTGCTAATGTTCTTTTACGTGTCTCAAAACGAGTATAATGTTCTCGATATTAAAAGCCCATTTCCTTAAGAGCGTGCTTTGGTATGGCTCATCCCAGTAATGGCCATGTATGGCATCTGGCCGAATATGAGTCAGCCGAAGCCCTATGAATGAATAAATATTGCGGTTATATGTCAGCTGAGAAGAGGATTATTTTTAGAAGATTATTGTAATGGTAAATATAGATCATAGCGCAGTATCAATTCTTATTATTTTATATGTAGTCATTGTTTTTAAATCGGTTTTTAAGGAAACATTATTCTTTTATTTATAAGGGAAGTATATCTTTATAATAAATCCTTACTAATATTGTAAATGCGAAAGTTTGTGAGTATAAATGTCTGGATGTCAGACGCACAATGTTGAGCAAAGTTCTCCTCTAAACTTTTCCACACCTGACGGTCTTGGGCCACAAGCATCCATTTAATCCCGGCTGTCTTGACCAAGTCGTCGGTCCGTTTGGATGTATGGATGTTTGTTACTCTTTCACGCAAAAAATACCAAGACGATGTTGATGAAATTTTTCACACATAGCTTTTAGCCCAGATTAACATATAGGCTACTTTTTATCGACATACCACGCAGGCAGAGCCGCAGGCGGTAGCTAGTTAACAGTAAAGCTCAATCGTGTTTTTGTGTATACTCACAGAGAACATTGTTAAGTACATATAGAAAGTTGCCTTTTCGATTTTCATTTTTTCACCGTAATATAATAAAATTTGGGCTCATTCAATTGATCTGTTAAAAATGTACATTTAACTCAAAAAGTACTGTGAAAATTAATATGGCAAATCGTAGGCCGGATATCCTTTATCTTAATTGACAAAAAGTACGAAAAAATAGTTTTAAATAGAATAACAAATTCAATCTGTATCATTAAATAAACGGGAATCCCGAACGGTGACGCGTCTAAAACCTTCACAACTGAATGAACTATATAGGTGCGTGTCATGTAAAAGAGAAACAGTAACAATATGATATTTTTTGGATGTTAAATTCTTTGTTATTGGGGTAAAGTAAGTCTGAAACTTGTAGCTATACTTAACTCGAACTACTAGCCCCTGTGAGACAGGTGTTAAATAGTAGTTCGAGTTAGTGTTTAGTACACAAAAAGCATCAAAACAATGAGCAAAACTGATAGGTGATGGAACCAGTATACTAAAAAAAAAATTAAGAAATATCATAGTAGACTTTGATATTTCTTCATTTTTTTTTTAGTATACTGGTTCTATCACCTCAGTTACAAGTTATGCGTGGTTTAACATAAAGTAAGAAATTCACACTCAGGCTTTAGGAACTACATGTTATAATATAAATAGTAAAAACTATATGAAAGCTCTAATTATTGTTTATCATATACATTTGAAAATACAATAGCTAAATTGTCTAACACAAAAATTGCGTTTCTAAAATCTATCTACCAAAGCCAATAAAATTATTAATAAATTCATCATAGTAGGAGATTAACTAAACTAGAATCTTATTAGTATGTAGCAATAAACGTAATCATAATCCAGCATATCTCAATCCTGTTTCCTCTCGCATAACGACATCCAATTACACAGATTATTACTCCCGGATTTACGAAGGCTTGGATGACAGAAGTCATAAATTAGCCACGCAGTCGATTGCTTTCAAGCTGATATCTCTATCAATCCATTGACAATTTGTTCCACTTTATGATCGGTCAAACGATCCGATATTTTTTTAAAAATAGACAACATTTACGTGAAAATTAATAGATAAGATGCGATAGCCAACTGAGAGACCGTAGGACTGCGAAGTCAAACGTCTCGGGTTCGAACCTACGGCACACACCTCTGTCAATAAATCGCTAAGATTCGTCTTTTCGAAGATATGTGTGTATTTATCGTATAAATTGTCGCTTGATAACGGTGAAGGAAAACATCGTGAGGAAACCTGTATGCCTAAGAGTGCCTAAAAAGTGCTCGAAGGGGTGTGAAGTCTACCAATCCGCACTTGGCCAGCGTGGTAGACTATGGCCTAACCCTTCTTATGATGAGAAGAGGCCCGAGCTCAGCAGTGGGACATTATTAGATACAGGGCTGCTATTATACGTGAAAATCCATGCTTTTACGCGGACTTTTGCGCAGCAATCGTAGCGTTTACGGAGCTTACATCCCCATAGTCAGTTTTGCTTCGCTTAGACGCTTCAAATCTAAAAATAGGATGTTGATCGAGTACGTGGCACTTACTTCAATACTGCTATGATAATGTTTCATTGTGTATTAATACTCTCAATTTTAATTAGCTCATTGCAATGAATCAGATTCGCGTAACGTTGTTAATAAAAGACCAGCTCTCTGAAAAGACTATAATGCTATTAAAAACCTATCAAGAGGACGTTTGAAGTGTGAATGTACACTTCGTAACAGAGTAGTGACAACCAGATGCAAATAAATACAGTGTCGGACAAAATAATAAGGCACGGTGGCGATATCGTAACACAACTAATAAACGGTAATTTGACACGACAAGTCAATTACGAGCCGACATAAACACGTATCGGCTTCTACGGAGTTTCGCTTGGAGTGCCAGACGTGGGAAACATTTTTTTCTCTTATTTCGCTTAATAGTTTTATTGCACGCACTTGCATTTTAAACCAAAAGCTCGCAAGTTCTGACGTCTTGAATCCTCGTCAGTATTAATCAAATATGTCTCTTACAATTTCACTTTGGTTAAGACAGATGGCTATGTCATTAAATCATGTAATACCCTAATAAGAACGTTATGAATTTTAAATATTTAAATGAAGACTTATTAAGATTGACAGACCTCATTTTCTTAAACACGACATCAAGTCAAGCACAACTGCGAGCAATTACACATTAAATGATGTAATTAAATAATCCTGACTACTGCCCGTAATGGCTTTCTTACTTGCGTAAAAGAAAAGCTGACCTTTGAAAACTTTCACTCAAGTTCCAGAGATATTCAATTAGCTCGATGGTATCGGACAAGTACTTATTACGGAGTTCACCTCATTAGCTCAATATCAACACGTCTTATACCTTTAATAGATATATAATCATGCATATTATTTAAATTGCTTGACAAATTACATGTCGGTACGCAGTTGTACCCGCTCAGTTGTCGGTTAAGTTTCGACTTGCATTTCTTGCAAGCTTCGAGATGCGAATGAGAACTTCTTAGAGTGGATATTACGATAAATGCAGTTTATTTTATGAGATTTTAATGAGCTGTAAATGTGAGTATGAGTGGATATGTTTTAATAGAAATGCAGCAGTATTATAAAACGCTTAAAGGTATTTTAGAAATGAGTTATATCGCGGTGGAAGACCATGAGAATGCTAAGTTGAAGGATCTCAGGTAAAACAACGGTACGTATTGATATTTTGCCAACGTTAAGTGCCTATTAAAAAGTATTTATCGTTTACTATACGGTGAAGGAAAATGTTGTGAGTAAATCTGTGTACCTGAGATTCCTTCGTAATGCTTTCGGAGTCGTGTGATCACATTGAACTGTATGTGGCCTTATTGATAGTATAATTTAATTTTAATTGAGATGAATCAAATTTGGCTCCTGCTAGATTAATTTAATCTGTTTCATGTATATTATCATGAATGTAACATTTATTGAAATATGGTTGTATAAAAAATCAGCATCAAAATTATCACCTCCTGGCATATCTCCATAAGGTCCTTAGCTCTCAGACACGAGTCGCCAATTAGTAGTGGGTACTAAAGGAAAATGTGGCTGGCGGGTAAAATTACAGGTCCATGGCTGCTCACATGTACTTTGGAGTATTTGTGAACGCGCGATGCTTCACGGTTTTGACGAAACTTGTTATAATGCTCATACGAGTACAGAGTAGTACAGACGGCGACATCAACCTTTACATTTCTAGTATAAGATGGTCTTGCGTTCCACAGGCTTCTATGCAATCCGAAACCAGGTTAAACTGGTCATGTTTAGGTTGTTCGGTAGCCGTCTGTACGTATAGGATGCTACTGCTTCGACTTTAGTTATAGTTATTGCGATATATTTGGAATACTTTGTTGTAATTGCTATTTTATATTATTTTTTGTAATGTTTTGAGTTCAAGCGCTCCCTGGGGCCTATGAAAATAAATGATTTGAATCTTGAATCTTGCAAAAATATCAACATTTTTGTTCTTGGTCTCGTTTAGCTCTTGTCGAGTAAATAAGTGATACGATATTCTACAGTAGATCAATAAGGATATGACAATAGGATTGAATAAGTCACGGAAATTGAGGACTGAATTATATTTTGTATACGTAGGTATACCATCCATAATTCAGCTCATAAAAGTACTTTTATATTAAGGTAAATTATGATACTAAATTAAATTTTGTAGGTTGACCACAGTTCCTATTATTACTTAAAAGAAAGTACCTCCATGCAGACAGAATATTATAAGGAATATTTTAATTTACCTCAAAGGATTAGCTAACATGACGATGGTTGTGGCGCAATGAGCTGATATGGTTAAATCTTTGTTTTTGGGGAAGTCCTATACCCAACAATATAGGTAGATAAATATCAAAAAAAAAAAAATCAGATTACCAACCATTTACCTAAACCTTAGGACTGTAGGTTTGTTTGCTTAATATAGGGCTATCAACAAAATGCGTATGCATATAATAAATAAATAATAATAAATAAATATTCAATAACTCACACACAACGCCATCTAGTCCCAAACTAAGCAGAGCTTGTACTATGGGTACTAGAATAACTGATACTAATACATAATATATACTTTTCTTTTGTAAATACATAGATACATATTATACATAGAAACACCCAGACTAAGACAAACCCCCATGTTCATGCACACAAAGATTTGTCTTAAGTGGGAATCGAACCCACGACCTCGGCATCGCAGGCAGGTACACTACCCACTCCACCACCCGGTCGTTTTAACAAATACTCCACGTAAACATATATAGCTCGCGATCAACCAATGTATAAGTTAATCGGTGACCGTGTGAGCATACGAGCTTTACAATTAACTGTACGGACTATGCGGACGATGACTGAGATTCTGTAAATAGGAACCGGAAACACCGCTGCACCTCTTTTGCGACTGCGAGCCACTGATCCATAGACGAAGCATCATCCTGGGACGCCATATCTTGGATCCGGATGATGTCAAGTCACTCCCGATCGGCCGACTGCTCCAGTTTATGGAGGCTATTGGCCTAAAGGAGGGTCTATAATGAGGCTACAATCACAATAGACCCACCGAGGTCGACGTGAACACCCAAAGCCGCTTCCCAATAATAATAATAATAAAGATAAACAAATTAAATATCTTGATCTGGCACACGAGATTGTCGACATGTGGGATGTGGATTCAGCCATCATTGTACCGATAGTCATATCAGTCAATGGACTGATAGCAAAGAGCCTCGACCAACATCTTAAGAGGCTCGCGTTAGGCGGTTGGATCAAGAGCCAGATGCAAAAGGCGGTTCTTTTGGACACGGCACGCATCGTGAGGAGGTTCCTCTCTCTGGAGCCCTAACCATCGGCAGCATGGTCCCTGCACCTGATGTCGGTGGGACACTGTTTTTTATATTTTTAAATGTTTTTTGTATTTTTTATAAATCATATTTAAAAATATATAAAATAAGGTTAAAAATAAATAAAGAGGAATAATAATAATAACTGTACGGAACAGTAAAATAGCTTACTTCTAACATTGACTAAATTTCGTGCCTGTCGATTGAAAACATCTCACCGCGACGCTTTATCTATCGTCACTACGAATTTTCTGTATTTGCTTTTCTTAAAAATAATACTTGACGGTAAATTTATGCTTGGTTGCCATTGAGCCATTTTTTCGTGGCAATATAATGTGAAGGACGTCTGATGAATTCATTCACATACTTCAGAATAACCTACTTTGCAAAATAGGTCATATAAAGCAATCAGAACTTCAAACGAAAAATGATAAGGCTGATTCATACAAGCTTGCTAAATTACCTATGTCTCATGATTTCAATACAATTTATCTCAACTTAATTATGATTGAAAATGGATCCATTTTAAAATGGCTTCATCTGAAAATATAAACAAAAATATGCATTTTTTTTAAAGTTTATAAGATAATAGGTGAAATGGATACTGCAACGGCAAAACAGTTTAAAATAATGAAAAATACAGAGAGAACCAAATAATTTTCCTATAAGGTTGGTAATCATAAATCTCCTCAAATTTCTAAAATGAACGGGTACAATTTATTCGCTGAGTTAAAATAAGTCATTATTCAATACTTAGTCCCAATTTTACAGATGTGAGATTACCTTATTGGCAGGATACAGACCTGTGTTCTTTTTTTAAATGTAACTTGTGTCATTTTTAAATTCGTTCGGGTTATATTTTATGGGTCGTATAAGATCTATTTGGAACCTTTGAAACTGGCACATAGTCTCGTGAACAAAGCTTTAGCAAACAGAAGTTATATTTAGATCAAAGAAGCGCAAAATTTCATAACACAGATATTATTGCAAATTACAAAGTTTTTGAAAAAGTTTCTTTGCGAAGAGAGGCAATAAACTTTTCTATACAGGTAAATATGCTAAATATGTTTGTGGTGTTAGCAGCTCTTCGCTACATTTGTTTGGTCTATTTTTGGGTTAAAAATAATACCAGCTGTGTATGATTTATTCGTGTTTTGAATTTCTATCACTGCAAGCTTTTATTCAAATGTCTTTATGGCTGTTTTGGATCTATTTATCGATTTGAAGTTGATTGATCACTGTTTTGTCTTGCATCAGTATGACCTTGATTACCACTTATTTAACGTTACCTTGACTTAATATTCTAAAAGAAATTGTTTTGCTGTCTTTAAACGTTGGGAAATTTCCTGCTATTGTTTGATGAGTTTTGAAGCATGTTATTTTGGTAATAATTTATTTAGTTCAGTCTTTCTACAATTGAGTTATAGATAGCTAAGCACGACGCGCTTTTATGTAACTAAAGTTTATTTAAAATAACGTATTTTTATGTACACATGGTGTTTAAATTTTTGTGAAAATACTACTTCTGGCCATTAATATTTTTCAAAGTATTTATTGAATCAGACATAATATTGGGGAAATGTACAACATTATTTTTATGTTACAAGAATTTTCAAAATGTTTGCTTTAGAATCAGTAACTGAATCCATTTCACTAATTTTTACGAAGAAATAAAACACCATTGCCAAAACAAACTGCTTGTTCATAATTAATATTCAATTTGCTCCGTGATGTTTTTTTCGTGAAAACTAATCGAATGGATTTTCTGAATCTGAACAAACTACTTTCATGATTTTGGCAAAAAAAAATTGAAGTGAATTTTATTTTGTTCAGATCTTTTTACAAGTGACAACACTAATATTGCACAATTTACAACGATCGAAGCTACTTTCCTACAACTCTTCGAAAGATCGCTTGAATAATTGTCTGAGGAATGTGTTAACATTTATTACCAGCACATTTGACCTTTTGTAATACTTACAAGCAATAAATAATGCTAATGTGCCGACGGTAATTGAACTAGGAATACGAATGCTGGCAACACCTTGTTAATTTGTTAAATACTTTAAGGCAAGTGTTTCCAAAATAATGCTTTTTTTAAAGTAGCAAAATAGTTTTCGTAGTCGCCAAGAAATAGTTTTATTTTAACAACTACATGATAATAATCGAGAACACACGCTGTAATGCTTATAACAATGATAACTTTTCTGCTTAAAATTTTCTTTTAACAATAAATCTAACCTTGAACCTTTCGTATTTTTGTCAAATGAATACAAAAAAAAAATTGAAACCTGACCTTTTTATTGAAAAACATGATTGCGCATCGAGTGACATGAGCTTTTGATGCGACGGCAACCATTACCTTAACAGGAAGGTGCAGTTTCGGATATTGTTAGACATTGTCACTTAACGTTGAAAAGCCGCGGCGAATCATTTAGCACCTAATTAGGTAGCATTTGAAGGTAATAAAACAGTTAACAATTTAGATGGGATAGGCCCATCATTTTATAGTTAAATTAAGAAGCTGCCAATGAATTACATAATAATAATAGCAGCCCTGTATCTAATACATGTCCCACTGCTGGGCTTGGGCCTCTGCTCATGATGAGAAGGGTTAGGCCATAGTCCACCACGCTGGCCAAGTGTGGATTGGTAGACTTCATACAACCTCGAGAATAAATGAATGAATTACTTGCATTTAATTGATCATGCTAAAATTTTATTGATCTAGTGCTACAAAATTGGAAAATTATAGCTTTCAAAAATAATTTGAAAATTTTCCTATTTTGTAACAGTTATTTGTGCGTATTTTCAATTTAAATCGCAGCCAACGTTGTTGTTTCTACCTTGAATAAAACTACTACTATTACTAGTAAGAAATACTAAATTAATCTAAATTGCCAATCCTTAAACGGGTTATGTGATCGTTTACTATATTGATTACAGTTAGCATAAAGCCGCACCTGTTACCATGTTTAATCGAATCACACCATTCAGATCAAATAAAATTGAGCGGTTGTACCAAAATATATTAATTTTGGTGACCTCTCACGATTCAATCGAGTGAGAAAGGCAAGGAGACTATTTGACACATTCCTTTGGTTTCAAAGCGGTAAATGCAATCGGTACCGTTGTACCTGACAGTGGCAGCCCATACGTTAAATCTGTCGCTAAAAGCTCATGAATATAATCGATCACATAATTGATTTCTCATTGACGTCGGTACCGTTCTACAACATAGATTTGCCCTACTGTGGGCGTCGAACACATGTACTGACAGTATCAATATGAGTCATTCGTATATTTTATTTTGGCATTCGTCAAACCCCATATCATTCCATCATTAATCTAAACTGTCTTAGCGCTGTTTCACCAATATCTAATCTCTCAAATCAAGAGTATCATATTTTATCTTACTGCTACGTAAAATTGAACTTCAACACCTAAATGTTAAAGTTGATTTTTAAGTGGGACAAGTGAAGTATCAAGAATGTAAATGAGAGTATCGTACCGGCACCTGTGAGTCTGGTCGGTAGGTGACGTCACATCGCAGTAATGTAGCCTAGCGATTAAGCCTCCAATCAACAAGTCTATAATATGTTTTTGCGAGTGGCGTATTCAATTTGTTTTGATTATGATTAACTTGCGCTTACCGGTTGTGGATTAGTGATTTCCATTTGATTTTGGATGAGAGACAGACTTAAAAAAATACAATTTACTTTTTCGCTTCTAAACAATAATTGCAAGTCACGGACATATAAGATAGTGTATACTATGTATAAAAGCTGCGTGAATACAATAACCTACAGACTTCGTTTCTATGTCTTTTGTATTGTAATTGAAGTGGTCCCTGCCAATCGGGCTATTTAAATATTAGCTTAACAATTTGATGGTATATCAGGGTGAGTAGATGCCAAACTTTAAAATACTTAATCTGATATATGTCTGATTCAAACCACTGACAGAAGTCAGAAGTGCTAAGAATACTTAAAATTAAACGAAAGCATACCCAAGTATTATTTAAAATCTATGTATCGGCAATAATGGTTCGCGTTTTAAATGCATGAAGCATTTCAAGTGCGAAATAGGCTTACGATACAAGTGGCCTAACCCACTCCACGCCCCGATGCCGCATACATTTTGGGCTTATCTCAAACAATGTCGCCAACTGCGCTCACGGAAACGGCACAGACTTTACGTAAATAGACATAAATATTATGTTTTAAACATAAATTACTTGTATTATCCGCGTATAGCCCTCCAGAGCCGAGGAAGGGCATTCAATCTTCTTTGTAGAAGGTTCACTTTGTATTAAGCAAAATACGGGATCGGAAGAACCCGATCTATCCAGGAATTATGTTATTTTTTTAGGCCGTGAAGTTGATATTAAAGCGTTCAATTTAGTGTTCTAGACTGGCTTTACAGTTATTTATTTATTAATTAAAACATTACAACTATCAGGCTTTAAACCTAATGCGTCAGTGCAGCTATCATCTTAACCTAAAATCACTTATTTTTAGTCATACCTATCCTGACTAACAGTTGTATGTAGGTACTTACGACACCAGTTATGGATAAGTAAGTTATATATCTAAATAGTGGGTATATTACACTTATTAAATATGAAATACAAACTTGCATATCTATTGCAGTCAGTTTTTACTATGGCGTAGAAGTTTTTGCCCTCCATACCCAACTCATTGGCCGACTACATAAGTTGGAACTTAATAAAATAATATGTGTCTCTCTCTCTCTCATTTTTTAACATAACTAACTATATAATAATAATCTTTCGAATTCACACAAAGTGCACGAGAAAATATCCAGTTGTTCGTGAACTTCTTTCACTACGCGAATGGTTCTGGTGAGGGGTGTTTTCGACAGAAGATTGGTGCTAGAAAGGTGCTAGCTACGAAAACATTTATCAGTTAAGGGCGTCGCTGCTATTTAATGTATTAACCTGGTACATTTAATTTTAGATGTCGCAGCACTCCCGGGTTATGTTTTGTACCTCGCAGTAATTTCAATATTTATACTACGAGACTGTCAAGTTGCCAGCCCCATTAAGTAAATTCTGCTTGACTTGCTGTATTCTGAGTATTATGGCTCGGTTATGGCCTGTACTATTAGGTGAGTTACAAATACATTTTTAATAACCCAATATGACATTTCAAACCAGTTTAGATTTATGTATTTCAGGTATTTATCGATCATATTTCAGTTATTTATCGATCATCATTATTTCTTTTTGTGCTGATTATCTTAAGTTTTAACTGAGCCTTCTGCACCAATATATTTAACACACACAGTATCTCTGAAACCAGTAATGCGATAATACCCATGACGTATTTATACTGCCTCCATTGTGGTTTTACACTGTTATGTTAATATTGACTATACAATAAACGCAATGAATTTGAAACAATGACGGAGAAACGCAAGCTTTTGGCTCGTGGGAAACATTGGAGCTTGGCATGTCTTCAATATGCTAATAATTTGAATAAGCGGTAATAAAATGGCATAATGGAATTCAACTTTTTCTAAATACAACTGATTTGTGTGATCAAGCGCAACAAACTTGATATTTAAAGTTTCATTTTTGGTTTCGATTAGTTTCCGAAAAGTTAGCGAAACTTGTAATGTTCGCAGGTTTGCAGAAGCTTCATGGACTAATTTGATTCATCTCAAAATCATCGATGGTTATCAAAAAATATATTTTTTTGAAATATACAAAAAATAATCTATAAAGAGTTCTTCTTTTTTCTTGCTATTATCCCATTTTATTTGGGGACGGCACAAATTAAAAATATATAATGACTTATCTTTGCAAACTGAACATTCTAATTTAATGATAGCTTTCTCTTATAATTTCACTCGTTATGTAGCCATCACTACATAGTATAAAACAAAGTTGCTTCCCGTCTCTCTGTCTGTATATTTGTTTTTCTTGTATAATATTTTTTTGTCTCTATATAAGCTAATATCTTCAAAACTTCGCAACGGATTTTGCTGTAGTTGTTTTTCATAGATACAATAATTCATCACAAACATTTTTATGTATAAAACGTGCATATTATTATTATAATTCAATAAAGTAAGCAAAACCAGGGCCAAATTGCTTTGGCAGCTCGGTGATTTAATTAAGTAGCATCTGAAGCAATAGTTGTTATGCACACCTTGTGCAAGCTTGCTTTACATTTCAAGTGCTTATGGCACGGCAATATTATTTATTGACAATTGATTTTTACTTATATGTAAGTAGCTAAATAATTGCAAATGTGATTTATAAGGAGAACGGAACATTGACATTCTTACAGGTTATATTTGCTAAAGCCTGCGGGTCGGTCGTGATTACGGGCTCAATATGACAAATTTAGTTGAATTAAGTAGGTGTTATAAAATTTATATCAACTTGTACGTAATATGAATGCTATGTAATGGCTAGTAGATAAAGAGGTATTGATGTTGAAAGCGTTGTCAATTTAGGTTTTTAATGGGTGATAGATTTTGTTATAATTTTGTTATGTTTTACCATGCACACCATATAGCACAAACGCAAAATTATCTCTCTCACGTTTGTTATGCTTGCCCCTGTGGTCGACTGTTTGTTGCTGATGATTCTGATATCATGATATTAATAACGATTTTAATAGCTTATAATATCAACAACAACAGACCATTTCATGAGCTTCGAAGCTTTTCTACGATAAAGCTATATTCATAGGTATTGTAATATTGTTTATGAAATAAACCAAAATACAGTTAAGTTAAAGCCACGTTGCAAAAATAGGACAATTCTAAATACATCAGTAATATCAAGAAAGTGTAAATTTAAGGTTCAAGTCTATTAATAACATATATTTAACATAACATTGCCGTGCCGTAAGTGCCAATATTACAAGATTTCGAACGGTACTGTGATGCTTTATGGATCCACCCACAGTAGTCCAACAATTCTAAAGCCCTGCTTATACCGCAATACAGGAAGCGGCAAGCGTAATAATATAAAATTACCAATTTGATATACTGTAAACCTGAATTTACGGTATTGATCTCTATTCACCAACCCATAAACCCAAATCCCATATCAAAATTACAATGATTATTTTACACCAGAATAAAAACACTTAATTCTCAAAAACCACCATATATCCGCATAGTCTGCCTTTCAGGGATATTTTTTTTTAATAGCAACCATATGTGGTTGGGTAGTCCATATCGCAATTCATACAATTGTTCTTCATAAAAAAATGTAAATCTTTATAAATAATTATAAAGAAAATTGTGTGAACAAATTCGCACTTGCGATTTAATGAAGAAAAAATGTATGACACACACGTAACACATAATTATTATTTTACTATTATTGCTGTTTCAGGTATAAATTAAATAAGCGATCGTAGGATTAATATAATATTTATGAAAAAGCTAATTGGAATCAAACCCGACGCTATTATAATATAGGGTGTTTCCGATTTACACCATTAGTTGGAGCTACTTTGGCAATCATCAATACTGAATATATAAGGGCTGCATGCGTATGGAATGCGCGCATTTACTACCTACTCTGACACTTTTAAGAAAATTTTGTACCAAAGTCACAGTGGGGTCGGCTAGTTTCTAAAAAAAAACACTCTTTGGAACGGATTTAGTCAACAAATAGCATTTACATATAATTAGTAGGGGCATTCATTTTCATTGATTTCCTATATCGTGGACAGGTATTAACACCTGTGGCATAATATTAAGGTCACACGCAATGTCTCACTTAAAAGTAAATTATGGATTACATTTGTCGGAAATTTACGCAAACTTGTGTAATGGACCTGACACGCTGTGAAAAATAATCGTATAATCTTTTAATTTCCCATATTTCTGCTTGTGATGAGTTGTTAAAAACATTGGGATGGGAAACAGTGACTCCCAGTCAAGTTTACGGCCCGCACATTAGTCTTCTATAAGGCGAGAGTAAAAAGGTATCTCATAGGTAAGCGTGCTACACCGTGGACCGCATTTTTATTTTCCATCAGGTCGATTCGTGGTTAAACGCGTGCCTATTCAACTATACTAAACTACCTATAAACATTTGCAATGCCAAGTGCATGAATCGTGAGTTGACGACCCTATCTATAAGCACTCTTCTAGGAACTCCAAAATAATATTAACGAATAGGGGGTCTTTCAACAAGATACCCGAAATATATTGGAAAAGGAAAAATACTTCGGTAATAATATTATTATCGTAAACTGAATATTACTTTATTGTTTTAATAGATTTGGCAATTGGAATCTGAATAATAAATTAGTTAATTTCACGCGATTAAAACTCATTAAGCACAATGATGGAGATAACATTTTATTGCCTGCCAGTTACTATCATTGCTAGATTAGTCAATATAATTGTGGTAATTTATTAGATAAATGTTTCAGATTATTATGTAAAAGGATAAAGCCCCAATTTCACAGGTGTAAGATAAACCTTATTGGCAGGCTAAGTACACATAAATGACAGTTGTGTTCTTATTTCAAGTGTAACATGTGTCACTGTAAATTTGGTCAGGTTATATTTTATGGGTCGAATAATATCTATCCGGAACCTCTGAAACAGGTCCCCAGTCTCTAGTCCTCCCATCAATGCTCAATTTATTTCACTTATACAATGATAAAACTACGAGTACAGAATTAGCAACAAAATTACACCGTTGCTCTGGCAACATTTACTCAAAATTATTGAAAGTTAAACTAATTTAATCGTCTAAGATGGTCATCGCATATGGACAAAAATCAGAGCTTTGAACAAAAAACAATCAAGTAAATTTAAAATGTTGTAAAACCTTACTTTACTTAATATGAATGCAAAAAAATCGTTTTTTTTTATACTACGTCCACAGCGAACGAACGTGTAGTCCACCTGATGGTAAGTGGAGAACAGCCCATGGACACATCAACAATCCACAAAAGCAGATTATAGATGCGTCACTGCAGCTGAGGACCTCGGTGTTATGCCTCATGTGCCAGTAATTTCAGGGCCTGATCGCACCACCAAACCGGAACACAGTAATGGAAGCACTACTATTTGGCGGCAAGTTAAAGGTGAGGCGGTGGTGCTGCCGCCCTCGAGCTCATTCACAAGAGCTCTACCTCCAGTAAATAAAAATAATAAACTGAAATCGTTTTGAAAAAAAAATGCATAATGTTCAATGCGCGGTGACTGAGATGTCTGAGAACAAACTTACATAGTTCTTTAGTTATCAATAGTAATCACTAGTATATCAGTAGTAACTTACTCGCTATTAACAGTTTTACGCATTTTACAATGATCTAGAATAGTCTAAATATAGTATCTAGTATCCTTTTTTTAATGCCTGAAACCCAAACTCTTTTCAAATGGACCGAGAACGTGAGCTTTACTCCAAACACCTCCCTTATAAGTCCATGACAGTCTTTGGTGGTTGCACTACCACATTTGGCACGTTTGTATAAAAAGCAGACGTGTATTATCTCAGGGGTCATTGACACCATTTGTCATCGATTTTGGATTAGTAGTATTAGTACCAATTCATATTGTTTTCACAGCTGCATTTTAGCTTATGTGTAAAATAAATTGATTTCTAAATTTTTGTTCACGATTAGTTTGCATTCCAAATAAATCAATCTATGCTAAAGTGGTTTAATATGAATTCCAAATACAATATTTTTTTGCAAGCAAACAAAGAAAATGATTAATTTGGTAGTTATATGACGTTTTTGGGACAACACAAAATATATTCAGCTTTGACCTAAACACGTGCCTGTTTTTGATACATTTAGAAATTATTATTGAGAAAACGGGTTACTCACGTTACTTTAGCCGGGATATGCCGACTGGTTTCGAATCGGAGGCGACGACACGCAATGAATAGCCCAGTTGATGAATCTACGTTCTAGATTCGAAACTAGTCGGCATATCCCGGCTAAAGTAACGTGAGTAACCCGTTTTCTCAATAATAATGTCTTCACCTCACGTCGGTTTTTATAATATTAACATTTAGAAATCTAATTAAGTTGGCCTATTTGTAAACGCAATGCTATGCATAGCTTTGTAATTGATTTCAAAGACAATAAAAGACAGCATAGTCATTTATTTCTTAAGTGACTATTACTACCTATTTAATTTAATTTGCATTGAATTCAGTTTAGTAAAGCACTTAGGGCGTTTGTCCTACCACCGCTGCACTGGCGAAAATTTAATCAGTACCATAAGAAGTATGCTCTGTTCCAAAATCAGAGTGACAAAATCGAGCTCCAATATGTAATTTGGAGCTCAATTTTTGTCTCTCTTTGTACTTTCTAGATTAAATACAATGTGTACCTACCTAGCGGTCGATTTAGATTTTTGTTTTTGGTTCAAGGTACTTGTAGTAATCGAAGTCGTCCTGTAAAATAAAACAATAATTTATCTTTAGGTAGATAGTAATGGCCCGATATTTGGTTTGAAAACCAATCGCGTTTTCTTCAACAGTTGGGTAAGTTCTCAAATAAATAATATGCAACAAAATCACATTAAGCTCAAAAGTAACAACAAAAGCTGCATACCTAACGTGTAATCAGAGAGACAAATACGAGCTCCAATATGTAATTTGGAGCTAAATTTTTGTCTCTCTGATATTTGTACAGATTATAGTAAACAATACATTGTTACTTTCCAGATTAAATACAATGTTTACCTACCTAGCGGTCGATTTAGTTTTCCTGTAAAATAAAACAATAATTTCTCTTTAGGAAGACATGGACGGAAATACGCAACAAAATCACATTAAGCTCAAAACAACAAAAGCTGCATACCTAACGTGCCTGTCTTTGAATAGCCTTTACACAAACACGACTTGTCAGATATAATCGATGTGAATCATATTACATCACTGCTGACGTCATCAAACAACCATTTGAATCGACAGTCGAGAATGCAAATGGCGAATTCAAATGTGCCCTTCAGCAATTGAACTTGCAAACAATTAATTTGATTCCATTATAAATTACATCTGTGTTAACTAAATGGGGTCGTATAGTTGTTAATAATAGTGTCGTTTTATAATTGATGTAATTTATAGGGCCTCAAAGCTTGGTAAAGTTCACAATTCTTAATTTTATTCAGTGGGAATTGTGTCAATTGTGGAGATGATTATCATAAATTAATGGTTATCGATATCCAATATTAATATATTATTGACATATAGAAGGTAATCAAAGTTTCTAAACACTTTGGAAGCTGTAAGTACAACAGTTGTATATAGTAACCCTGTATACTATACTTGTCTCATTGCTGGGCATGTTCCTCTTCTCATGATAAGCAGGGTTAGGCCTGCCAACTGCGGATTGGTAGGCTTCACACACCCTCGAGTACATATAGACACTTTCAGGTATGCATGTTTCCGCCCAAAATTTTGCCAACACAGTTAGCAAGTCATCATTCTCATGATAAATACTCACTATCTTCGCAAAGTTGAATTTTAGCTAACGCTGCTTAGAGTCGTATATGCAACCTCTCTGGGTGTATTTCGTGTGTGTGGAATAAATTATTGTGAAAACCCGCCCCTGTGAAGAAGTTATTCCTGGGGCCGGGGTCGTTTTATAAAAATAATAAAATGTCATGATTAATAGTAATCTTACCATATCATTTAAGCACATTCTTTCAGACATTATTTATCGGCTATTGTTTAGTAGAATCGTTAAATTTGGATGATGGAGCTCTTTTGAAATCATTCAGAAAGCTTATAATTATGTTTATCTTTAACTTCAGAACGTTTTTATTTTATCGTCTAATATAACGTTCCTTATCTAAAGATTTGCTTTTATTTTAATATATTCTTCCACTTCTGTATAATTTATATCAATGCGCAACCACATCGCAGATTAACAACCACCCTTCCATCATCAGTCTTCAACCTGCCTTTGTCAATAAAGGAATAACTTATATTGACAGGTTCAACACAAGTTATGACTCTAAGATAAGAATATTATGATATACAACCTTATGAATCTAGCAACATTTAGCGGTAATAAATCCTTAATGGGATCAAAATTGAGTGCGCACGTATTATGGTAATGAAAATTATGCGTTTAGATTTATAATTGTGAGTTAAATTTATAATGCTTGGCCTTTGTTTTTGCTTCTATGTAAATAATAGGATATTCATGTGTTTTTGCTCAATCTAGTATACAAAACCAAATTGAAATATCAACCTGAAAGACTGACCTATACAGTCTTCTTCTTCGTCGTGTCGGTGGCTGAGTCAAATTTTACTTTGACTTGCCACCTTGGTGAAAGGATTAGCCAATTCGCTTTGGAGAGCTCGCTTATTGCCCAGGGTGCGCCGGACGTAGGGAATCGTTGTGTACGCCACTCGTGGAGGCTCCTCTTATGCTCCCCTACACCTTTACAGTTAAACAGCTGAAAAATAATGTCATTTCGAATTATGTACATCTTTAGTTATCGTGGCGCGATTAATAAAGATTCGGTTCTACGAATCCTGGCCGTGAACCACGGACGCGAACATCCTCCTAACACAGATGAATTAAGCTTAGCTGGTTAACAGGAAAACTAGTAATTTTATATTCAAATGATTGAATATACAAATTACCAGTACTAGTAAAAATTGCTTCTAGTCTAACAGCTGAATATTTGTATTTTACTTGGTGCAATATATTCTGATAACAGTTGTGCAAGAGCTGGTCAGAACCCCAACAACGCAGTACAAGGTTATACGATACTCTTTGTAAGACTAGTTGTCAGAATTTCTAGCCATTGTCTACCTTTTACGACTAGACTGTCATGGATCTTCAAATAAATAATTAATAATAAATATTTCACAACTCACACACAACGCCATCTAGTCCCAAACTAAGCAGAGCTTGTACTATGGGTACTAGAATAACTGATACAAATACATTTATACTTTTCTTTTGTAAATACATACTTATTATACATAGAAACATCCAGACTAAAACAAACCCCCATGTTCATGCACACAAAGATTTGTCTTAACATAGACGACATAGACGGCTTAACGTGCTATGCGAGTCACGGAGGTAAACTCGTTATGGTAATTGGTCACCCATCCAACGGTCTACCGCGGTTATAGATCGGTCCGTCGTCTAAGCATTTAAACCAACACAGGGGCGCATGAAAGGAGCCTCCCTGAGTGCCGTATACAATCGGTTTACAAGTATATACTATGCGAGGATCTCGTATCGAACAGAATTAATTGCCATGCACTTAGCCGTTTCTGTCATCAGTCTATACTCTTTCCATATAGACACTTTGTCTTTATTTGTCATTACTCAGTCTCCCGCTTTGCTTTGGAGGGACGTAAAGATACATACTTTCCAACCCCAACTATATACTTCTGATTAAATTTTTTGCGGGTTCCAAGACAATTTTAACTCTCCCTGTAAATCCTCGTGTGTCCTGGCGTCACAGGAGTCATAGTGGTGGGCGTGTGGGTGGGATTATATCCCGTAAAAATCGGCTTACAATTTCCACCAAGCAGACTGTCGAATCCTTTTACCACGATGAAAAGTCAACACGACTACAGCCATCGATACGAAAGAAGAAGAAGAAATCAAGAACAATAAATGTAATTTAGGATAGAAACCTAGCTATCAATAGCCATGTCTTCAACCAATTATTTTGATCTCAAACTCAGGCAATCAAAGCAAAGACAGACAAGCTGTCGTTCCACATTCATAATGCAAACAATCCATTTCGTGGCTTAATGGTGCTATAATAAATGATGACGTAACTCTCTGCGCATTAACCAAAAGACACGTAGACCTACATAAACATATAGTATTACATACAAAAGCCTACGAGGGCTTGTTTCTGAGGTTCCGGTAGTACTTATCCGAACCATAAATATAACCCGACCGAATTTAAAAGTGACACATATTACACTTGAAAAAAGAACACAGCTGTCACTTTAATTTATGCGTGTTATATTCTTATCCTGCCAACAAGGTTCTAGGTATCTAACACCTGTGAAATTGGGCCTAAATCTAATTAGATAACTATTGGTCAAGGTTCGTGTATTGTTCCGACCAAACATAAACGTACTCTGAGTTTAAATCCAATGCATTGATATAGAGATAAATTTTGATATAGACAATGACTGGTTGTAGTGATGAGAAATGCAGTTAATAGTTGAATATTGTATGTAGTAAACGAGCTTGCAGTTTTCTTGATGATAGAGGGCAAGCATAATAATATCTTTTCCGTGTTAGGCTTATTTATTCCTCTATTTATTGATAAAATCTATACCAAAAGTTTGCACATCCACAAGCCCATCGTAATTTGTTAGCCTGAAAAAAACGATAGTTATTATCAAACTATAATATTGCCCCAGAAGTAAACTAAATTAGCTGAGTAGAGTACTGTACATTTTCTGGTTTTAAAAATTAAACAAGTGTATTTTTTTGGACGGAAACACTGCAGTCTTCGTATTTAAATATTGCCTCTAAATTTACAAGTAGAGAACTTCAGAGACGACTACAAATGTAATTAGAAAAACGACGTAGGCACTAAAAGCTTATTACAATGTAGATAGATGATGCTACTGGAATTCATACTCACGCCTGACACAAAATCCTCGAATCTCATTACTAGGATTGGTACACACCTATGTTTTATTCATTCAATTAACCTATAATTCAATTAATCAAATTCAGTACTTCGTCTACTGGCTGTCTGTTCCTTTGACTTGACACACATACATACACAAAATGGCACCCGACCATTACGCGTCGATAACTTGTAATTCATTATCAAAACAAAATTGAACTGGCAATTAAATCAAACGAGTCGCGACAATAAACCATTAATTGTGTCGAAATGATTTATGCAGAGTTTGTGTCGGGTTGTAAAGCTGTACTCATAGGGTATACCTATGAGTGCATATCGCAAAAAAATCTTAATATTTTATATCATTGAGGAGGCAAACATGTGTTTTCCCTACCCCTGATGGTAAACTGTTAGTGTAGCTTTTTAACACTAACCAGTCCCGTTTAGCATGGTTTGCCACTTTTGACATAGAAATGTCAAAAGCCAAAAGTCACGTGATAGTCGAATCTAAATGTCAGGAACGCCAAGCCGTGCTTACGGGGCTGAAATTATCACTTCTTGCTGTTGACTCATTTGATGCCATTTCGTTATGACGGTGATGGCAGCGCAGCAGTGAACAAAAACCTACTAATATCTAAAATTACTTCTTTTCGTAAGTGCCACTTTCATGTGTACACAAAACTTATAAATGTCAAAGTTGTTTATTGCATTCTGTAACACAATATTCAATTGTTCATATCAAACATTATTAATAAGGTTAGGTAAGTGTATCGTAGCGCTAACTGCCCTGCAGTCGCATAGTTCTATGCAAACAAAAGATACATACTGATTGACATTTAGAGACACCGAGCCTTGCCTTTGTCAGATATCACACTAGAGAATTGCTCACTTTGTGTAAAGTACTAGTATTTGCAGAACCTAAAGTTGTCGCAACTTTTCCGATAACCTTTCAAGTGAGACACGAGTCGCTAAGAGTAGTTTAGAGGCCTAGTTTGTCATTCAATACGTAGTCATATTTTCGTCAGAATTTCAATCAAAATTAATATTTCAATGAAATTTAAATGTGCAAATAATATTTTAGTTTTGCTGCATAGTATTGATAAATTAACATATCATTAAGGCAAATAATTTCTAATTATCTAAGCAAAAACTACTGCTTTATTTTCTCTTTCCGAAATGTCCATCCTAAGGTTGCCTGGAAGAAATCGCTTCAAGCGATAAGGCCGCCCTTTGTAGATTTTTCTGTTACTTTCCTTTTTTGTTACCTCTTAAGTTTTTAATGTGAAATTATGTACAAATAAAGTATTTTTTATCTATCTAAGGCCCGGTTACTACCAGTCTATGAATCTAAAATGTTCAGTACATCCGTACAGGCTCGCGAACTTTTTTTTACGTAGGTATAACATGAACGTAAAGCTGTCTAGTTTTTCGATAGATATCAATCTTCAGAACATAAAGGGTAGGTGTAGCTAACTGATTAGTTCGCGTAATACATGTCTATGTTTCTAAGAAAAGCATTTCGATTTCCCTTAACAATATAAATAAGTTTTATTAACTGTCACAACCGGACGGAAATGTATAATTAGAAGAAATTATAGCTAAAATAGCTTATGCGTAGGACATTATATTATTATAATGACCTTTTCCCTGTAAATATGTATTTTTCTTTTACGTATAGGATAGCAGGAAAAAAAATTGGACAAGCATCACAATAGCCTTTATAAAAGGAAAATATTAAGGCCTGTAGTTAATTACATAGCAGGCAACATACAGTAGAAGTAGAAGTGTGAGATAATTTGCAAATAGATTCAGTATTACAGCGGGTTACTTGGTAAATCTAAAAGATCACAGCCTTCAAATTAATTATGTTAAATTAGAGTCATAGCTACATACGCTTCTTTATCGAACTTCCAAAAAGCGATTAAATAATTTTTTTTGGCATTAATACAATCATCTTGTCATTCATGATTCGTAATGTTTAGTAGATACTTACAAAACGTTTAAAAGTATATAATTTACAAGTTAATAAAAGTGTGTAACTTAAAAGCAAATACGAACAAAACCTACAACTAATTTGAACTGAACAAAGCCATCAACATAAAGGGTGTTTGTACAACAATTTCTCAAGCGGATACGGCGTGATCCGAAATTATAAGCTGCACTTGAAACTGTCGAGTTACTTGGGAACATCTCCAGGTTTGTGTGTAGGATGGTAATCAGATTACACAGGTTGTGGATTAGAAAACAGTCGCAAATTAGTGGTAAAAGATTTAAATAATTAGGGACTTGAGAAAGGGCTTTATTATATATTTTCATAATAATTTGAGACCAATAATGAAGTGAGAATTCATAATGCAACTTTTATACTAGTTTGAGACTTGGCACCAATTGGCTAAAGCCTATGTCCAGTGATGTCCAGTAGTGGACCAAGATTGGTTGATTGATCGATTGGGAGAATGCGATTACTGCTGAATATAAAAGTAGACACAACTGACCATCAATGCAAGATTATTAGGTGTTACTGATAATATTACGCAATATATTTCTTCACTGAGGTGTAATGTTCTAACTGCTTAAAGTGAGACACCGACAAATCTATTGATACCTATAAGAGACCCAATGTTTTATTCAGATCCAGATCTTCAATGTAGTGAATCAAGTATGTTGCCATTGCCAATTATACCATTGATAGTAGTGATTAGAAGTCATTACTTTTGCGGACCACATGCGGGCTATTTAGTCGGTTTATTTTCTTTGATACATAACGTCCCCAAAAGACAAGTAATTTCCTGCTGAACGCCAACGGTAATCTTGAAAAACCTTTGAAACAAAGAATATCATCATAAAACGTACAAGACTAAGCATTAGAAGTCAAACATTAATAATTTTAATTACCAAAGTAATACAAGTTGGTTGCAAATCCTGTCTCCGCTTGAACTTGCCATTAATCTTTCAAATAAAAAGTCTCTTTTTTATTAAATCTTGTACTGGCCATTTACATGAGTTCGATTTTGTACATGTATTTTTAAATTGATTAACATCTGTAAAGATGCTAATTTAGCGACTAAGACTTTATTTAGGCAGTGCACAAACTGGAATTTGCTCAAGTAATGTGTTATCCCAACTTAATAGTATTACTTAAGTTTCAATATTAATTTTTAACATTATGTGGTGCCGTTCTGTGTGAAAGCTGACATTGTTGGAAAGGGTATGAGTGCTGGGATGACGTTTGATAGAAGGGTATGAAAGGTTAAAAACTATTTCGCCAAATCGAAGTTTGAGATAAGAACAGGTAAATAATGACGTGTGCCTCAAACGAAGGGATAGCTGCTTGTACGGAAAAATTCCACTTGTTACAGTACCGTTTTAGTAGCCGATTGTACCTTAAAGTCAAGCAAATCGTTTTGTTCCAACGTTTTCTTTTTATGAATTTGAAGCAATACTTGTAACAAGATAATGGCGAATGCAAATGAGATTAATAAAATTTATTCTCTCTTATCGCAATGGCGTGCAAGCTTTTTAAACAACCTTTTATTTACAGTACGAATAAATCAGCTTTTATCCTAATTAGATGTTTATTGCTCCGTGATTTATGTTAGGTTATAATTATTTTAATGAGTGAGTCAAAAGATAGTATATGAGTCCTTTTTGACTTTGTCATCAGAGCTATAGTTTTGGTATATTTAATTAACAAACCTATATAAAATTAAACGTAATTGGGTATGATGAAAAACACGAGAAACCAATAAATCTTCGTATAGCCAAACTAGGATACGAACAGCATGTTAAAATCTTGAATTACAAAATCATTTGTTGTCAACATAAATTAAACCAGCCTAATACAAAAATAATGAAATAAAAGAGATAGCCTATTAACATGGTGTTCATAAACTTCTCAAAACATGACGATATTAAGCAAACTTTCCATCGCTTTTGAATTTCACCTTAAGATTATTATTGACTGCTTCGATAGTCTAGTCTTCTTCTACTTCGGCGTGTCGATGGCTGAGTAAAATTTTATTTTGACTTGCCATCGTGGTGAAAGGATTAGCCAATTCGCGAATTGCCCAGGGTGCGCCGGACGTAGGGAATCGTTGTGTACGTCACTCGTGGAGGCTCCTTGCATGCAAGAGAAGAAGAAGATTATTATTGACTGCTTCGATAGTCTAGTGGTTAGCGTATACGCCTCTCACCGCGAGGTCCCGGGTTCAACTTTCCGTCAATAAAATCACAATAGCAGCACAGGAGTTGGAATTGTGCCCGGTGGATGGCGATAGGCTCACCCTCTGTCCCATGAGACCTAAACATAACAGGTGAAGTGTGGGTCTTGTACACCTCTGCCACTCCTTCCTGGGTAATATAGGCGTTAAATTATGTTTTGTTATGTTATGTTTATTTTTAAGTTTCAACCATTTTACAAGCTTATTTTGTTCTTTTTGTCATTTACTGAGATTCCGGTCTCACGACAATCCATTTCGATATTTGCATTTCCGCTATATTTACTGCACAATTCTCTTCCATCCATCAGTATTGCTTTTATCGTTATGTTAAGGGTAGACCGAGCGCCGTGTTTTTATACTAACGTAATATGGGTTCAACTAAAATATTATTATTATTTTTTCTATTTTTAACGTCAGATCACATCTTAAACACTCAAAAGCATGTTTGTTTGTGACAATTTGGTCAAAATTGTGTTATTTTAAACATTAATTAAGAAACAAATAAACTTAAAAATTAAAATAATTATTTTGAAATAATGGGTCCAACAAACTTGTATTTTAGTGTTTTAAATATGATTTTAAATATGTCTATAATAGTAGAAAATAACTTAATAATATTAAAATTAAACCCATATTACGTTGGTATAGAAAACAGCCAAGCAATTGTTTCCCCTTAATAAAATTCCTTATCCAGTATTCTTCAATCCACCAACACCAGGCTTTTGTTTTAATATTATGCAAACAAATTAGAATGCAGGAGGTGTCCATTCCGTGCAACACACAACCGTAGCTTCTAATTTGTGGCGGTTAATACTCATAACGGGACGGATAAAATGCAAGCGAATGTTTGTTTACACACTCGAAATGTTCTCCCAGGCCTTATACTTGTGCTTTGTTAAAATGTTAATTGAATTAGTATTTACGGACGTAGTTGTATCTGCCACCTACATTTTTTGGCTGTGGTGTGGTTTTCTTTTAGTTTATTTGTGAAATGAGGAAGTTGTTTTTAGGCATTTGATATCATAATACAGGTTGTAAATGACTTTGTGACGAAACCGCGTACCAGTGATTTAGTACATGATTCTGATACCCCGGTTGCAAAAACAAACCACTGGAAAAATCATGATCATTCGAGGTTTTTCTTTTCTTTTTGGGAAAATCTTCCGTTTAATTATGGTAGAGTAACGTTACCCTTAACCATCATAATACATTTGCTATTTCCCGGTGGGACTTACTGATGAAAAAAAATTCTGTTAGCAGATTTTGCCGATCAAAAATTTTTACACCTAGGTATAGCTTTAAAATGATGTTCCTTATCACTGAAAAGTGTTTCCGCAACTTATTCTCATTTAATTGCGACGGCTTCGTCACGGTGTAATTTACACTTTGTTTAATTCTGTATTGTATCTGTAGGTTTTATTCTGGTTGGTGAGGCATCCAAAAAAATAAGTAAAAATAAATATAATAAGTAATAAAAGTACTAACAGCTCATGGACGTCTTTCAAAGATGGCATATGCGTTCGTCCGCTATAAACGCCGGTAAAGTTATATGCTTTAAAATTTCGGCGTACAGAAGCTGATTAATTATCACGCTGTAACACGGATCCATTCGCATTCGCTAATTCACTTGAAGGTCTACGATTTATGATCCAATTACGATTTGCGTATTTATAAACTTTCAATGAATTTCATTTCCGTAAAGCGTTAAATCCATTTTACTTAATGTCTATCTATTGATAAAATCTAATATTCAGTTGCACCAATAAATTTCATATCTATGTAATGTAAACGATTTAACAAATAACAGAATTATCTTGCTGTTGCTACAGAAGTTTAGTGGATTGTTAGCTAAACTTGAATTATAATAAATTTAAATGAATTAGTTGTAATATTAATGTTTGTATTCATAAACCCATCCTTAAGGTCATCTCATAATTAGCGGTGTTGAATCTTTCTGAACGTTATAAAGTCTATAAACGACTATGAGACATTTGATTCTGTGTCTTTTGACGAGGATTTGCAGCAATAAAAATCAAATAAAACAACTTACAACAACTAACATTAACCGCGACAATGCAAAAACCTGCTTGGTAGACCTGCATTGATATTATATAATTTTTATTTCTGCACTACATTTATTATCTTGATATATTCCAAAGAAATAAATACGATTTGCAACAACAAAATAGGGGGAAACTCAATACTTCCGCTCAAAAAGCCACTGTTAGGCACGTACTTAAAGTAATATTAATATCAAATGGATAATATCTCCAACGTGTCACTTAAATAAAGAAATAACAATACAAAGAACACGCGATTTTACGATAAAACTGAGGCTAGTCCAATAAACGAAACGACCACCGGAGCGTGTATCGATAGATTCAAAGACTACTGCCCTCTGCAACACATCGTTTATTTGAAGAAATAAACTAACAATTTCATTACAAAACAAAGATATGGATTTCCTTCGAATGAAAGCGTGTGGGCTGCTATCCCACGTCACGCTACTTATATCAAAATTGAACTCAATCATGTTACTTATAAAACACATTTTCCAATTCTATTCATGCTTTCACGGGTAGCAAATAAAACTAAACCCTATTGCAGTGCTCCATAGATTGATAATACAACACTTAAGGTTCATAAGAAAATTATGAACAATATCACAGTGAGAACAGGTGGCAACGATTTGTGGGATTTACTTTTGTAATTGCTCACTTCTGGGATACGGTCGCGATACTCGCGATAGAGCGCGTATTATAGATGAAATATGAAGCCTTTCCCATTTCACTTTTTTCAAAACTACTTTGTATCTGAATTATGAGACCGGAACTGAATATAAACTCTATATTACATAACGTTAAGTTTAAAACGTTTTGACAGATGTTGAGAGATACGCCATTAAAGATAAAATACCTGTAAAAGACATGAATGAAGTACCTACGTTGTGACTCGCCCATTGTATTGTAAAAGCATTTCATATTACTTTGTTTAGTTAGTATTAAATTTTAAAGGCCTTAGGCATAAGTATTTTAAATGCTGCTAGGTTTACGCACACATTCCATGGTTTAGCAATCATATTGCAAAGAAGCAAATAAATGTAAGAACTGATGGTTAAGGAACTATGTATGAATACAATTTTCTAATTCTAAATGCGCCTAAATTTATAAAACTTGCAGCAGTTCTGTGTGAAAACATGGTCGAAACACCTTAATATTAATAAATCAGCATAAGTCAAGTAAATAATAATTATCAAGGTAAACATAGCTAGATCGCAAAAGTATATATATATTTGTGTATATTACTGACGTATTTAAAGTGTTATATATGTAGTATATATTTAGGTACATATGTATAAATATGTATTCGATTGATTTCCAAATCAGTGTATATTTACTATTAGTACGATCGAAACGCACCTACCTTTGTTTCTCTACACTACTCTGTTTGTTAGAGAATACCACTAGACATTTAGTACGCCTGTATGGTACCCAGGCGTACTAAATGCCTGTATTTAAGAAGTTATATAAAAAAAAAATCTAAATTTAACTATGTATCTACTGCAGTATGACACAACACACCAGATATAAAACACACCTACCGCGTAGCGCAACGATTGCAAGCAATAGATATCAACGCGCGAACGAAACGTCATGCCCATCACCACAACCTGACACACATAACTTTCATTATTCATCTAAACGGCTCGCTAGCTCATTCAGCTAGATGTGAAACAACTATGCCCTGTGACGTCAGGCTGGCTAGCCGTGGGTGCCGGATACGACCCACGTGCTTCGACACCTTCCGGTTGCAAATCCAAGAGGATTTTATCCTTAAAGACGATCGGATCTACTTTGATGTTGAAACGAGGATATTAAAAAATAAAGGTGTTTTAAATTATGCGTTATTCATTACTTTCTTGTCATTTGTTTTAATGTGTAAATTCCATTATAACTTACTTTCTATGTGTCGTATAGAAGTTTCTATCTTTATCGACACGTATCTGTAATGTTCGACTGTGATTGCCAATAACCATCAGATGGACGCACACCTTATCACTAGATACGTTGTTTTATAAAAGCTAACCTTAAAGATAACGATAAAGATAAATTTGGATTTTTTATATTAGATAGAACGCCAGAAGCAATTACATTATCCAATGGTCCCAATGATAAGGCCAAATATGGGGCCATGTGGGGATTGAACCTACAACACCAGTGCAGTGGAGAGCAGCGAGGCGACCGCTTAAACCACTACACCACACGTGCAGACCTTATCTATAAAGAGTAAAAACTTTATACAGGTACTTTAATAAGTACTTTATTTAGGTATGCTTAATTTCTTCTTTATGCACCATGCAATTAGAACTTTATCCGTAATATACTGTAAATGTGGATCCGATACGCTTTGTTGATAATATTGTTACATTGACATATAGTAATTAGCATTTACCCTTTGAATCTGATTGTCTAGATAATTCCTTTGAGAGCTATTGTAATTAACAAGTAACCTTTAATGCTTGTTTCTGATTCTAAATAATTTGTGGTTGTAACAATCAAGTTGTCTTATGAAGTAGTCGCTAATAGGACTACTTGTGAATGTATTTTGGATGTCCCTAAATATGGCGCACATACTCAATATAATATTTTTATGTGAATAACTGGACTAATAATATATGCCTGTGACGTGACTACGTAAAAATACTTACGAAAATAATATTACATAGCTGAGTAAGCACATATCAACTTAAAAAAGCTTTCGAAAAGATTTGTTTCTCTGCATTCGCTTTCCTTTAAATAATTTTCGTTGATCTAATTATAATTCAAAGTCATTGTCATTTTACTAATATTTTGAGCAAATGCAAACTGATAAATAATTTGTTCGACCAATTTGTGGTCATGATTCACTTTATTGTTTTTAACTCAAAATATGGAACGTACATGCTTATTCCATATCAAAAAATACAATGCAAAATCTGTAAAACATTTTTGTATTCAGAATTTCATTTGTCTTATTTCATATTTGTAACTTTCTCAGAGTGGCCCTAAAACAAAGGGTTTAAATCAACAATCTCGGGACTCGTCGCAACACTATCTCCTCACGTGGATCGGTACACGGTGACTTTACGACATATCTGAGGCCGTCCCGTGAGCACCCAGCTTTATTCCCATATTAATTTAAATACTTGGACTTCACAAAGAATGTTCCACGTTATTTAACCATGTGGCAGAAGTTTGGCATCCCGGACTTACTTTTATGATAGGAAGAGTTTATGTTATTAACGATAAAAAAGTAAAGTGACATTATTATTGTCGTAGAGGGTCATAAAGAAGTTTCGATTACTCACCACTTTGCTACAATATATTGTTTTTTATTGCGCAGGACGCGAACGACCACCACGAGCTATCGTAAACACAAAGCTTTGCGTTTAAAGTGTAAAATAATAAAGATCCATAAAGAAATAAAGTTTTACAACGGGTAACAGAATAATGGCGAGTCTCCGGTGCAGATAGACAATGGTTGCGCGAATGTAATATTATATGAACAACGATTTATTTTCACCAACGCCATGGCGATCGAACTAAAAATGGAGGATGAGTAACTTGAACTAAAATACAACATTATTGGACTTGTTTTACGGATTTTATACTGTCTCGATTGTACGATATCGCTAATAATCTTTTCTCCCTGAGTTAAAGTAAGTAACTATTAAGGTAATTTAGTAAACCATCATTGCCCATATTTGTGATGATATGTTTACTAAAGAATATACTTACCTATATAATAATATATTTATTTTTACATGATTGTCTATTAATTATGAAATAAAATATTTTACAGGCATTAAAAATTAAATTATAAAAAGAACAAAATCATACCTAACTATTTACAGCTGGAACAGAAATAAAACTAAAAAAAAAGAAATTAAAAAGTTATGCGTCAAAAAATACTTACGCATCTATGTGAAATGGGGGTGACGTGCCCAGAAGGCTGGCGGCATTGCCACGTTGAATTGAAATGCTCAACCTTTTTATATTTATTATAGATATATATATTTGTATGCTTGCAAGTTGGTAGATGCTTGATACAATACCAAACATCCTGAAGGGGTGGATTTAGTTTAGAATCATCGCAAAAACCTGGCATCGGGTTGGCGTTATTTACTTAACAGACTGTCTGCCTTTTTTTTTATTAATAATTGTACGCCCGAATGACTGATTCCTCAACGAAAACCCTAACCGCTTCGCCTAAACGCACACTTAGGAGAGATTTTTGGCAGTTTTACCGCTGAGGGTTGAAAGGTTGCATGGAACTCCGTCTTATTTGAAGTTTGAAGCACGATATTTCGAAAGAAAGAAAGAAAAGAAAGAAAAATCATTTATTCTGGCATAATAAAAAGAAAATTCATAATAAAGCGTCTAAAACTAAATAATTAAAAAAAAAAACATACCGGCCGAATTGAGAACCTCCTCCTTTTTGGGAAGTCGGTTAAAATATCATTCATAATGCCAGAAATGGTACGCATCTCAGCACAATACTACAGCGCTAAAAAGCACCGCAGCGCTGATAATTATGATGGGCCCAGAGAATTAGTAGAAAGCAGTGTGACAACAGAAAATAAATAAATAAATAAATAATATCTAATAATTACATTTACAATTTTTGTGTCATAATTAGTATACTTGATCTTCAATAAAAATAAATGATCTTCTTTTACCACGGACTTTTTAAAGTTATTCCCAGGAGTGAAATTTAGGGGTTGAAAGTTAGAAGGAAGCTTACAGCAAGGCGAAATAGATAGTACCACTAGAACAGAGCAAAAAGTTTGTCTCGGGTAAAACCGCGGCGATCAACGAATCCCACGCGAACGAAATCGCGGGCAGCGGATAGTGACTACATAATAATATAATAAGTCACCTCGAAGGATTACACAATACTTGTAATAGAAACTACCAAATAAATAGCTATAATCTTATAATAATATAATAAGTCACCTCGAAGGATTACACAATACTTGTAATAGAAACTACCAAATAAATAGCTATAATCTTATAATAATATAATAAGTCACCTCGAAGGATTACACAATACTTGTAATAGAAACTACCCAATAAATAGCTATAATCTTATAATAATATAATAAGTCACCTCGAAGGATTACACAATACTTGTAATAGAAACTACCAAATAAATAGCTATAATCTTATAATAATATAATAAGTCACCTCGAAGGATTACACAATACTTGTAATAGAAACTACCAAATAAATAGCTATAATCTTATAATAATATAATAAGTCACCTCGAAGGATTACACAATACTTGTAATAGAAACTACCAAATAAATAGCTATAATCTTATAATAATATAATAAGTCACCTCGAAGGATTACACAATACTTGTAATAGAAACTACCAAATAAATAGCTATAATCTTATAATAATATAATAAGTCACCTCGAAGGATTACACAATACTTGTAATAGAAACTACCAAATAAATAGCTATAATCTTATAATAATATAATAAGTCACCTCGAAGGATTACACAATACTTGTAATAGAAACTACCCAATAAATAGCTATAATCTTATAATAATATAATAAGTCACCTCGAAGGATTACACAATACTTGTAATAGAAACTACCAAATAAATAGCTATAATCTTATAATAATATAATAAGTCACCTCGAAGGATTACACAATACTTGTAATAGAAACTACCAAATAAATAGCTATAATCTTATAATAATATAATAAGTCACCTCGAAGGATTACACAATACTTGTAATAGAAACTACCAAATAAATAGCTATAATCTTATAATAATATAATAAGTCACCTCGAAGGATTACACAATACTTGTAATAGAAACTACCAAATAAATAGCTATAATCTTATAATAATATAATAAGTCACCTCGAAGGATTACACAATACTTGTAATAGAAACTACCAAATAAATAGCTATAATCTTATAATAATATAATAAGTCACCTCGAAGGATTACACAATACTTGTAATAGAAACTACCAAATAAATAGCTATAATCTTATAATAATATAATAAGTCACCTCGAAGGATTACACAATACTTGTAATAGAAACTACCAAATAAATAGCTATAATCTTATAATAATATAATAAGTCACCTCGAAGGATTACACAATACTTGTAATAGAAACTACCAAATAAATAGCTATAATCTTATAATAATATAATAAGTCACCTCGAAGGATTACACAATACTTGTAATAGAAACTACCAAATAAATAGCTATAATCTTATAATAATATAATAAGTCACCTCGAAGGATTACACAATACTTGTAATAGAAACTACCAAATAAATAGCTATAATCTTATAATAATATAATAAGTCACCTCGAAGGATTACACAATACTTGTAATAGAAACTACCAAATAAATAGCTATAATCTTATAATAATATAATAAGTCACCTCGAAGGATTACACAATACTTGTAATAGAAACTACCAAATAAATAGCTATAATCTTATAATAATATAATAAGTCACCTCGAAGGATTACACAATACTTGTAATAGAAACTACCAAATAAATAGCTATAATCTTATAATAATATAATAAGTCACCTCGAAGGATTACACAATACTTGTAATAGAAACTACCAAATAAATAGCTATAATCTTATAATAATATAATAAGTCACCTCGAAGGATTACACAATACTTGTAATAGAAACTACCAAATAAATAGCTATAATCTTATAATAATATAATAAGTCACCTCGAAGGATTACACAATACTTGTAATAGAAACTACCAAATAAATAGCTATAATCTTATAATAATATAATAAGTCACCTCGAAGGATTACACAATACTTGTAATAGAAACTACCAAATAAATAGCTATAATCTTATAATAATATAATAAGTCACCTCGAAGGATTACACAATACTTGTAATAGAAACTACCAAATAAATAGCTATAATCTTATAATAATATAATAAGTCACCTCGAAGGATTACACAATACTTGTAATAGAAACTACCAAATAAATAGCTATAATCTTATAATAATATAATAAGTCACCTCGAAGGATTACACAATACTTGTAATAGAAACTACCAAATAAATAGCTATAATCTTATAATAATATAATAAGTCACCTCGAAGGATTACACAATACTTGTAATAGAAACTACCAAATAAATAGCTATAATCTTATAATAATATAATAAGTCACCTCGAAGGATTACACAATACTTGTAATAGAAACTACCAAATAAATAGCTATAATCTTATAATAATATAATAAGTCACCTCGAAGGATTACACAATACTTGTAATAGAAACTACCAAATAAATAGCTATAATCTTATAATAATATAATAAGTCACCTCGAAGGATTACACAATACTTGTAATAGAAACTACCAAATAAATAGCTATAATCTTATAATAATATAATAAGTCACCTCGAAGGATTACACAATACTTGTAATAGAAACTACCAAATAAATAGCTATAATCTTATAATAATATAATAAGTCACCTCGAAGGATTACACAATACTTGTAATAGAAACTACCAAATAAATAGCTATAATCTTATAATAATATAATAAGTCACCTCGAAGGATTACACAATACTTGTAATAGAAACTACCAAATAAATAGCTATAATCTTATAATAATATAATAAGTCACCTCGAAGGATTACACAATACTTGTAATAGAAACTACCAAATAAATAGCTATAATCTTATAATAATATAATAAGTCACCTCGAAGGATTACACAATACTTGTAATAGAAACTACCAAATAAATAGCTATAATCTTATAATAATATAATAAGTCACCTCGAAGGATTACACAATACTTGTAATAGAAACTACCAAATAAATAGCTATAATCTTATAATAATATAATAAGTCACCTCGAAGGATTACACAATACTTGTAATAGAAACTACCAAATAAATAGCTATAATCTTATAATAATATAATAAGTCACCTCGAAGGATTACACAATACTTGTAATAGAAACTACCAAATAAATAGCTATAATCTTATAATAATATAATAAGTCACCTCGAAGGATTACACAATACTTGTAATAGAAACTACCAAATAAATAGCTATAATCTTATAATAATATAATAAGTCACCTCGAAGGATTACACAATACTTGTAATAGAAACTACCAAATAAATAGCTATAATCTTATAATAATATAATAAGTCACCTCGAAGGATTACACAATACTTGTAATAGAAACTACCAAATAAATAGCTATAATCTTATAATAATATAATAAGTCACCTCGAAGGATTACACAATACTTGTAATAGAAACTACCAAATAAATAGCTATAATCTTATAATAATATAATAAGTCACCTCGAAGGATTACACAATACTTGTAATAGAAACTACCAAATAAATAGCTATAATCTTATAATAATATAATAAGTCACCTCGAAGGATTACACAATACTTGTAATAGAAACTACCAAATAAATAGCTATAATCTTATAATAATATAATAAGTCACCTCGAAGGATTACACAATACTTGTAATAGAAACTACCAAATAAATAGCTATAATCTTATAATAATATAATAAGTCACCTCGAAGGATTACACAATACTTGTAATAGAAACTACCAAATAAATAGCTATAATCTTATAATAATATAATAAGTCACCTCGAAGGATTACACAATACTTGTAATAGAAACTACCAAATAAATAGCTATAATCTTATAATAATATAATAAGTCACCTCGAAGGATTACACAATACTTGTAATAGAAACTACCAAATAAATAGCTATAATCTTATAATAATATAATAAGTCACCTCGAAGGATTACACAATACTTGTAATAGAAACTACCAAATAAATAGCTATAATCTTATAATAATATAATAAGTCACCTCGAAGGATTACACAATACTTGTAATAGAAACTACCAAATAAATAGCTATAATCTTATAATAATATAATAAGTCACCTCGAAGGATTACACAATACTTGTAATAGAAACTACCAAATAAATAGCTATAATCTTATAATAATATAATAAGTCACCTCGAAGGATTACACAATACTTGTAATAGAAACTACCAAATAAATAGCTATAATCTTATAATAATATAATAAGTCACCTCGAAGGATTACACAATACTTGTAATAGAAACTACCAAATAAATAGCTATAATCTTATAATAATATAATAAGTCACCTCGAAGGATTACACAATACTTGTAATAGAAACTACCAAATAAATAGCTATAATCTTATAATAATATAATAAGTCACCTCGAAGGATTACACAATACTTGTAATAGAAACTACCAAATAAATAGCTATAATCTTATAATAATATAATAAGTCACCTCGAAGGATTACACAATACTTGTAATAGAAACTACCAAATAAATAGCTATAATCTTATAATAATATAATAAGTCACCTCGAAGGATTACACAATACTTGTAATAGAAACTACCAAATAAATAGCTATAATCTTATAATAATATAATAAGTCACCTCGAAGGATTACACAATACTTGTAATAGAAACTACCAAATAAATAGCTATAATCTTATAATAATATAATAAGTCACCTCGAAGGATTACACAATACTTGTAATAGAAACTACCAAATAAATAGCTATAATCTTATAATAATATAATAAGTCACCTCGAAGGATTACACAATACTTGTAATAGAAACTACCAAATAAATAGCTATAATCTTATAATAATATAATAAGTCACCTCGAAGGATTACACAATACTTGTAATAGAAACTACCAAATAAATAGCTATAATCTTATAATAATATAATAAGTCACCTCGAAGGATTACACAATACTTGTAATAGAAACTACCAAATAAATAGCTATAATCTTATAATAATATAATAAGTCACCTCGAAGGATTACACAATACTTGTAATAGAAACTACCAAATAAATAGCTATAATCTTATAATAATATAATAAGTCACCTCGAAGGATTACACAATACTTGTAATAGAAACTACCAAATAAATAGCTATAATCTTATAATAATATAATAAGTCACCTCGAAGGATTACACAATACTTGTAATAGAAACTACCAAATAAATAGCTATAATCTTATAATAATATAATAAGTCACCTCGAAGGATTACACAATACTTGTAATAGAAACTACCAAATAAATAGCTATAATCTTATAATAATATAATAAGTCACCTCGAAGGATTACACAATACTTGTAATAGAAACTACCAAATAAATAGCTATAATCTTATAATAATATAATAAGTCACCTCGAAGGATTACACAATACTTGTAATAGAAACTACCAAATAAATAGCTATAATCTTATAATAATATAATAAGTCACCTCGAAGGATTACACAATACTTGTAATAGAAACTACCAAATAAATAGCTATAATCTTATAATAATATAATAAGTCACCTCGAAGGATTACACAATACTTGTAATAGAAACTACCAAATAAATAGCTATAATCTTATAATAATATAATAAGTCACCTCGAAGGATTACACAATACTTGTAATAGAAACTACCAAATAAATAGCTATAATCTTATAATAATATAATAAGTCACCTCGAAGGATTACACAATACTTGTAATAGAAACTACCAAATAAATAGCTATAATCTTATAATAATATAATAAGTCACCTCGAGGATTACACAATACTTGTATAGAAACTACCAGTGAATAATAATAGCTATATTCTTATATTAATATATAATAGTCAACTCGAA